>JAOXNO010000013.1:30272610-30300660 GCA_028565335.1 Limnodromus scolopaceus
ATTTTTTTAATATTTTCTTTTGTTAGACAGCTAGAAACCATTATAATCAGTCCTGATTTTTTTTTTTTTTTTTTTTTTAAGTTTCCTTTATTGGTATCATAATAGTATGACCCAAATATAAGGAAATAACCATATCGTATTAAACACAGGAATACGCTTTCAGAGTCGTTTATTGTGCATAGCTAGTAAACATTTCCTGGCAAACAATTTAGAGAGTCCATAAATTCCATCCTAACGCTACTTCCGTAGCTCGATGCAATGCACCATACACGAGGGTATTAGCTCAGTCTCTCTCATCCGGAATGGGTGG
Organism: Limnodromus scolopaceus; assembly: GCA_028565335.1. Lineage (NCBI taxonomy): Eukaryota > Metazoa > Chordata > Aves > Charadriiformes > Scolopacidae > Limnodromus > Limnodromus scolopaceus. Next base: position 30,272,921 of record JAOXNO010000013.1, read on the forward strand.
ATTGGAATTGAAAAATCCCCACCCCCCCATTATAGCACCATATGTCTCGAAAGTCTATCCTCTCTCAGGGCAAACGGCTCCTCTCAGATCCGCCTGATGGATCACGACTTAAACCCTGCTGTCCTTCGGCATTTAACCTAACAGCATTTCTGAGGTAGCTATCGGGAGAGCACGCCGAGCCAAGCATCCCCTTGGCGTTAGTGGCAGTTCCCCACGCAGAGAGTATCAGGGATATGGAATAGCAGAGGGAAAAATCTACCACATCATGCCAATTTGTATGGAAAATTTGAACCTCAAGCTAAGAGTAGGGAAAAGAAGAAAGCGCTTCGCTCCAGAAAATTAAGCAGTGCTCGTGATTCCCCGGTTCCTTACGTGGCCAGTTAACCAGTGTCAGTAGACCAGCTTCGCAGCGTCTTCAGAGTCTACGGGAATTTCAAACAATTTTCCCTAGATATCTTATTGAGGTGTTTATAGATTGAGGGATTGTTAGGGGAGCAGTTTACCCATAAAGATTTTTGGTGGATTAGATTTCTGCTCAATCTTTTTCGGTTCTCCTTCTCTGTGTGCGTCAATTTGTAATGGGGAAAAAAAAAAAAAGTAAACCCTTTAAATGGCAATCAAACCATTTGGCATTTGAAAGAATTTTTGTGAGATGATCACGTTAAGGTAAAGTTCATATCGCTAGCAGAAAAGACTAAGCTGACATATTTCCACCAGTTTTTGTCCTTATTACAGGTATACATTAATATCATTCCTGTTACAGGTATTATTTCCAGATTATTTTGGATTGAAAACAAAGAGTTAGAAAAAATCTGGACTCCTTCCAAGTTTCCAAAGACCAACTCGAAAGCTCAAAGGGGTTCAGTCACCATGTCAATGTTCTGCTTTACGATCTTTAATTTTACAGGATATAATATTAAAACCTCTCCCCTGTACCCCTTGAACTGGAATCTGAGGAAGGGTTCTGTGATAGCAGAGGCGACTAAGGGCAGAAAGATTCTATTTCACTGGTCGTGAAAGTCTTTTTGGTTTTTTTAACTCCTTGCTTTTAAAATCCTCTTTCATTTATTTATAGCTAATTGAACCGCTATTGAAGGAATAGTCCTCTTCTTAGTTACCAACTTCTTTATATATATTTGGTACTCCATGTATATTTTCATAATCTTTCATCGAACGTGGCTTCCTTTGGAAAATCATTATGTGAACAACCAAACGTTTTGGAGTAAGAATGGATCGTGGCACCTTTTGAAAATGATTAAAATGACCGGGACTTCAGGGCTCTAGACTTCTGATTTTTTCTTCTGGTGTTCTTTTCCTTCTGCTCGATGGCAGACCTTGCACAAGCATCCCTCGTTTTCTGACTACTCATCTTTACGACCGCCCTGTACTTCCTCCTAGTACCTCTAAGGCACCGAGTTCAGCCGCGAGTCCTTCAGCGGCGCTCTGAAGAGAAGTAGTTTGTGGTCTGCAATTTGCTCAACTTATTGTCTAATGATAAAGCCCCTAATTCCTTTCCTGGACCAGGACCTCCGCCAGCTTCCTTTCATTGTGCACATGGGCAAACAGAGCAAGAAGAAAGATAACGCACCGCTTGTTCAGCACAACTCCAGCAATCATTTTCTCTTTTATGTTTCCAGCGAATCTGATTGCTGGCAAAAAGCTGCCAGAAAAAGACAAGTTTGATCAGAAAGAGCATGAGCAGAGAAAGTCCAGTTTCCCAGATACGTAGCCTCAAGGACTGTTTTGTACTGGTGATAGGGTGTATTAGTCACTGGGCCCAGTCAACCTTGGCCTCTCACAAGTCAAACAAGTGTTCCTGCTCCTGTGAACGTCCCCGAATAAACGTTTTGCTGTAAATACTTGTCTGATTGGCACAATGCGCTGTTTTCTCATATTTATCACTACGCTTATGCACGGTTATATGGATTTTTTTCCTGACTCTCCTCATGGTACAGAATACCAATAACAAATTCAATTCATGTGTTTTATGTACATTAAATAGTAGGAAATACATCTGTGTAGAAAATGTAGCTAGTTCCTGTGCTTGCAGAGTCTCTCTGGATTTATTGTATTGAAGCCAGATCTATTGTTAATCCATTTAATACTGATTGTATTCTCCAAATATGTTTGGGGTTTCCTTTCCGAACTGTCATATACGTAAGGCAGGAGTATACATTCATAAGGTACTGGCATAAAATCGTTAAAACAGGTAATGCATTGCATTCTTGCTGATAAAATACTTGGAATCTTACAAATTAATTTTAGGTGTTGACCATTCAAATTATCAGTAATATTTTAACAGGATCTCTATGGAGATCTTTGTCCTTTTGCACCAGGTGCTGTGGACTGAACAGGAGAACTTTTCATCTAAATAGGAAAGACAAAGGGTAAAAGAAATGAAACCAGATCATTATAAGGCAACTATACCCAAAATTAAAAACGTATACAGCAGATACTCAGTTCAGTTCTGTCATTAGGGGTAGTTTGCTTGCAACACAAGTAGAAATGCGTTATTCCTCTTTAAAAATGTTTCTAGGGAATCATGTAGTAAGAATTAGGAGATTCATTCCCTGAAAGCGTTCTTATTTAATACCATTTCTTAATAGGTTTCACCCTCTTAAAGAATGGGATTAAATGAGAGTGAGGTAATTGGGAGTTATGGTCCAGTTAGTGAACTTTACCATGAAGCTAGTGGCAAGTTAAATCATTATAATATGGAACAGTGTTTTGTGGAGAAAACTGCTGGAAGTCTAACAGTTTGAGTGCTACCGACTTCAAAGAGGCTGGAATTTCAGACCTGATTTCCAGAATTTTATAATTTGTTATAATTCTAGCTGCATTTTTGGTGAGTTATGTATTTCTGCTTAAAGCATTGAAGTGAGCAGTCCACATATGATACTGTAAATAAACACAGGCTACGAAAAAACACTGTGAATCCAGGTTCACACTTTACTCCTACCAAAAAAGCCCAAACGGCTTCTGTACTTTAAATCTTTCACACCTCTCAGTAACTGTGACAATATTTTTAAAACCATACTCAATTATGAAGCAATAATTCAAATTGTAGTTATATCAGACTGATATTTTATATCTCACTTTTTATGCCTCGTTTGCAAGATTCTCGTTGCTGTCACGTTTAAACAATAATTTTTAAAGCCTGTATTTCTTCCACGCAGGTCATGAAATATCTTAACATGGAAAAAATGCTTACGAGGTATGGAGTAATATTAACATGAGCTGGAAACCTTAGAGTGTCCGTAATAAACTGTCAGCTACATTAAACAAATCAAAATGACAATTTCCCCAACTGCTTCCAACACGGAGGAATTCTCTGCTGGACTTTGGTGTGACAGAGGAATCAGAGAATTAAAAATTAATTGCTTACGTGCACATAGCTACAATTTCATTATATTTGCTATGAGAAAATGAATTAAAATCCAATATTTACATTTGGTGATACAAGCCAGTCAGCTTCTATAAAGCTGACAGTGTGTGTGAATCGGTTATTTGGAGAAAGTATTAATGGAAAAAATTGACTGACCACTTAAATCTTCTATAAAGCACAGCAAAGGACATCTCAAAAAAAGTCTCAACCAAGGAAAAACCTTCTACACTTTTGTTGAAAATAATAAAATGACTTCATATGTGAAGGCAGCTACTGAAAAAACAAAACAAATGGGAGAAAGAGGGGAAAATGTAGCAATTAATGTAAATTAGAAGCTGGGAATTACAGCACATTGATAAAGAAAGCCAAAGGTCACAAAGAGAAAACAGAGATAAGGACAAAATGAAGACATTTTGAAATTATATTATGAACAAAAAATTCTAACAATTGCCTTGTTCCATTATTAAATAGAAATTACCAGGACTTTTTGTAATAGCATTAAGAAAAAAAAGAAAAGGCATTCTCAAATACTTTTATTCTGCTTTTTGGGAAAAATTCAAATGATGTATTCGTATCAGATGATTATGATGAAGCTCTATTTCAGTAGTAGCGCAGGAGAACGTTAAATAGCAGCTAATAAAACTAGACATTTTTAAAATCAGTAGACCTGAATAATTTGCATGAAGGTATTTTAATACATTTGGCAGAGAACCTGTCTGCACGGTTAGTGAGGATTTTTAGTATGTCTTGGAGGACTAGGGAGGTTCAAGAGAACTATGCAAAAATTTTTGCGAATAGTTAAAAAATGCGATGACCTAAACGTCTATAGGCATTTCAACCTCACATTGATCTGAAGCAAAATTAGGAATGCCTTCTAGGAATATTGGTTCATTTTAATCAAAGCAGTGAGAACAGAAGTTTATGGAAAATTATCTTGCCAAAGCTAACTAGATATCGTTTCATATGAGTATATATTTGGTAGGATAAAGGTAATTTTAGTAGTATTAAATATGCAGAGGAATATTAGAAAGTCTTTTAGTTGTTAATCATAATATTTTGATGAAGAAAAAATTTATTAAAATCAATATTGTACCTATTAAATAGAGTCAAATCTCAGTCTCAAGCATGTAGTAAATGGGGAAAAATAATCAGTGGTGTTTATTTTAACCATGACCCACAAACGCATGAGCTCTGTGATATATTTTTTTCTATCTGTGACTCTTTTATCAATGCTAAGAAAACATATTTAGAAAGTTTGCACTTGAAACGATTGGAAGATTAGTAAATAAAGAGCGAGCCAAGTCACTGTGGAACCCGGATTGCTCAGGAAACTGGACACAGTTAAACAAACTGGAAATTTCGGTCCAGACAAATATAAGACATTGCTCTAATAACAAAGATTTTATGTCACTGCTACAAGGCAGGGACCCTGCCCGCAGACTGAAGTTGTTCTGGAAAAGCCTGTAGAGCAGATAATCAGCTGAGAAGAGCTGTGAGTACAAGAGGGTAGACACGAATCTGATACAACCCATGGGCACACCACCAGAGAAATGTACAATATGGTCGTGTTACCTCTGTCCTTGGCACGGATGCAACTGGTTCTGGAAATAGTGTCCACAATTCAAGGGAGATTGTTGAAAAAATTGGAAAAGGTTCAGAGGAAAGCAACGAGAATGATGAAAGGATTGGAAAACATTCCTTGTAATGAAAGACTCAAGGAGCTCAATCTATTTAGGTTATCAGAGAGACGTTTAAAAGGCTACTTGATCACAGCTTATAAATAACTATGTGAGAAACAGAAATTTGATAACACTGGAGTTTTCAGTCCAGTGACAAAGGTATAACAGAAGCCAGTGGTAAGAAGATGCAGTTGGAGAAACACACTGGAAGGTTTAAATCAAGATTGAATCCTTTTCTCCATTAAAATCACATACACACACACACACACACAAAAAAAAGAGTAATTCAGAAAAGTTCTGGTGCCCCTTACACAGTGGGGCAGACTGAATAGATGACCATAATAGCCTTTTAGTTTTATAGGCCATGAATCTACAACTTCAATTGCAGGCTTCTCTGCTCCGTATTTTCTTACGCCATCACTGGGCAGATCCAACCAGTGCAAAGTTAATCGGAACCAGGTGGAGCCTGGTTTTTTGCAGCACAAGGAAGCTTCCCCCTGAAGCTACATTGGATAAGAGCAGGATTTGACCGGACCGAAGGAATTCAGAACCCGTATCTATCATATTGACGCCTATAATTTCTAATTATTGCAAAATGTATTGATATTTGAGTGAATATAAAACACCATCTGGAGGGGTGAAATATTTTATGGCAAAGTGATATTAACCCCCCCACACACACCTTATCGGCTCCAGAGAAATAAAAGGAAATGGAAAATTACAGACAAACACACAGAGCAGTGTGTAAGTGAGACAGAGTACAGGAGCAATCCATTTCGCCTGATTTTTGTGCTCTGGAGCATAGTGTAGGTCCAAAAACCTTCCTTCAACCACAGAAGTTTCTGAATTAACATTCTCGTTAGGAGAGGCTGCAGGAGGAGGTGGAGCAACAAAGGAAAGAGAAATGCTAACGGAAAAAACACATATAAACAACATACCATATGTAGGACACTCACCATATGCCAGCCTCACTTTTTTCCTCTCTCTCTAATGTGGTCCAATAATTCCACTCATCTAGAGGGTTATTCACACTGTCTACTTCAGGCATCTGATTTAGGTGCTTTGAATTGCAGCTGCCCCCTCCTCCCCAGCCCCCCGGCACCTCTGTCTCTCTGCCAGCTACGCAGGGAAGTACAAACATCTAGGTTTAATTCTTAAAACTGTGCCTAAGTTAGATATCTAAGTTAGCCTAAAGCTGTTGTATAAATACCACTCTTTCCTACTAAATTAAAAAAAAAAAAATTAAAAAATCATTGCTATGGAAAAAATTAGTTGTTAAAATTACAGGGATATAAAAGTGCAGGAAAGTTTACACATTCAAGGCCAGCTCCTTAGCTGGTACAGTTCATATACTGGCATTCAAATAAACAGACTGATTCCCATTTGCCCCGGCAAAAGTGCAGTCTTCAAGTTGGTTTTACAAACCAAGTCGGCCACCTGATTCTGCTGGGCAAAGCACATACGTTTTCATAAAATACAGAAAATAACATTTTACAATGTAAGTCCATTAAGAAAAAACCTCAGAGGGGAAAAAAAAAATAAAAAGAAGAAGTTGTGTAGGAAATGGCAGCTACTGCAGTCTGCAGAAAGCACTTCTCTTACAAAAGCAGAGAAAAAGTGGTGAGAGATCAGCATCAGGCTCAATAATGATTGAAAATAATGTATTTTTCTGAGGAAGTCTCTTACTCCCCTTCCTAAATAAATTCTCATTTTATTTCAAAAACATTCTAAATGCTTTGCTGCCTCATATTAGCTCATAGCTTTACTATATGCTTCACTTTTCTCGTGTGGTACTGCAGCACGCCGAAGTAAGCAAAGCGTGCAGAGCTCAGCTCAGTGTAAAGCTAGACATCTCACAACAGCAGAAAGGCAACTTTGCACAAATATTGTTGAAAGACAGTGAAGAGAGACGAGGAAATTCTGCATCTTTAATGCAAGGTCTTTAATGCTAATATATATCAAAATGCTCTGTGTACTCCTGGAACCCCTCTGTTAAAATTTCTCTAACTCTAGGGACACATTGTATGAGGCAGTTATGCACCATTTAAATGTGAAAAATGCACACTTTACTTGGAAAAAGATGTGTGATGTGAAGTGTTTTTAAGAATAATTGAATGATTTTGTGATTCATTAAATGCTTTTTCCTCAGCAAGCAAGTAATGGCTTTTCCACTAAGCACCCAAGGGGTGAAAAGTCAAACAGTTAGGAGGAGTAAAGCGTCCTTAGGAAGAGGATCATTTACAGTGCTTTTTGTTTTATTCCTTATCTCTTTTTTGTTCCAAGAGGAACAGAACAAAGAGGGAGGGGAAAAAAAAAGTGAGTAACTGCATGTAGGAAATTAAAAAGATTGAATGCTGGGGACAAAAGGATATGTGGCAGTTGTCTATTCTTTGGTTTAAGAGGAAATAGAGAAAAATTGTGGCACCTAAGGTTTATTGAATATGGCTTCACATACATATCCCTGCTGAGACCATGGGATCAGTTCTTTTATGGGAGAGAAAAAAAAAAGAGCTGTTTTCATATACCCAATATATCTTTAAGCCAAAGTGTAAATCTTCAGTTTCTTTCCTTTTCTTTCTTTTTTTTTTCTTTTTTTTTTTTAAAAAAAATAATCTAGGGAAACAATACACACCTTGACTCCTGCAAAAAAGATCTCTGGCAAAATCACAAGACGCCTGCTTAAGTAATACCCAAAAGGTAACTCCATGCATTCCACTGGCCAGAAATAATTCACAGCACGATGAATCCACAAGAAAGTCAATAGCATATTATAACGCTCTTAGGGGAGCTGTAGCTGTAAGAGCAATGTGAGGCAAAGCCTTAGCATGAGCTATCACTTTATATATGTGCTGTATACATGAGCATGAATTATATTACAACATTTGACACACTATGGCTTTTGATCTACTGTGACTTATGACCTCTGTCCTATTGCGACCTTTATGCCTAAACCTGCAGAGAATAGTTCAAACAATAGAATATACATGATAGATGACACTAAGATAGGATAAAAGTGTATAAGGAATATAAACACTCATGCTCAGGGCAATAGCTAGCCAAAACCTGCCAAAGAGTAGGAAGATACTTTCCTGGGGTATGATATTATGAATATTCTTTCACCTTCTGGAGGTGGAGAAGTATCCTTGGAGCCAAGGATACTAGCCTAGATGGACCGCTGCTCTGATTAGGTATGGCAGTTCTAATGTTTCTGTGAACATGTGCTAGTGAGGAAAAATACCGCTTATATACAGTTAATAGAAAGTTCTGCATAAGACAGGAAGGAATCTTTGACCACTGATAAAATCCTTGTGAGCTTTCAGCTGAAAAGCCAGTTGAACTTTGTGTGGATTCTGTTTCCACCCAGATCCACTGTGATTTCCAGCTGATTTCCGTGGGAGCAGAAGGAAAACTGCAAAGACTCCATGTATGGGAGAGCACTCAGCCCCCACAAGCCACTGCATTTTATTTTTAATTAAAAAAATGTAATAATCCCTGTAGATCTTGGGTCTTGTGAGATTTTTCCAGAAAGCTAGGGTTGGCACTTACAGGAATGCCCTCCACAGGAGGGAGAATTTGAAGAGAGCTTTTTACAGCTCATCTTTATCAGCCTCTGCTGCCGCTCTGTTTTTCAGCAGCTCCTATTTGGTGAGTCTATTCCAGCAGCTTCCAGCTGCAATCTTGGACTCCAAAGACTGGCTTCCTGATCATCAGCTACCTGGCTCCACGGAACAGCCCAGGGACCAGGCATTCAAATACAATTAAATCGCTTTCCAAAAGAAAGCTGGAGAGCAAGAAGTAGTGCTGGCATGCTGCAGAAAAGAACAAAGAATCAACTGACAGTCTATATAGCATGAGACTGGAGCCTTTGGCTAAAACGTGGAATTATACTGCATCTTGGAAAAAAGTATGGACAAAAAAAGCAGCCATGGAATGAAGGTATCCATAAGGACTTGGCTGGAAAAGTTTTCAGCATTTTTCAACAGCTGGATATAGACACATTCATAAAACTTTGATCATAAATCATATTTCTAATCTTATCGTCATTACTTGAAGACCTATCTTTTCATAAAACATAGAAGATATAGCTTTTCTGTACCAGGTGAAAATGTCAATTTATTTAATTAAGCTGATTTAAAAACAAACAAACAGAAAACAGTTTCTTGGACAGACTTTGAGTTTTGCTAAACCCAATTTTATTTTAGTACAGCCCTCACTGATTAATTAAAGCAAAACAAACCACTGAAACTGTAGCCAGGCCTCGAATATCAGGATTTACATTTGTTTAAAAGAAACCTCTTGAAAAATCAAGGACATTTATGCTGATATGGCTAGGTCCCATCATGCCGGTTAGCCCAGTTCCCAGTGGAAAGGGTGGAAACCTATGAATTGGACAGTCCCCAGCTGCCACCTGTGTCCCTGCCCACACGACTGGCTGCAGACGGGGACGTCGTTCTGGAGACGTACAAGGAATTTACGCTGCAGAAAAAGCGGCATAGGACTGAAAGCTAATGTATTTAGCAAGGCCTAGAGACTGGCAAACTGCCCTTTCTGGTGAAAAATTTACACATGCGCAAGCTAGTAGTACTAACTCCTTCCTACCACAAAGCACACGACCCCCGGCTCAAACAAGCCTCAGGTGGTACCTGCCACCTCCGTGCCCTCACAGACAGATGTTCCTGGTGTGCTGCTCTTGGTGTGCTGGGGGCGTGATGCGAAACGGTGTCTGAAAGTGAGACTTTGCAAACGACAAGTTGGATGGACTGGCTTTTGCTGTCAATCCTCTCGTGGTAACTGCTGTTACGGGGGATAGACACAAAGCTCGCCAACTTCCTCTGCCTTAAATCTAGTGAAAGCAATATTACAGAAGCGAGACAAACTGTAAATAAAGCTCACTTGGCAATTTATTAAATTTTCCCTGAAATATTTCTCTTCTCAGACATAGAACTAGATATTGTTTTGCTGGCTAAAAGTACAGCAGCGTTAGTGGTGAAAAGATTAGGCATCCTGAACTGAGATTCACCTCATGTAACTTAAGCCATTTGTAGCCTAGAATGACAAGATGCAAACTTACAGTTGGAAGAGCAGGTACTTTCAAGCACAAAACATCTGACTTCTTGCAGATATCTACTTTATATGAGATGGAGCCAATCCCTGGGCTCCACTGACTCCATCTCCAGACAGCTCTCGGTAGCAGGAGAGGTGAGTTACAAGGCCAGTTCTCTCTGCTCCTTCTGAGGAACTCTGGTGTCACCAGAGTCCCCAGAAAAGACAACCCTTCTCTCACTGTTATACTGCCATATAACAAATCTATAAATACGTGGATCGTCATTACATCCTACTGATAATCTAGCTAAAGGATTGAATTGTACTATTATCTAAATATATAAAAAAGCACACAGGTTGTAGGCTGTCAGCAGTACATGCCAATCTATTTAGCATGACTCGAGACAGAGATGCATTACAGAGAGAAAGCTGACACCGGTGGAGTTTCTATTCCCCCTATGACACTGAGCACGAACCTTGCCTCCGGATCCTTTGTCTTCACACTTCTCTGACATTCTCCCTTTCCCTGTGTTCCTTTTGTCTCTCCGCTTGTCAAATTGTTCCTCAGACACCTGGGCTTTTTCAAGAGATTTCCTACCCAGTGCTTTGGAACTGTGCATTTTTGATCTCACAGATGTATGAACTGAGACATCGTATTGAGTTAGAAAAGAAAAAAGTAAAAACTTAGTACATATTCAGAGCAGAATCAAATGTTATAATCTGGTTCCTGGAAAGTAGTTACACTGTGTAAATGGAGATTTTACTTTTCTCAAGACAAACCGAAAACCCTGAAAAACACAATTTATTCTAGTCGAATCAAAATGCATTTTTTTGTTTTATTTTGCCCAATGTGATGCAATGTACGCAGCATTCCATTGAAGCAAAATCGTTTATTTTCATGGATATGTAAAAAGAAAAAAAAGGTGAAGAAACAAGAGGTACGATTCACAAAACTGAAGGAGGACCCACACACTTACACGGACTCAGGGCTGCCATTTATGCCAGGTGAGGTGTGTTCAATTCCACTTTCATCACCTTATCAAGAGTTAAACCTGTACTAGACCTTTATCAACGTCTCTTCTTAAAAATGCCTTTGCACTGATGGACAAGAGGCAGCTAACGTGAGACCAAATACATAGAAATAACAGATCTGTGGAAATGCAGGTCGATAAACTGATTTTGTAGCAGGAAAGTAAGCTAAAGCTATAATAAACGGCAACACTGGTAGATATATAAATTAAATGACACAGGGAATTTCTTAAAAAATATAACAAAAAAGATAAAGCTTACTTATTTTTGACAAGATCTTTCACTAAAACCTCTTAAAAAAATTAAACAGCCTTGGGATAAAAGAGAAGGTCTTCAGATCTTAATTTGTTAAAGGAACAAGACAGAATTAAATGGTTAATTTTTAAATTAGAAGGAGGTCCTAAAATAAAGCAGCAGTAGGATAAACATCTATGGAATCATGACTGGTATGAAAAGGGTCAATAAGGAATGACATTTTCTCTGCCAGTTTAGGAATTAGTGGGAATTAAATGAAGGTAGCAGGCACCAGCTCCAAAATGATCAGAGGGAGGTAGTTCTTCATACGAATGGAACAACAGAAGTCATGGGTGCTGTAGGTTTGCCAAAGTTACCAGCTAAACTCATGGCAATGACTAATGACTACTAAGAATGAGAGAACACTTTGGATGAAAAAGTTCCTGAACCAGAAACTGCTCAAGATGGAATAGTTTGCATAAATATTTCCTTGTTGGTTTGGGTATTTTTCCTTCACTTTTCCTTTAACATCTCTCTTACTGTTCATTTTCAGTTGTGTGCTACTGACCTGCAGAAGCTCTGGTAGGATCCAGTACCATTCCTTCCAGGGCAGTGCCTAATCTCAGGAGCTTTCCTACTCTCTCTGGATGACACTGCTGCACTCCGTACTGAACACAGACTGTGCAGGAAACTTGACTGAAGATGTATCACCAATGTTAAGAAAAGAGAGCAATAAAGAGTTAAGGTGGGTTTGGTTTTCCTCTTCTCTGTGCAAGATGATGAATGGAAGGTTCCTCACTGACTCTCTATATATGTCCAAAGTGTCCATAACAGTACATCACTATCTGCAGGCAATTATTGTCTGTGTAGACGCAGACAGACCAGGGCTGGCATGTTTGGATCCAGAAGAGTAATTAGCTCAGACACATTGCAGGCGAGCACTGATATATTACTTATATGCCCATTTCAAATCCAGAAGCAGTGTTAGCTCATTTCCATAATGTTGCACCCCCAGGGCTGCTCAGACCCAATTCAGACATCTCAGAGATGTATTTCTGTTATGGAGAAAACTATAAACTGTAGCAAAAAACTGTATATGTGCTGAGTCTAGCCCACACTGAGTATAGATGGCACTGAAGTGGAGATAACAGCGCTCTAAGATGGAAGGCCTTGAAACGTTCACCTTCTGAATACCCTGACACTGCACACAGCAAATAATACCCCAGATATTCCAGATTATAGGAAGCTGTTGATTTAGACTTCTCATTTTTCCTGGTCCTGCTTATCTTTGAATGCTGCTAATCCAAAACTTGTTAGAACACTTCAGAAGTAATTTTATAAGCGGAACACATAAAGGACAAACTCTTTTTCATATAGTTACTTCTAAGAGCAGTTGAGAAAGGATTTTATTTTTTGAAATTTTAAAAAAACCAAACAGTTCCATTTTTTTGACCAGCGTAGCTGCTCTGAAGCTCACATTGTGGGCAAAGAGCAGAGTGCCACAAGCACCACATTTTATGCTATGTAAATGCTCACAAAATGGAGGAAGTGGAAGTGATGAATTAAGTGAGAAGCTTTTGTTATGATTCTTTTAGGTTTTAAGGGTAAAAAATTGAGAATGGATCTCCTTGGAGAGGAAGGAGAGAGAATGGTACATCTAAAGGACGCAATCTATCATCCTAAACATTGGTAAGTGACATTTCCTTAGGCAGCTGACGGCTAAATATGTCTGGTTTTTTCAGCTTGTAGTGGTAGAAGAAAGAAGGAGTCTTATACCTTCATTTTCAAAAAGGATACCGCAATTCAGTCAGCATACTTTGGTACACAAGCTGCTGGTAGACCTGTATTTAGCGTACTTAGCTACATAGCATTTTCTTGTGTGGATATTTTGGGAGGAAAGGAATTTGTTTGTTTTCATGTGTGTTTTTTATGGTTTTTATTTAAGATGCCTGTGATGTGTTAGAAAGCATCATGTGCATAGAGGAACTGCAGCCCTTCCTGTAAATTCAACAAACTGGTATTTGCTGAAAGCAACCTCGGAATGATTTACCTTTTTCACAAAGAGAGGTGAAGAGTAGGAGAGGGGTGGGAAAACAACAGATTTTTTAAATTATATTAACACTCACTACCTGCAAAAGCATTTGTAGAGAGTTACCCAAATCTCTTGTGGGCATTTCAGCATAAGTCCAATACAGAAATACACCAGAAAGGAATGACTAGTTGATTGGGCTACAGGCCAACCTCAGCTACAACTGTATGGTATCATAAAACACCTTGGCCCCTTCCACAACAAGAAATAATCAAGTCTCCATCATACTGTATTCCTGAGGAATGTGGTTTTTCCAGATAATTTTCATTTTCTGAGTCACTGTTCATTTTCTTTAGGCCCTCGTACAGTTCACATTCCTGTTACAAAGGGCAACACCTTAAGAAAGTACTGAGATGGTCAGAAAGCAATAGAAAAAGAATGCTAAAAGCAATTACTTCCTCCAAAAGACACCCGCGGTTGCTTGAGTGTTTTAAAAATATGACAGGTTAGATCCAACCAGGAGGCTCAGGGAGCCAACACTCTCTCTTTGGTTTCCTCTCCAGCGTGGAGCCAGAAGATCCCCAGACAAGCCCTGCCAGCAGCTTGCACCACTGCTCTACTCCGTCCTCTTCAAGACTCTGTCCAACTGGGAATGAATATAGTGTCTTGTTACTAAAGTTATTGCTTTAAGACTCACCACCATTGACAAGTCAGTAAAAATCCCTCTCTATGACTTATTCTAACCACACAAATTTATCAGAAAAAAAGACCTATATATTACTACATAAAGTTGTTCCAGCAATTATTTTAATTAAGTGATTAAGAATGGGCACAGTATTATCTTCCATATGTTATTAGAATGCACAGTAGTAGTCCAATGCTTACAAAGATTTACATTTTGTTGGAATAATATTCATGAATTGGGAATTAAAAATCTCACTCAAACGTGCCTTCACACAGTGGGCCAAATAAAGCAAAGTTGTTCAACAAGGGACTTCTGTGTTAGAGACCTTGAAAATAATGACTTAACAGTATGCTAACTTGTTGAAAAGAATCTCATCAGAGGTCTGTCCAGCTATGACATGTTATGGATTTACTTTGGACTGAGCCAATGGGTTGAGGTATGCCATCGAGATGAAGGAATACAACTTGAAAGATATATATGTCTGTTTTAAGTAGGAATGTTCATTCATTAGCTCACTGCTTCATTCACTAAGCTGTGCACGAACGGCTGCACAAATGAATGATTCAATACAGATGCCTTTAATACACCACGTAGCAGTAACGAGCAAGGTACTTGCCATCATGACTCTCCCGGTGAGACGAGGAAGAAATTTCTTCATGGCTGCACTGGGAGGCAGAAGCCTTGAAATGGAAGAATACAGGCTATACTGGGCAAGCTATTCTTTAGCCAAAAGAGATCTATATATTAATGTGCTCACAATCCTCCCTCACATCTTGAATGTTATGAATTTATTATGGGGGAGCAAGGGATAGAAGAGATGAGTCGTTTCAAGGCCCAGGCTGAACAAAACTCTCCAGAACAGCAGCTCCAGGGGCCACTGAAATAATATACAAGCTTTCACGGTGCAAAGTACGCTAAAGTGGGTCATACAGTTTATTTCCAGATGTTCCCACCCTCAGAGTATTTTCTAATGATATAGATGAAATCGTTAAAGACTTTCTGTATGAGGCCAATTCTGTTGAAAACCTGTGCAGAATAATTTACTGGGATATAAACAGAGAACAAGCAAACAAACAAACAAAATCACATAGTCCGTGTATTTAGAACTGAAATTACTAAATTTTCACTGTTAATAAAATAATTTATCAAAGTTCACAGAGAGCATTTTTTCCCTGGAAAGCCTCCAAGCTCAAGAAATATTCTAAACAGAGGAGAAAGTTTAACAAATACCAAACACTGTCAGAAACGTAAGAGGAAGCCCAGAAAGACTAAGTGATGTAAATTATAAAAGCTTTCAGGTAAAGAACTGTAAAGTGGCTGCCTATCTGAAGAAGCTTTCAAATTTCTCACATTCTTTTTATTGAAGTCAAAAAGCATCTGTAACTGAGACTGTCAAGTACTCGTTTTGGTAACCAGTCTGAGAAGGACATATGTGTTTTAATAAGAGGGCTTGAAATTTTATAAACAGGGGCGTATTCTCAAAATGAATCAGAGCATAAAAACATAAATGTTTTTGGTCACTAAAGAGAAGTCTGCCTGTTACAGCAGAAATGAAGACAGTGCATTAGATAACATTATATACGGGGCTTGAGCCAGCAGAGTTGCATTTTGGGCCATGTGTATAGAACACAAAATATAACGCAGATTTGAATCTATGGTCCTTCCCAAAGATTACTAGACGATACCAGGACTTATGGTTCTTAAATGAATACATGTGCCATTGCTGCTATAAAGACTTTCTCATCACAGACCTTAACTCTTCCTTTTAGGGAAAAAACAAACAAACAAACAAAAGCACCCCAAAGTCTTAATGCCTTTAACCTTTCCTTGCAAAATATTGTAGCCATCAAAACACCCATTTAACAATGGAGTGGAATGAAGTGCCAATGGAGAACCTGCTTTAAGAAGGACAGAAGACCATAAACACACGTGTGATATATTTGTATACTTTTTTCAGTCAGACCCATCTGCACTCCAGCTCTTTTTAGAATGGCTGAAGAAAAACTCTCTGGGCCTCCTTGGAGCATACAACAACCATACATCAAATCCAGTATTTTTTTCAGTGGTCACTGTGTTCAATTTGCATGCTTTAAATTTAACTCGGACTCATCAGTAGAAATTAAAAAGCAAATTAGATAAAGCTTCACCTAGCAAAAATTACTTGAATTGGACAAAGTAAGGAAGTTAGATGCAGGCTCAGTATCAGAAATACGGTCTTTTAATCATCAGTTATGCATTAAAACCAGTCATCCTTTCTTCTGTCTTTTAACATCATTTTCCCTTTCACTGTATTTTTTTATTGTGATAGGGGTATTTGGAGTACATATGTGCTGTCTTTTTTACTACAGGGCACTTTAGTTACTTTTTCCTGACTGATTATATAGCCAGGAGATCCCTTTTGGTCTTCTAACTTCACCTGCTATATAAATTAGAGGACAGGACCCAGAGATTTCTGCATCAGCCATAATATCTGTTCTACACTGGGTGTCTTTCTGAGAGATATGTTACAGCTCAATTTAAGAACTGCAACAGATGGAAAATCCAGCACATTGCTATGTCGGAATTTGTTCCAAACATTAATTACTATCACTTGATATTTGTGCTCTGTTTCCAGCTCAGAATTGTCAAAATTAAATTTCCAGTAGTTCCATCTTTATTATTAATTGGATAATGGTCAAGTAACAACATAATTAAAAATTAACATTCAATTTTAAAGACTTTTTTAGTTAACTAAACAGAACTGGTCAAGCACATCTTTTCCTTGAAAGGTCTTACAGACTGTGATAAAGTCTCCTTCTAACCCTGGGTAAATCGAGCTTCTCCAGTGTCTCAGTACAAGGCACATTTCCCAGACCTCATACCTTTCTTGCAGTTTTTTCTCAGACCATTCCAGTTTGTCGATGTCCTTCTCAAAGCGTAAATGCTAAAACTGGACAGAGTATTCCAGGAATGCTCCCACTAATGACATACACAGAGGGAGTATCACCCTCTCCATCCGTATTCTCTTGCTTAGACATGAAAGAATTGCATCTGACATTTTGATCATAGCATCATTCTGGTAGGTTACTTTCAAATGATTATTTGAGTCTTTTCTAGAGTACATGGTCTAGAGGATGTAGTTCCCCAATAATAAGTGTTATGTAAATTCTTTGTCTTTGGTCTCACGTTTGGCCATGGAAAAAATATCATGTTTTAATGGATTTATTGCAATGAGGGCTACAGATTAGTTTGATCCCTTTTCATCATCATTAATTGTTTGTCAAATGATTTTGTCACCTGTAAATTTCGCTATTGATAATCTCACATTTTCCAGACTTTGCTAAAGACACTGAATGGCCTTGGAAAAAGAACAGATCCTCACAGAACCGCACTAGAAATATTTTTCCCTGCATGACTATTCTACATAGATACTTCTTTCTTTACTAGCACCATTTTAGTCAGTCCTTTTTTTTTGTTATAATTTAATAGTTTTTTAATTTAAATCTTCTGCAATTTTCCCAGCATTCTGTAATTAAAAAATTATTAGTACACTGAAATAAATGACCTTAGCTTGTATCAAGCCTATTATCTGATCCTGCCAATTTGGGGGGAAAAAAAAAAGTACTAATATTTGTTAAGCATTGTTTCTAGCTACTGCTGGGATAGAAAATACTTTTCATTAGCTTCAATGTAGAAATAGGTCTGCCTGTCTTTTTCTAGAAAAACAGATGTGTATGAGCACATCTGCCTTTTGTACATCACGATCCATGCTTTTACTGTCCTTGCTGAGTACTGGATATAAACCATTACTAAGATCTCACTTTTTCTTTATGTACTTAAAGTATTGTTTCTTATTTTCCTGCGGCCCCTACAGAGTTTTTCAAAGATACTTTCAGCTTCCTGTTCAATTGTCCATGTTTCCCTAGAGTCAGTTTTAAACTCAGTGTTATTACTCTTGTTTTCAGTTTTGTGAATTTTTATTTCTGTCTTTTCTTCTGAATCAATAGTACATTTTTAGGCTGAAATTTCTTTTAAGTATTGGGAAGTAATGTGTCTTTTGACACTGAATTTATCAAATCTGAATTATATTTCATATTTTCATGTTTAAAATTTTCCTGCCACATAATTTTGCTCACAGTTTTTCTTAGCCTTGGGAAATCAGGCAAAATATATACATTACTAGTAAAGTGCTGCCAAAGCAGATATTGGCAAACTACATAGATATTTCTGATGGGAAAAAAATAACAATTTTGCTCTTCCCTTCCCCAAAATACACATCAAAATAAGGCCAACTGTAGAAATATTCCAGGTTGTTGGGTATTTTTACTCACCAAATTAAATTAATAATGTTTTCCTTTGGTTTTCAAACAAACATTTAGCAGTTTAATTCATTGCTTGCACTGGTTTTCCCTAAGGAAAGATATGTAGTAGTTTAAAAGTTAACCCTAAACACACGATCATTTAACCTGCTCTGATTCACATCCTCTGTGATCTGGAAAAAGTCCCTTAGTCTCTCTGTGCCTCAATTTCCCATCAGGAAAATCAAAATAACAGTTTTCTAATATAGATATATATTATGTACATAAGCACAAAATTATGCGATGACCAGAAAGGTACAATTTGGAAAGGACAGTTGTGTCTTTGTTCCACTTCAGAAGTTCTGAACTTCTCAATTTCAAAATTAAATCTTGCACACACATGTGTAAAGCAAATAGTACCAAGGATTTTTATATTTCTTTTCCTTCTGTCTGAAAACGTTATGAAAACCTGGATTAATATATTCTGCAGGCTTTTTAAAGGTTGTATTAGTAAGCACTTCATTTAGGCATCTGTGGATTCCTTGACTTTTCAGTGTCACAAAAAGCAAGCTTAGAGTTTTATGTCTGGATCTTTAATTTAACCAAAGCACGTGTTAAAGAGTCCACATAGATAGACACGTTAAACCGTTGCTAACAAGGCTGAAGAGCATAACTTATTCCTTCCAAAATCAACAGTGAACTGGGATTGGATTCTCCCAGAATTAATGACCCAGAAATAATTTATGTGCTTTGAAAAAAGACCTAATCACTTGGGGCCAAACCCATACTGTCTCTTGGAGATTCACCAGTGGAATTGGAGAGAAAATAGAGAGACATGATCTTTACAGAATCACAGAAAAATGGTGAATATAAATGTGAAATACTGGCTGCCACAAGCCTTCAAATTCTCAATTTCATAGCTGATCTGACAAGCAAATTTGTCTTTACACATTTAATTAAAGTGTACATAGGACAAAGACTAACTCTTTTACCCAGGTCACCAAAGATGCTTCCTCTACTGCTGCTTCAGAAGCGACTTGCTTGGATTTAGGTCTTACTTTATAATCTCTTTTGTTGTTTTTTTTTTTTTTTTTCCTTTAGAATGAGACAACACTTATGGAAACATCTGACACATAAGCATTTCAGTTTTGAAAGGAAAGATTTTGTCTTATTCCCTACCAACTACCACATATTTCAAGTCAGATCAGAGTATACAGCATCTACATCTAAAGTACACAAAGTTCACTTTACTCCAAACCCAAACACCTCGGACCTTAGCATCAGATCCAGATTTTGATTGCTGAAGTGCTAGTGTTTCCATTCCAGCTTAAGGTCCTGTACAACTAAGAACTGAGAACTTCAGTCTTCACCTGTGGTGTTGCCTGTGTGTGTGAGTTTACACATGACTGATTTTCACAGGGTTAAATAAAAATGAGCTTATATAATCAGGAACTTGGTTACAAACATCTACATTTATGAATTTGCCTGTTTGGCTGAAAATACCTTATTAATTTTAGTTCAGTAAAACATAACTTGACTTACTGTAACTTGACCCATTTTGAGTAGCTATACTTAAACCGGTGTTATGTTTTCAGTACTAAAGACTGATAACTTGATAGCTCCCTGGGGTTTGTTGGTTACAGTTTAAGTACAGAGTTGACATTACATGCTATTTTCCTGAAAATCCCAGCAGTAATATTACAGATGAGATACTGGTATTCAGAGATATAGTCAACGATCAAGTTAGAGTGTGGATACCTTCAAACATACAGCATCATTCACTAACCTGAGGTTTTATTCATTTTCAGGACCCTTTAATCTTATGAAAAGGGAACTGTAAAACCTAATGAAAAGTGCAGTTCAGGAGTATTCCTTGGGCCAAGACAAAATCAGCCTGGATTCTGTCATCCTTACTCACGGTGAACAGTAGGTAACTCTGTAAATAGTCCTCATTATTTCAATACGAATAAAGGTCACCCAATTTGGTGCTTAGGGATTGCGTAATAATTTTTCATCTGCCTTTCTCAACATTTTTAGAGAGCATGCGTAACTCATTCATTCTTGTTCCACAGTGTAAAGTTAGATCAAACGCGTTATCCTATATTGTTCAACAGGATAAAGGGAGCCAAGAACAGAACCTCATTTATTTTTCTCAACATATTTTACTAGACCAGAGTAGCATTCTGTTAGCATTTTTTTCTGCTTCTTTGCTGTTTCCAAAAAGCTACATATTGAAGGAAACAGAGGCCTGCTCTATCTGTTTTTATTACGATCATTTCTCAGCCCATCAATGGACGCAAGCAACAATGCTGCCTGACCACGACAAACTCTTATTCCAAATGCAGAAGAAAAAAAATACCATAGGTAGCAAATCTATGAATCTGACTGATTTAAGGCTTTCATGCAGATTAATGGAGGGTTTTATTCTATTTCCCAGAATTTATGTGTTTGTTTTCTCATAATAAAGGAAGTTTCTAGCTTCTGGTTGTGAAGATAGCCTTGACAATGTAAACCAACATACTTTCATCTTGTTGAGTCCTCATCCTTACCAGCTAGAACAATAGCATCAAGCGAAGTGAACTTCCCCCATTCATCTTACCGGAGTGTCAGCCTTGAAGCATAAACATGCACACTTAAGTACCAACACTATTAACCAATTCACTGCTTATTATCAAATTAGAAATGACTAGTCAGCACAACTAGACAGTGGCTGGATGGATGTTTGTGCTGGTCGTGACATGCTGTCACTTGAAAATGTTGAATACACTACCGATGTGAAAACAGAGAGCAGTCTACTAAGTTTAAGATCTATTTTTCTAAAATAACTGCCTGTGTAATGTTGCACACTTAAGTTTTGGAATGTTTTTTAAACACCTCCTTCTTCCCCATATGTATCAAACAGTGACTCTTAAGATTTCTCACCTGCTCCCCACCTCTAATTTTGGTGCTCTGTGAGGGATTGCTGCCTGACTGCAGCTTCCTCTGCCCTGGCAGGGACTTCGCTTCACTTCACTTCATACGCACGTTCAACTTCTTTGAGAAAATGTTAAGGAAGAAGCATTCAAAACTGAACCAAAAGCACATGGATACTCATTTATTCTGAACTGATTGAAACAACCAAGCAGAAATTGTGAAAAACACACTAACACCATCCTTACAGTATTGCAAGGACGAGGGAGGAGACAAGGGGACCACAGGTAACCTATCCTCTCTTCTAAAATATCCCAGATAAAAATAAATAATAAATAATGCCCAGTTATCATACAACATGTAAAAAGTCTCTAGAAAGAAAAATGATTTGCTGATGGCTTCTGCAATGCTTACAGCCTTCATTTGACAGCTAAGGAAACTGAAGCATTAGGCTGGAAAGGGCATTCAGCAGGAGGGCAGCGGCAGAGACAGAAGAGGATGCAAAGTCCCAGGACCGCTCTCAGTTTATTAAATCACTGCCTCTGGTCAGGTGGCATCTTAAGCACACATTGCAAACTCTGTTAACAGTTTCGGGAAAAGAAGCTTATCTGCCCTCTGCCCCCCCTTACCTTCAATGTCTGAATTATAGCACGAACCCAGAGCCACAGCATCAAACCCAGAGCCCAAATCCTACCTTTGCTACAAGAAGATAAGCAATGCTGCTATCCAGGCTTCACCATGCTACCAGCCTGCCCCGAGGGCAGGACTGGTGGAGGAAACCAGCTTCTGTGACAAAAGCAGTGCATAAAGTCCGCAAAAGACGCAAATGGATCATAACGGGAACCAAAAACAAGTCACTGATTCCTCCCTCTGTATTGTTCAGCGTGCTTTGGTTTGGACCAGGAGCAAATTAATCTAATTAATACACACAGCAAGCACTTGATTCCTGGAAGTCTATCTATATTTCCCACTAGGGATTTTCCTTTTCTTTGTACGTGCATTCATTTGCTGGACATAAATTTCTTGGCATCTATTCTTAAAACTTTTATCTTCCCTACATCTTCCTGCCTCCACCTCTTTCTTGAAGCCTCTTTCAGATCAACTTTTTTACACTGGAAATGCCTAATAACTTAAAAGTAATGCTGCATCATGAGGAAGTGTGATGTAATCTTTATGCAATGACAACGGAAACACTTGGAGTGGGGTATTTTTCAGAATAAACATCTATTTTCTTTTCTGACCTAGTTCTGAGAGAACACCTGTGCTGGTGTGTTTATGGAGCAATACTTGACATGCATTCGTTGAATAGCCATCATGATAACAATTAAAGTCCATGTGGCTTTAAATGATGGGAAACCTGTGAAAAAATAAAATTCAAACCCTGTATTTACTTTCCCTGGCAAGTGTTTAGCTATTACACAAGGATTCCTCCCAACTATTTTTATTTAGAAGGCACTTTTTTTACTTTCAAAGCAGGTAACAAAGATTCTGCTAAGTATTACACACATTGCACAATTATTTTGTTAACACATTTATATTTATCTACCTACAGGAAAACGCAGAAGCCACAGTCTGAACGAAGAGCATGAAGGAAGGCAGGAGGAGAAGATACCAGACTGGCAGTGATCCCAAGCCGCTCACACGCTGATGCTCAGGACAGCACATGTGGGTGCCACATGAGCAGGTGAAACTGTGATTCTACATGTGGGGAAGGGAGGATGATAATTAAACAATCAGATGTGCTAAGTGCATCATGCTGGGACACGGCTACATTTCAGATGGGTTGCAAGGTTTGAAGCCGAAGGCGATAACTCAGGAAGTGGCCACGTTACAGCTGTAAGAGTAAGGCTTTCTGCGTGGTCCCTGGAGCGCCACGGTGCCAGTCTTCTCCTGACACACTCCCCGGTGGCGTGCCAGACGCTCGGCAGCCTCCAGCCAGCGCTCGGCATCTTTCAGCTGCTAAGACTCTGAGATTTTCCCCTCTGGATTTACTCCCAGGCTCCTCTCCCTGCCTGCCCGTACGTATTCCAGCCCTCCCTGGCCACCGCCTGCAAGATTCCCCCCTGCCGCCTGCTCCCGGGGACGGCCACTTGCCCCTTCCAGCGGGGCGAGCCTGGGGGACCGGGGCTGGGGAGCGGGCTGGTACCCGGGACGGGGACCGGGGCCGGGACCCAGGGCTGGGACCGGGGCCGGGGCCGAGCTCTGCCCTCTGCCGACTCCCGGAGCATCGCGCCCGGCGCAGCGGCGATGGAGGGGCAGGGGGAGCCCCGGCAAGGCCTCCTTTCCTTCCGATGGTGACTGCAGCTACCGCAACAGCGCCAAATGGTAACGCAAAGGGACCTAATAAAGCCCGAGGGGTTAAAATCCGCCCTCGCGGGGCTTTACGAGCTTTCATTGCGCTTCAGTATGGCCTTCTGCATCCTAATTTGACCTTCCTTCTCCATTTTGGCTGACAAACTTTGCCTGGATGTTTTTTTATCTATATTAGTATTAATAATAATGATTCCATGATAACAACACTAATAACAATAATAGATATTGTTATTGTTATTATCATTACTTCTTTTGAGGTAGAGGCTGCGCTGTCTGGAGAACGTGGATTTAGTCTTTACACTGTAACTGAACTATTAACCTGAACTGCACGGAAACGCTACACCAAAGAGCCACACATTTGTTCAGCTGGTTCTGGCCCTTTTTAAAGCAAAACCCGGGCAGTTTCTCAAGAAGAGATACAGCAGGGGGTCATAGAGGGCACCCGCCCCTCCGCTCCCAGGCCCTGACCTGAGAAGCACCATGGGGCCCTCTTGTTTCTCCTGTCCAACACACACACAAAGCTGCTGGAGAGAACCTGTACCGCCGCATGGTTGTGTCGGTGTGTGGCTGTGTGTTATCATACAGCTTTCCACGCACAAAAGTTTGACGGGAAAACAAAGAAACCCACCCTCCTGTGGACTGAAAGTCACAGCTCACACCACGTACTTCAGCCTCGGGGAGCACTCCTCCTCCCACTGCTGCCACTGGCAGTTTTGTGGCTCCCATAAGTTGCTTCTCTTAAATGTCTGCTTCCGTTTCCACCAGCTCCGAGACATCTGTATTTTAAATTATAAGCTGTTCTGGGTGAGGATGATGTCCATCTATCCACTTGCAGGGTGCTTACTACAACAGCCCTGATCTCTTGCGTTGCACCTAAGACCTGCAGTCATGCACCACTAGCAATAAATGCACGTTGGTGAATATTTTATCCCACTGTCTCCAGCTGAATGCAAAGCAGCTCAGAGCTTTGCTTCTCGTGACAGAAATCTTGCATAGCATGAGCCCAAGCTATTTCTCAGACCACCTGCCTTTTCTTAACCATGTGCAGAATTGACTACGAGGAATCCCAATGTGTTTTATATGTTATTAATAAAGTTAACATTTCTATTAAATACTACTCCTTTCTGGGATTCTCACCCAACTTTGAGTGTAATAATCAAGAAAAAAAAAACGTTGTCACATTATTAAATGTTCAGTTGCAACAGTATAGAAGACTCTGGTAGCATAATGCCACGTTGGCATCTTTCCAGTACGGGAAATTTTTTCCATAGATTTTTTTTTTCAAGTCATTTTATTGCAAAACAGTTGCTTTCTGTAATATCACAGATTTATCCGGAGTTTACAATGCAATCATTGCTCCTTGCTATTGGAAAAGATTTATTTAGCCAGTTTTGGCCTTCATTCCAAAAGGCTGAATGCCAAATCATTACAGTGTATCTGGTGTTCTGTTGTCAGAAAATATGATCTAGCATTAAGATACTATTCAGAGACTCTAAAAGCCAGAGAAAATAATTGTGGTAAATCAAAACCTCATAAATACTTTATAAAGTTGTTTTTAATGTCTGTCCTCATGTGTGACAAAAAAGTACCAGTTTACATGCAACGAGAATACATGAGTTTTGAGGCTTCGTTTCCTATACTGTCTAAGATTTAAAACAATATTAAAGTCTATCCCATACAGATGCAAAAGTCAGGCTGTAGTTGTCACATTATATTTTCTGGTACTACTGCATTTTAATAAGCCAAAAGACAGCAAACCACTTTTCTAGACTTAACTCCAAATGACGTATTTTCTTCTCTTCCTTTTTAAGGCTAAGAAACACATATATGGCTCTGAAGCTGAGGCCACAACCGTGCAAGCACATACACTCAGGCAATGCTCAATGTGGTTAAAGAAAAGCACATGCCAAAGACTCAAGAGCAGCTGGCCCCAAATTTTGGCCTCCACACACCATGTGAAATTGAACATATGTGTGGACTAGGTTTGACTCCCTTCAGATGCTTCTGAAACACAGTAATATCTCACTGGGTAAGAAAGCTGTTCTGTCTTCCAAACTACCTATGCCAATAACTTTTTATTTCTCCACCAAAAAATGCAGAACAATTTTTCTGTGTAGCACATCAGTGTGACAGATAACAGTGATTGCCAGAAGCTTGGAGATGGCAGAATATCTGGGATGGATATTAAACTGAGTCTGTCTAGAGGCATGAGAAGCTTGGGGGAGCAACAGGCAGAATAATGAACTCAAGCAAAGATCATGTCCAGATCTTACTCTGTAAATATTCCACTCACTTATTTTCGGAGAAGCAGAAATCTATCGATAATTTACCTTTTTGGGTTGTAAAATTACATTACCTGGGGGCCAGGGAACCTGGTACCTCCCGTCATATTGCATACAAATTCAGAAGCAGCTAACCAATGCAATATGGAGAGGTGCTTTTTTGCAAAGAGGAAACCACAGAGGCCAGAAGGGAACACTGGGTTGAGAAAAGGAGCTGAGCTTGGAGGTAGCGCTCAGCCTGATCTGACTCACTTGCCTCTGAGCAATTTGAACTGTGGCCATATTCCAAAGGAGGACAGAACTTATTTAATCACAGTTATGCATCACTGGTGGAAGGAACTGAAGGTAGTGAAATTCTGCCAAGCTCTGACGTTCATGGTAAGCTATAGAAGTAATAGCAGTTTTGTCCAGCTGGGGTTTTTGTGCTAGTGGGGAAGGAGACTGATGTGTATGTTCTGAGGTGACCAATAATTTTATGGGCCTGGCTCAAAGGAAACAGACTTTCATAAAAGAGGTGTTGAGCCCTTTCTGAATATTAGGCAACTCTAACAATGTTTCATGTTGAATACTCAGAACCTGACAATATTCAGAGTCTTTAATCAATTTTGAAAATTCTGGACATCATATGGACCTATTTCTGGTAAGAGGAGAGAAGGCATCTCACCAAGAAACCCAAACAGAGGAAGAGGTAATCTGGGGAGGACCATATACCGTGTGTCTACTTATACCCTCCCATCAGAGCTTTTAATCCATCCTAATTCCTATTACATCCATGAGCTTTTTGAATAAGTCAGCCCCTCTGCTGATTCTGCAGTGACAGTTTCAGTTTTAAAAATCTCCCAGAAGCAGTAAGCCTTAAAAAATCCAGAATCAAAACCCAAAGTTCTAGAACAGCTTGGTTTTGAGCTGGCTCTTCCAGTTTAGCAGACTGCAAGTATAATTATAAGTGGATTACTCCAAATTTACTAGGGTTGTGGAATAAGGACTCTGCGTTTGGACACTGTCTTCAACAGTCCTTAAATGCCCTCATAATTTGATGATAAGGCTGAAGTATAAAAGGAAACTCACTAGCAGCGAAAAAGGGAAAACATGCAACATGAAGAAACAAAGTTTACTCAAGTTTGATTCAGCTTCTACGAAATATAAATAAAGCTTTGTACCAACCACAATTCTTTTTCTCTCAAACATCCTAGTAAACGTATTACTTACACGCACTTGTATGCATCCTTACAGTGAAATAACACTGAAGTTTCACAGCAAAGCAGTCAAAATACAAGACCTCTAATATTCCTGCCTGAGCAATGTTAATTCAGCCCCCCTAAATACACACATGGTAATTACTGTCTTGCCCTAGGTGATCCCATAATGTATTTTCTTAGGGTCTTTGGATCATTGGGGATATTCCTAGTAAGCATCTAGTGAATATTCCATTTTATCTATATAATTCAAGGTGTGACTTCACATCACATTTTGGTACACAGCTCAGTCTTACTCTTAAGAAAGAATCTATGTTGATTCTCACAGATTTCACAATGTCGTTAATTTGTATAGTGTTTCAAGCAGTTATGAATGAGGATAACACCCCTATAAGTTCAGGGGAAATCACCATCCACATTCTTAGTCAGAAGTAAGAGAAATACAGACATAGCCAGAGCTGGCAGACCAACTTCACACATGCAGGAATGATTTTTTTTAAAAAGGTCTATCACGGCAACTATTCTATAGCTTTTAAAACCTTGGCTCCCCATTCAGTTTAGCTACAATTGTGAGTGTTGACTGGTTCTGCACCTTGGTCCTTCCCCCTGTACTCGGCACTGGTGAGACCCCACCTCGAGTACTGTGTCCAGTTTTGGGCCCCCTACCACAAGAGGGAC
>JAOXNO010000013.1:30300760-30372782 GCA_028565335.1 Limnodromus scolopaceus
ATTGGTTTGTGGTGGGGTGCTGTGTGGGTGGGTTTTGGTTTGGTTGTTGTTGTTGTGTGTTTAGGTGGTGGGTGGTGTTTTGTTTTTTGGTTTTGTTTTTTTGTTTTTGTTGGTTGGACTCGATGATCTCTGAGGTCCCTTCCAACCACTACGATTCTGTGATTCTGTGATAGCCTCTGCTGTCAGACACCCAGAAAACAAATAGGACACGGTTTCTGACTGCTTTTGAGGAGCCAGTTTTAATGGAGTCACCTGGCAGCACCTCCCAGGACGCAGAAGTAGCAAGAACAACTCCTGGTGCTACAAATCTCTGATTCACCCCCTAATGAATTCACTCTGTGCACTGAAATTTTGTCCTGCTAAAATAGCAGACAAAGATGTAAGCAAAGCCTTTTATAATTAGAGATGCCAAAAGAATTCAGGTTATCTCTTTGTGTTCTGTAGGAAACTCTGCCCCGCAAGAAATGTTGAATGTGCCCCACAAATCTATAAAAAAAGAAATCTCTCTGAAGCTGATCTGTTTGCTTTGATTTAAACTTTTAAAACTGTTTGTAATTTTTAATATTGTATTTCATTCAAAATAAGAAAAAAGATTACAAGAAATATCAAAGCATTTAATTCTGAAAATGAGGAAGCAAAACCAGCAGCAGCATAAAATCACCTTTTCCTCCCCTGCCACCAAAGGAAATCCTTGAAATCAGCGGATATTACTATAAATTATCTGCAGCCTCAGTTCTGGTACAACCAAAATTTTGAAAAGTTCAGAACCATAAAAATATTATCTTATGTTACTTGTGTATATGTTATTTTCTCTTAAAAATGCAAATGTGGGTTAGTTTTGAACAACATGAATTATTGGAATCTAAAGCTGATATCATCCTACAGGTCAAGTTCCAAGCAGCAAAGTTTTCATAACACTCACATAAAGATCAAAATATATTTTCATAACCTCTATCCCTAAATTTTATAAACTATGAGTAAAATTCACTAATTATTCTCCTTTTCCTCTTTTTTCATCTCCCCCATCAGTGAGAAATCCTACAATGAGTGGAGACTTTTACATTATTAGAGGCTACAGTTATTCTATACTGATTTCATGGTCATGATTTCCTGCTGGTGTCTCCAGAACATGCAATTTCCTTGTGACTTTCCTTTAAAATACTATTTGACTTGAGAACTATTTTGTGTTTATGAAGAACTAAGATCAAGTTCAATGAACCCACTTGTCATGGTTTAACCCCAGCCGGCAACTAGGACTATGCATCTGCTCACTTCCCATTCCACCGACAGTGGAATGGGAGGAAAAATCAGAAAAAATAAGGAAAAGTCATGGGTTTTGATTAGAACAATTTAATAAGTAAAGCAAATCCGCAGACGCAAGCAAAGCAAAACAAGGAATTAATTCATTGCTTCCCATCAGCAGGCAAGTTCTCACCCATCTCCAGGAAATCAGGGCTCCATCACCAGGAAAGCCATCTCCTGGTTACTTGGGAAGACAAACACCATCACTCCAAATATCCCCCTGTTCTTTCTTTTTCTCCCAGATTTATATATTGAGCATGACACCACAGGGCAAAAATTATCCCTTTGGTCAGTTGGGGTCAGTTGTCTCGGCTGTGTCTCCTCCCAACTTTTTGTGCACTTCCAACCTCCTCACTGGCAGTGAGGTGTGAGAAACAGAAAAGGCCTTGACTGCTTAATAAAACTCAAAAACATCAGTGTCCCATCAACACCACTCAAATCCAAAACACAGCACCACACCAAATGCCAGCAAGAAAGTCAGTTCCATCCCAGCTGAAACCATGACACTACTATAGATTGAATATTTGCAACTGTATGTGAAGTTTTACTCACCGTACACTCTTTCATACGGCACACTGAGAGCAACTGGGCTCCAAGAGTAAAGGTAAATCCTTCTTTCACATCCCCTGTGAAAAAAAAACCCATTATTTATAAATATGGATACATTGGCCAATTGTAAATGTCAAAGATATTTTTTCTAAAGCTGCGAAAGCTTCTAGGTTTTGAAAAGCTCTTTCCGTACTAAAACTCCAGGTGCAAAACCTTAGAAAGCAGTTATAATCTTGTCAATCTGCATACAAATCCCACAATTATATCATTCAGATTTTAGCTTTGAGGAAGCTTATATTTGCCCACGAGGCTACCTGCTGTTCCTGGAACCACAGTCCTGTCTAGGGCAAAAGACAATAGTCAACAAACACGCTGTGCAAAAGCATCCTTTTTTTTTGCCCAGAACTTGTATAATGAGAAGTTTCATGTGGGCAGAATAGTAAGTATCAGGACTGATTACACTGGGTTTCTACTTTAACTGCTTTTCATCCAATTTGGGGGTTTAAAACTCTCTTTCATGAAAAATATCTGTGTTCAATGAATAATTACATTTTTTATAAAGAATATCAGAGGAAATATTAAGAAACCCACCTCCCCTAAACAAGAATTGCCATAACACATTGTAATAGTGATTTAACGCTTTGGGAGGCAATAAGGAGAATATTCACACTACTGAGACAATGCACAGTAAATAGTTCTTCACTCGCCACAGTGCTCCTGGCCCAAGGTTTTCAGGCAGCACCATTTAATGCCTCCATCCCTCCTGGCTCTGCCAAGGAGGTGTGGTGGAACCAGGTACTTTAGCCCACAGAGGGGGAATGGAGACACCAGACACGATGACATTTGTCAATGAAATAATTCAAAAGAGATCACACTTTAACATTTTATTTGTTCTATGCCGTGGGAGGAAATACTAAGATAAGGACCGAATTGCAAATTCCCCGCTGAAGGAATTCCCAGTTTCTGTTGCAGTTGTGCTTTTTGAGTTCTGGGTGTTTTGCAAAAGCTTACAGGAAATGCTGATGGAGATAAAAATTTCTTCTAGTTTTTAGTTATCAGTGAATACTTCACAAAGGGGGTGGGTAGATGTAGAATAAAGACAGAATGAAAAAAAAGGAAAAAAGACATTTTCAAGTAACTCTAATAGTTTTCTGATTTCGGTTGGCAATATTTGAACCACTTCTGCACTTTTATGCAAGATGTGATAGGATTATTATTATGGTGCTTTGAAATACTTAGTTTTGGTCAGGTTCTTAATTTTTAACCTCAGAGAAAAAATACATCCTTCCAAACACAATGCTTTCAGTCCAGAAGAAAAATGAGTACTAACACAGTAGGTGGTCTTCCTGCTGAATCGCTATCAATGCCTGCACCATCTGGGTTTTCCTTGGAGGCCTCCTATCCAAGAACTGACAAGACCCAACCTTACTTAATTTATGAGACAAGATCATAGCCAATGATGATATGAATGCAAGCACGTACAGTAACATTTGTGAGGTTTACAAATGCTGTATGAAACAACTGGTGTATAAGTAGGCTTTTAGGGTCATTATAACACCTTTGTGGAATTCTGTGTCGTGGCCTGTTCAGTTTACACACTATTTTCCTGGGAAAAGTACCCAGTAAAGAAAATAAGATTTCATTTTTGTTGGAAAAAATACAAAAACTTTGTCTACTACACATGGATTATGTTTTGAAACTCCCGTATGTGCCCATTTTTTTTTTCCTCCTGCAGAACATCCAAAAGCAGTAGTCAAGTCGTAACATAGCTGCCTACAAACACTGAGTTAAAGAATAAAACAGGATTTATGCAGAAATTAAACAAAACTTTTGCGTCCAAAATCTTTATTTTAGAAAGTAACTTTGTTCTGCAATTTAACTTTGTCCTGTTTAGAATTTAACAGAGAAAAATGTCTATCCATGTTTAAAGGACTCTAAAGAAGAAAACTGTATTTTTTTAAACCCTGTACAATACATATAGAAGAACCTAAATTACAAACATAAGTATATAGGTATAAAGAACTATAAATGGTAGCTGAGAGCAGCAAGCTTTTCAAATCTCTGAGCAGCACAGCTGAGTCACCAATATCCCATATAACTCAGAAGGAAATTGATATATTTCATGATTAATAATTTCTTACCAATATCTCAAACTAGAAAGGTAGTGGAAAAACAAGTTCAGAAGTTCACATCCAGCTTTAATACAAACTGAGCTGAATTACAAGTCACTGTAGTTCTGACCTCCTACTCATTCATGAATTTTTCATGGTACCAAAAGTTTTGCTTCCTACCCTTTTATAGTTAGTAATTTGGCTACTTTCCCAAAGAAGCATTTTTCCATGAACCTAAATATTAGTCACCAGCTCTTTTTTTTTTTACTTCTTTGTTATTTTCTAATTTTAATTATTTTGATTTCTTTTCACTTTTTTTTTTAATAAAAAAATCCACTATGTGGACGCTCACTGTTCCCTAGAATATGCAATAAAGAGACAAAAGATGAAACTTTGCAGCCGACGTCCAGCAATAATGGGCAAGTTTTCACTAAATTTCCTCTTTAAATCATAAATACATCTGGCTTGTCTAGACAGAGACACAGAATAAAAACTTTAGGCACCCAACTTAGTAGCACTACCTCTGCATAAAGAGATGGTAGGAGAAAGGTTGTATAGTATTCACAACTTCATGGTAAGAAGACTTCTCTATGGTTGAACCAGACCTCAAGCTGTGAGAAATAGCTGTAACATCTACTAATTGAGTGGTGCTAAGGATGATGTTAAAGACTGGACCTAAGAATTGGGAATCTCCATGAGCAGCACCACCAGCTGCTCCTGAGCAGCTACCCTCAAGCTTGCCTTCTTGAGAGCAGCTGCCCAGTCAGCATGGATTTATGAAAGACAGGTCCTACTTGACTAACCTGACCTCCTTCTATGACAAGATGACTCAGTGGATGAGGGAAAGGCTATGGATTTTGTTTACCTGGACTTTAGTAAAGCTCAGGTGTTGCACTTAGTTGCGAAAGCACAATTCTTAGCTCTTTTGACTTCAATAGAGGCAACAACAATTTTTATACTACAGATATACAGTACTTGGGATCTACAATAGCATTACAAGATGCTAATGACTATTCCCTTCCCTTCTTCATGGCAAGAAAAACACAGCAAAGCCGATGACACCCTCCTTCAGGCAACCTATTTCCTATAGGTGAAACCCCACAGAACAGAACAAATGTCTATGAGAAGATGAAAACATGAGTCATGGATCCAACTCAGCCACAGATACCTTCTCAACATATCTGGCGTTTTGCAATGTCTGTTTTGTGTGTCTGAATCTTAGCCTTACAGACACATTTGAATTTGAGCTCTTGTACATTAATTTTTGTCCAGATTTAACCCATCCACTTTTCTTTATTACTACCACAGATATTTACCTCTTCTGTTACATACGCAGTTATTTACAAAACTGTTTTCAATGATGTGGCTTGTCATGTTTCGAATCCTGAAGTCTATCATCAAAAATCCTGAACAGCCTTTTTTTTTAATTCTTAAAAGGCTATTGAGAATTCAGGTTCTTGCTGGTTTAGGTAAGGGGACAGAAAAGTACATATGGAGTCCCAAACAAGCAAAAGTCCATGTGCTCACTGCTAGCAAGTGTCACTGGCTGTTTTGTTTCTGACACAGGCACTGCACAAAATGCAAGTTCAACTTAAATTTCAAGTTGAGGGTTATCATATAGGCTAAATATTATTTTAAATAAATATATAAAGCACTGTTAGTGCTAGAACACCTTGCATTGTAAACCCATCTCAATTTATAGAAATAAAATTCATCTTTAAAATATTATCTCTATGTATCCATACAAGAAAGCAGGTAAAATCTCCAACTGAAGTTATGTCTTCTTACAAAGGTTCCATGACCTGCGTTACTTAAAAGTCTTTGGGATAGAAAGCGAAGCTCTGCTTCTCTCAAGTATTTTCTTTAGCTAAGAATTAATAACCAAATATAAATTCTCTAGACATTTTGAAGTCCATGAGACTTGCAAACGCACAGCTAAAGACCGTACAATTTGTGTCACACATTTGCAGGAAAAGGTCTGAGCAGGAAGGCTGTTCTGTCACTCAGAGAGGAAAGCAACAGATAAATAGGGTGTATACCTTTCCTTTTACAAGTACAAAACAAGGTAAGGAAAGAGCATTATGAAAACCACAGGGTTGTTTTAACATGGAAGTCAAATGCAGCTCCCGTTACTGAAAACACATCTATGCATTATGGATATCACATCTATGTTGCAGAGAGAGTTGCATTATGTAAATGCATATTCCTTCCTTTTGCTTCAGTCCCAGACTGATTCAAACATATGGTTTGCAGAATTCTTGCAACTGTCTCATTTTTGGCACTTCAAATACAGGAAGCAATACGTTATTTGTATATTCTGTTAGGGACTAATACAATACAAAGCCCACTGAAACAGCTCAACTTTGGATCATACCCTTCAATTCTCTCCTGACCAGTCTACATTGTTTCCTGAAAAGTCATCACTTAGATTTTTTTGAAAAGGTAGTTTGACAGCTGCTCTACTGGTTATTACTAGTCTTAAGGCTTTTCCTGCGTTGTTCTGGGTTTACACTGCAATTTTTTTCCATCGCCTCTGTGTTAGGCTCCAGACCTGATCTCAGTGAGGACAAGAGGAATCTTTCCATTACTTCATGACAAATGGTTTAAATTGGAAACCAAGTCTGCCCTCCGGGGTGAAAAGTGAGTTGCATGACTTCCAACCAGAGAGGCTCCGGTCTGCACCGGGACACTTGACTATCCCACCACACCCTGGTTTCGGAGGACTTGTAGGAAAACTACAGATTTGCTGTGTCAGCATGTTAGGCAGCAGTGCTTGTAAAGACAAGACATAAAATATGTTTTTCTGATTCAGTGTCAACAATGCTCATATGCCATTTCCAGCTACATTTTGTTCTAATATGGCTTAAATTAGTGTTATTTAATCAGAATTTTATTTGTACTCTCTTTGCATTTCAGCCCCAGTGAAGTCACCTTTTTAAAAATATGACTGATCACGATACCAAATATTACACCTTACTCTTTTTAAGCAGTGCACATTGGTCATTAATTTACCCTTTGTAAACAGACACTTTTTTTCAGTTTTGTCTTCCAAGATCTACAGTAAGGTCTTTTCTTCTAGGAAGAAAACAGGTTAATAAATAATCCCAAGTCTGAGGTTTATTGGCCTTTTTTGTCATTCACCTCCAGTGGGAATTATAGCAAGGAACAGTTGCCCTTGTTAACCTGCAAACATTTTTCACTCAGTTAGGTCATTGCCTCTGGCTCAAGGGTCCAATTTTCCTTTCATTCATTAAGCACATTGGGAAGCGGAGTTCCTAACCCTTTCCAGTCTAAATGTGGAACAATCACATCCCCTCACAATCAAGTGCCAATGCGCTGGGACCTTTACGTTTCACTGTGATCTCTCAGTGACGCAAGTTTTTAACAATTGAAGGATATTAAGTCAAAAAGTTGTTTTCTAATTGGAGGAGCTCAGGGGATTTCAAATAATGAACTCTTATAAACTGGAAGCTGGTACATGTGCCTTTCCAATTATTTTTTGTTTAAAATCAGGCAAGAGGGCACTGCTAATCTCAGAAAGCAGATTCCAGAAGTTCTGCCTAGGAATTAAGGCCACGAAGCGCAACAGTTGAACAGGCATAAACCATTATTGCTTTGAGAGGATGAAATGACATAGTCTCATATGTCATTTTACCGGACGGTGTAATCGCTAAAGGATAATGTAATTCCAGTTTTAAAAAGTATATTTGATGTAGCTAATTCACTTATTCCTTTTGGAGCATTGAGAAAGAAAGGAGAATGGCTGTTTCCTATTGGTAAAAGGCTTTGCTACAGAGAGTCTCTGGATGCAGAGATGAATGAATGATGGAGGCAGTCTGGTAATTAAGAGCTAAGCACTTGAGTTTTATATAAATAGACCTCTCTATGCACATCATTGGTTGTGCCAAAATACAATGAAAATCTGATCTCTGTAGAAGTCAGCAGCAGTGTTTAAACAGGGCCCACTCTATAAGATAAGCAGAAAAATCACTAATTCTTTACAGTAGTATAATTGTAGATCTTGTGAAGTAGCATACTTTAAAATGGGACCAAAATAACTGAAAGGGTAACCTCTATAAAAGTGCTCAGAAGAGGCTTTGGGATACAGCAAAGGAGAAGATGCCTGGGTGAGAGAAATGTGGAATATGGAAAGGAAGAGCTTGAATTTCATCTGATTTCTACTCCTCCTGAGCGGTCAGGGGAAAAGTAGAGGAAGGGTTTTTCAGGAGCTGTATGCAGTGATTTCATGGCATAATGTGGAGGGGTAAGCTGGAAAAGAAATGCAGTTAGGACATGAGATAAGCACAGTATGAACCAGAATCTTGGCAATGGAGGACAAAGGGAAAGGGATGCAGACTGAAGACTGAGCAGAGGGAAACAATACACAAGGGTCTGAATGTGTGGGATGCACGTAAATAACAACTCAGCTGCAGACGGAGGAAGAGAAAGGTTGACATTAACGTTGGCTTTAAACACAAAAAAGAAAAGAGCTGATGGTCAGAGGCTGGCAGAAGAAAAGCTGCTGAGGATTTTCATCTTGAAAATATTGAGCTTATTGTGGTCTGTATAAAGATTCCCAGAAAAGTCAGCAGACATGTCAAGGGAAGTAGAATATTGTTCAGTGGGGAGAGATGGAAAGGGAAATTTGGGAATTATGTCTGGGCCAATTGTTGAAGAAATTGGAACTAAGTCAAATTTTCAGGGAGGTTCCCAAAGAGAGGGAAAAGCAAAACTGGTGCTTTTCAAAAACACACACATCCAGCTTCCTTGTAACTTGTACAACTTATGTGTCAAATGTCAACATTTTGTTATTTCTAAAAAAGGAGGGAAGAAACATGTTTGTTTGAACCACGTGACTGCCTACATGCAGATAGCAGAAGCGAAGGCTTCAGCCAGAAGAGTGTAGGGTAATTAGACACACACATTTTGGGGTCTTTGCTGAGTAAGTTACCAGTGCGGGCAGGCTGTTTAGCACTTCTGGCACTCTCAAAGCCTCAGATCTAAGTTAGGCAGGAGACTGGTCAGCAAGAGAGTAACTCACAAAAATTCAGAAGTAATTTCCTTCTTCAGTTGGGATTTGTCAAAATTAAATGTATATGCATAA
The DNA here is from genome assembly GCA_028565335.1 of Limnodromus scolopaceus. NCBI lineage: Eukaryota > Metazoa > Chordata > Aves > Charadriiformes > Scolopacidae > Limnodromus > Limnodromus scolopaceus. Next base: position 30,309,827 of record JAOXNO010000013.1, read on the forward strand.
GTACATTTAAGTATATATGCAGAGAGAGAGAGAAAGATATCTATGTCAGTACAGAGATATAATTCCTGACTGTCAATATTGTGCCAGATACCAGCTAGATTCTGGAGCAGGCCATGGTCTCCTGTTTGACTGCGTTTGCCTCCAGCACAGCACAAGCACCCCCAGGTGAACTGGGAGCCAGAAGAAGTAGCTGGAGGATCCTCACTCCCACACTCCCTGTGCCATAAGGTCCAGGGCAGGCAGACTTCCCCATGAGCTGGAGCTTACTAAGGCTTCCAGACTAATACTGACTGCGAAAAAAACTTCATTTTCTATTTCTTTTTTTTTTTTTTTTTTTTAACCAAACATGAAAGTCTTTTCCCTACTGGAATGAAAACAAAGCTTCTCAAATTTGTATGTGTGTGGCAGATTTATGCTGGAGGAATTCAACTGTCTCTCACATGGTGGGTGTTACAAAAGCCTGGGACATCAGAGGTTCAAATTCTTGCTCTGATATAAAGAATAATTCTTCATCCACACAACAACAAAAAAAGGTAGGTCCAAGCAGGACCTATCTCTTTTTTTCCCAATCTGGCCCACAAATATTTTTTGTCTTATCTGTTGACCCCCAAAAGCGACCGAACAAACCTGAAAAGCTTCCATTTTGACAAAACACCGCGTCCTTTGGAAACTCCAGTGTAGTGATGCTTTTTTGATTGCTTTACTCAAAGCTCTTTGGAGTGTTTGAAGGACACGGTGAGGCAAATTCCATTTTCCAAAGCGATCCCTCTGAATATGGACTTCAGGTAAAGCTGCCTGAAGACGAGCACACAAATTCAAAGAGAACCTCTGAATTTTGTTTTGCATGAATGAAACTAAACTTTAAAATATCCAAATACTCTGTGAAATGGGATTGCTGCTTTCTGCCCAGTTCTAGCCATACACACAGGTGTTACTGGAAGCTCAAGGGTCTTGGCTGGAGGATAAACTGAATGACAGAGAAAGAATGATGTTGCTGTCAGCTCTCATCCCAAAATTTGTAACGCTGCTGCTGCAGATAACACACTTTCAATGTCAGCAGTTACTATAGTTTTACTGCAAGTCGGCTGTTATTTGGTGGCGTTCCTAAAAGGCCAACTTCTGGAATCTTGCAAAGACACATGAATTTAAGTTCAATTTTCCCCTTTAAAATAGATTTAGGTTTGTATTGGCTGCAGAGAAAAGTTTTAAATTATGAGTCAAAATGCTCAACCATCACAGAGCAGATGGAAAGACCCTTCTCTTCAATACATTTTTTTTTAAAGTTCATGAATTTTAAAGCAGTTTGCTGAATTTCTGGAGCCCAATTCATAACGTTTGAGTGCTCAGGTTTGGCAATACTTGATTTTTTCTTTGCCCACACACAAGCTGATGCAAGCAAATCATGAAAAAGGGCTGAATATGTCTAGTTATAAGGCTCTGCCAAACCTTTGTTTGCTGACAAGAGAAGCATTTTGGAAAAGCCTGAGAAGCAGTGAAAATCTTTTTGCCAGCTTTAAAAAAAAAATAATAAATCCAAGTTGCACCTCTGTATTCCAGGCCACACAGACTGAAATAATTTCTGAAATGGAGATTATACAGAAAAGAATGTCCTCATATCCATTTGTTAAAGCACTGAAATCCAAATGCAGTACTGATTCTTTACATTATAAGTCAATGTTACAAGACAGACTTTAATTCTGTGAGTGTATATGGTAATAACAACAGATTGTACTAGTCTGTCCAGGAAGAAACACTTGTAGGTTAACTTCTTGATCGCATTGAGAAATTATTTAAGAAACACTGTAAAAGCTGTTTACACTTTCCATGTATTACATATAAATATTTGTTTATGGAGCAACTGTGTGGTGCTTTGCCTTTGTCAGCAACTGGAAATTGTTACTAATAACTACATTCAGGGTTATAAATGCCATAACCCCTATCTGACTCCATGCAGTACTTTCCAAGAAATTGCAAAGTGAGAACTCTGGCCTGGGCTTCAAGGAAAACTTATGCTGAGATACACAAAAGCATTCTGTGAGAAACTTGTTAAGTGCTTTCCATACTCCCCATTACCACCATCTCCACAGCCACGCAGAGGACATTCTATAGCTTTACACAAAGGTGTGCTTACAATGTCAGTTAGCCAGAACTTTAAGCCCATTCTTAAAATCAGACCTAACCCCCACCATACTCTATAGTACCACATCATTCTTCTTTTCTCTGTTATTCACTTCGAACTTCTCCCTTCCCTAAGGACCTAAGTCCCTGAGCTGATCAGCTCTGTAGGCACCACTGTCATATAAATACTCTTATTAGCCCCAGACTTTATCCTCCCCTTACATTTCCACATTTGACTCTCAGGTCACTGTAATGAATGTTTAATTCCAATTAATACGTCACACAACAAAGAGTAGAGAGCCTGAAGCCCATATTTGAAACATCTTAGCAATCAGTTTAAAGACTTAAGGGTGAGCCAAAATGGAGCATAATCAGAAAAATTCCTTTCTCCTATTCCAGATAACAATATCGGACTTTGGCCAGCTATTTGGGTACTAACACAAAGGCTTAATGAATTAGCATTTTTGTATCATTTCAAGAAATCAGGCCTGACTACATTAGCTTGCCAGGTGAAAGACCAGTGGGATACAGAAACCTTATGCAGCAGGATGCACAAATGAGCTCAGGAAAGGATTCTGGGCATTCTACTGTATGGCAAAGCTCTTCTATTCTCCTTCAATGAGCACAGTTCCCAGATTCCAAAAGCTATCCCAGATAAATTAATACAGTATTTGGCCCATTGTTAGCATACTATGCTTAGCAATCTCTAGCATAGAACAATACCCAGTGGATTTTGTGGGTTCAGCTTTCTACAAAACTATTTCTTTCCTTCGGACAAAAAAGAAGAAAACATGCAGGCATGGGAAAGTAAGTTAGGCAGGAAATAAGACTGTATTCACATTTGTTATCCAGAAGAAAAGTACATTTGAAAAAAAAAAGAGATACATATTTAAAGAGCTGAACATTTTAGCTTAATTTTAATTAATATTTATCCAGAGTCCTGTGGGAAAGAAGAACGAATGCCATATAACATATTTGATGCTGGAAAACCCTGAACATCCACAAACTCACGTTGAATAAAGTAGGAGCCAGAAACATGGGAACTGGAGATCCTGTTGTATATTTTTATTTATAAGTGTAATCTAGGCCACAGATTGATAATAGTTAAGTAATGCATTGGGGAATTTGTATCATGTAAGAATTCCCAGGAGAGGAATCCTGTGCAAAGAGTTATGTTTAAGGCTCTGGAAGAGATGAACCTCATCTGCTTTAACTGATTGTGTGTGGTCAGTATGCTTAAAGTCATCTCTTTTATACCAATTTTGCTGTAAATTAGATATTTCTAGTTCACATCTACAGGACCAATAAATGCAAATGCAAGGATCATAGTAATCATGTCTCAGTTAATCTTATCTGTCATCAGAAAAGCAGTTTTGGAGTAGTTCTATGTCAAATTACATCACTTAGAAAATTCAAGAAGCAAAAGACAGTTCATAAAGTTTGGGAGTAATGTAACTCAATCCATTGATTTCGTGCTCATTAAACTTCAGGGGAACAAAGAGTAGTCGGATGAAGTCCTGATAAATCAATAAAAAAGCAAATGACATACAAACTGACTACTTATGAAAAAAAAAGGAAAAAACCATTACTGTTAGACTCATCCATATTTTGTCTTCCTTTCTTATTCATAGGCGGTTTTTAGTTTCTTATTAGTAGGTACATCAAGTTCGAGAACTTTAGAAAATCCTCCAATGACAAATCAATCAGGCTTTTCCTCTCCACCATGTGATCCCTTAAAAGACTTCTCACTCTAGTTTCAGAAATCCCATCCACTGGCCACTATTTTCAAATAAAATGTGGTGAAATTCTTCATGGTCACTCCCTCCCTATGTTCTGAAGGCTTCCCTTCAGAAGAGAGGTTATCTTCAACAGTAAACATCATCCCTATTGGTAAAACTCCCCCATAATTGAAATCTGACCTGCAACAGCACATGTCACATTTCTCTTAAGAGTGATCACTGTCATCCCTCAAAATCCTTTTATTCTTTACATTGCCTCAGACTGGAGGGCACTGCCCACTGCTGGCTGTGGTTTGGAGAATCAGTACCAATCAGTACCACACACTGGAGCTCTGCCTTGAATTTCCAGAATTCAGTCTGGCCTATAAAGCCAGGTGCTGACAGTGTACAAAACAGTCTCTGTTCTTTTAACACAATCCAAAGTGTGCAAAGAGATTAAATGCTACGACTTGATCTAATAAAGTGGAGGAAGAGTGCTGTGCACTCGCACTCCAAACACATCATTATATTTCTGAGCAGCCTACACAGTAGACTCTCTGGTTGGGAGAGGCTACAGCACAGATCCTGCTCATGAAGAGACTGCAACTGAGAAAAAGATCTTTCTCTGCATGTATATCTGAATATATATGTATATATCTGAATACATACGTATATATCTGAAAAGAAAGGAAGAACAGTTCCAGTGAAGATCTGCTTTATCAAACCATGGTAGTGCTGACAAGATATTACTAAAACAGTGTGTTTAGTTCTATGAGCACTGGCAATTGTTGAAGCTTAGTCGGAAATATTTTGGGTTTTTTTGGTATGGGTTTGTCAGTAGGAGGGTGGAGCTACAAAGTTCAAAATATTTCCTGAAACACTTGGAAGTTTTTTAAAATGAAAATCATTTTCAGGGAGTAGGAAACTATTTGATACATATTTCCATTAAAACAGACTTCAGCTTTGGAAACAACATAATTACCAGCCTACAGGCCCATTTTCCAAACCTTTATCAGAGTGGAAGGGTAGAGATAGAATTTATTTTTCTTGTTGCTCAAAATTAAGTTCTCCACCTAATCCTGGACAAGTGGGAGAGAAGAATTTTGCAAATCCGATTTCTTTCAAGTAGGGAAAAGAAAAAAAAAATGAAAAAAAGAAGTAGTTCCAACTCTCTTTTTATGTATGACTGATTTACTTTAAATAATTTATATTAATCATTATCCTGGGTCTCAGATATTTTCTGTCTTTCAGAGAGAAGATGCATCCCTCATCTAAATCAGCCTAACTCACTTGCAGTGAGCCTGCTGCGCGAATAGCAAAATCACCTTTATCCTATCCTGGACAGGATGTTTAATTAACTCCTAACTTTTGAATATTTTCTGAACTCACCTAGAATGCATACTGAAGACAAGCCACCCAATGCCTATCTGTATTACCTTGAAAGATAATCAGGTTTTGAATTCATACAAACTATGCTTACTGGGTTTTCCAATATCAGCTGCTCCAGAATTCTTCTCAAGAACATTTTTTTTTATTACTTTGATTCATATCATTCCAAAGGTCTGCATTTTTCCGTATTCTATTTCCCTTTCCAGCAGCTGTTAGCTACCTTTGATCTGGGAACACAACTTGATAGACTAGGTTGCTGTGTTCTGGTTCCTCTCTCCCAGTACCAGAGGGGTCAGCCATCCACATGTGCTTACTTTTTAAATGCCCAAAGGTAAATAGCCACAATTTTGACAGTCTCTCCTTGCATTATCTTTCTACTCTTCAACCATTGGTAAAGCTTTTAGATAATATTCTTGAAATCAAGGGACATTTTCCCATTGATGTAACAATGCCTAGAATTTTCTAAATTACTATCACTCTCTGTATTTCACACTAAGTTTCCAGATCTTCCTGAAGACAGAAGAGAGAGAAATCCTCAAAAGCTCAAATCCTAATTTGTGGGTATGGATTTTATCCTCTGTCAACTATGACCACAAATGTAGAGGTAAAAGAGCATGAATGTCAAACCTCGAGGTGAAAATCTTACCATCCTTTCCTTTGGGATCAATTAATCAATCAATCAATCAATCAGTCCCAACTGTGAAACACCTGAAGAACAGGTGCCTAGCTTCTGCTCTTTGGAGCTTTCCTGTCCTGATCACATCTCACTTTTTCTTTCCTTTCTTTGCTGGGCTAAAACTGAAGTTACCCTTTCTCATTCCTATCCAGTTGCCTTTTGTAAAATATATTTATTTCTTGTCTTTTGTGTTTGCGTAAAAATCTCGTAGCACTCAAGTACACACACTGAAAAATAAAGATTAATCACGTAAACTGAAAACTCGGAAGAAAAGAATCAACTGAGCTGAAAATGTTTAAAGTCCTGCAAGGGTTTAAAAGGTTACAAACTGAAAGGACAAGGGTTTCTGGAAGCAGACTTATGAGTAAACAACCTCACCATGACCTCGTGCTCATATAAGGAGTGAAGAGGAGGAGATGGACCCGTTAGGCAGGAAGTTACAAGAAATCTGCTGAGCTAAAAACCAGCAGAGAAAATAATATATGAAGGTCTGCAGTTGAATCTGAAGAGGAGGAATCTCCAAGGACTAACTGGAGAGAAGAAACTACATTACAACATTTTCCTGGCCTATAAGCCTAAGTTAGGAAGTAAGCAAAGCCCAGACCCAGTGCCAGATCACCGGGATTCACTGAAGCTTACTGCGTGCCAGAACATCCTCCAAATTGAACAAGAGGGAACAGAGACAACAATGACCCTTTTTTTTTCATAATCTTTCTTAACTAGGAGCTGTAAAGCAGCAAGACCTAGGGACTGACCTGGAGATGGTCCACATGAATCTGCTGAGCTGTCCACAGGAAGAAAACTCCCAGAACAATGCACAAGAGGGCTGAGAGAGAAGGGATTTGGATGGCTATCTACATGGAGAGAAAAAGGTTCATCTCTCCTACCAGACAGGATACTCGGTTAATGTTTGAGAGGAATTTCTGCAAACTGACCTTACTATTTTTCTAGCGTGAGAAAACACACCAGGTACCTAACAGGCGAAGAGACAATACCAGTTCAAAGAGCATCTGACCTTAATATAACACGACACCAGAAGCAACGACTATAGAGAGAAACGACTGGAATGGCAATCTGTACCTATTTATATTCAACTTAACTGCAAAAGGGGGCCAAAGACATACTGAGGAAATGTGGCTAACTGAGAAAGCGTTATGCTAAAGTCGAAAGGAAGTATGAGAGCCAGGTTGAGAAAGAATAAGAGCTATAAATGACCAAAAAGCCTACAAGGAAAAAAAAATTGTTGTTGCAAGAAACCAAGAGATGTTTATTTTAGAGAAAAAGCAAGGAGCAAGGGAATGGAGATCCAGTAACAAATCCAGCTACTGTTTTAGGGTGCAAAAAGTCCCATGATGTATGAGCTTTTAAATAATTAATATAATTAAATAAACTCAGCCTCCTCAGATTAATGGATTGTTTTCATATGGTGATTTAGACGTGTAAAGGTAGCTGTACTGTGTTCTGCCCAGAGTAATGCACGGGTTGAGTCGTCCATTCCTTCACAGTTTCAGCCACTTCTCCAGCAGGAGTTATACTGGAGGGGGCTCATCCAAAATGCACGCAATGCCATATATGCCTGCGCTTTCCAAGCTGGGGAAAAAAACCCACTTCACTACATGATCATATAATTTAAAGTTGTGGGAAAAAAAAAATATGGAACTGGCAGAAGATAGTGTGGGATCATTTCACACCACATGCCTTAGCCTACTAAGATCTTCTGTCTTCCTCCCTGATATTTCCACAGCGAGTAGAGAGGGACAGGCAGTTGTCAGGCAGATTTTCAGAGGTGGTCTCTCCATGAGTCTGTGTCCTCCACTGAGTACACGTAAGGAGGTTGGAAATGTTGGTCTTCCAGGGTAGGCACTTCAGTTGAGTGCCCAAACTCAGACCATGTGGCTATCCCCAAACAATCCCTTACCCTAGTGGTTCACGGATAAAAACTAATAAAACTAATAAACTGGCTCCTCCAACTCTAGTCTGTACTTTATAATATAACTTTAAGGAAGGTTCTTGTGCATAGAGACTACATAAGGTCAGCATTTATGTCCTGCAAATGAGTCCCTTAAAAATTCTCCTGTGCTCTTGAATTGGTTTATAGAAATATTTGTTCCACATGAACATTTGCCTCACCACACTTGTCCCAGCTTGTTATATATTTCTTTGTTCAAAGGGTTGGCCTCTCATTTCACAGCAATCATTAATATAAAATATAAATATAAAAGCTACAGGGTGTATGATGTATAATCGCTTCCCATTCTTGAACTGCCAGGTTTCTCCACACACACAGAGTCATTTAACAGAGAGATAAAGAGAGAAATCCTCTTCCAGGAACATTGTAAATGTCACTGAAGCCAGTCAGCGAGACAGAAAGGCCAGTATGAGATAAGAGTGGAAATAATAACCTCACGAGGTGAAGCACATGGAAGCTGAATGATGGATTTTCATAGGAGCAAGTCCAGTGAGGCTGGTCGGGGTGTGAGTGGGTGAGCAGGTAGGTAGGGCATATAAAGGCAGCAGTGTGTGAGTACACGTACACATGTGTTTGTTTATTGTAGGTGAAGGAACAGAGTGGATTCAAAGCTCCATAACTCAAAATAAAACAAGCTGAATTCATAACACGTATTTGTGTGGCAGCCTTTGCTGCACATGTCATATCTGCAATAGTCTGGGGTCCAGATGGCTGGATAATGAGGGCCCACTGGCCTGTCCTGGAGGAGGTTCCCAAGTCTCCTCTCACACATGTGGACTCAGGGAGCTGCAGCTGCGGTGCCAGCAGGAACACCACAACCCAGGCTGGGTACAGAGATGTTCGAAACAAGTGCAACCTCTGTAAAGTAATCCATCTAGGGTGAGTCAGACTGGAATAACACAGGATGGAGTAACCTTCCTGACAGTCACATTGTGAGGAGGGACTTTTCTAGAGGAAGTATTTCACTGTTAGACTAAGAAAACTGTGATACAGTTCACAAGACAACCACAATCTGAATTTCAGTCATTTGTTCACTGTGAATTACCAATAGCTGACTGCTCAGCAGTCAAAACTATGGGGAACAGCCATAAAAACAGCATATCAGTACTTGGGTACTTCAACCCCATTCATTCTTTTTTTAAAGTGCTGTCAGGCTGTTGGCTCTGCTACAAAAATAGTATGAGCTAAGGAAAGACATGTGAACTCGAGCCTGAAGCAGCATTTAAAGGGAAACAGACTATACAAAGTATTAAGGCTTGTGGTGGTGATGGAGACACATACGCACAAATGCTGAGACTATTGGCGAGTCACAGCGAAGGGATTTTCTGTAGGCGAAATAAACTCCAGTCCTGTTATTAATATTATTAATTCACTCTGGATCATCCTTTGTGCCAGCTCCACCTATCATTCACACTTCATGGGTAGTTCAATTAAAAACACTAACAACCGCCAGCTTTATAATGTTAAAAGAAAACAGTTGTTATTAAAATAGAAAATAGCAGCAGCCCATATCATCAGACCACCATAACATTGCACAGCTTGGCACAAGTCTTGAAGTCTCTGCTCTACTGAGGCCCTGTCCAGACCACACACAGAGCCTGAAATAGAATATAAATCATAAATACAAAAAAAAAAATTATGATAAAAATAAGATGGTATGTCTTAATAAGAATTTGCAATATAATCTGTAATTGGCATAGCTGATCAAAAATGAACTTTCCACTCTAGGGGAAAGTCTGATATTCTGGTAGTTATTTTTATAATTGACTGAGACAAAAGTTAAAAATTTCTCTTTATTCTTTTTCAGCTGAATTATTTCAATATCCCTGAATCAACGTATTTTATCTGAACTGTCAAATCCAAATCGAAATAAAAGGATCTATTCTCTCTGCTAGCATGGATCCCCAGGGACGGACTGCCATGCAGTATGGAAAACATAGTCCAGATGCACAGCATCTTTTCTATTGGGAAGAAAAGCATGAAAGATCCAAAGCAACAATTTCTACATGTCATTGCTAAGCTTATGCTGAGGCAGAAATTAAACACTGACAGACCTGAAATATTTCCATCTCCTGTGAAATCTTCAGAAAAGGAAAAGAAAAAAAAAAGGATGCTTTCCTATGAAATTTTCTATTTTGATAAAGTCACATTTACTGACAGCAAAAATCCTGGTCAAATTTAATCACCTCCCATGTTAAAATTACTGTCAATTCTCTATGAGCATAAAGAACAGCCAATTCCAAATTTGTGTACTCATATACCTTACAACAAAATCAAAAAAGTGCAAGAAAACACCCATTCTGGCAGTTCCAACATCATGCGTGCAACAGTTAAGAAATCCGTGAAATCAAGCCCGTCTTTTTGACTGTTCTACAGTTCTCTTGTGCCTGTACATTATGATACAATCTTTAATTACACAAAACCCATACTATATTTTCCACAGGACACACACACACGCCCCCGTTTCATTCCCCGCACAGAGTGAAAGGTGATGCAGAAATGAATCAGTGCTCTGCACTGAATGAGCCCATTGTCCGTCGGTCCCTGGCCTCGCTCGCCGCGCAGCTTAGGAGGTGTCCGGTAAATGAGGCAAAGGGCTGCAGGAAGAGGATTGTTCATCCTGTGCTCAGTGTGCCTCCGAAAAGTGCCGCCTACGACGATGCCATTAAACACACTAATTGCAGTTCCCGTGCACAAGCCGACCTAAGTCGATGTTCTCTGTGAAAACACCGTGATCATTTTCTAACTTTTGAAGAGGTGAATTTGCGATGTTCTTTTATACACAGATCAGCAGGGCTTCAGCACTTGATATCAGACTTCAGCTTCACACACACACACACAAAAATAAAAGTAGGGGCAGGGTTTGAAATAAGTGCCTGTAATACTTTAACAAAAGTTAGTCAGCCATTAAAGACAGTGAAATCCAGTTTACACCACTGCTGCTAAAGAGGGCAACCCTTCATTTCGGTATCAGAAAGCTTGTTATGTTGTGTCAAGCTGATGTTGCTGAAGACTACTGAAGTGCTGATATGTGAACCTAATTTGGAGGATTTGCAAGCTGTGGAACTAGTAAGATCACAGATAACAAGGGGATGGATCTATTACACACTTTCTCTGGTTTCATCATGACATAATGCTCCAAAAATCAGAAAGTAAAATACCGAGTTGGCTCCAGTCCAAGCATCCCAATCTGTTAACGACAAAGTTGGATTCCTGGATGCAGTATCCAAGTAGTTTGGTTTTTTTAAATAATTTAATTTAAATATATATATATAAATAAACATAATCAACAGTACCAAAGGCTTGAAGTCCTTGTTAAACACATAAAGCAGGCTTCTTCCTAAGGGTAGACTGCAGTGGAAACTCAGGAGGGTTATAGTGCTCTCTCTTTCCTTTTCCCTTCCAGTTAGCATCGCTTAGCACACCACAAACTCTGGGTCACATCCAGTCATATGGTTTGCAGAGCTCCTCTCCTCCTTCCCCTCTCGGCATCACAACTGTGCTTAGTCCCTGCCTTCTGCTGCAACATACCTCTGGCCTGAACAGAAAAGATAATTTCTATGATCAAGCAGGATATTCTGGCTCCAAGACCATTCAGGCTTTGGCTGCTTTAGGAAAACTGTCAAAAACTAATGGAAATGTGTTGCATTTACTGTAACGATTTTTGTGTTGTAAACACCTGGTCTTGATGGCTCGGATATTTTGTATAGGCTATATAATGATGATTTAGATCGCTGCTGGCTTTGAACTTTGAACATGTTACTAACAGACTATTGAAGGATCTATATTAGAAGCTGGGTGAGAAAGTATATTTTCACAGAAAAAAAAAATTAATTTTCTGAAGATTTTCTGATGTAGTGTTTGGATGAAACAGACAACTTTTAGAGTATTTTGAGAGAAAGCAGCAATAGAAGGTCACCAGAATAACCAGTGTCCCTGGGTGATTCAAAAGAACCAGGCTTAAATCACCATCCTGAATCGATGAAACACAGACTGAGCCTTTTTTCCCCAAACCAAGGGTAAGCACACCAACCCTTTAGCCGTCATCACATCCAGTGTTTCTGGGTTGGGTTTCTGTAACTAGAAATTCCGTCTTGAACCTGCAAAGCCTCTACTGAGAAAAAATTCATTGAAACTAGCATGCTTCCCTGCAAAGTTTGATTTGGTTTCTGCACTTTCCAATAAAAATAATCATGCAAAAGTATGAATCGCATTATAATTTATATCTCATTTATTATCTTGGCACCTGAATTACAAACAAATTTACTTGTAAGCATAGGAATCTCTGAACTCAACTTACCAGTTTCCTCAGCAGCCAAGCTCCTGAGTTTTGTCTGATTTTTAATCTTGAATCTGATGACTTGAACCAAAGATATGAGAAATAGGACATTTGGCTTCTATTTCCAGTTCTGTCACTGAATCTCTGTTGCAACTTGGATAAGTCATTTAACCTCTCTGTCCCACAGTTTCTTGATCTACTAAATAGATACAGCAGTATGCAATCTGAGTGTGTTATAAAGCTAAATTAAAAGCCTTAAACAAAAGGTTCTAAGTGTCATTTCCCCTTTTTTTTCGGCTAGTTATAAGATCAAAGAGTGAGAGGGGGAGTGTATTGTGTTTATAAGCAGCGAACATCTGATAAGTTTTACAGTCTATGCCAATATCACTGTAATGCCCTTTAACCCTACTGTCCCCAGCCACACAAAATAATAACAATAAAAAATCCTATAGGCAAACAGCAGTGCAAAAGACATTCCAAGATGCAAAAGACAGTTACATATATTAATACCCCATTAACTTTAGTGGGAGTGTAGCGATTACTGCAAGCCACAGCAGTCCCCAAAGTTTTCTGATGATCTCCACCACACAAGTTTTCAGTGACTGATTTAGACTCCCTGTTACCGATCAAAAACATTTTGCTTGACTCCATTTTTATGTTTTTTAGATTCATTAATGCCTCCCAAAACTTAAGACAAAATGGCAGCATGAACACACTGTTCTTAAGTTCCAAATGTAACTGGTTGTACCATGCCATGTTGATGCTGCAGTTGTGTATCAGACCTTGTAGCTTTACACACAGATGGATAATAAAGAACATTTCTACCAAATCTGCATGGAGTTATACAATTGAAAATTATTCCCATACACACTTCCATCTCTGATTTAAATGTTTGCCTTATGTCTTTAAAGTGCATGTCAACAGAATCTGGGAGCCTATGCTTATTCGCATTGTCATCAGAACACTATCATGTCAGAAATATTCATACCTCCACTGAGATAATTGCATGAAATAACCTTAAATGTATTACTCAGCACAAGAAACTTCTCTCTTATTCAGGACTGCTATCTAGTGAAAAAGTTTACATTTTTGTTTACTGCTGTAGACACAGTATATTGGACAGTAGAGTAAGTCTTTAACTAGAAAAGTCTTCTAAAATTTAGTTTCCTGATGGTTTTCTACTCCTCTTGCATTGTACTTCCAACGCAGACACCCAGTCCACATGTATTCTTTCCAAATTTTTCATGCAGCTTGTACAAAGGTGTATGTTCTCTATCTAGCCACATTGATCAGTTTGAACATGGCTAACGTGGATAGTAATTGCGTGATTGCCCACAGGTTCTGGCCTGATTAGCATGGTATCACAATCTGATGAACGCTTTTCACTGATCCTATTTTTCCAAAGTTTATCTGATTTTCATTTAAAGGCAACCTTCCAAAACCCTTCTTGCCACAAGGGCCACCATTTCTGCATTAATACATAATGCAGAATCTCAAATCTATCTTCAGTCCAATACGAATTTACTTTGACAACCAGGCCGTTGCTTCCACTCCTGTTATGCCCCTATGTTTCCACTTCCTGCTTAACCCGTTCCTTGGACCCACACAATTTGTAATATCAAATAGGCCTTCATTTCCTATGATGCCCACTAAGTGAGATGGATACTCTTCCAACTGAACTCATCGTGATATCATACTCCTTTCCCTATATCATAGTTCAGAATACCAAGAGCTGTCAACAAATGTAAAAGGAGAAATGAGAATCCAGACTTCAAACATTTATCTTCTGTCCTACCCAGGGAAAAAGAGAGAAATGCTGAAGTCACTGATGATTCATGAAATATCTGTTACCAGAAAACAACCTACTCCTTCAGGAATGAGATTTTCCAGTATAGCCTATATCATTGATGTTTGGTAACGTGGTAAGAGCCTAAATAGCCTAGACTTAAAAAGTGGAATATGGATAATTAAAACAGGCCAAGAAGAAAGGCAAAAATTCATTCATTTTTCTCAAGCATCTGTCTCAAAGCATACAGTACTGTTCAAGATGAGAGTCAAATTTTATACACGTTTATGAATGCCTAAAGACTGATAAAGAAACTCACTGATACAGGTTATGCTGATTTCATCTAGGTCATATTGGGAGATTACAGTGTATACTGGAAGGGTCAGTACTGAAAAGCTCTGCAAGTAATCACTTTGCTGTCCTCACTAGGATTTTCATGGCACCTATTCAGTTCAGCTCCATTCTGTGGCCTGTTAACATCTCAAACTTTTACCAACAGATCTTCAGTCCAAATACACAGTGAAAATGCTGTCTTGGTTGAAGCATCAGCTTAAGGCAAGTTTCAGGCACAGAATATGAAGTCACCATGAGGAAACTCATTATCAGAGATCATTACCTCAGTCTCAGGCCCCCTCTTCCAATGTCCATTCCTCAGGGCATTTATAAAACTGCTTCAAGTCTGGGGTGAAGACTGTATTTAATAACTGTCTTCCTCTGGAACAGTGCAGCTCTCTACAGTAATTAAAGTGTTTATCTAGGCAAGAGACAAGATTTTCTCACAGACCTATCACAACTGTGAAATGGGCCCACTCACCAAGTAGTAAACTTTAGAAATCTCACCATCTTTTGCCCAAGGTCAAAGCACATTTTTTTTAGATGGACTTGTAAAACCATAACTGTATCTATAAAAAGAAAAAATCAAAAGAAGCTCTACCAAAACAAATCTAAACATACCTTTCCCTATGGGAATGGGATCCGAAAAAAAAATACCCCATGCTATTGCTCAGAATCTTATTGAGGGTGCTCAGATACTAAATTAAGGAATGTGATAAAAGATCTAGGTCTGAAAGTATACACATCGGAAGGTATTCATACAAGAAGAGTATTTCTAGGTGAAATATCCTTAGACCAGAAATGTTCACCATTTAGCCATATTTATTGTTTGACCTCTCACCCCTAGGTCAAAGTTCTGAATAGTTACCGATTTAAAAGTTTCCAAACAAAACAATCCAATATTACATGTGGAAATACCTTTTCAAATACTCTTACATACTTTTGCATGAATGCGCTCTCAGTTGTTTTACTGAGCAAATTGTATTCCCTAGCTTTAAGCTATGATCCATCCTTCAGAGCTTTTTTATCTAAACAAGCATTGCCTGACCCTTTTTTTACTGCATCTGGAATTCTCAGGGACCAGACAAACCTGTTATTGTAAAAATCCTACATCTAGACAAGAAGAGATCTAGTAAGTAAAAGTATTATGTAATTTCTATCTAAAGATTCATATCAACTCTCACTAACATCATAAACCCATCTGCTTCATTTGACTTTATCCCTTTGATTTTCTCTGATGGTGTTTTAAATCCCCTGTCATTTTCTGTTTTCTGCCACATGTCTACCATATGTATTACATAAAAATAAAGGTTATTTTTCTGCCACCCACCTATAAAGACTATTCAGCTACCAGAGTAGGCTGAAAATTCTGCTTGGGAGTTTACTCTGAACTGAAGATAATCAACCTGTGAAAAGCCAGTCTACAATATACAATAAGAATCCTAGAAGTTGGCAAACGGAAGATAACCACTTGACCAAACAAGCATGTTATTTATTACCTACCCTGGAATGAGAATCAGGTCTCCAGAGATGAAGGGCTAGGGCACCAAGCCCTGATTCTAGGGCTGGAAAAACTATTTGCCTCTCTGCATTGTTTACTGAATTTAATCATTTCTCTGTTCCCTGATCATCCAAAATTCAAAGCACAGTTTGCCTGAACTGAAGCTTTAAAAAGTTTTGGCTTCAGCTGGAAGGATTCCACCTCATGGATGTGTCACACTTGTGGAGATTGCTGTCATTTGAAACAGGGGGTATCTTTATTCTACAGTGTTCCTACAGCAACTCAAGTTTGGATGACACAAAACCAGCACTATCTGTGATCTCAGATTTCCTCTCCATCCCTTCCTTGAAGCATTTATACAAACACGGCATTCAGTGTTCTGTATGAAAGTACAAGGTCTAAGCTCTGTGTCTGTTAAAGGTGTCTACTGCTCATTGTAAATGTCTTCAGAATACACTACTAAAATGCAGGATTTCCGTGAGTAAGCCACTAAAGAAATGTTTTTTCAGTTATGTCCTGGAGCTCAAACTCAGAAGTGTGCAAAACCACAAGCAGAGCAAATTCTTTAAATAACAAATGTGTACATTTTTTGTTTATGTGTAGCTCTTCATGTCAAAAAATAATCTTCTTGCTTTGGTGAGATAAATCTGATGACACAGTCTTGAAATATACTTTTGCTCTATGCCACTTTTATCTCCTTTGTAACATTCTCTAATGTGACTGCCAGAATGCTGTTCTAATTTGGGGATAATTTTCTATATGAGAACTGACAGAATGAAAATAAATTCAAAGTTCCAGGAAATAATGAGTTCCCGATTATGTGTCTGATTACTGTCAGCTCAAGGAATGTACAGGCTTCAGAAATGGAGGAGACCACTTTTCCTTTCACCAAACTGGGAGCCCTGAGCTGGTGGCACAGGGAGAAGGCTTTCAAGTACTTTTAAATCCTCCCCAGTTCTACATGAGAGTTATTTTGAGGTCATGTTCACGTTTCTAGACTGAATAAGATTCTCTGGTAGAGACATCTGAGTCTTATCTGCCTATTTCTGGCTTTGTTTGAGAATGTTTATATTATTCAATGTGGGAGACTTGAACTCATGACAAGGAACATGATAAATTTTCTTAATCAAACTGGGTATCAAGAGGAGGTCTGTCATCATTTCCCTTTTGTTGCACTGTGAAAGAAAGCAAATAAGGAGCATCCAGTGTGATCCCCACTTCTGTTTCAAGTCTCCCCACCAAGTCATTAAACATTCTCTGGCCTTTGTCAACAGCCTGGTAAACATCCAGAGAAAGAATCAGAATAAAATAGTTTATTTAACATTCCTCTCCTCCAACTGCTGATTAGGATAAATAGTTTGGATAAAAAGCCTATCTGATCCAAAAATCACAAAAAGAAAGGATTCAGCTATCAGCAAAGTTTAGATTTGGTTTCAAATATTTTTAAACAGCAAAAGAGTTTTTTGTGCTCTTTGATATTTTCTCCATCCTCAGCACATCATGTTAGCACCGTGTCAAAGCAAAACATCAACATCAAATGATCACTGGGTAAACTCCAGTGAACTGGAGTGAAAGGCTCGAGGCTGAAATTCCAGGCACAATATAAAATTTGGAAAGACGCCAGAACAGAGTTCTTTTTAAACTGCCTAAAAGGCTCAGGAATTGATACCCAGCAAATCCCTTCATTGACCTAATAGTTTGGAAATTGCTAATTCTGGTCAGACTGATGAGTCCTCTGAGCCAGGATCATTTCCTCTGACAGGGAAAAGTGTCAAATGATTCAAAGAAAAACAGAGTCTTCTTCCTCCGGCCACCATTGTGCTCATCCATAATGAAAACAAAGCAACACTATGCCTAACAGAAAGCATGTACCTGGCACGCAGAAACTTGCTGTCAGCTCAGGCAGTGAAAGAGAAGAATTCAGGACCATATTACATTTTTATCCTTGACAAAGTGATTTTGTAATCCTAATCTCTTTGCCTTAAAATACCGGGGAGGGGGGGAGGATACTCCCCAATAGTTAATTATGTTCTCTGAAAATATATCTTTTTATCCATACTAATCCTGTTGCCATTTAAGTTTGACAACTTTCTCATTGCTCTTGTATTGTACCACAGTAAACAGAAACAGCTAAATGATCTTAACAGCATTCAGAACTGCCGTGTCAGATGCTGAGCTGGCGTAGATTAGAATAGCTCTATTGCGTTCAACCATCATTTAAAATATTGAATGACTACGAAAGGCTTAAATGCCCATTCTCTGTGATTGAGTTCTGTAAGAAACAGTCCATCAACAGCTATTTTTTATTGTATGTCTGATATGTTTAATATCCCCTAAACATTGGGTCAGATCATCAGTTAACATAAATCAGCAAAGCTGAAGTTACTGGATCAGTTTACACAACTGAGAATGTTGCCTGTGGCTTTCCCACAGTAATAAAGTTAGACCACATACCCACTTTGGCTGAAATATTTGAAAACATCCAAATGATCTGCATGCTTAGCTCCCTTTAACGGGAATGGGGGATAATCTTATCCATCTATCTGATGGGCAATTTCTATTTGTAAAGCGTGGATCCCCATGGTGCACCCACACGCCACAATGATAGAAGGCAAGAAAATTCCACAAATGAACTCCACAAAGGAATGTTTTTATAGATATATTCTTTTATCAAGAAACTGTAACCACAGAATATGATTACACTTCTCAAATGAAAACTGCTGCTAAAACATAAAATGGTGAGCTCACTTCTAATTTTAAAAAATATATACCATTTAATTTCTCTTGAGAAAAAGTTACACAGTATTGGCGCATAAAATAATGCATAGCTTTAGTTTTCATGGTTAATATTCTCGTAAAACAGGAATAAAAGAACAACTTATGAGTCAAGAAGCAGTTAAAAATGGGTCAACTTTCATTTTTGCTATTGTTTATGAAAAGAAAATTAAGATTAGCTTTTTCAAAACCACTTCTAGGAAGTGGCTACATACCTGCACCCATTGATTGAAGCAGAGTTTATCACTAAATTCACCACTGAAAATAATTAATGTTCCCACAGTACCTCTGAGTGTGCAGTGCAGAAGATTTAATATCCCACACCATAGGAATGGAGTAACTTTAAACTCTTACAACTTCATCAGTAGTCTCAAAAATATTCATTATTTTCCTGAGAGCTACAGCTGGTTTCTCTCTTTCAGTAAGTTCCCTCTTTCCTACAGTTGAGGAGAGCTGGCTGAAAAGGTGATCAGAACAAACCAAAAAATGCTGGAACCAGAATCAGAGACAGAGAAATGCCCTCCTCCGAAAAATCGTGTTTGAAAGACAACCATATTCACAACACCAGGGAGCGCTAAGGAGTATTTTACCAGGATGGAAAGAGCAACACCTGTTTGCTACTTCATGCAAAGAATTTCATGCATGTAATTTAAAGTAGGGCCTGTGAAATACATGTATAAGGACAGCATATTCTCATTGCAGTGAGATTATGTATATAAGCCCAATTCTATTATTTTGACATCAATTCTGAATCAGAGTGAAAACAGAAACGTTATTCAAGCAATATGAGGTTTGAAACTTCTCACTTCAAGAGTCACCCTCCTGTACTTCAGCATTTCATTTCATAAACTACTGCAAGAGTGCTCCCAGGCAGCTCAGCCACAAGAAAAGAGCCTAACACATCACAGGACGGTGGGCTGGGCTGGCACAAAGAAAGTGTGGGAACTCCAGCTCGTCATTACAGCTCATCCTGGTGAGCTGGGGAAACAAAAAATAAATAAATTAGGAAATCAAACCAAAAAAATCAAATTAATAAAGGAAAAAAAAATCCAATGAGTTTTCTTCTTCTTCCAAACAGGGAAAAATTATTTTGCCTCAAATTCAATATTTCTACTTTAATATTTCGGCATTGACTCCTCATATTCACCCTCTTACAATTAAGAAGAAATTTTCACTGAATTTAAAAAAGGACACTCGACTTCTTCTGCAATAGTACTGGTTGTTTGCATTTTTTCAGCTAGTGCTATTCGTAATAGTGGATCTAAGAGGAAAAAGAAGCAGCAGCTGGATGCTGCCACTGAAGGTGAGGAATACCATAATACAGCAGTAGCATGCAGATAGCAGAAGAGAGAGGAAACCAGACATCATTTCTTATCTGCAGAAGTCAGTCTGGAGCTGGATCTTACTAAAAAAGCACTTTCTTTTTTTTTTTTTTCCCAAAAGGGCAATATGATTTGAACACAGAAAAAACAAAAACACCAAAAGAGCAATACAGAAAATACTACTTAAATTTGGTTGTTCTAGTTTGGAACTGATAGCCTTGAAAGAGTTTGTTTCAAATTGCTGTATGCCATCTGTAAAATGATTACATATGCATAAAACAACCTTGGGGAAAAAAAGAAAAAAGGGAGAAGAATTGACCAGTGGAATCCCTTGTGAAAGTATGTTTAAAAATACTGAGGTTTAACACAAACCAAAAAAAGTCAGGAAATTCTAACTTAAACCTAACAACTCCATCCTGAACCCATGCTGCTGAGAAAAATAAAAGGAACAATGCTGAGATTTCAGAACAGATCTGCGACTTTAACCGAGCTTCCTGGTTTCTCTCCCTTTGTTAAACACTTCTAATGTTAGCATTTAAATAAATAGTTAACTGCATTTATCACTGCTTTTAATAAAGAATAAGTTTTGCAGCCTTACTATAGGGTAGGTTCATTTGCTGCAGCAAAAGCCCTGGGTTTAAGCACTTTTCATGATGTTTCTTGTGTAAACAAACACCAGTGAGTCTTTGTGAAGGTTCAGTTTTACAGCAACTTCTTAATGGGGTGCCATACCTCAGTAAATGGGAGTTTTTTCAGGTTCTTTCCTTGGGATGAAGCAGTATTTTTTCCTTTTGTAAAATTTCATAAAATTATTGACTAATAATTTTATTTGTATGCCAAAATTACCATCTCTGATCATTATTTCTACTGTTGCAGTGATGAATTTTATTATTTACTGCCATTGGAAATTATCAGTATGTTGGCATTTTCTTTTCAGTTGTTAGTGATTTGCTGTTTGATCTTGGATATGCTTCAGGCATATATGTGTTTCTGCAATGTGCTTATCTGCGATATTTAGATGATTTTTATGATAACAGTATTTATTTTGCGCAATATTTGTTTTCATTTCTAATGATTATTTCACTCACATTCAGCACTTACAGAAAAGAAAGCTTAAAGCTTGCTCAATCAGATGAAATGTGTATTTTAAAGTTGTCCAATAAAAGTGAGAACGTTCATGCTCTTATTCTGATTTAGCAACAACACTCATTCAGTCAGAGGATAGATGTAAAAACATGCTATTCTTCTGCCAGTCAACAAGAAGGAATATTATTATGCAATATGAATTTCCAAATTCAGAGAGCACACTGCAGCTTGGATTTTATCAACTAAAAACATTTACATACTTCTACAATAGTTCACATCATTTCCATTAGCACACTGAAAGCAGAAAATGACCAAACAATATTCATCTGAATTATCTGCTGAGTTTTCCCCTCAGCTGCCACCAGTATCTGAGCCTTTCCCAAAGACATGGACCGTTTCAACAGCTCTCTTGACAAAGCTCACGTCCATACAGGCTGATTTTTAACCACTCTTTGATTAACATTTAAGAACCAGATTATTCGTTTGCTTCACTCACTGATTTTATAAAAACTGCTTTTTCTTCTAATTTGACCACCTGTTTGCTATTACGCCGAGTTCACTGTAGGTCTCAATGAAAACATTTCTACTGTTGGCTGACCAAATGGACACTGGTTGTATAACAGCTGCGGTTTGATAGGTGTAGAAGATGGGCCTGTGGAAAATGTGGCAATGTGTTTTGCAGACTTAAAAAGGAAAGAAGCAGCATAAAACAGTGTTTTGTTCAAAAGCAGGCACTCAGTCAGGATTATTATTATGTGGTTTTTATGTTTTATTCTGATAGGCAGTGTGTGAATACTAAGCCTAAGAGAGACCCTTTACTGAAATCAAAGTAGGCAAGATACCCAAGAACAGAGCAGAATGCAGCATCGGGGGCACACATCGTTTCAGTCCCATGCTTTTAGAAGGACTCAGTACTTAAGACTTAAGCGAAGTAGGAACATAGAACTGAGTACAGAAAGCAAGGCAGAGAAGGTACAAATCAAAGACGACAGGGCCATATGTGAAAAAGACTGTCAGAGGATGGGAGGAAGCAAGAGAAACGTGGAGCTAGCAGTCTATTTGCTTAGTGAGAGAATCTAGTCAAAACCATGACAGATTCAGCCAAAATCATCATCATTTTTGTTTGTTTTATTAGGTTTTCTTTGTCAGTAAGTATGAGCAAATGCTGCTAAACTGCCATACTGAAGAACAAAAATATTTTCAGATACAGAAGCCTCACATATATCTGTTATACCTCCAAGTGTGGGATAAATATGATCCAAGGGTGGAACAAAGTTCCACAATGAGCAAGAAGAAAGAAATTATACATTCCAGAAGTCTTTTAAAATATCGTAGTGGCATCTAGTGAGCAAAGCATCAATTTCTATTGGGAAGAAATTCAAATGTGGTATTGAACACTGAATTAGCTAGAAAAACAACTCAGAGGATTTAAAAACACCTCCAGTATATTAAAGGATGAATCACAGTTCTGACCAGAAACTACCTCACATGAAAGATTAATGTGTAGGTTTCAGCATAATAAAGAATGTAAATGGAAACATTCCTGGGCCACATTACTTCTGCTCTGCTAGCAAATTAAAAAAAAAAAAAAAAAAGAAAAGAAAAAAGAATAAAACATACTGTATCTCCTCCACGTTCCCAGTGGCTTGTTTTAGTAACTTCTCTCTGCCTACATAGAGAAAGAGGACTATATTTTCACAGATGGAAAGTGGAAATAAGTGACTCTCCTCTGCCAGGATTTGGCAACTGCTGCCCCATATTGGAAGATCTGGGAACTCTAACTGCAGCAAATTGTACAAAATGTATGTTATATACGGCATAGTTTGTCTTGTAAAGCAGCAATATATTCAAGTAAAAGAAACTGATTCACATAACAGTTTGGAGAAAATTCTACAACAGCTGCAAGGACTGATTCAGACCTCTTCCTTGAAATGCTGAAATATCAGTACAGAAATTTGCACGATCTTATAGCTGAACATGAAACAATGTAGTGAATATGCAGTCTTGAGAATTTTTATTCATCCCTGGACATTTGGAGTCCTGAAGCTGCAGATCCACCCAGTTCTATGTGAATATAAAGAATTATTCCATGCTTATGTACTACAATACACTGATTGAAAATGTGCTTTTTAGTCCCACTGTGTTGACCATACTATGCACATGGGGGATAAAAAAAAAAACCATGGCAAAACAAAGGCAAAACAGGTGCGATAAGAGAGTCTTTCTGTAAAAAAAGTACAAAATTGCTGGTGGGGCTTAGGGCTTGTGTGAGGTCCAGATTACAATTATATTCCTTTCTGAAATAAATTGGAAGGATATCTTGAAAATAATGGAATACAGTTATGCTGTAGCCAAATTGCGTGAAAAAAATTTCTTTGTGTGTTCTGTCATTGGTTCTCCAGGTATTTAACAATTAATTTATCAGCTGCCTTTTAGACACGGGGAATCTAAGACATTCATCAGCTATTTCCTCAGGCTCATAACACAGAGTTTTGCAAAGCTGGAATCAATTCCCATTGCTGCTTTCTCCCTTTGTACATAAGCATGACAGTAGTTGACCCGGCAGCTCATCCAAATTAGCCCTATTGAGTCCTGATATTGATTATTTTTCCAGCTTTTATTTTTATGTTTTTCTTGCATCTACTGTGCTCCAGCCCTCCTTTCTTCTTGAAGTGGGAGAAAAGAAAGCAAGCAACTAATTAATATAGGAAAAAAAGGCAAGGAAACTCCAAACATATCAAGTTACCTTTCTGGTTTACATCACCCAATGTGTTATCATTTTGCTGAAGCCCTGCATGTGAAGGACCCACTTTCCTTCCAGCCCTGGGGCAATGATTGAAATATAACGTACTCCTATGAGCAAAGCGCACCTTTGGAACTCTTTTTTGAATAGCTATTCTGGAACTCCTCATTTCAATCTATTTTGAAAAGATTTCAAACTATAGATAATGAGATCGGCTGTAGTAACAGAAGCTCTAACACTCCCCAGGTGGAACATGGGACTGTAAACCTGGAAAATTCCAGGCTCGCCTAACATCTAAATACTAAGGATGAAGTCTGTGCCTTATTGAGATCATTAGGAATTTTTGTTACCACAAAAGATATTCTGAAGAGCTTAATGTCAGTGCAATGCAATGACAGAAAAATACTTTCTTTGGATGTGTAAAACTGAGAATATTAAGCAATGAGAAGAGAGTAATCCAGCTGCTGTAATTCACAGCATTCATAAGGCAAGTACTTCTGTCTGCCCTTTGGGGAGGATATCAAATCCTGGAGTTCAAAGCGGGGTCACAGGAATGACACAGGGCCTGGAAAACAAGTCTTCTCAATCAAGGCTTAAGGAGAGGCACTTACCAGACATAAGCTCGAGCGCAGACTACAGGCACACACAGGGAGAAATTCTGCAAAATAACAGTAAGCTTTTCAGCCTTCTTGACAAGGACTTTACAAGACTCATTTTATGAACACTAGCTTAATTCAATCCTTAAATATGACAATACCTTATCGGTGAAGATGATAAAACATAGCTAAAGTCAAGGACTATGGCATCGAGTTTATAAACGTGAAACTAACTCTTCTTCTGATAAAATTTTTGCTCTCAGTGAAGGAATATTTCTTTGGCCTCTTCTTTCAGAGATGAGTATGTTGATATAGATGAAGAGGTAGTGAGAGTAAACTGGGCCAAATGGAAATGCAGTCCTTTCAGATACCCAAACTGATGGACCTATATCTCCTACATCCCCTCACCTTAGGTACAACTGTGGGTATTGCACCTCCATGTTATGTGACACATTTCAATATTCAAGTTTTCACACAAATGTCAGGAAGAATTATGTCATTTCTGCTTTACATAGCATAATTTTTTTTTTCTCTTTTTGTTGTTCTGACTGTCACTTTTCTCTTACACATCAGAGACAGACCACAGCCGGGGACTGGATGCTAAGACCGCAGAGAAATAAAAACATCTTTCTGGCCCCTGGCTGGTTAAACCCTCATTCCAATCACAGACGTGGGTGTCAGGGCACACCGGCAGCCAGGGCCTGTCCCACCACCGCAGCCCTGGGCAACAG
The DNA here is from genome assembly GCA_028565335.1 of Limnodromus scolopaceus. Lineage (NCBI taxonomy): Eukaryota > Metazoa > Chordata > Aves > Charadriiformes > Scolopacidae > Limnodromus > Limnodromus scolopaceus. The sequence goes on from JAOXNO010000013.1 coordinate 30,334,849, forward strand.
GCACCTCCCTGGGGAATGGGCTTGGCTGGGCAGGGCTGTGGGGAGCTGGAAACCGTCCCTGCTGCAGCGTCACTGGGGCAGGGACAGATGGCCCCAGGGAGCTGCCATGGGGCCCTGGGCCCAAGGTGGGGAAGCGAGGGGGAGGCCTGTCAGGGACAGTCAGGCCTGGGAGTCCCTGCAGGGCCCTGACTTTGGGCCTGGCAGTAGTTTCCTGCAGGATCCTGACAGGGACCAGTACATGGCATGTGACTGGCCTGACAGGATCATCTCAGCATTTTTCATCTAATCAATTGCTTATCATTTCAGGACATTTTCTCTTACCCTGTCCCTTCTCACACACCTCTTGTGTCCCACACAATTCCCGAAACATGTTGGGTAACATCACCATTGAGTTAAACCCTGAAATTTTCTCTCTGGATTAGTTAGAGCGTGTCCACATCAACGAGTGCAGTGCAACAAGGTTTGTAGCAACTCCCCCATGAATTCTTTTAGCACGGGCTGAATCCACGGTGATTCTGCCATTTTACAAAAGGGAGTGTCTTTCCATAGCTGTTGCAGGGTAGCAGTGATTAGTGACTGATTTGCTTGATTAGAGAAGTCATCAGGCAGACTTTGCCTTCAGACCAAGTAAAGAAAATAAGAAATTTACTGGGAGGATTGAAAACATAGGCACCCCTGCCAGATGGTTATGGAGAGCCAAGAAAAGAAACAGGATACTAAGCCCCTCTTGTACTAGCCAAAAGAACAGATTCTGGCTGCGAAAAGCAGTTGCTTTCTTTCCTCCATTGGTTGGGTGATGCAACATCCTTGCTCTAAAACACACTCTGCCAGAGTCCCCTGCAATTAACAGAAAAGCTTCTGAGCACCCATCTCATCTCTCAGCTCTAAGTCAGCCAGGTTGCAGAACCCACTTCTCTTCCTATCAGCCAGAGAAACTGGACATGGCAAAGCTTAACCGAGTCAGCCAGTCTGTGTCTGTGAACAGGAGGCAATAATTCAACAGTTATTGAAAGGAAGTTGAAACAGTAGGGTCTAAACTATTTGATTGTGAAACCAGTGATGGCCTGTCAGTTGTCAGGCCAACTATGTCCTAGTTTACAATGCCCAGGCAGGTCCAAAGCATGCACGCCGATCGCAGTCCCCAGTGGGACCATTTAGCTGTTTAAACCAAAAATAAATGAAAATAAAAATAAAATAAAAAGCCACCAGTTTGTGAAATCTCAGCTTTAGCTTTGGCCTCGGGGAGCTGAAGCTGCCAAGGGAAGTCCCGTCCAGGCCTCATCCACTGAGGCCAATTTCCAAACCTCTTTAGACAGCTGCAGTTTTCCAGGACCTGTTTTGATTCTTCAAAGAGTACCTGAAAAAAGTAATATCCCTCTCTTTCCAGCCCAAGGATACAGACCAATGAGCCTGGTAGTACTCTGAGAGAAGAGGTGGCAAAAAATGTTTGTTCTTCCCTAGCTATCTCTGTTCCAGAGACTTGTTAAAAAGAAAACATACATGAGAAAATAATGAATAACTAATAAAATAAACGAGCTTTAAGTCCTTGTCTGTCCACTGAAACATTTTTCCAGGCTACCGTTAGGCACCATACAGGTTTGTAATCTCTGTGCAGAATCAAATATTGTGCCACATGAAGTGAATAACTTGGCAAAATGTGACAAATTTCACAGTGGAAATACTGAAGTTATTTTAATTTGTTTTTTATCATCTAATTTCCTTTGTTTCTTTAATAGTCTAAAAAGCCACAGGAAAAAAATGTCACAACTGAAGTGTAAGAGGGATTCATAATTTATAACTTTTTGACAGCAATCACAGGGAGTCACAGGAAGAGAGAAGATTGGAAGCGCTGATACCTAGAAAGATGGATGTAAATAACAGCACATGCCAGGAGGTATCTCCTTAAGCTCCTACTCATCTTTCAAGGTCTTTTATTAATTATTGCATGATACTCTCACTCCTTGGAACACCTCCCTCCCTGTTACTGGTATCGGGAGTGTAGACCTTTCTGAAAATGTCAACTGGAAGCCAGGAAGGAGGTCACAAGACAGGCCAAGTCTAAGTTCCCCACTCTGTTTAAAGCACAAGATAATACTTTCATTAATAAACACCTTAGCTACTGAATAGTTTAATGATCCTGCTTTCACCTCAGTCTTTCAAGTTTTTCCTTTCTCTTTCCTTCTCTCCCCTCTGTACTCCTTTTTTTAAAAACACAGAGAAAATTTTAAAGAATACCATCCAAAATCAAATTTTAATCGATGCAGGATTTGAAAGGACAAAAAGACAAATTTCATGGAAATTAAGTTATTAAACTTTTCTTTCATTTAATAGAAAAATCTCAATTTTCTCCTCTGCAGTCAAGTTTTCAGCATTGTGCTAGTTCATAAGGAAAATAATGGGAGGAAGATGAACATGAACAGAAAATGTCAAACAATTTTGTGTCTAAGTTCAAACATGGAGAAGAAATATCACAGCGACAGATAAGTTCAGTGACCTAAGATGTTATTTATCATACTACGTACATTACAGGGTATTTTTTATCTCTAAGAACCAGTGCTTCTTTAAAAAATAAGGGAGTATTTTGATCCTAAGGATAGAAATCACAAAGAAGCCTCCCAGCGTATTATGATTAATTGGCCTTTTTCAAAAAGCAGTGGGTAGAATCAAGATTAGACTCCAGGACCAAACATGAAACAATAGCTTGCTTTATTCCCAGCAGTTTTAATGCATGGAGATGACAGTCTCTTCACAAATGTCTCACTTAGATGGTGCTTCCAAGCCCCAGGTCAGAATTAGAAAAAATGAAAGAATGGGTAAATCAATGGCACTAATATTCATGCCCTTTGATTGCATGGCAGTTACCCACAGATTTGCAAATTCTAGGATTGTATAATCTTTTCCATGGACTGTCTCTGTGGTTTCCAGTGACAGCTATAGTCAGACGAATTTCAAATAATGCTCCTGCTGGAGACCTGTGGGGGACAGAATCCACTGACCAGAAATAACTGAAGAATATGGAATTCAATGGGTGAGAAAAAAGACAAGAACCCAAAAGGGTGATTTAGGAAGAATATCAAACAGGGCATTCCAGGAGCTGTTTAACCCTAGGGAGTAGAAGTTACTGTAGCACTGTGCTGGGATCCAGGGAATCTCCAGTTTAATTCTAGCCACTTATCTACCAACTCGGATTGATTGCCTCAGCTTCTTGATCGGCAATGTAGGTCTCAGGATAGAATATTTCTGCAAAGTGTTTTGAGTTTTTTAAGTAAAGGTGACTTATTTCTGTTATAGACAGAGCTATTAGAGGTGACATTTAGTCTCTGCATAAATCAATCCCAGTTTGGGGATTTTCAGGTTTTCAGGTTTTTGTATTTGAGATTTAATGTCTCTGGAACAATGCTGTATTTGCGAGCTGGCTGAACAAGAATTCTTTTTCTGGTGTGCAATTTCTATTGTTCACTTCTATTTATTGTAAAGGAAATAGATCGTATTGTACCAGGCCCAAAGGTGGTATTAGCTAGTAGGCGCCTTTGCTATTGAAGTAATAAATTATCAGGTTTTTATATCAGCTTTGCTAAAGAGGCAACTCTATGTTCATATGCTGAACAAATGGAGCATTGTTCCAGAGAAGAGATTCTGATTCGGAAGGAATTCCAAATTTCATTGCACTGAACTGATAAAAGAAACACTTTTCCCCCTTTACTAGATGATAATATACAATTACACGGAGAAAAAGCACACAGAGCTAGGCATTCCCACCAGAGTATTGACCTGAAACAGATGGGAAATGGCTGGAACATCTACTGTTGTACTGTCAGCATCACTCTACATTTCATCTGAAAATAAAAATTCCTATTGCTATTGTATTTAAACCCCTTAGCAAGGCAATGGATGCAAAAAAGATATGCTAAATTAAATCTGCTACAGCTTACACACTGTCTATGCTGCTTTTTTCCTCTGGGTTTTGGCCTATGTCATTTTATTTCCACGCAAAGAATTTGGCCCTTCAGTGCATTACAAAGAATCCAAAGGACTAACCTTTTAGTGTTGGGAAAGAGCTAATGTTCCTGCCAGTGAGCTAAAGCTGGAGTATCCCTTTGTCATGGCCAAATTTATGACATGGATCAAAAACTATAAAAAGCTGTGTTGCATCCTGCCATTAAGGAGAATTAATATTTTCAGTGGTATGTTAACCAAAGTTTTTCCAGTGTCTCTCGTTAAAAGCAGATTGTTGACTTTTCATCCTGGTGTGCCAAACATTTTCACTGAAACCCTAACAAGACTTTCATCTTACAACCATTATTTCTTAATGGACTTGGATAGGGGCAGCGTACGGGAATGGATTTCCTTTTCAGCTCAGCGCAATGGCCCATCATTAGTGTGCTGGGTCTTGGAGAACCATTACACATGCAAACATTTAAAGCATTTCCAGGGTAACTACTTTTCTTTCCTGAAATGCAATTCATGTTTTATCTATTATATTTAAGCAGCATTTGGTCACATTTCACCTTTCAAGTATCTCTACTATGATCACTTCTCATTCTGCTGTATAGTAAAAGTCATAATGAATGAGATCATACACAAAAACATTTTTTATGGAGTGGATTTTGTAGAACTTTCCCCTCATCTTGGGCAATAAATCTGTCTCCGAAAACCACGAAGCCCAAATGCTGACCATTTGACAAGAATACTGTATGACAACACCACTCGCCACTTATTTCTTATTATTGGGTAGATTATGGCCTTCCTATTTGGAAAAAAAAATTTAAAATCTACTGTCTGCCCTTTCGGTGCTTCTATTTTTAGCGATTTCTATTCATTCCTGTTTTCCTACTGGTGATGCCCTGATATCTGTCACCAAACAGCACTCACTCTCTTTGCAGGAATGTTGTTGGTTGGTTGCTATATTTTTTTCCAAGCTGACACGAGCAGTGTCAACCGCTTTCAGAAATTGCCCATTCCTCCCGTTAAGCCCTCTCATTCCTAATATGTACTTCTAAAGAATCCTTAACAATTACATACACAGATGCAGTTTTGGAAACTTTCAACCTTTGATGGTATTTTGAACCACGGCCCTATTGGCAGCAAATGAACTCAAAGTAACAACCCCGGAGTGTGATACCATCAGTTCTAAGAAGCTGTGTAATATTTATATGTCTTCATTCAGACTTTATATCAAATGTAACAGGCTTTGCAACCTTCATTAAGAAAAGCTGGCACCCAGAGGTTACCATATGTTCCTCTTTTTAGGCTAGCGTTTAAGTGCAGATGTATATTTATTTTTCCACTCTACGGTCCTCCCTGAACTGTTCTTACTGCAAAGCTAATGAAACCATTGCTTTAATCCCCACTGGCCTTCGGGGTACATCATATGGTCCTTACTATTTAAGAATTCTTTTTTAGTGTGCTTTCTATTTCCTTACTCCTGCAGTATTTATAACGTCCCAGTTCAAGAGGCTTTGCTTTTTCTATGGGCGTCAGGGAAAATAAAGCCTTTGGTATCACGCTGAAGGTGGAACCGAAGCCAAATCTGCCGAAGTCAGATGCAGAACAGCTCTTCCCCCACCCTTTCCCATTTGTCAAGCACTTTCTCAATTAGCTGAGCTGCCCAGGATGGCCTTCCTTTATTAACAGACTTGTCAGACACCTTTAAATTGTGTTGCTCACCGCCCTAATCCAAAGGTCCTTCTTGTATTTAAGCTATTGTTTATTTATACAAACAGTTACTGTAGACTTCCAAATGCTGAACCCAAGGTTATCACTCGAGGCTTTGGAATAGACACCAGCCACCCTCTTTATAGCAAACCAATGCATCTAAAATTCCTATTATTTCTCTTTCTGCACTGTAACATTTCCTCGTTTTCTTCAGGCCTGATCCAAACACCATTTGGATTAGTGAAAGCACCACAAATACAGTGGGCAACTTTTATTTTCTTTTTTTTTTAAGAAGGAACATATTCCAATTCATTTGAACTGTGGACCCCATCCCACTGCCTTGATTCTCACACGTAACCTTCAGTCGGAAGAGCAAATGCAGGGCGTGCTGGAGGCCTTAAGGCTATTCCTGAAAATAACGGCTACAGATTTGGCCCCATTTTCTTCTCTCCCTTCCTGCAGTGGATGTTTTGCAAGAGATGAATTCCTCTGTGCTTGATACTAGTCTATAAGATTAGACTTTTATACTATATTTTATACTTCAGTAAATCCCACTGAACTCATTCTGGTTTATGCTTCTTCTTAGAGGAGACTATTATATGTAAGCTGAATCTCTTAACTATATCAAATCCAATATAAACACCCTCTTTATAAGACACACCTCACTCTAATGCTCAGTGTGGAACTCCTAACAAAAATTATAAATGGACTGCTTTGTTCAGGCGTTTAACTCTTTCATTCCTAATATCAAATCACAATGCTTAAGCTGTTTTTATTTTGCACTTGAAAATAAATATAAAGGGAAGCCATAACTTAACCCATATGATGCGTTTGAGCAAATCTGGGAGAAGATTTTAACAAGAGATGAAAACTTAGGATGTGACTTCGCCAAAGTTTCGAGTTTTTTTAATCTCGTTTTTTGGAGGAGTGTCTGGGAAGGAGTGGGGGGAGGGGGAACGTGCTAAAACTTTGCTAATTGTTGGAGAATTCAAACCTGTTTTCATTTATTTGAAATTATTACATAATGGAAGCGGGACGCTATAATTCAACCCAAATGGACGACTTCAATAAGCGGGTGGAAATGATTCAGTACATTAAAGAGAAGCTGTTTCAATAACAAATCTTTATTATAATCAGGAGTGAAGTGGTTAATTTAAGTTTTTACTGAAAAACAGGCTGGCAAAAATGTTTCCAGGGATGTGGGGATTTTTTTCCTTTTACTCAGTAGGGGTTTGGAGAGGAGGTTTGGAAGGGAAGGAGGGCTTCGGTTCCAGGATCCCCGCATTCCCACGAGTTCCATTAAGGAAGGGGGAAGGGCTTCCTGCTGAGGCAGCCATCTGCAGCTTTCTGTGAACAGCAGGAACCAAAGGCCTGGTAAAAGGAGAGTAAACCCAGGGTGACAATTTTGTCTGCATTCAAAGTCAGAATGTGGCTGATTTTTTTTTATTATGAGTGGTGTTGTTACTACTATTATTATTAAGGAGGAGGGAGGGTTTCTCTGGCAGAATTAGCAGGTCTATAATGGAATATTAATTACCAGCAAACAATAGTGTTACAGGCAGAAAAGTGTCTAGCGCAAACACACCCTGACAGCCTCTCCTGGAATGCGCCGCCGACAGCAAGCTGGGAATGTCATCATCCGAGCTACTGTCGCTGCGCTACAAACTATCCGGAGTCCGTGGATGCATGTCTGAGGTCCCCTTAAGTTATTGCTTTCTAGGCTAGAGTAAATTAGACCTGGATTTTTGTAAAGTGCTGTCACTTAATACCTATTTTATTAAGGTTATTTTTATGCCCATAATTTGAGGCTAACACATCTGTTATTTCCTCCACTGCCTGGCTTTGGTGAACGTTGCCTATGGAAAGTAACAAAGAGTGACACTGGAAAAAATAACAAGGGTGTTTTAACTTCCAACATCTGGAGAAAACAATATTAAGGAAACAGGAACAAATAGGTACGGTAGCCTACAAAGCAAAAGTCCACTTTTTAACAACAGTGCATAGTTTATACGGTGCAGTAGATTTTTTATGATTTTAGTCTGGGCAACCTAATACAAAAAATAAGTTTGAAAAATCTCATTAAAGAAGCAGCAGTTCCAGTTCTTGTTTAGGTCATCCTAATGCCAAAACTCCAGGTACAAAGGCAGAGAAGTGAAAAAAAGGGACAAATATCCCTCCAGAAAAAGAGTTTCAAAATTCCATCTCAAAAGCTTCCTGTTATGTAGTTTTCAACAAAGTTTTATCACTTCTACATATATGTCCCTGGCTGCTACCTACAGAGATGCAGAAAATTCTACTGTATCATATGAAACTTCAAAAATGAATTAAGCATTTTTCTGGAGTGATAAATATCAAGATTAAGAGAGTGGTGGTAGTTTTCCAAGCAAAAAAAATCTCAAAAAACCCCTGACAAATATAAATCCTCTTAATATTTTCATTCACATTATTGAATGTAACAAAACAAACCAGAAAATGTATCAAGGAATCCTTTAGGGTAAGGGATGCATTTACCATACAAATATCTAGTTGAAAATACCACTACTTTTTTCTTTTAAATTTGATAGATTTATTTTTACAATGTACATTCCTAAACCCTCCCATTTGTTGTCTGAATTCCTGTTTGTGACCTTGGATTCCAAATTTATGATGTCATCCTCTGCCTTTTTTTCCAAGGGCATTGTATTAGAAAATGAAAACAGCATGAAAATACTTCCCTGTCCCTTCACACCCTCTCCTTTTCTCCTGTTAACGAGTACTGCCTTGGCATCCATTTGAAAAATAAAATGAAATTTTTAAATGGAAAGGTGAATTACACTCACCATACTCTGCAAAATAGAAGGCCTATTTTTGATTCACAAACATTGCAGGCTGCGTGTAGCAGAAGCTGATTATTTCTAGCTACTGTTTTGGGGTATGGAGATTTCTGCTTTAATTTAATATTTTCTTTTAAAGAAAACAACACATAATACTGCTGAAGAGTTTCTCCTTTTGCTTTTTCTTTTAACCCTCCTAAAGGAGGACTCTGCTTCCAGTGGCTCATGATTATTTTAGCAGTTTTCCTCACGTAAAGGCTACATGTAAGTAAAGACTGTTTCTCCTGCTGGTAATGAGAAGTAGATAGATGGTAGTTAGGAACAGATGCTCCTAATGGCCGGACCACTGCTTGTGACAGCAAAAGCCAGAGGAAGTCATTACACACCTCAACAGTAGATGTGCTTTTAGTTTCCAGTACAAGTAACGTGTGCCCCGGGTCAGTAAAGCACTGACGTTTGAGGAGGTTTGGGTTCCATGCAAAGCCAAAGGTCTGTCCAGGTGCTTTTCTGAGTAGGTTTTGTATCTGGACACAGGAGAGCGACTCCAAGCACAGGTGAAACAACTCCAGGCACCAGCTGAACATCCCAGACAGGGTGCAGCACAGGAGGAATTCAGAGAGTCACAAGAAACTACGCTTCCAAATGATACCCGATTAAAACCTTAGTGAAACGTGAAAGCTGACATAAAGAAGGCCAGCCTAACCCAGAAAATCCTCCTCATTTTAAAAGGTGTTACACATGCTCAGCTCCTCACAGGATTAAGTTCAAAGTCACCTTTACAAATAGCGTTGCCTTGACAACCCCAAAGTACTAATTTTTCTAAAGAAACTTTGGCATCCAAAACCACACAAATCAATTTTTCTTAAAAAAAAAAAAAGAAAAAAGTCTGCTTTAAACTCTACTGAGACCACAATGTTTTCACACTATTAAGAACAATACGAGAACCTGCTTCTGTTTTTACGTCATAAAACATTGTTTTCCTCAGATGAGGCTGTAAATGTAACAGTTTCCCAATGTTGAAATCAAGTGCTGTAGAAATATAGGTGTCACACCATTTTACAAAACTAAAAAATGCCAACAACTAAAACTTTGCTTTAATAGCTTTGCCTTTTATAAGTTCAGAGGGCCAACATGATTATTGTGAAGCAAGGAGATTTTCCTAGTTGTCCCCACTCCTGTCCCCCACTGCAACCTCCCCTCAGATGCTAACCCATGTTTGGAGATGTTTCCCTTCTGGAAACACACCAGACACTCTTATAGAACTTGAGATATTTAATGTTACAATGTAGATTGCTTCTTGTATGTATATCAGCTTCATCTGTGATTGCCTGATATCACCCGGGGCAGAAACCACCTTCTGCTTCGGTGGATTGAAAGCACAGTAGGTATTATTGATGAAAGGTACAACATCTGTTTAAGTGGCACCTAGGGTTTTTTCAGTTGGTTAATATTGTAATCGCTTTAACTATCAGAGGAATGTGGTGCCTATGGGCAGCACCTCAGAACAACATGCAGGTATAGTATATGCATTCATAAATGGGTAAAATTTATCACGGAATATATAGGTATCAGGAGACCTCTCTATCACGTAAGTCCTCAAAGTGAGGCTCTGGTGGGATGTGAAAAATATGTGGGCTCTTTTCCAGCCCTCTGAGGTGAATTATATCTGGCAAAACTACAGCTACGTCTGTGCAGGCAGGTGCAGGCAGTTCCTTCGATCCCTCAGTGTCACTGGTCCCAGCCGGCCACAACCCAGCTCCAGCACAAAAGCCATACAGGGATGTTTCACTAAGAAATTGGGTGTGTTGTCCTGAGCACCATCAGCCTTCACACATGCTGGCTAAGAATCCACCAACTACTTCGTCAAGTGAGTTCTTGGTTAAAGCTGTTTCGTATGCAGAACGACGCTTACAAATCAATTTGAAAAAAGTAATGATAAATTTCTAAAATTCATCCAAACTTTTTTAAAAAGACATGTGTAGCAATACAAAGGGCTTTAAAATGTCTCAAAAACTATTCTGTGGTGACGGTGCTATATTTTTGAAAAAAATAGACCGAGTTTGTTTTTAAAGATAAGCACTTATATCCAGTCTTCACTGTGAAAAAAAAAGATGAGGTCAAGAGGCCAGCATTTCTTTTAAATTCTGATATCCTTCCTCATTTATAATAAAGTGGAAGAGGTAAATGAAGCAATGAGCACCTAACAGTTTTACTGACAGCTTTTGTACTACCAAAACAAACTATATCGTGTTTTATTTATGTACTGGGAATTCACCAGTTCAAATAATGACCAATGACCCTACTTCAGTAAAGTAGCTAGAAATGTATTTAAGAATTTTCTGAATGCATAGAATAAAGGAAAAGCTTAAATTAAAACATACGCTTAAATACTTTGCTAAATTGGAATTTTACTGTTCACATAAATTGCAGTTGCAAGGCAAGCAACTGTTCTACAAAGTATTCTGAAATTATTCTAAAAGCCTATCACAGAAATCTGAGTAATTCACAATACTGGAAATTCAACAGGAAGACCAATGTCTGTCAACTGGTGGTTGGAGCAAGATACGGATTCCCAAGTGGAGCAAGGTTAAAATGTTACAGCAACATGGTCTGGCACGATTTTTCAAAAACTTACAAGCAAGGGAAATGCCCCAGGGAATGCACCCAGGGGGCACTAGGCCGTGCTTCTGAGAAGGCCAGAGTTAAGGGCAGAACTCTGAGGAAATCACAAAGAAAAAAGTCATATGTCTTTCAGTCCCCAAGGATCTGCCTATGAATTTATAGCCAAGGACGCGAACCTCTAGGTTACTTGTGCTTCAGATCTGCCAGAAAGAAACCTTTCCTTATGCTCTTCCACACCACAGATACCACTCCTCTTCATAAACCAGCACTCTGCTGTGTCTACCACATCTAGAGCAAATAAAATTATTTTAAAAATTAAAATATTAATATTAAAATGTTTAAAAAAAGAAAATCAGTCTTTATTCAAGGAGGGAGGAATAGGGTCATGAAGACTTTGTTCCCCTTTCCTTTCCAATTTGACTTTGAAAAAATGCGAGATAAGCTAAGGGGAAAGAACACTGAAAGGTTTCTGAGCTGAACCCGACAGGCTCAGCAAACTAACGAAGGAGAATTTGCAAGAGCTGTGACAGATCTGAGGGAACTCCACAGCGCAAAAGAAACTGAAAATATTTACTAACCCAAAGGCTGTTGTCCACTAGTGTTCTCAACCAGGGCACAATAACTCCCTTCTCCTGTTCCAGTGCGATAACAACTCAGTTACAGAATAAAACACAGGAAAGGTAGGGGTCATTACTTCTGTGTTTGTATCAGACCTGGCTTCTTCTTAATTTTAACATATGAACCCTGAAACAAATATCCATTTCCTTTGTAGCACGGGAAGAGGAGGTCTTTTAAAGCAGAACGAGTAATTGAAAAAAGATATTTTCTGGTTTTAATAAGAAGTAAGCCAACATGATATAAAAAAACCCTATGTTTTGCAACACCTGTCACAACTTCAAAGAACATAAAAAGTGGCTATTGTGAAAATAACAGGTGTCAGCCTAGAAATGTGAGGTCCAATATGTGGCAGAAGCACAGCAATTCAGGCGATTGCTGGTAAAAGAACACACAACCCAAACCCCCTCAAAAAGCAAAACGGAAAAAAAACCCCCAACAAACTCTTATGACCCACAACAGTGGATATTTTTAAAACTCTGCATTTTCGTATTATCTCATAAGTAATATATCATTGAATTATGCAAAGAGATTCAAAAATAGATTGGAACAAAACTGAGGTTGAGAAATCGAGCGTTCAGGGCCAGGAAAGAGAGAAACGAAGGAAAGTTTAATTTTGTGTTTTAAAACGTGGCCTTGCAAATGTTGTAAATGGATAAAAACAATGTGAAATAGCTCATCAGATAAAACTGATAAAGCTTGCATGATCTGGGAGTGACTGAGCCTCAGAATATTAAGTTTCCTGGTCATAAAGGATTTAGGGTATCCAAAAGCCATCTCTGATACAGTCCTGAAAACTGGACAGAGTTGTCCAGTTAGTCCAAAAGAGAACATGTAGAGTGACAGAGGCATTGGAGGTATTACAGATACAGACTTAAAAAAAAAAAATTACAAGTTAACTGTAATTTGCATTGAAGGTGATGCCTTACAATATGTTGTGGATAAAGCTGAAATCCCAGGATGGCTCACTTAATTGTAATTTGCTCTATGATTTCATATTTTTGAGTCTACTGTCACTAAATGTCTGCTAAGAGCAGAAATAAATTGGGGGGGGGGTGTTAACAATATAAAATTTCCTTTTCTTTCTTTCTGACTACCCAAGAGGGACAGAGAGAGTAACATCCGATTAGTAACCACGCTTCCTCTGTGATGCGAACTGTGAAATATGTGGCTGGCCCAGGGTCTTAACGGGGAGTATGTGCTTGAGGCATGGAAACAGACTGGGTTGTTTGAAACATAGCAACCGGCTGGGTTACAGGGTCCTCCCTCACCGCTACCTAATTTGGCTTATTGAGGGTTATTCATGGTCTGGGTCCCCTGAGGAACTGTCTTGGTGACTCATCTAAAGCCCATATCCGGTGTGTTTATTACCGTGCTATCTTATATGAGAATAGAACGTCTCTTGCTCTAGTGATAGGCAGATGTGAACTTGATGTAAGGTTTTCCAGGAGTGCTTCAGTAACTTGGACGTTTACTCTAATTTTTAAAAAAATGCACCTGGGGAACCTGTCTAATGACAAAGCAAAGTCACTGAGACACTTTGGAGATCCTTATCCTGGATCTCCAAAAAATAATTGCACTTAATTATAAGATTTAAAAGCGTGAACCTGTGCAACAGATGAACAACTGTTTCCTTCCCAGGAATAAGAAAGCAACTGCAACAGGGTTTGGGACCAGTTCAAACCACCAAGGGTACGCCTCCTAGAACTAAGATAGTTTCTTCTAATTTTTAATGAGACACCTTTTTCTACTTCAGTGCTGTTCCTGCAGCTCTTACCATATCTCTTTTCAATTGTCACCTTACTCGAGCCAAAATTCTAGAGATTCTAGTTTACCTGAGAGTTATCTCTTCAGACTGATGGACTCTTATTTGGGGAAAAAAATGTATGAGGGGCATTCATGGCTTTGTTCTGTTTTACAGGAGGTACCACGCTGATTGCCAGCTGGGTGAATGTGAGAAGAAAGCTTTCCTAAGGTATCACAGTCCTGTCAGATGCTTTGCTTTTTCAGTTCCACACAGCTTAGATCAGCATCCATTTCAGACAATGCTTTCTACTGAACAGACAGTGCCAGACACTCTCAGAACTTAGGGCTGTGCCCAAATAATCCAATTAATTTTGTTCTTAGGTGCTGAGAACTTAAGGCTGTGCCAAATTAACCCAAATAATTTTGTTCCAAATGACAACAAAAACCCTCACTTTTGAAATCCATATCTGAGCCAAGGTAGACAGAATTTTATCAGTGCTCTGCAGCACGCATGGCAATTCTAAAAGCATATTTTTATTAAGGTCTTATTTTTAGAAATTCAAATGTTTTATAAAAGCAGAAAGAGAACAGACAACAGAATATTTTTTAAGCAACAGTGGTCAAAATCTCTCTACTTCCTTCAAAACCCCCAGTCAATGTTTTCCTTTAAAATCATGTTCCATGATCCAAGCTCTTGAGAATTTAAGTTCTTTGCTTCTTTGCCCGGCTCGGCCAGCTCAGTCAGGTCTTTGTCAGCAGCTGGGAAGGATTGCAAGTTACAGAGCTACCAGTTCATTCAGGACCAAACTGTGGTACACTTATTCATGATGAGCAAGAACTTTTCCTCCCTGCATTAGTTTTAATAGGAATTCATTAGGAGAAAATCCTGCAAAAGTCTTGGTGCTTTGTTGAGAAATGGATACATTTACCAAATATCAAAGAGGTCTGCAAAACACAAACTCCAAAACAAAAGTGTCAGATTTCCCTGTGGTAGCCAAGAAGGTAACGTTTCCCGATCTCCCGAGAGGAATTCTCGGCATTGTACACAACTTTAACTTCTTACCTAACGGCACCCTGGAAACTACAATATTCCAATTTGAACGAACAGAAAGAAAATAGAGTCATGACAAGGGGAGAGCTGAAGGCTAGCTCTCTTCCCAGCAGAGAAGTACCTCCTGTAATTCTATTTTACTTCAGTAATGACTTCCTAACAATCTTTTCTCCCTATTTCTCTCATGTGTATAAGGAGGAAGATAGACATAAAGAGAAATGTTTTACAGAAAAATCGCTTGACCCAGGCTGCTCCGTGACACAGACCCCAGAGAACCTCCCTGGCAGTGAAACACAGGGAGGAAACAGGTGTGGGAATGAGCCACGCACACACTTCCCTCAGCAGCGGCCACGAAATTCAGACACAACAGCCAAACCCCACTCCTGAAGAAGCGATGCCTGTGACATAATATAAAGTAGTGTTTGTGGTAGAATAGCAATAGCACGAGGAACCTTTGAAAAATGAGCGTAGTGGAAGCTGAAGCAGTATTTCCCTAGAAGAGGGATGGCTAGGGAGACAAAACAAGTAAAAGCCTGCAGGACCAAAGAATACCACCTGGTAATTCTCAAACTACTCAAAAATTGCTATTGCATTGCTGAGTGCAAAGTACTTCTCTGTCTAACACAGACTGTCTTCGACATTATATGTCTGTTAGTCTTCACAGAGCTGCTGAACTCTTACTCGGTTGTGTTCACCTGTAGATGATAGAATGCTTCAATACACACAATGTTGTGCATTTCCACAGCGTCTATCAAAATAAAGTCTTGCTTCAAGCCTGCATCTATAAATAGTGCTAAGAGCCAATCTACAGCTTTGCCTGCTGTCACTGATCCTTATTTTTTCATTCATATATCACAAATTGAAGATTTTCACTTCCATGCATTTCATAAAAGTTGTAAGTAGTTTTTCCAAAACATTCACCTGCAGCTTTCTCTGCAGTTTTTGTTGCAGACTGAAACCATGTGCAATATTTTTATTTTCTAGTTATCCTAATCATTCTATAAAGTTGTTACTTTAGACCCCAAGCCAATTTTTATTAGCGATCGAGTTTTCTTCTTGTCCAGCGTGTTTCTTCAAGCAGTATACAGATGCATACTCTTCACCTTTTACTTGAAATCATCCCCATCACCTCTGGACCATAACTCCCAGAAAATCTGTTTTCTTTCCACATTTTACTTTTCTGAGATCCTCCCAGGCACACACTGCCAGTGTTTAAAATCAAAAAGGAGATGGACATTCTACATAGATGGTAGTTTCTAAGCCATAACAAATTAACTGCCCAAACTGTGTAATATTCTCTGCATTCACTCCCTACATGATGATATTCATCACCCACCCTCTTCCTTCCTCCGCAGACTCTCAGAAGATTCACACTATATCCATTTCCAGCGCTCCTCTCAGATTCCCCAGGCAAATGCCAATCAAAGCTTCCTTTGTTGGTGATATGTACATTCCTCCATGAGCTATAAAGGGTAAGAATGTCCCAACTTTCTACAGGCTATCATAGGCACGTGCAATATTATTGTCCCATAGTTTATCTTACCATACCCCAGAGAAATCTCATCATCCTGTTTTCTTTATATGGACTACAGATGTCTCAGCCAAGCTTCCTCACCACTGAGTCACCAGCCAGGATTGTTTACGTCTTCATAATGAGTCACCTTCAGGATTTGGCTCATTGTCAATACACGGGCTGACGGCTTCAGCAAGTCTCTGTTTTCTCTCATTCTCCTTCATCTTGTCAATGCAGTTGTACCTGTTGGGAGCATGAACACAAAATGGCTCCCTACTACTTTTGCTTTCTTTAAGCCACTTCACCTTGACTGATGTCACTTTCTATCTCTAGATTGACTGCTGTTCCAAAACTTTGGCTTTCATGTCGTTCCAAGTTCCTGTGCCATCGGAAATCCAATTCAGATTTCTTTTTTGCATGCAAGAATATCAGTTGACATGCAAAATTGCTATATCTTTGGTCAGATATCAAACTACATTTAGTATGTGGCTTTCATCCTCCTCAATTATAAATAGGAATATTGTGAATATTGCAAATATCTAGGCTGCTTTAGAAGTCATGTTGCCTTTTTCCATATCATATCTCCTGACTTATTGGAATGTGTAAATGACTAGGAATTCCGCTGGCCCGAGAACTTTCCTTTTTGCACTATCCATCGCCTTGAAGGTTCATTTTATGAATGTTCCGTATTTATTAATTCTTTCCTTTTCTAATCACTATGTTTAGTATGTCCACTCAGCACCTAACTCCCCCTTAGATCTAAACTCCTTGCAATCAGTGGTTGGCTGGGCTCCCAGACTTAGTCAGATTCATTTTCTCTTTCACCTTCAGGCTTTCATGTACTACTTCAGAACTCTTACAGTTATGCTTCCAAAACAACAGAGTAATATTAATATTTTCATTATCTTATTATTTTCTAAATTTATATTGTAAATATGTTCTTATATTAGTTCATTTCCTTCAAAAGATTTTTTAAAAAAAAGGATTAAAGTGCTTGATAAAGTCCCTTTAAGAGTCTTTTGCAATTCCTTTTTTCTAAAGTGGCATTTGCTTTGTTGCATGAAAAACCTTAAGGCAACTAAATTGGGGTGAGAGGTAAAATACTGCCATGAATTAGAAACAGGCTAAGGAACTAAAAACAAAGAGTCAGAATTAATAATCAGTTTTCAAGGGAAAAGGTTAACAGGAAGGTGACCAGAACTGAACCCAGTTTGCCAGGTGAGGGTAGAATATAAAGATGTGAGTGAAAACATTATTTTGTTTAATTATTACTATCAATATAAATAAATCATACCTAAGTGTTTTTCAACTAAATCCATGGAAATCACACCAAAAAAATCCCCTTTAAAGATTGAGTCGGTAACTTCCAACATAAACCTGATTTTCACTCAAGCTGCAACTTTTGTCAGTAGAAACATGCCCTTATCTTGTTTTTAAACCCTGAAGTCATTGTGTGAAGGGCAGAATATCTTTGAAGACCTCCAAATACTGTGTCTACAAGACACAGCTATTCTAAAATGTGAATCAGTTATTTGATTCTTCAACTTGGTCTACTGCTCTTAGCTATAGTTTCTTAGACATACTGAGTTAACAGACCCACCCACCCAGAAAAAGGTTTTTGTATCCTCTAGTACCAGTTCAGACTAATGACCAGCCCTATGATCCTGTTTATTTTCAAATCAATCTAGGTAAACAAGTCCCTCCATTTGTCATCATTGTTTCTCTTTTTGCAATTAGTCCTCTGAGAAGTTACAAATTAAACAGCACTCACTCAACCAAAGTGGAAACTTCGTATAATAGTTTCTTTCATAAAGCACAGATCAAATATAAATTCACATTTTTTGAATATGGAAATACTCTAGTGATGAAAGTTATACTTAGTACATGTGGAATGTGTGCTTCATTTTTTAAGTGTGGGTTGTTTTTTTTTAAATAACAACGATGCCAGTGAGCTTCAAGATGGTGAAGTTTAATGGGCCCTGGAGCCTGCTCAGATCTAGCTGCCTCGATCCAAATGCTAATGTGCATTCAGAACTGTGAGCAGAAAATCTCAGAGTCTGAAAGACTCATTGCCCTGGTGGGAAATAGTATTTGTGCCAGTGAGAGGAGCTGCTGGCTGGTTTGTGTGATTGAAGGATTGAGAACATTGGCCCACGTGAGGTGTAACTTGGTGGTAGACGGGATTCCACTGTGGAACTCTCCCTGATATTATGATTGTTTTTAGAAGAGGCCAAGAATAGCGCTGTTTGTATTGCTTGAGCTGCCTGAGGTACTAATAAAGACAGCAATCAACACTGTGCTAGTTTCCAGAGGTGAAGAATGATCTAATAAGAATTTTTTGTTTTCAGATGCTGGACCTCATTTTGATGCTTTTCCCAGTGTGGTGCTGGGTAAGAGATCTGCAGTTGCAGCCAACTAGCTGTTTGCACACTCTGACACACACAACCGTAAAAGAAAGCAGACTCATTATGGGTGTGACAGAGCCAATATCCCAAATCCTGGAGGTTTTCTATTAAACTGCCATTCAGCGAGGATCCTGAAGCACTCCTGCCTCAAAAGAAAAGGAAACTTGTGAACTCATACTGTTAACGACCAAACAACAACAACAACAACAAAATTGTATTCAGAGTAAGGAAAACACAATTTATCCTGGTCTTGGCTCCTCTGACAATATAGGACAAGATAGTCTCCGTCTCGCAGTTTAGCTGAGTGTTATGCTATCCATCAAAATCCGGGATGATACATGACTAAAATGTGGAACATCTGTATATTGTTGAGAGCCTCAGCATAATTTTTAATTAGAAGATGTGTTTTGAATGTTTTCTCACTTAGTGTGCTAAATAAACCAGCAATTTTAAAAACACAGAGCCCAAATTATTTATGGCAAACCAATGAAATCCCCATTCCAAAACCAAAACCAACCCAGCAGGAACGCTGACCTCACCTCTGCTACTACAGCTAATAGGAAAACTGGTGCACTACTTAGGCTGGGCACAGTTAAGAAGATAAAAAGTCTCCTCATGGATTTTTCAATTATTCGCTAGACATCTGCCAGGGAGGAAGATGCTGATGGGGATTCTGTTCCCAGGGCCAGTCACAGAGTGCGGTCTCTAAATAAAGCACGCTTTAGCATGAAGCCCAACGCATAAAAATGGAGAGAGCATGGAAAAATGGAGAGAGTAATGTGTAAAACCGAAAGAAAGGATCAGGCTGGAGGTGGGGTTACGAACAGTTTCACAAGGAATTGATTTTGTTTTCTATTTTGCTTAATGCCCTGGCTCTAGAACATGGGAGTGTGCTGATGGAGTTTTCAGGTGACGCAGAGAGGCATGCATCAGCAGACAAGAGGACAAGGAAAACCCAGTGAAAGAACTGGATATTTATCAACTGAAATGAGATGACACTCAGTGGTGAAAATAACAAAACGTGTGTTAGAGGTTAAGAACTAAAACTCTGATTTGGAAAAGACTCAGTAGAGTCCGCTCTGGAACTACCAGATGACTGTGAGAGGCTACAAAAGCAATGCTTTGTTAAGGTAACACTAGAAGAAGAGTAGCAAGTTCTCACTGTCCCACTGCGCAACCTTTGGGAGACCTAATCTGTAATACCGAGTACAACTTCTGTTCAGGGAAAATTAATTCATCACTGGAACAGGTGTAGCGATGGCACGCTAATTCCCCCAGCCAGAGGAATTAATCATCTATCATGTGAGAGAAAACTAAGAAAGTTCTGCTGGTGTAGCCTTACTAAATTACTTTTGGGGTGGGCAAGTAAACATCAGGAAAGCAGAATAGTGATGTAAGCCAACAGATGGTGCTGGCACAATAATGAGTCAGCAAGCACTGGTCATAATGACATGAGGCTAGAAAGTGAAAGATGGTGTCCGGCCATTTCAGTGATAGCATGCTGATGGAAGATCTGTTCCAGAGCAAAGAGGCAAAAAACATAACTGCTCCTCAGAAAAACTTAAACTATGAAAATACATTGCAGTTATATTAAAGAAGTTGAACAAATAACTCAAGATTTCACTTCCATTCCTATGTTTCTATCTATCTGATAAATTCACTTGGAAAGATAAACGTACGTCTAGACACAATTCTGGGATCTAGAGACCCATCAGCTCTCTGAGGAGAAAAGCTACATTTCACAGGCAGCTTTTTCATTTTGACAGTGAAGTCTTCTGTAAATTAGAGACAGAGATAAAACAGTAAATAGGCTGAGCATGTTCTCAGGGATAAGCCCAGCTTTGCACAGCAAAGGATGCCAATTTGCCACCCGACGCAGCTAAAAGTCCATCAGCTCTCAGTCATTTTAACCTGACAAAAGGACCTCTCGGGTATGGTGGTCAAATCTGAGGACCAAAGCTGTCCTCAGGCTGACTAAAGTAGTGCTTGACTAGTCTGAAATGAGGGGGAGCTCAACATTAGAGAATCATACTGGTATAACTTAAAAAGTATTGAATTAAGGGTTTTACTTTTTGTTTTATCCATTTTATGGGCTCCTTAAAAGGCTCCTTGTAAGCTGACATTAGTTTTCTACTTAAGCTCCTCCGACAAGCAGGTTTCTCTTGTAATTTAATGTCCTATAAATGAATATGGCCACAGTTAAGCTGGCTCACAGAAAAGTCCTCTAGAAGCATTTTCTTCCAAGTTTACTTGAGTCTGCATGGTGGGATGGATATATGCAGGAAACCTCTTTGAAATAAACATTCTGTAGCAGCCATCATATCTACTGAAGAATATTGTTTAATCCAAAAAGATGCAGGAAAAAAAGCAACCAGGCTAAAATTATGTTTAAAACAGATTGCATCAATGATAGAAACCGTAACACAAGTCCATTTTCTTAACGTTGTTAAAGAAGGGAAGAAAGTCATTCTCATTCCATACATTTTAACATTTTTCTGTGTCTAATTAGTTCATTAAATTTAAGCAATAGGTTCTGGCTGAAATGTCCATATTTTCATTTGAACTCCCGAAGAAATTCATCACAGAAGAGCCCTTAGATCTTACTTTGCTAAATTCAAGCAAAGTCAGGATTCCCTTAAAACCCACAGCTCTTTCATAAGCAGTGAATTAAAAATATAAACATTGGCTCATTTCTGATCCTTTGCACTGCTAAGATTTTGTTCTACATGCTCAGATCATTCATTCATTCAAATAAAATACATGCTTAGTAAGTGTTCAAAAAGTGGATTAAATCCTTTAACACATTATTACTGCACTGCCTCAATAAGCCCTTAGTTTACCAAAAAGGATATTTACTGTAAATATGGTACTAGAACCAGCTGCATCACATTTACACAAAAAGAAAACATACTGGATTGTTTAGAAAAAGAGGCATAATATAGTGGCGATTGCTTTCCCCTATACTTCTGAATTAAGAGTTTGAAATACTGTGCTTGAAGTCCCATAAAGCTTGGTATGCCTTGGGAACAGCACTCCTAGCTTAATTTGGGCCAGGCTCCTTTTTCCACTTTGAAGGAACAAAATGAGACTTTAACAGTTCCAGGAGCCTCTAGGTAGTTGCGAACTGAGGGCTCTAAAGCATCCACGTGGGCAGAGCTCAGCCCCGAGCATAAAGCGTATTTTAGGAAGACTGACTATTAGAACAAGATTGGACCATCTCCCTTCCTACCAGTGCAGAAATAAACCCAAATCACTTTATTCCCCTCTCTGCCCCCTATACATATTTTAAGAATTATGAGACCCTCCTTGGAGCAATCCATGCAAGTGAATTGCGGTTGTGAGATCCACACACCACTTAAGGAAGTCCACGACTCACAAGTCAAAAAAGATAAGCGTTTGGAAAACACAGTATACAACAGCAAGAGTGCAAAGAGTAAGTTTCATCATAAATGTTGCAGAGCTGTGTAATATTTAGGTACAAAAGCTATTTGGGTATAAAAGGAATAGGAGCCACCCCTCCTCCTCATTCACCCCCAAAACAATAGGGTTTCAAGTCCCAGCACGGAGCAATTTCAGAGATTTGTGTCATGCAGAACTATGTCGTTCAGGGCTTTTCGCCAGGAAATTCTGCAAATTTGTCCTCAGATTAAATAGTGCCATGCAACCCAATCACGTTACAGCTTTATTTTGAATGCTCACACTTGGCAATGCCTCTGGCTGAAGATGTCTTGTATTTTTTGGCTCCTGCAGAGTTTGTACTAGAAAAGCTTTTTGGCACAATTGGCATCTACTGTTTAATCTCTTAAAAGGGTATGGAAATAAAATCCCTTTAATTGGTCTTAGGTATGCACAGGTCTTGAAAGGTTTAAGACTAATTTTTACAACGTGAACTAAATATACAGCCTGAACTAACTTCCTACCCAGCCAGGATGATCTTTCTAGATCAAAGATGAGGATGCAGAAAGAATGCAATAAAATTGCATTGGAGAAGCAGCTTACTGTCCAGCATTGCTCCGCGGGGGTTAAAGACATGTCTACCTGGCGGTCAAGAAGAAAGATGTAAAGCTTGTCTGAGGATGTGTGGACAACTGCAACTGGCTGGTCAAGTGACGATAAACATATAGCCTTATTAGAGCGAAGTGTGGCCTGAAAACTTAATCTGAAGACTTGGGCAAGTATTTTGGTGACTAACCTTCCCTGATCTCTGAGCTGCCACGGCTAACACTTCAGTCCTAGGATTTATCCTCCTATCCAGCCATAACGCGTAAAAAAATTCTGACAAGACTTTTTTCTAAGTGTATATATGTATCCTGAACAGTGAGGGTAAAACAGGGAATGGGAGTGTTACTGGACCATTTAATCTGAGACTCCATTTCGTCACTAAAACTAAAATGCTACGTTCCTGTGATACTGGTGCTTCTAGCAAAACCTCTACCTTCTCTGATTTCTCATTGCAGTTGCTGAGTGGTATTTGGTAAGTGTTCCTGGACTGGGTTTTTTCATGAGAAATTTCAGAGGAGAGTTTAGACGTGCTCTTCCTTAATTGACTGGATCCATAGACTGAAAAACAACCTTGAAAACCTGGAATAATAGTGCCTGCTTGCTTCAACAGACCCACCCATGATTGTGTGCTTTAATTTTTCAACAAGATGTGGAGGTAGGGCCTGAGGAAACCCATAAAAATGTTTAGTTTGGCTTTCTGGCAGTTTTCCCCCGGCTAGAGCACGTGAAAAGCACTGAGGATGCAAGATCCTGCTAAGTTTCCATCGAGCGCCTGACTCGAACACCACAGAACATTCTGTACATCCCGGGGCGGGGGGATCGTGTTGCTCCCCTCACCCTGGGGACAGCAACAAGCAGCAGCAGGAGCAGGTCATCAACTGGAAACTGGAAACCTGCCATCTTTTAATTAGTTGCTCTCTCTGCTTCGCAGTAATCCTATTTAAAATCCTATATAACGCAAGGTCAGGTTTGCTGTACAAGCTCAGATAATGCCAAGCCAAATTTTTAATCATGTAATTAGCCAGCAACACCTTTTAAGATGGAATAAATATCATCTCCTCATTAAAATTAGGGAGTATAATATATAGCTAGGTTCTGTTCTTTCCTATTCTTAATCATTGTCCAGATGAACAAAAATGTTTCCCAACTGACTCTGAATTCAAGAACCACTTTGTTTTAACTAGAGACAAATGGTTCCTGTACAACTTGGATTTAGTGTCAAATTCCATGTAGACAGTATTTCAGATACCAGAACCAAATCCTCGTTCCTCTCACACCCTACGCAAAGGCATTTTAAGCCATTCCAGTTTTCAGTGTTTCTACCCAAACTGCTTTGTGAGCAATCACTGGATGCATTTTTAGGAGCAAGTAATGAAACCTCACACAAACTGTACACAAGAACTTAAAGCAAAGGATCCCAAAGGCATTGAAGTCATATCACCATTCCACAGACTGCTGAAGAACTGAATAAGAAATGTCGTTACTTGGTCTCACAGCAAATCAGCTCCTGATCCAGGAGCACGACAGGGGTGCTGATCCTGATCCAAAAGCACGGAGGAAAATGTTGTCCTCATCTGGATCTAAAAGGAAGATTTCTCACACCTGGTCCCTTCCCCACTTCTACCATCATACCCCTTCTCTATTTATTCAGGATGCTGGATTGAAACGTGCTCCTTACTGTGGCATTAAAAAAAAAAAAAGGAGAGAGAGAAAAAAAAGTGGTAATTTACAGTTGGTGGGTTCATATTAATACAAATTAATAAGGTTCTTCTGTAAATACGCTGCAGTATATTGTGTAATATAATATAATCCTAGTAATCTGAGCCCTTGCTACAGCTCTCTGCTATTAAATCATTGCCAAAAAGTGGGGAAAAACTGCCAACCTTATGTGCAAATTATGAAGTGTGTAGATTCACAAGATTCTGCCTTATTGACAAAAGCAAACTCTTTTTGAAATGGACTGATTTAGATAGCCGATTTCTTTAAATACATCTATTTTACCTTGCAGGCGTCATCCATTTGGGCAGGAAATTAACTTTTCAGCCAGTGATCTTTTTCACAACACCTCTTAAAGTGATATTTTTGTATGGAATGCTAGCAAGAATAGCTCTGTATGAACACACCCTGAGAATAAGTTTACAATTCCTGACAATACCCCAAATATTTCAGTAGGTGCAGAGCACACGGGCCCTTGGCATTGAGTCAGAACTCCAAGTCCCAGCTCACAAAAGAGCACTGAGCTGCACACACGATGTGGCAGGTCTGGGGCGTAAACCTGACTCCGAAGAGGCAGACAGGCAAGAAGCCAACCTTTCAAGAACTACCTTGGGCTGCCATACATATCCCAGCTCTCAGCCTGGACCTTTTGTCGACCACTGGATCATCCCGCCTCTCCAGAGGACTCCCTTCTGACGGGATGCCTCAGGGGACACCTCTCAACACCCTTCTCGCTCTTCAAAGCTCAACTCTTTTATTCCACTCCTCTCTGCAGGATCCCGCTCTCCCTCATTCGCCTTCTCTGGGGAAAAGAGATGGGTTTGAGGCTTCCCAGTCTTACAACAGGAGGTTTGTTTCTCAAACTCACAACATTCAGACCTACTGTTTATCTATCCTACTGCAGCTTAACAGCCATGACATGTGGTGTAAGTGTTGCCAGAGATGGACAGGGTAAGTCACAGAACTACAGAATGGTTAGAGTTGGAAGGGACCTTAAAGATCATTGTGTTCCAACCCCCCTGCCATGGGCAGGGACACCTCCCACTAGAGCAGGGAGGACAGGGAGCTTTTTCCCCAATGTGTTCTCAAACAGAGGCAAAATAGAAGCACTTCTACACCTGGAAATGGTCCCACACCAAGTGACTCTCCCAGCTCATCATCATCCCAACTCTGCACTCAGTTTCAAGGACATTTCTCATTGCACGGGCTGTGCCTGTGACAGAATGGTCTCAATTTTGTAATGGAAGCTTTCTCTGGAAAGAGTTGACTATTATTTTTCCAAAAAGTGACCAAATGGAATATTCTCATGAAAAGTTGTTATAGTGAAATGCCCTCCCACCTCTTCATTTGCCATAAAGCAGTACAGTTTTGGTAAATTCTGTCAGTTGTTTATTTTAGAAAAAAGAAAATAGTTCTCGACAAGTCATTTGTAAAACCAAGAGACAGTTCAGGTTTCAAAATTTGTGGGAAGTTCTTGGTATTTATTTCCACACTTCCCATAAAAGCTTTGATACTTGTATACATTCTTCCTCTTATTTCATATTAATAAGCAAAAGCAATGACATAAGAAATTGTTAAAGATTCAGCACATAAGACCTTAAACACGTCTATTTCTAAAGAAGGAGAAAAGGAATGTAAACATTAACAGAGTGAGAAAGCAGCTATAGCGTGTTTTACCAGTGTCAATCCTAACGGAGTTTTCACTTGTTCCACTGAGAAAAATAGATTTCCTCATCATCTTTTCTCAGTTTTAACACATTTGCCAACAAGATTCTTTTCATACTAGAAAACCACCTTCATTTTTCTTATATAGTGTACTGTAAAACCACCTATATTTAGTATCCTGAATTAGTCTGTATTCCATGCAAGAAACTCTAGCCTTTGGAGAGAGACTTTTTTTTTTCTTTTTTGGCAGATTCCAAAAGATATATGTACATCCTAAAATTTGTCTCACTAACAAGTGCAACAAACACACATGACAACACATCTGAACTGAGGCTGCTTATACCATGTGGTGACCAGAAGTTGCTAGATAAATAAAACAAGCCTAAAACAAACATAAGAATCTGAAAGGAGGGAGAAAAAAATGAAATGCGTAAGATGGTTGGCAGGCCAGGAATAAGACACAATGGCTGTATCTGGCTGAGGGGAAACCTTATCACCCTCTACAACTCCCTGAAAGGAGGTTGTAGAGAGGCGGGGGTCCGTCTCTTCTCCCAAGTCACAGGTGACGGGACAAGAGGGAATGGCCTCAAGTTGTGCCAGGGGAGGTTCAGATTGGATATTAGGAGATATTTTTACACTGAAAGGGTTATTAAGCCTTGGAATGGGCTGCCCAGGGAAGCGGTTGAGACACCATACCTGGAGGTATTTAAAAGACGGGTTGACATAGTGCTTAGAGACATATTTTAGCGATGGTTTTTGTCAGTGTTGGGTTGATGGTTCAACTGGATGATCTGAAAGGTCCCTTCCAACCCAGGCAATTCTATGATTCTGTGATATCTACACTGGTAACTTAGACGTGCCAGAATGATCCTGGCTGCTGCAAAATACTGGCATGTCCTGGACTATGACCGTATTATTAAATTCCCTCACCCTACAAGCACAGGGCTTCCTGCAACGTATGCCTTGGAAACGGTTCGCGGTGCGTGCTGACCCCTGCGCCGTGCCCAGGAATTGTCTGGCAGCACAGGGCGGTCCAGGGCTAAAACCAGCCCAGGGCAGCTGTAGCAATTTAACTGCACAGCAAATCAAATCCCAGCACCCAGGAACGTGGCCTTGACTCCTGAGTGTGGATGCAGCCAGTGAAACCACACTGATCATTAATACTAGGTGCACGGCGTCACCCTTCTTTTTCCGTTGAAAACACTAGCATCGTTCCAGAAATGCAGCCCGTCGCATTACTAGCTCTCTGTTTTCTCTTTATTTACGATATTCAGGGAAAAGGGCAAGTCAATGGAAAGTTGTCTTCTGAATTGATGGAATCCTTGGAAAGGAAACAATAAACAAAGGAAGCAGAACTGAAATGCAAGTTAAAGATGTCACTTTTCAATTTTCTCCAGGGCTGCCCTAGAAAAGGTTATTTTTAGGATTATCTTTGTAGTTCTACGTAGCACTCGCGTGGCTTTGCTGCCTTTACAGTTATATATTAAATGTATAAGTACAAGAACAAAATAGAAGTTTCTTAGGCATTCCTTTGCACTCAGGGTCACGAGTTTTGTTAGCAATCTCCAAAACTCTGGGATTTGGGATTATTACAGGACTTAAGTAGAAATACCTTTTTTTCCTTTTAAACTTATATCACAAGGTAGATTCAGCAAAAGTCATTTTACTGGTTAGCAAAAAAAAGTAATGATGGATTTTAACTTATGGTTATATCATTAGGAATATATATTTCAGGGCTGCGACCTTACAGCTGCAAAATACAGAACTAGTTTTACTTCACAAGCATTTGTCCAAACATTTTTCTTTCATTTTGATCCAAATAGTTTCACACCCACTGAGTTAGACTTTGACTTTCAGGTTCGAGCAAACTGAAAATTTCAATCAGCTCCTCGGGCAGAGTAAATGGGTGTAGCTCCGCGACGGAGCGAAATACTGACTTCAATGGAGCTACACCGATTAACACCGGGTGAGGATCGGATCCTGATCAAATTGAAACTCAATTGAAATTGCTGTGCTTCACCTGGTGTTTATTCGCACCTCACATCAAAACCATGCAAAGCTATGAATTCTGCATGATTCTGATCCAAAGCCACACACCATATATGCTTAAAATTGAGTTCAGGTCATTCAGGAGTTCCACAACGCTAAGGAAATCTTTTGATAAATATGGTTTGCGTTACTAGTTTGTAACAGAACTCCACACCAGGTGACTTTTGTGTGGTCTGGTGTTTCATTGTGAACATTTTGCACTGCTCTAATGAAACATGATTTCTAAGACAACTAGGGGATTAAAAAAGAGTTTCTATTCAGTGTTTTACCCACAAGTTCTGCAATACGCACACAAACTGTGACCACAACATTAAGCTCCTAATGTCTAAAATTTGAAACCTAATTCCTTATTAAAGCACTTAAGTAGTGCCGGTGTGATCTTCTAGAAATTGGACTAGAGTGGACTGCAGCTCTCATTATCGGTAGAGCTGCAAGTCAAAGCACTTTGCCTTAGGTCTTTACATAGTCTGGGATTTCATCAGAGCTCGTAAAGGGATTGAGACTAGCTTTTCCAAAGTATTTCTGCAAAAAAAATCCCTGAAAGTGCAGGTGGCCATCTAAGGTGAGATCCAGTGTAGGCGCTGGGCTCTTTAGAAAGGGATGGGAAAAGACCCTACGTGTAGAGCTCACCCAGTATTGGCCAAGATGTAACACACTGACCGGAACCTTTTCACCCTCTCTGGAGCTTTGGTGGCAGTCCCGGCTGTGGCCATGTGGGATCACAAGCCTGGAACATAAGGTTGCTTAACCTGGACAAAAGTATTTGCATACGCTCACACGTTTATTGCATGTAGACGAGCCTGCTGCCTTGCCTTGTCCATGCAAGAAATGTGTATGCCACATGCACGGTAGGCCAGACGCCTCCAAGAAGCTTTGAACTTATTGTATTTGCCCTGGACAGCCGACTTGTGCATGTGGGGTAGATTCGATACGCACAGGCAAAACACACGTCTGGGATTTCTGGATTGCTCCAGACAAAGTTTTCGGTAGAAAAAGGAGATATCCCAAGGGAAACTGTGACAAATGGCAGCCTTATGTGAGTGAGGCTTACAACAATGCTCACAACTTCTTTCACTGTCCTTAGTAGAAAAGGACAAAGACAAGACAAGGGCAAGTATTGCCATCCAGATGAGTCCACAGTGTGGTGGGCAGCAATAGATCCCTTCAGGTGAGATGAGTATGGTACATGGGTGCTTCCCCCATACCATACCAGGGGGAGAGCGCTCTAAGATATAGGCTCCTATATCACAGAATCACAGAACTGTAGGGGTTGGAAGGGACCTCTGGAGATCATCTAGTCCAACCCCCCTGCCAAAGCAGGGTCACCCAGGGCAGGCTGGATAGGAACACATCCAGGGGGGTTTTGAATGTCTCCAGAGAAGGAGACTCCATCACCTCTCTGGGCAGCCTCTTCCAGGGCTCTGGCACCCTCACAGGAAAGAAGTTTTTCCACATGTTGAG
Organism: Limnodromus scolopaceus; assembly: GCA_028565335.1. Taxonomy (NCBI): domain Eukaryota; kingdom Metazoa; phylum Chordata; class Aves; order Charadriiformes; family Scolopacidae; genus Limnodromus; species Limnodromus scolopaceus. Next base: position 30,364,162 of record JAOXNO010000013.1, read on the forward strand.
ATGGAACTTCCTGTGTTCCAGTTTGTGCCCATTGCCCCTTGTCCTGTCACCAAGCACCACTGAGAAGAGCCTGACCCCATCCTTTTGACACCCGTCCTTTAGATATTTATAGGAATTTATGAGATCCCCTCTCAGTCTTCTCCAGGTTAAACAGACCCAAGTCTCTCTTACCTTTCCTGTATGCTGAGCCTTTCAGAAGAGGTGAGAGAGGAATGTATTATTTGATGCTTCTGGTGAAGCTTTGGAGGAAGGTAAGCACCTGCCTGCTCAGAGTCGGGCAGATGGAGCCATACAGATGAGCAAAATTCTTGCCACATGGAGAAACTGAAGTCTCCTGTGAGAGGCCACCTGAACTTAGGCAATTCTAGGGTTAGATGGCACTGAGATGATTTCCAGGTTTCACATGGCTCACTTCCATGCAACAAATTCCCTAATCTTTTGCTGAACATAGCCTATGATACATTACGTAGGATTTAAGAAGAGGTAAGGTACGGACGACTTCAAGAGGGAAGTTCCTTACACCCCTGTGGTGTCATTACTGTGCCGTTGCCAAAATGCCACCACCTTAACGTGGCCGAGCTCTGCAGGGTCTGTTTGTACCTGCACCTCACCGAGCCACTTCAACTCAGCATCGCTTTCTAAAACACATAATCTGACACACGACCGAACTCTTCATAAGGCACAGAGCCAAGGCCACCTTAAAAATCCTTATTGTGAGAGGAAATATTGTATTTTATATATAGTTCAATGCTTATATCACCCCCAAAGTACAGAATGCCTGAGGGAAACCCTTTCCTAATCTGTAAAACCTTGAATTTATGTATTTCATCTTTCAGCAAAGTGACAAGCCATGAAAATCCTGCACATTCCTATCTCTTCATTAAAGACACATCTTTTATTAAAGGCCCATCAGAAGAGAGCAGACCAAAGAGCTGCATAATTCCCCAGCTACCAGTAAAGATAAACCCCCGGGAAAGGGCAAACCGAGGGGCTGAGTCCGTGGGTTTCTACTCCCCAGCGCCTTTCAAATAACCCTGTGTGGCTCCTTTGCTGAGACTTTCAGATATGCCTGCCGGTGTCTTCGAGAGTCTTGTCCTTAGCACCCAATTTGCATCACATCCTGGCATTCAGTGGGTTTAAGTGTAAGCATTCACATCCTGGCTTAGGCACTGCTTGGTTCCATATTACTACGACACTTTGAAAATCTCCAACAGTGCTCTGACCGTTAAGCCGAGCCGTAAATTAGATAGGTAGGATTAGGATTTTCCCCTAGGGAAAGAGCATGCCTCTTTATTCAGTGCAAGGGCTTACTGCCGGCATGAGTCTTCAGCCATGAAGACAAGAATGTGTTGTACTCAACAGGTGCCTGAACAAAACTTTATTATTACCGTCACTCATTTCTCTGGGAAGCATCTTGTGCTCTTTGGACTGTAACCATACTGGTACTTGACTCTGCCTTCCACTGTCTTTCACAGAAGGAGGTGATGCAGGAACTGGGAGATGATAAAATAAAAATAGCAAATCTTTCCCCATTGAAATTGCAAAATGTGTGAGAACGGAGAGAAAGCTTCCTCCATCCCTTGGGAAAATTAGTCCTGTTATTGCCAGCACCAAAACCAACATCTTCTTCTGTGGTCTAGCATAAAATACTCGGCTGGATTGAAATTACTTGATGAAAATGTTTATTTCCAAAGGCTTTCTATTTTGGGTCTTCAGTGTGTCCATTTACAGCACAGGAGAGCCCTAAAGGTTTTGCATAGTACAGTGTTTAATTTTACTTGGGCTACCATCCCTTCCCAGTCCCGTAAAAAGGTTTACATACAATAGATCACAGAGACCATAAACTAAAGACAAAGACCTACACAATGCTGCTGAGGTAATCCTTTGTGCTCTGCACATACCAGTGCTGCATAATATTTGAGTAAAAGCACAATAAACTATTTCAGACATCTGTTTTTAAGGTTGCAGAACACCGCAATGGAAAAAGCAGACGCTACAAAGCACTCACATTTCCACCAACTTCAAATGATCCCGGGTATCCAGTGGAGAGCACCAAACTGAGTAACTGCTCTCCCAACTGACAGCCACGTACGATGTTAAATGAGACAGACTGACGCTGCCAGCACGCTGTACTGTCATGATTCCTCTGCTCTCCGTGTGATGAAATAGGCGCTGAGCAGAGCTTGACAACCGCGCGTTTGCCTTATCATATTCGCTGCTAATTCCACTGTTAGGTGCTATGTCAGATTTCAGTGCCCCGTTTCAAAGAGCCCAGCATCTGCTTATTAGAATTTACACCACTATCTCTAGTCAATAGACAGCATAAATTCCAAACAAAGCTGCTTGCTACATCTATAGCTCTGTGATTTCTTCTAATATATTAAATACTTTATCGAAAACCAATTCAGGGATCATTTCATAATGAAGCTGAAACAAAGCATCTTTCAGGCAGCTGCTCAGCATTCCTCCTTCTGCCTTGTTTTCTTTTCCCTAAATGAAAGGAAACAAAGGTTCCTGTTTTTTCTCTAAACCTCCTGCCCATAGCACAGCATCCTCCACTGCAAGCCAAAAGCACAGCGGCCATCAGCAGTGTAGTGGGGCTCTGGTGAAAGCAAAGTACATTGTTCCTCTCAGGCAAGTAAAAAAAATGCGTTATACCACCCATAGCACCTCCACAACTTTTAATAGTCACTCAAATTCTCTGTCATCACCTGTAGGATGTTTTTAAAGCCCTCTCAAAGTCCACATCTGCAAATTCCGGAGAACACATCGAGGTGAAGACGATTCACATATTTTTGATCCAATGAGGTCTAATTTTCCCTTCATGACAAGGAGAACCCTAAAACCCTTCAGCTCCAAGAGAGTTGCACAGAGTTGAAAACTGCTTTTTTTTTGTCTGTTACCACTTTCTGCCATCTTTTGTATGCTCTGGATCTTCAGCGTCATGTGCCTCATGACAAAGACAGCTGAAAAGTACTCCAGGGCTTTGTGAAGGCACTCTGCCTCCTACAAAGCAAAGATGGTCTTCAGCTCCCTTGCAGAACATTGCTCAGTAGTGAGCTTCCTGCCAGAGCTCTTCATAGTGATCATAGAGCATGGCAGATGCCAGTAGGAAAACATTTAGGGGTTGGTTGCTTTTAGTTTTGGGGTTTTTTTTTCCCTTAAAATCTTCTACAGTATCTTCTTGAAAGAGAGCCTGGCTTATGTTTTCTGTACTCACAGGAAGCATATAGAAAAAGCAGCAAAAAATAAAGCAGTAGCCACCAGACACCTAATCAGGTGAAAAACATATTGTATTTTCTTTCTTTTAGCTATCAAAGAAACCCTGCCAGTGCCTCTGTTTGTGCAATAAGTTGTCAGTCAGCAGCTGTTTGCAAGCTAGACCATGGAAAGCTAAGGCCCTACATATCATGGCCCTTCAGCTGAGTATTATAACATTTAGCTGCAGCCCAGGTAATTATGCTGGAAACCTTGGCTTGATTCACCCTTGTTCTGGGGCAGGTAAGTGCAAATCCAACATCTAGAACAAGCACAGGTCACAGCAAAACTCTGGGTAATTCGGCAGTGAATAAGAATGTGCTTTGCAGCCTGCTCTCAGGACTTCTGGAGAGTCAAATGATTTGGGACTTTATAAGAGACTTCCACATGAGTTTCGCTCTGAGAACATGCTTAATCCGTCCATATTCAGGTGACAGTACACCAGTATGGGGACAGGTCTGGCTGCTGCCCTGTCCCCCAGCCTTCCTCCCACGCACTTACTCCTGGTGAAGGGCAGCTTGGAGGCAAGGGCAGTATATAAAAGTTTTCTGAGCAAACTTGCCATTGGAGAGACCTGCTTCGATAGAAAAGTAAGAGTAATCCAGACATTCAATGTAACACAGGGCTCGCCTGAAAAGAACCCAATGTCTTTATGACCAATTATGGTCAAAGAAGCTTTTGTTTTGATAATAGTGGGTTTGACAATATCTGTCTTCAGGAGGAGGATGTAATGTTTCCTACATGACATACCTTCTGTATTGTGTCTTGTTTTCCTGTGTTCTCTCTTTTCCAGGTTCTATTTGCCTCTCAAGTCTTTTCTTGGGTGTTATCCCATTTTTATTTCATTGCTTTTTGTCATTAGAATATCAGCTTATTTATATTATGTGTTGAAAAAATGTTTGTTTAATGGATGTTCTTTCTGCCTGTCTCCTGTGCTAAGTAGCACTTGAGTGAGGTTAGCAATCTGACAATGACAAAAAATGTAAAGAACCCTCTTAAATATTCAACATAAGTTAAAAAAAAAAAAAAAGGAACCTTAAATGGTAGGCACTAGGGTTGTTCTTGCTCAGTGTAAGTACATCTAGCACTCTGCAAGGCTCGTCGTGAATATTCATTCGCATGCCAGAGAGGGCATTTGAATATAGGTTTTCCTTTGTTCTCCATCTGAGGTATTTTATATTCATATGGGCTATATCTACCCAGAGTAAGGACAGGAAAGAGGGGTGCTCACCTACATATTCTGGAGGAGAAAAGTCAAACGTGCCCGACTCCTGCCAGCTGAAGGTACTGCTGCTGTGCCCACCCGAGGTGCTGCGGGTTCGTTGTGGCTGCTGAGCAGTCACTGTCAGCTGGAAGGAGCTGGTTACTAGGAGTGAGAGAGCAGAGAAAAGAGAAGGGCTACACAGCCACATGGGTGCCACCACACCATGGGACGGTTGTGTATGCCATCCGGCCAGTCTTTATGGACGGATCTCTCCAAAATGTCATTAAATCTAGGTCTGATTGCACTCAATACAGTGTGGTCTGGAATGAGTAGGGATCCTTCTCTCTACACAGTTAAAAATCAGAGATGCTAATTATTTTGGAGGCAAATACGGACATCTCAGTAAAGAGAACGGTTTGTTAATCAGTAAAGGTGAATACATCCCCGTGACGGTGATCATTCCACATGGAACAGACTCGCATGGCTGGGAACTGTTAGCAGTTCATTTCTGTTTGACCGAATCAGTCAAATGAAGCTTCTATAAGGCTTTTTGGTGCTCAGGCACCACTTCTTACCATTACCTCTGGGACCTGCCCTCACTTTCTTCCCAGCATGGCTGGGCTTGCCCTGGCACGCTCTTCCTCTTGACCCACTGGCAACTTCTTCCAGATGTTTCCCTTACAGCTGTCACAGCCCAGAGAGCTGGGCAGTGCTGGCAGCCCATGAGACTCAGGCGTGTTTGTACCCGTGTGGCATCCTTTTCTTATTGATTTTATCGAACACTTCTATATAAAGAACATATTTGTGGGAATCAGGTTTCATTTCTGGATAATTACATGTATGAAAATGAACTGAGTAATTGAATTCCAATGAATAATTCAAGCAGCTGTAATATTTGAATCTATAATCTGCCAGAGTGTTATATGATCTTATTTCCATTTGATTCCTGAGAGGAAGTGCCTTACAAGCACTGGTACATAAAGTTGTCTCTAAACACAGACACCATCCGTCGTAAATGTTTAATGTCCAATCATGAATTACAGCACCTGTTTTAAGTGATCAGCTACTAAAGTATATATATAAAAAAAAAAAAGGACGGAAATAGGGGTTTCTTTCAAGGAAGATTATTTCCTGCTGTTGAATTTCTACATCTCAATAAAGCGCCAAATTCAGTCTTTGTTCTTGCAACATCTACTGTGCATAGAGCTGAAAACTGAAACAAAGATCTTAGCGTGGAATTTCAGCTACAGCACCAAATATTTCAACCTCGTTTTGCATGCACAATGATTTAAAGCCTTGGCTCTCTGTATACATGTGATATGCTACAAAACAGGGCCCACAAACCTTTGTTCGCTTTCTCAGTGATTTTTTCATCAATCTTGTCTAATATTACAACTGGTTTTAGCATTCCTGATAATTTGTAAAATGTCGTTTTTATTACGCACACTCATATTCACCTGCAAAAGATATATTCCATGGATCCTCTACGAAAAATCCCTTCTAATCAGGATAATACCTTAAGAGTTAAGTGACGTGCCATGAATAATGAAGAGTCAGCAATAAGTGGTAAAACTCAGTGCCTTACTAAAAATAAATAAAATTAAGAGGAAAGTAAAAATAATAGGATATAACAGAGGAAGGGAGGGTGTGGGGGGCAACCTCACAGACTGTTTTGGAATGATTCACATGCAGAAAAATGGGGAAAACTTCACAGTGGATCTGTTTCTCAGGGAGTTTGGTCCAAGTCTCACTGGCAAGAGAGAAGAGGCAGACTTCAGAAATATGAAGCAAGGAGAAAGACATAAAAAAAAAAAAAAATGGAGTGAGGGGAAGGACTTCGTGCCACTTTTTCCTTTTGGCCTTTATACTCTACACACATTTTCCTTACCCTTACTCATACTTGTTCGTCTGGGGGAAATGTTGGGATTGGGAAGTGATCCATGAGAATGAAGCAGCTTGAAAAGCATTATATTAGTCTGTGGAATAAGTAATACTTCAACCAAGTGAAGTAATGGAAACCGCTTCACCCAAGTCATTTAAAATTGGACTGAATAAGGCACTGGAGATTATGCTGAAGGGAACAATTCTGCATTGGCAGGAGTATGGACAAGATGACTTAATAGATCTAGTGTCCATGTGCCAAATCCTGAGATCCGGATCCAGTTTTTATTACTCTATCGTTACTAAAGTTGAACTTCCATTCACGTTACTGGGAGCTCACCCTGACACAAAAAATAACCAAGAGCTTCAGGATTTATGCATAAAAACATGAATAAAAAGGACTTCTGTATCATTTTAAAACTTAACCTGCTACATAATAAATAAAGTTTGAAGACAAAAATTACAGATCTATATAGAGCACTCCTTGAATTATTCCTAAAAGCCTCTCCAGAAAAGTCACACAGAGTTTATCTGGTTAAGACTCCCCAGAACCTTTGATCAGTGAAAATAACTGAAAATACTGCTCACTTAAAATAAGTCTCTGTGCGCATGTTATGCTGTTCCTGAAATGGGTGAAAATATCTGTGAATAAAATATTGCGATGAAAATTAAAATTTAAGTATGCATTGCCATTTAAGCATGGGAACAGTAGAAGAAGCTGTTATTAAAAAGCACATAATGTAAATACAAGGAACAGCCTTTTTCCCTTTTCTTCATTAAATATCAGTGGGGCATTTCAATGTAAATGACAGAAGATTCAGGCTAAACAGAGTCTGTTTTCCTTGGTGTAAAAATGTGTGTAAAAGGATCGAAGCTTTTCAGAGATTGTGCTAAATTTTTATTTGTTTTAGTTTTGAAACAAAATAGTACTAATTAAGCCAAAATTATTCCAGAAATGCTATTAACACATCTAAAATGAGAGAGTTGAGGGTGCTCTGGGGACAGAGATCTCTATGTCCTTGTATGTACACAAGGGTTGGTTTAGATGCAGTTAAATAGTTCCAATTTTCACTTCATTCCCATTCACACCGGTACCTGTCGTCTGCTGAGATTATTCCTGACATGATAAAGGTGAATCAGTTCACTCTGGAACACCATGGAATGATCACAGACAGAAAAAAATCAAAGGCCACATTGAGTGTATTAGAAAGGAAACAGAAACAGAAAGATAGTTTACTTTACTTTGTGATGTACAGATATAGGTTAGTTATACCAAAGTCAAAAATTCCCAATATGGGGAAGAGGATTGGAAACTGTAGGAAAGTGGAATTTCTTCCCTTCTAATGAAAAAGCCACGTTAAAATTTTATTGGAGCCTTATTAAAGATTTTTGCACGATACTGAAATTTTTCAGGGAAGCTTTCCAAAAATTGTCTCTTTTGGAATTCTTATTTGTGCTTATACTGAGCATGAAGGGATGAGATTTTTCTCATATCTTTCTGGAGTAAGGTTATTGCCCCGCAGTATAAGGCTATGAAAAGTTATATGTGTTCCCAGAATGGGAAGAACAGAAATCCTATCTGATCATTTTTCTTTTCTGTGGTGGTTTTTTTTTCCTAGTTCTACACACAGAGGCTGTAGGAAACCTGGCGTATCATCTTTAAAAATATCACTAAATCAAAGCGAAACTCATCAGTGAGCACATCCAGACACGGGAGAAAGACCCCCTGCCTTCCAGCAGCTGGAGAAGAGACCATGGCAATGAATTAACCTTGGAGGGATTCACAGGTGGCCCCTGGGTGTGCAGACAGAAGGACGTGCAGCCTGATCCTGCCTTCCAGATGAAGACATAGGCAGGAGGTCCCCTTTCCTAGAAGGTAAGGCTTAGCCAGCTGTATGGCTCCTAGCCACACGGGTCAAAGAAGTTTCTGAGGCTAAATAAAACCAGATAGATCTGTCAGGTCTGAGCCATCAGCGGGACTCGGGCACCAGCTCCTCCCTTGCACGCTCCTGCAAGTGAGGACACATTTCCATTTCGCATCACAGTGCAAGGCTTTTTCCTTCATGGTCCTAACATGTCCCCCAGCTGCAGCGTATCAAGAGAAAGAGAAAAGGAGCAACGCCCCCTGTGTGTCCCAAGCTCAGAAGAAGACAATCTTCAGCTGCAACTTAGCCCAAGCTGAGCTAAATCCACCCACATGGGACACAGTTCCCACCTTTCACTGCCACAAGCCTGTTTTGCCAGGTACTTTGCTGGGCACGTTCTAAAAACTATCAGA
>JAOXNO010000013.1:30376227-30393149 GCA_028565335.1 Limnodromus scolopaceus
TACCCAACATCAACCCAACATCAGCCTGAACATAGAGAGCTAGAGAGAAAGCACTTCCCAAATATATAACATGGGATTTTTGTATTGCACCCCTTGGGTATAGAAGCGTTTGACAAGATTCATCAAACTGAATACATCAGAGAAGGAGAACATACAGGTTTAATAGATTCTGGTCATGAGTCAGGTCAGAGAGATGTGGAGACTTGTTTGTGATCTCAGGGCAGGTGGTGTCTGTTGCACCTGACATGGCACCTGATTACGTTTCCAGCAGCTGTCATTTAGAAAGTCTATACAGCCTCCACCAAAACAGAAAGTAAATATAAAAAAAATTCACTCCAGTATCCCACAACTTCCACGCTTCCAGCAGCAAGTAAATAAGATTCATTTTACATTCACACTTGAATTATTGTTATACAGCCAATAAAAACAATATACGAAGCCCTACTGAAGAGCAGTTTTAATTTGACAGCATTTCTGAAGCATCTGGGGAAATCTGCTGTCTATGAATGCTGCATAAATTCTGCCCTTGTTTTCTACAGTACTGCGAAAGGAGAACTTCCAAGTGTCGTTCACAGCAGGAAATGCCTTCAGCCTATTTCTACCCACAACCAATAATTCTTAAGTTAATATCTGGTGGGCCCCTCCAAGCATTTCAAAACAGTATGCTTTCTGCAGTGGTCTGGTAAAAACTGTATGACTTACAAAAATCAGTAGCATGGGTTGTGCCATCTCATAATGATGTGTTCTTGTGTCAGTTCTGTTTGCTATATCAGTGATGCGAGTTCTGATTAGAAAAAAGGTTGTGTATAGTGATTAAAAGAGGTGGTTTTTCTTTTTAGGCCTTTTTCCTCTGTCTTTGCAAAAGAAAAGGGAAAAATTCTGCTCAGATCCCTGCTATCCTATTCCTAGTCCATCCCTCCTCAAATCCCTCAGTTGTAAAGTGTTGATGGTATGATAGATGGTCGAACCAAAGAATGGGATTGTCCATTCCACTTTTCACTGCATTAAACTTGTTTCCCTTTCATAAGAAAGTTTTATCCTACCTATTTATCATGTTATTTATTATACAAGGCCAGACTTAAAATATCCCTGTATTTACAAACTTTTTATATGCCACAAGACCGGAAGAGCTGCTTATAGAGCATCAGACCAAAAGTCCACTTGTTAATAGTAGCTAATAAGGGATATCTATGGACAAATAGGAGAAACAAGGCATATGTAGCATGTTTATATATTCAAATTGATATCACAAGCTGCACTGATCATCACTTTTTCATCTTGTCCACCAGCTTTTTGCACCTTTCAAGCTGGCCTATGTGTATTATTCATACAGCTAGAAAGAACTTGAAGCGAGTGAATGGCTGTGACGGTTTATGCCAGCTGAGGATCTGGTTCTAAACTTGTAGCCGCCTCTCACTTAAGATTAAAAAATACACATCCTATCAAATAAATCTATTTGTATCATGAAAAGTGTGTGAGGAAACTAAAACAGATAATTTCTAAAGTGTTTGCTTTTTTTTTTTAAAGAAAGGTGCATGCTGGAAGATACTTTTATTTATTAAAGTGCATTTTTTTTTCTATGAACTTTATAAAGTTCAAAGAAATAGCAAGACAAAAACCACAGAGTAAAAGATAGAGCATTAAAATCTCATTGTGGTGTACAATAGAGTCACTCGGATGATTATGCAAAAAATGAATTTTCAAGCTACTGTCCTGTTCTTTACATTTTAACATTAGCTTCGGGATTATGCATTTCAGAAGCAGACAATACCTACTCAGTTAGAAAGAGATTACCTTAAGTCTTCTTTATGAAAAACCAGGGAGAAATAGGAACCTTAAGCTCGCAGCTATGTCTGTTTTAACTGTGCTGACCCTGTTTGTGTTTCACTGCACCGATGCTGAGAGCCTTGCTCTGCTCTGAAAGTTCAGAGATTTGAGGAGCTATTCCTTATGGACCGTGTTCTTGTTCCTGGCTTTTTGATCACAGTACTTTTAAAATGTTCGTCAAATAGACCTGGGTTTACATTTTTCAAATTCCATTCTTTAAAAAAGAAAAATCTTCTTCTTTCGATCCATAATGCTAAAAAAAGTGAAGTCAAAGTACAAAAGTACAATTTCTCAGTGTGTCTGCTCTATCCGTATTTATTCCATTTTGAGTGACTGAGTATTTGATTCAGCTCAGGCAGCCACCACTCCCAGTTCCTGAGCCCCAGCCAGGTCTCTCAGGCCCATTCACAATTCCAGCACTAACTTTCCATAATTATTTTATTTCCTTAATCTTCCCAATGGCTGGTTCAGCCCCAGGTGGGCCTCATTCCTCTCCAAGTTCAATAAGACAGTCTCTTACTCCCTCTGCTCTCCTGTCTCCTCCAATTTTGATTTTTGCTGGCAGCCTCACAGTATCTCCTCTTCCCTCTCTCTTTTACACGCACAAACACACACATGCACGCACACACAATAGCATGGGAAATGCCTCAACCGTTTGGAGAGAAAGAAAGGCAAATTGCAATTTTCCACACCTAGAAAAAAGAAAAGAGGGGAATGGAAGAAAGGATGACCAGAAAAAAAAAAAAAGACAGTATGAGGGAGAAAGGAGGACCACAAGACTTTAAATAAAGAAAATGGAAGGAAAATCCAGAAGAGTTTAAATATAGCAGTAGAAAAACAGTGGGGGAAAAGAATTTTACTCATATATAAAAGGATGAGGAAAAATATAAGAGATATTGGGGATTAACAGAAAACATAAAACCAGAAGACCTCTAAGCCCCAAAATAACCCAAAGCTCAATGTAGCCGCTGCACTCTCTACCTATCTGCCCAAAATATCTCTTTCTAGAAGTGTTTAAAAAGTTGCAAAAATACCCCAACCTGTGTCATCTTTTTGAATTTTTATTGTTTCAGTCTTAGCCTTATGACCCAGTATTCCCAAAGTTGAAAATGTTAACTGCTGGAGCCTTCCTTTGGCTTTTTCCACAACAAGCTAACGCGGAGTGCAGTGCACATCATTATGCAAGTGCGGTGCTGGATGCTACGCCCCGGTGCAGCATCTAACCGGGGTCTACAGAGACTAAATCTGTCGGCTGCAGCTTAATAAACTATTTAAATACGTGGCTGATTTAAAGCTATGGCTATGTCTAACCTGTGGAATCCAGGCGTGCTTCCCAGCTCCTACAGCCCCGCGTGTGTGTGCGTGTGTGTGTGCCCCAGCTGCACCCTGGCTCCACACTGACTCCCTTCCACCCTCCGCCCCCACACCCCGGTTTCCGGGCCAGCCAGGTCCCCCCCGGACGATGGGGGACACGGCTTCGGCGCACACCCCACCGTTCAGACAGAGCCTCTGGGACTCATCCAGCGTTACGTTCGCAGCAGCTTTGGCCCGGGGTAATTATTTTGTGAGCTGAGCCTTGTGCGGATATTGTTCGCTAATAGTTTTGCTGTGAAAGAGCGTATCTTTTTCTCACTCCCGAAAGCAGAAATAAGTTCGGTTCATTTTTTAAAGCAATGACTTTAACAGCTTGCGCCGTATTCAGGCGAAGGGACAGGAGCGTTGCAGCGGGGCCGGGCTGGTAACAGAGGACGCGCTGGTTTGGTGAAAGCAACCAGGGCGTTCGCACGGCCGCGTCGCCGTGCACTGCGCTGGAAGTGCACTCCTAGGTGTCACCAGTTCATGCTTGGCCATCTGTATTTTGTCAACAATAGCAATTCACTTTTTAATGAATGTTTAAAAGTCTCAATTCCCCCGGGAGTAACAGCTATAGAGAGCATCAGCTATTGCTGAAAGAACAGGGATTCTAGGAATAAACAGAATATTGCAGAATGGCAAACAGGAACCAGTGACCTCATAATTCTGGAAAATATCTCCTTTTGAACCACAAGGAACTCTGACAATTGTAAAGGCTTGGTCTTGAACAATGGAGTTTCACAGAGATAGAGTGAAAGCAAAATTGAGCCCCCTGTGTACTTATGGCAGTTCTTTATTATGTGCCATATATTATCATGTTGTGTTGTGTTTTGCTTTATCGTTGTTGCATCTTTATTAAAGATGGGCCAGAAATAAAACCCAGATGTAAACATACCTGCACTTCCAAGGCACTTGGCTCTAGCTAAGAGCGCGGCAGCTGAAAGCCATCCTCAGCACGTTTTGTTCTAGAAGGTTTATATTCTTCTTCTCTTAAAAGAAAAACCAAGGAAAACACTTAAAATAGCAAATAAAATCTCAGTGTTGTAAAATAATTATGTATTACGGTTTTTGCTGTGGTTTAAAGGAAGGTGGTCATGCAGGTATGGGGAATGACTGACCTTAAAGAGAAATGAAGGAGCACAGCAATTTTGCTCTGTAGCCTGCAGAATACTAAGAATACAGGACACATTTTTGTCCTGAAGTCAAGGGATTTCCTTTGTTTAGGCTTATTAGGCGAATTACAGACTGGTGTCTTGCAGTCAGACACCGAGGTCTGCACTGGATTATTGAGTTGTAGGACACAAAACCATATAAAGCAAGAGATGTCATTATTCCAATGACAATGGAGGAGAAAAATATCCACTGCTGACAGGCCTACTCACTCACAAGTCCATTGGTGTCAACATACATAGCAGTAGAGCCAGAATAGTTTAGGAAAGAGTTTGTTACATCTGGTTAAAAGGGAAGTGCAAGAGCTAAAGGGGAGCAAAATGCTGTATGTCAATATTTGCCCTACTGAGGAACAGCAGACACAGACTGGAACTGAAGGATACCATATATAAAGAAGTAACCACATGTATTATTTCAGCCCTGTGCCCCAGCTGTAAAACATTATTTGAAGTTATAAGGTTATAATAGTTGCACAGCTGTGGGAAGGTGAGGGTCATCCATTTTACATACATATTCAAATTAAGAATGCAGGGCTGCTGGCACAAAGCAAGAGCAATGATATGGCCTCAAAGGTAGGAATGCGCAGAAAGAGGGTCAAAAACTTCTTTTTGTTTTCTCTTTTGGAGACGGATGTGAACTTTTTCACTCCTCTCTTGGTTGTTCCTGGCTAGGCTTGAAGATGGAAAACAATGACCAACCTGGGCACATAAAGTACAGATTCACAGAAAATTCAGGAACCTAAGTAAAAAAAAAAAAAAATCCAAAAAGGCCTGATTTACACCTAAATCAGGTGATGCCTGAATCCCCTAAGTGCTTTCTTTTTCAATATTCAAATGTGTTTCTTGAATCACACATCTGTTCATGGCTAGAACTGCCCTGGCTAGACTTTCCTTAAGCCCCATCTGGATCCAGAAACGAGATGTTTTCCGCATATGAATATACCTGCACAGAGATACACAGGTCACATGTACCTCAACTAGCTCTTAATGAACTAGGCTGGGTACCAGAAGCTCATAATATATCACTTCCCATAGACTGATTTATCCTGGTTTGATACGTCTTCATTACCTTCCATTATATGTCAAAGAAAAACAGAATTGCTGAGGTTGGAAGGGGCTTCTGAAGATTATCTACTATGAACCCCTGCTCAAAGCAAGGTCAACTAGAGCAGGCTGCTCAGGATCACGTTCAGCTGCATTTTGAAATATCTCCAGGTATAGAGACTCCACAAACTTTCTGGGCATCCTGTTCAGTGACATCCTGACATTAGTGAAAGAGTTTTTTTCTTCTGTTGACTACCCTTACCTCAGTGAAAGAGTGGTTTTTTTCTTCTATTTAAATGGAGTTTCTTGTCTTTGAGTGTACTTATTACCTCTTGTGGTGCTGGGGCTCAGGCTCAGCAAGCTCAGGTTCTTGGCTTGCAGCCATCACCATCATGGGGGTCTCTGACATCAATGCCTCTGCCTGCCCCTCCCTTCATACAGTTGGAGTTCAAGGTCTTGCAGCTACAAGGTCTTGGAGAAGATGTCATCAAACTCCTTTTCTTGTCTCTGATGCTATTTAGCCTGTAGACCTCCTCCTGCAGCTCCTTTTCTTTATGACACAGATCCTCATCAGTACATACCTGCAGCCAAGGACATGATCTCCCCCAGCATGGAGAGAGGTCCTCAGTGAAGCATCCCTGGGTCCACGGACCTGAAGAGCTGCATCCTCCCTCGGGAGCTCAGGTTCAGCTGATGCCAGAGGAATTTGCTCAGTTGCTGCCCCATGATGGGTCACCACCATCACTGAGCACATGTACACCATCTTCAACAGAGTTTCTGGACCCCTTCTCTGCACCCCTCTGCCTAAACTTGCCCAGGCTGCTGTGTCTGCTGGTCGCCTCTGTTAGCCACACTCTGGTACACATTTGTGTCACACAGGTATGCGTAAATCTCCTGAGGGACATAACCCAGCTGGTTCTCTTAATACAGGACCAACAAGACATGTCTCCATAAAAGTACAATAACAGATGCTGTCTTCAACAATGCCAACAGAAACACTGGAGAAGTAATTCCTCTCCCTGGGATTTCACATTATTTGCTGAATATTGGTACAGTTCTAACCATGTTTAAAAACCAGACACTGCTGTCCTCTATTTTTTCTCTGGAGTGGTTCAAAAGATTCGAGTAAGCTCTACTCATAGCATTGAAAATAGTTTAGAGGCATCCTCCAACCTGCAGGAAATGGGTATTTCCTATTCATTTGCTCTGGGCAGTTCACCATTTTCCTTTTGACTTTAGATGCTTCCTTGCGCATTAAATATTCTAGATTCTAGGTTGAAGCACCTATGTACTGGGAATCTCAATATCTATCTTAGGGACTGGATAGTCTCATACAGATCAGAAGAAAAATACTTAAAAGTAATGATAATTTTAACCTATTGAAGTTTCTGGAATTTAGATCCAAAACCAAGAGCAATATCCCTAAATACTACTGAGGATTTGAGACCAGGTCCTTAACCTGGTCCTTAAGCCCAGGACTATGAGCAAAAAAGGAAGAGTTGGTGAGATAACTTAAATCTGGTCCAATTAACTTATAAAATAAATATGAATCTTGAAATTGATTCCTATTTCATGGGTAACTTATCTTACTGGCTTGCTTGGATACTCTTTAACCTCTGCTCAGTTGCAGTCATTTGACTCCCCTGTAATCTCTATTTTAGTAATCTCTGAATTACTGGATAAATCCTAAAAGACATGAGGCTTTCAAGGCCATCACCAATAGCCTGTTACAGATATATAGAAAGTCTCCAGATTCAGCAAGTTTGTCAGCAAAGACAAATTTACGTAGGGAGATACCTGGAAATAGCAGAAAACAATGTCTAAGAACACAGGAAGGTCTAACCCTGGGCAAAGTCAAACGGGTCTAAATATTCCTTGAATCCAATGTGGGGTTGAACACTGAACAAGGGGTGTGCCTTAAGGACATCAAAACAAATAAGAAACAAGAAGACTTCAGAGGAAACAGTCACAAGAGTGTAGACTTGAGAAGAAATGTGGAATACTGACCTGAGTGCAGAAAAAAACCTTAGTGCAGGTAAGCTAAAAATTATATTGGTTGTTTCTACTGTTTTCTTAGGAAACAGCATTTTGTGCGCATCCTTTACAAACAAGCAGAACTGTACTAAAGTGGGTGTTGTACCTGACTTGTACTATGCTTCTCTAAATTGAGACAAATCTGCAGGGCACATACAAAGAGAACCAGAATGAATAAAATTAGGTTTGCAATGGAATTGCTAAACATGTATTTTGTAGTATGTGAAATCCCTCAAGATACCTGGTCAGCTCACTAGCTGTCACTCCATAAAGACACAAGTTTTCCTTATCTGCCAGCCCCGTATAGGTGTCCCAGGTACCCTGTTGTACCTCAAATGGCACCCACCATCTATGTTTAGCCAAGTGAATGGAACCCGAGTTGTTCAGACCAAATGTATAGCTTGTATAATCTTGTCCCACTTGCCATTGCGGAGGCTGGAGACAGCTGCAGTCCCACGTGTCTCTTCTTACCCTCCTCAGCCCTCAGGCTATGGCGGGATGAAGTAAGGGCCTTTCAAAGAGGAAAGAAAAGCAAGGCCTCATCTATCATTCCAGACAGAAAGAAACAACCTGGCAATTCAGGCAGCCTCACCAGTCCTAAGCCAAATGCTTTTGGATACAGAGGTGATCTCGGACACCTCCATCTTTCTATTTGGGTATTAAAAATCAGAGCTGGAAGGAAGAGACTGTCCATATGTTTTGTGACTGGAGCATTCACCTTTTCTGAAACCAGAGAGCAAACCTTGCTTCAGGTAATATTTAAGCCTTTATTCATCAAAAAAAACACCATTGTCTGAGGTTAGACCATGCACATTTGATATGGTACAGACCAAAGATTATACTGGAATTGTTTCAGATACATTTCAGTGAAGGAGGAAGGTGTGGAATAGTTTCTGTATGAAGGTTGGGCTTTCTGCTTGGAGAAGAGACCACGGAAGCAGTAATAAAGGTCTAAAATAACACTGAATTGCAAGAAGAAGAGGGATAGAAATAACAATTCATGGACTCTTCCCACACAAGATCTAACGATTACCAAATAAACGTCGTGGTTGACTCCAATTTTCATTGGGACAGAGAATTTTAGTATACGTTTGGCCTTAAGCAGACATTCAAGGCCAGGCTGGATGGGGCTTTGAGCAACCTGGTCTAGTGGAAGGTGTCCCTGCCCATGGCAGAGGGGGTGGAACTGGATGATCTTTAAGGTCCCTTCCAACTCAATTCTATGATTCTATGATTCCTTAAGCATGTACTACTGGCTACTGTCAGACAGGCTTCTGGGATGTAGAGGCCTTTGGTCTGTCTGATGCGGCCATTCTTGTATTTTTAAATCCCTTACCTGAAGGAAACAGAGCTGCACTTTGCAACGAGGCTGCTTCCAAAGACAGAATCTGAAGCTAACATATGGCTCTGTGATTTTGAGCAGAAACACCACCCTGGAGTTCCAAAACTCCTTCTGAAACTTGTTCATATATTCCCAGCATTATCTGATGAAAAGAACAATAAAAAAGAACACTTTGCTTAAAAAGTCCCAACCAGCCCCTCTGTTATCCAAACCAAAGCTCCACACTTTCCTGAGGTTTCCCTGCCAGAACCACAAAAGACATTGGCACGTTCTATAAGCTCATGCACCAGTAAAATCCAATACGTATCTAAAGAAGACTGATTGCCCTGTCCTTACTGCAATGATTTTAAGGCCCAGGGCTCCACAGGGGAGAGGTACAAGACAGCCAGGAAAGACATCGTGAAAACAGACTGTGAGCATATAAATCACCAGTCCAATTCAGAGATGGAAGCTGAGAAGATGACTCCTATTTGGAAGATTAACTATGCTCTACATGCTAAGGCAGAGGAAGTGAATCTTTTGATATCGATAAAATGCAGAACACTGCAGGGACAAGAAAGGAATCATCCTGCTGCCCCCAATGAAAACACTGGTTTTATTGAGCCAGGAACTGGAAAGGGTTATTTTTTTCCTTGCGCTGAAATATAACCTCCAGACCATAGCTGGGAGCAGGACTGGGGCACTTGCCTACAATGATTCAATCTAGTATGGAAAAAATATATGTTCTTATGATGATTTTCTAACACCAAAGAATTTGTCTATTTTAATAAGCCCAGAGAACCTAGGTGTCTGGTGATTTCTTGTCATAAATCAGGAGCTCATTAAAAAGAAAAAAGTATGAAAAGAAGGCAAAGATTCTGGCAGGAGTCTTGAGAAAACAATTGAAAAGCATTTTTGAAGTTTCATTCATTTTGGTGCAATATGTGCAGAGGCCACAGCTCCAAGCACCGGTAGTTCTGCCAACTAAGTACCTAAAAGCCCCTGAATTTACTGAATTTTGCACCACAGCTTCAGTTTTCCGCCTGTGTCTGGATATTGCCTGCTTAGAACGAAGCGCAAAGCTGTGGTTGTGGGAGGGAGGTACAGAAAGTCATGCTACCTGACCAACAGGAAATTCAAAGTGCATCAATTGTAAGAGTCCAAAGAGCTGTTGAAAAGTAAGATAAGGTTCAGAAGGGGATTACTGTGTCCTAAATGTGATATTTTTATTGAGAGGGCAGTGCTTAAATTACATTTTTATGAGCCAGCGTGGCATACCATCACTTTTTCATTTTACTGGGAAGCTTGCTGGGACTTCTCTGGTTCACAGCTGCAGAACGGATTAATTTTATCCTCCCCTGAATGAGACCTTCAGTCCCACCGTAGCTTCTAACTTGGAAGTAGCGTGCAAGGATACTACAAGACCAAAATTATTACATCATCAGACAGAGCAGAAGAGAAACAGGAACAAACGCTAGGACTTCATTCAGCAAAAACATTTATGTGCATGTTTGCCTTAAGCATCCCTGTTTAGTGAAGCACTAAAGCATGTTCTTAGGCTTAATTGAAGTTAATGAGATTTACACAGGTCCTGAAGGTAATCACATGCTTCACTGCTTTATTAAATCAGAATACAGGTATTATAGGGCAAGGTCTATCCTCAGGGAACTCCACTGAAACACAGGGTGATACAAACCTATAAATCATTTTAAAGGAATTTATTATTAAAATGTATGTACAAAAACGTGCTAAGAGGAGTACAGGTTGCATGAGGGGTGAGCCTCAGAATAGCACTTTGTTTAACAAGATATCTGAGACATAAGACCTGTTTAAGTGTAAAATCAGAAGTAACTCCAGTGAAGCCAAGGCCGATGCAGCTGAGATCAATATTAAACCCCAGAGAAGGGGATTTTCTAAAAGTTTGGGGGGAGGGGAAGAAAAATGGAGAACAGGTCCCCAGAGAACATGATAAATGATGATGGGCTAGGCAATATAGTTCTGCTTCCAAAAGCCAGGCTTAATCCTCACTCAGGAGTAGACATTGTGCCACATATTTAATCTATCCCTTAGAGAGAGCCAAAAGGATCAAAAGCATCACACAGATACTTAAAGGGAAAGGTCATATTCCCATTGAGGACTAATGACTATATCCCTTCCTGCAAGCATGGGGATTTCTGGTGAGGGAACTAAAACTGCAATGTTTCCAGCATTAACGCTGGCTGTAGGGTGTCTGCTGTCACATCAACTTCTTGAACCCTTCCCCTTTGCTCCAAACTACCCTCACTCTGGGAGCCTGCAGCTCCCCGTGTTTCTCCTGCAGCCTTTCCATACCTTTCAGCAAAGGGATTTCTTTAACAAAACTGAGCTCTCTAATCAGATCACCCGAAGCCACTGCAATGTCTCAAAACTACCAAAGCCTTTGTGGTTACAGAAGAATTGTAGAGAGCTGCTATAATTTAAGAGCAGGGATTTTTTTTCCACTGTAGTGGTTCAATGTGTGTTGTGCGCACACATGTGCTTCAGCACAGATGGAGATTCAAATGAATATCAGACCCTTTGGTGTGAGTTCAAATTTCCTGAAGGTGTTGGAATGTCTGTAAAACATCAGATGCCCTTTTGGTTGTTTTTTTATAAATACATTTTAATTCTCTGCTGATTTGACATTTCACTTTATTTAGGAAAAATGGGGGGAAAAATGACAACATATTGAAAAAAAGTTATTATGGAAAAAAAGAACGGGGAAAGGGAAGGAGGTCTGTATGTCCCTGGCAGCTACCTGCCTTTCTTACACAAAGCCACCTATGATTCTTCTACAACCACAAACAAGCCAGGTTTTCTTTGTGTTCTGTCCAGAAAGGAAGTTCAAAATATGTACATCTACTCCAAAGCTATTAATCTTTTTTACAAGATTATTGAGGGGAACCATTGTCATCTTTCCTAAAATAAATTTTCCCCAAAGCTTCAGGAACCTTTAAGTAGGGTTTAAGATATTCTTTCTTTTTTTCTCTCCTAACACATTTACCTCCTAAAAAACAATTACCTAACGACTGATTTACTTTTGTATTAATTATATCTATTTCTCTGTTTCTTCAGGAAAAAAAAAAAGGCATTATTTCCCAGCCTGCTGCATTCAGAGTCCTGAATAGCTGGCTTTAGTTTCAGCTTGCTACTGTCAACACAGACCCACCGGGCTGGAGAAGTTGTGCCTCCTAAAAGGCTGAAGGATATGTCACATTAAAGAGTTTCTAAATGGTCAGTAAAATCAAAAAAACAAGAATCTCTGAACCTTTAGATTTTCCAAAATGGTTTCAATCGCATATTGAAAGTAACATAAGGCAAAACAGCAACAAAAATCAGAGTCAGGCCCCTAAACAAATGTCATCACTGCTTAGACTTCAGTGAGGGTGTTAATTATTATCACAAAGTGAGGAAACCACAGAATTGTTGGACGAAACACACGTTTCATGTGGAGAAAGTAGTACAAACAAACCAAAAACATACATCATTTTCCAAGGAGCAAAGAGAAGATCCATCTATTTATTCAACAAGCCTTAGGGATCCTCCTCCTGTACAAACTATCTAACCTACTACAATACAACTTGCATCCCAAGGCTATTACAGCCTTCCATATGCCTGTAATTTATTAACTATCTGAGCTATGAGATTACAACTGGAATAATTCTGAGTGCCTTTAAGAAGGAGCTTGTTATATAAAATCTACATACACTGTATTATGACCCTAACACCGGAGAACCAACCTTCTCCCATATGCTCACATTTGCAATTCTTTAAGAAGAATTTTAAACCAAACTTAAGATATGCGATTATTCCACCTGGCTATGGGAAATGGGATATAACTGCAGCAAAGAGTGTATATGCTATACCCTATGGCTGAGCCGTGCACATGGTGGAAAACATGTACTTGTCAGTGCGACATGGCATAGGGAGCGGTGATGCATATAGTTCAAAAGTTATCCCAGAGAACGACAAATACCAGGGACTTCATATTAAGGCAGTAGGAAGTTACAGTAAGTAGTTTTTGAATAATCTGTCCTCTTTCTCCACTCAATCTCAAGGTGGTTTGTTACCTGAAGCTGAATAAAGAATAATATATCCTAGTATGTATCTAATTCAGGAATATTATCTAGCCATGCCACAACGATTTTCTTATTTATGGACCAAGCTAGCAGTAAAATTACTTAGAATGTTGAGGGCAAAATAGAGATTCGGCAGTTCACTGGTCTGTACTCTCAGAATTAAGGAGGGCAGGTCCTTTCCTGGTATGCAATCATCACAATAAGCAATTTTTAGAGCATCTCCTTACTATACAGTGATGTATGTGTGATCCTTACTACAGAGTGTGATGTTTGATTAAAAAGCCAAGCTGACAAACTTAGGTTATGTCTCTGTTACGACATTGACCTGAATCATGGTTTCAGCAGGCAAAATCTAGGTTGAGAGAAGGCAAGAGAATATCTGCAAGTGCCTTACAAAGGTGATAGAACAAATTTCACAAATTGAAACTTCAAATCAACCTATTGAACCCCTGGAAATTCCTAACAACAATGTCCTAAAACTGGTGTACTGAATACAGTTAAACTGCTTTAGTTAAAGTAACTTTTATCTGAGATCAATCAACATTAGCAATTTGAACCAACTTACCTAGTTTAACTTAAACCAGATTTAATATGGTCTCGTTTTTCAACTGACTCAAAACCATTCCATTCCTATATTTTCTAACTGATGTACAATTAATTTTTTAAAAATGTCTCATACTTAAAAATTTGCAGGCAAAGCCAATGCTGCACAAACCACACCTTTCCTTGAATTTATTGCCATTTTTTTTAGAAAGTTTATTTAAAAGAATATAACCCAAATATGTGCTTTTCTATGAAACGTACTTTTCAAGTTCATTTATGCCAGAGAAAATACTCATTTTCCAGAATGGCATATTTCATTTGCTACCAAAGAGGACTGACTGTAACATAAAGCTAGTGGCTCCTTTAGAAGAAAGAGAAACAATTTGACATGGTAGGTCTGGTATCCTTCTGCAATATCAAATGAAGCCCTACATTTTCAAAATGATGCATGGGAATTTAACCACGTGGTGCCCATTAAAGTGAATGCCAGCTCCCATGGTTTATGAGGTCACCAGAAGTCCTTGATGGAATTACACTCCCGACCCGCACGGCTGACTCTCTTGTATCACAGACAGAGCCTGAACCAAAGCCCATAAAGTCAACAAAAATGTCTGCAGTCAGTTTGGTCAGGTTTGGATCGGGTATTTCCACTGGAAAGAGAGAAACAAGAGAGAAATAAATTACCCAACAATCGTTAGTTTAACAGCATGGCATGGGTCCTATGTTGATACATATTCTTCTATGGTAAGGGGGAAATAATGTCTTCCTGTGGTCGTGCTGGAGGCATCTGATGGAAAAGATAAACACTGGGGAATATTCCTTGGAAAAACAAAAGAACATCCTGTGAGAATGCAATTACAAAGTAATTCTTTAAGCATATCTAACAGCTATCATACAACATATCAAGTACAATATATTTGAGAATAAATATCCTGGGCTCTTTGTGCATCACCTGCACTTTTAGAAATTACTGTACTGGTGCACATCTGTCAGCTTTGCATTTACTAGACTGTATCTTTTAATATCCATCACACACTAATAATATTCAGCTTCTAAAAGAGAAACATGGCACCCAATTTGCACAAAGACTTTGCACATTGTTGTATTTTAAAGCACTCAGTAGTTCATAAAAGACTACAGTCCTTGAGTATATTGATTTTCATATTATCTTGGTTGGAATGTGAGCTTGCTTTAGCAATAAACTGATATGTTGATTGAATACTTTTCAGTTTTCTAGGTTTCAGGTTGTTTCTGGGGTTATAACACTAGAATCGCAGTGACCTACTACAGTCTCCTGAATCTGTATAAGTAAGATATTATAATTTTTTTTGAAAGTAGGTGTTTGTCAAGCTGTGTGATGATACTCAACATTAAAACATGGACCCGCAAGTTTCTAGGAGCCTGTGTGCATATCTGACATAGTCAGGATTTCAGGCGAGCACAAAGTGTCCTAAGCTATTTAAGAATTTAGGGAGCAATTTACATGCACGCATGCATTAATACATGCATACCTCACAAACATTATCTAGAAAAAAGCAGGCATGTTTATCGAAGGAAATTTTCACAGAGCAAATAAATAATCTCTCCGAGAGAAGTAGCAAATTTTGGAATCATAACAGCAATGGTCAAGGGAGGTGATTCTCCCCCTCTACTCCGTTCTGGTGAGAACCCACCTGGAGTACTGAATCCAGCCTTAGGGTCCCCAACATAAGAAGGACATAGACCTCTTGGAATTGGTCCAGAGTAGGCCACAAAGATGGTCAGAGTTGGAGCACCTCTCCTATGAGGACAGGCTGAGAGAGTTGGGATTATTCAACCTGGAGAAGGCTCTGGGGAGACCTTACTGTGGCATTTCAGTCCCTAAAGGGGCTACAGAAGAGATGGGGAGGGACTCTTGATCAGGGAGTGGAGCCACAGGATGAGGGGTAATGGTTGTAAACTGAAAGAGGGGAGATTTAGATTAGACAGGAGGAAGAAATTCTTTTCTGTGAGGGTGGTGAGACCCTGGGACAGGTTGCCCAGGGAAGCTGTGGTTGCCCCATCCCTGGAGGGGTTCAAGGCCAGGCTGGATGGGGCTTTGAGCAACCTGGTCTGGTGGGAGGTGTCCCTGCCCATGGCAGGGGGGTTGGAACTTGGTGATCTTTAAGGTCCCTTCCAACTCTAACCATTCTATGATTTTATGATTATCACCTGGTGTTTCCATGATTTCTGTTACCCAGGGCTATATAATACGAGTGAGGTACCCTGGCCAGCCAAAAACATAGACAGTGCAGCAACCCAGGAGACCAGATCAGACAGAGAGCTAAAAAACCCGATGCTTCAATATGGTACCTCTCTGAACTAGGGAATATAGATGACACAAATATATCTGTACTGCTTCTGGAGTCAGGTGTCTTCATACTTACTGCCCTGTCTGTCCACAAGCCGGATAGGTCACCTCCCAGGGAAGTGTGAATTAACCATACGGGGAATGCAGCGCGGTATCAAATGCATCTCTGTAGCAGCTGTGGAGGCTGTGGCAAAGTTTCAGATCCTTTGAAT
Organism: Limnodromus scolopaceus; assembly: GCA_028565335.1. Lineage (NCBI taxonomy): Eukaryota > Metazoa > Chordata > Aves > Charadriiformes > Scolopacidae > Limnodromus > Limnodromus scolopaceus. The sequence continues at coordinate 30,392,157 of JAOXNO010000013.1, forward strand.
GGCTGATCCCAGTGGTACCATGGCTTTTCATTTTCCAAGAAGGATTCTTTTAACACAGGCTGGAGTATATTTTCTTCTGTCTTTTGTTTTGGTCTCTGTTATTACTATTCTTCGAAAAGGGGAAAAAAAAAAAAAAAGTGAGGAAAGTTCAGAGTGGGGCAACTTTTTCATTACAGAGGATTGAATCACCCAGTAAAGGACAAAGTTTACAGCAGGAATCCTGTGAAAGAAGCATTGTGTACCTATGTTCACATCCAAGCCTTATGATATAGCCTGTAATATTTTACTTTTTTGCAGCCTGGCTGCTCTCCTTGCCTTTCCTTAAATGAGCAGTCAGAATACACACAGCTGGTTATTCCCCTCTCCTGTCATCTCTTCACCCCTCTGAACTTCAAGCTCCAGCTCTGTTTTACTGATAAAGACAACTCTATGCGGAAGGGAAAAAGAATGCGTATTCTTCAGGCTGTACAGCTGAGTAGGGCTACACGGCTAATAAAAAGTCCCGGGCACCAACTTAAAAGGGGGAAAGGAAAGGGCTGGTGCTGCGGGTGGAACTGGGAGGGGAGGGAGGCTGGTGAGGTGGGCTGCGGAGGAGGAGGTGTCGGTCCTTGAGCTGGAGCCAATGCCAGTCACACTCCAGGGTTCGAACGGCGCTGCCTCAAACACGCCTGTTTATTCCTGCAAAGTGTTTGACTTCCCTCTGAGGGCATTTTGTATGAGCTGAGAGGAAAGCTATTTGAAGTCTTTTTATAAACAACATAACTTCGGTAAGTATTTGACGTGGATAAATACTTTGTAAGCAGTGTGGAATTGTTAATTAGGAATTAGACCTTATAACGGCCTTTCAATATCTGATGGGAGCCTATAGGAGAGCCGGAGAGGGACTCTTTGTCAGGAAGTGCAGTGACAGGACAAAGGGCAACAGTTTTAAATTAGAAGAGGGGAGATTTAGATTAGATACTAGAAAGAAATTCTTTACAGTGAGGGTGGTGA
>JAOXNO010000013.1:30393249-30427152 GCA_028565335.1 Limnodromus scolopaceus
TGGCCTTGAACCCCTCCAGGGATGGGGCAGCCACAGCTTCTCTGGGCAACCTGTTCCAGTGTCTCACCACCCTCGCAGGAAATAATTTCTTCCTAATATCTAATTTAAGTCTCCCCTCTGTCAGTTTAAAATGAATAGAATAAATACATGAAAATAAGTACTTTGGGGCAGCCATTTAAACTCAACCCTCAAGTCTTTTTACCTGCTGGTGAAATTCTTCCTGATATCTAATGTAACTCTCCACTCTTTCAGTTTAAAGCTGTTACTCCTCATCCTGTGGCTCCACTCCCTGATAACGAGTCCCTCCCCATCTCTCCTGTAGCCCCTTTAGGGACTGGAAGGGGCTATAAGGTCTCCCCGGAGCCTTCTCTTCTCCAGGCTGAACAACCCCAACACTCTCTAAATCTGTCCTCATAGGAGAGGTGCTCCAACCCTCTGATCATCTTCATGGCCTCCTCTGGACCCGTTCTAACAGGTCCATGTCCTTCTTATCACAGAATCACAGAATCTTGGTTGGAAGGGACCTTTGAGATCATTGAGTCCAACTGTTAAAAAAAACCAACCAAACAAAAAAAAACCCCACCAAAACAAAAAGAAACCAAACACCTCATCACCACAACAATCACTACAACCAACAATCTCAGGCACTAGAGCATGCCCTGAAGTGCCACATCTACACGTTTCTTAAATACCTCCAGGGATGGTGACTCCACCACCTCCCTGGGCAGGCTGTTCCTGTGCCTGACCACCCTCTCAGTAAAGTAATTCTTCCTAATATCTAATCTAATCCTCTCCTGCCGCAACTTCATACCGTTTTGTCTGGTCCTGTCATTATTCCCTTGGTAGAAGAGGCCAACACCCACCTCTCTACAACCTCCTTTCAGTCGTTGTAGAGGGCAATGATGTCTCCCCTCAGCCTCCTCTTTTCCAGACTAAACCTGCCCAGTTCCCTCAGCCTCTCCTCATAGGACTTGTTCTCTAACGTTGGGGACCCTAAGGCTGGGTGCAATACTCCAGGTGGGATTTCTCCTGCTACTGTAACGATACCCTCGCCGCAATCACTGGGGTGCTCACCCCTAGAGAGCTCCTCTCTTCGCCCCCGCCATCCTCAGCAGGCTGGAGCGCTGCAGCATCACGCAGACCCTCAGCACAGCTCGGGGAAGACGCGGGACATCGTTCCCTAAGGTAGGTGCGCCATAGTCCTGGGCCAGTAGGAGGGAGAAGGCTGGGAAGAGAGAGAGCCGGCGAGCAGAGGGTTAAGCGGGCGGCCGCGGGGGGCTGCGGCGGCGGGTGCCGAGCGGGGCCGCTAGGGGGCGCCGCCGCGGGCGCCGGTGGCGGGAGCGCGCGTGGGGAGCGTGGGGAGCGCGGGAACGGGGGGGTGGCGGGGGGATTTCTCCTCCCCGCGGCAATGTGGAAAGCGTTAGCGGGGCTCAATGTGGAGGGCAGATTGGCTGCCATCGGGATCGAAACGGTTCCAGGGTAAAGCCCAGCACTCGGCCCACACGTCTGGGAGGAGGAGGAGGAGGAGGAGGCAGAGAGTTCTGAAAGCCATCGCTGAGGATATCGCATTTAAGAGCTAATTAAAACAACCCCTTCCGTGCAAAATCCTCAGGTTGCAAATGGAGTGGCTATTGGGAACACTTGCTAGGAATTCAGCAGAGATCTAAAAGAAAAATGTCTTTGTAATTCACAAGTAAAGGAAAAATAGCTGAGGAAAGGCTTCCTTTTTTTTTTTTTTTTTCCCCCTGCCACTCTAAACCCGTGGTTCTTTCTGAAACGTGTCTGCCCTTTTCTCACTCGGTATTTTTAGATTAATTTTATGTTTTTTCTCCTTCAAGTAATTGACACATAATGGATGCATGAAACCAGATTGATGTCATCTTTGAGATTAGGATCCCAGGGCTTTAAAATAGGAAAAACTGAATTAATTCTTCAGTTTAAAAAAAAAAAAAAAAACATAACTCAAAAAGATATGATTTATTAGGAGGAAAAGTAACTCATGCTTTCCTGTTAAGTTATAATATGAATGGTAGCATTTTGAACTCTTGGCCTAAAATAGTTATATTGAGCTTTGATCCTTAGGACGTTAACAGACGGGAAGCAGAGGAGTGAATTGGGGTGAATTTAATAGTATCCAGAGATAGAATAATTAACTCTTATGGTGCCTATTAGCAGCTAGGGTCTGAAGGAAAAGGATTTAGAAAAAATAAAACCAGGAAGGGAAAAGAGGCCTTTCTGAATACTGTTAGGAATATAAGTTATTGAAGAGAAAATTAGGACATCCTTCCTTAGTAGGAGTCATGAAATGAAGGCCAGGTTCATCTTCTTTGTCATCCACCGAAGAGGATAATTGTTGGCAAACAGGCTGAAAGGTTGTAGGCCACTGCTTACTGTCACTGCTCGTTTCTTGAGCTTTCATTTTCTACTTAACATTAGCCAGCTCTTCAGTAAATTTACTTTTTTCATGATAGATGTATGAATACATGGAATAACAAGCCTTCTTATGAGTCGTAAGAGCTACAGATACTCTCCCTTCTTTCTGGCCTTGTTTGTAAACGAGATTTCCAGTCCTATTTGGTTAATACTAGACTAGATCTGTGTAGGTTGGCCCAGCAGAGGACATAACACTGTTAGACTCCAGCTTTGGAGTCCTCAGCACGGGAAGAACATGGACCTCTTGGAACAAGTCCAGCGAAGGGCCAGGAAGATGATCAGAGGGCTGGAGCACCTCTCCTGTGAGGACAGGCTGAGTTGGGGTTGTTCAGCCTGGAGAAGAGAAGGCTCCAGGGAGACCTTATAGCCCCTTCCAGTCCCTAAAGGGAGCTACAGGAGAGATGGGGAGGGACTCTTGATCAGGGAGTGGAGCAATAGAACGAGGGGTGACAGTTTTAAACTGAAAGAGGGGAGATTTAGATTAGATTTCAGGAAGAAATTCTTTCCTGTGAGGGTGGTGAGACACTGTAACAGGTTGCCCCGAGAAGTTGTGGCTGCCCCATCCCTGGAGGAGTTCAAGGCCAGGCTGGATGGGGCTTTGAGCAACCTGGTCTGGTGGGAGGTGTCACTGCCCATGGCAGGGGGGCTGGAACTCCATGATCTTTAAGGTCCCTTCTAACCTGAACCATTCTATGATTCTATGATTTTATACTCCATGATTTACTTGTGTATCCATCAGTTCATACTGCCCAACGTAGCAGTTGTTGGAACAACACCCTGAGCTCAGGCTGTCTGTAAATGCAGCACCTTTATGCCTATTCAATGGTAGTAAGACCCTTCTTGGAAGGACTCAGAAAGCAGCTTTTTTTGTCCAGAACATGGATGGGGTTTGGAAAGGGTGTGTTGGCCACAGCACAGACAGGCTCAAGTGCAGATTCAGACCTGTGCTCAAAATACTAGTGTGTACCCTCCTGTTTAGTTGCTATGTCAAGCCCTGGTCTGTTCCCCCAAAAGCCATCCAAGTGCCTCAAAACAACACACAGGACATATTCCTTAGGTAACAGAAAGCCTGTAGACTTAGAGGTAAAATAAAATGATTCCATAAATACCGGAGAGATGTTCCTTACATCAAAAGAAGACTCACTTCATTTTTCAAAGGCCAAGACATCAGCTCAGGTGACAACGTCTTTCAAAGCACTGAGTAGATATTAACCCACTTCACTAAAGCTATGCAAGAATTCAGAAAGATGTACTTCACATGATTATGTATTATATACCAAAGGGGAAAGGAAGGAAGGAAGAAGAAATCTCCCCAGCCTTTCTGCAAATGCATACAATAGAAGCCATTGAAAAGCCTCTCAGTATTTTGCAGTACTGGACAGTAAATCAATGTAATCTGCATTTCTGCAGTAGCAGGAAACTTTCCAAATGATCGCTATAAATGGAGCACATGTTTTACGTATAGGTTACTATTTTTGGCAGTCCATCAAACCCCTTTGATCTGTAGACAGTGGGGTTTCATCCAGCCAGCAGGACAAGAATAAAAGGCCCATATTCCGCCTTGTGCCAAGATCCACTCGCAGAGCAGGAGATGGGGAGCGGGTTATGGTCACACAACTCGGCAGCGGCTCCCGTGTCAGCCCAAGCCACAGCAGAACATGGATAAACTTATGAAGCTTAGGTAGTTTGAGTACACTCTGATTAATCCCGGCTCATTTCCACGAGATGCGCCCATTAAGAGCCGAGAACCCTCTTCTGTGGGTCTCTCCATCAGTCCCGGTGCCAGCATGGGGAGAATTGGCACAAGAGCTGTTTGTACCTCCTTGCGCTGGCTGCACGGCTCCCTGCACTGGGGAGCATCCCCCGGGGGCCAGTTAAGCCCGTGCTCTGCAACACCTGCACAATACAAAGTGACGGAAACCAGCACAGGGAGTCTGGCCCGTGAGTCCTCAAAATGGAAAAAGACAGATGAAAAAAAAAAAAAGACCAAAAAAACCCCCACAGCAAGGCAAGGGAAACCAGGCAGCACAGGAGGATTAGAAAGCAAAGACCAGAACGAAAATTTATAAAATGGAGCAGATCACTTCCTGACTGCAACAGAGCTGAACTTCAAAAAAGATCTACTAAGCCCAGGGTGCTGCTGCCCAGGACAGACAGCGAGTGAGTGTCCTCCCTCTCCTCTGGTTCCTCATCAAAGGTGATGGCAAGATTTGTGTCTCCCTTTGTGAGCAGTTCTGGGGGTTTAAACTGGCCCTCGGTCCATTGCAGCCCCTGTGTAAAAAAGCAAGCAGCAGAGAAGTGTTTTGCCACATGTGGGTAATGCCCTATGGGACACGAGTGCCCAGTATCCATGATTTTCTGGCTCTCCAAGTTGATTCCAACTGTAGGGAGAAGCCAGTGTTGACAAAGAGAATTACAAATATCTAATTTGCCCACTACATTTTTTTTTTTTACCTCTGAAATTCATTACACTCGTGGCATATATATAAAATACATTTTCATTAGCCCGTCATCAAAGCACGCAAATCTTAAAACCCCTCTGCTGTTCTGAGTGACATATTTCAGGAATAACTACTCAGAAATAACTGCTGTAGATGTGTCTGGCTGCTGAACATGAAAGTATGGGTGCTGCTGACTGCCTGGCAGCTGGCCCAGCATTTAACCCTGCTGTTTTAAAATGTCGTAAAATAAGCACAATTTAATCTTTTGAAACCTTTTGGTCAGTGACTGTGATTTCCGCAAAAAATGACTTCAAAGGAAAGACAGGCACCTTTGTTGATGCCTTTTTAAGCAGTCATGAGTTCCAAATTATTTTAAAAAAGGGAAGCAGAAACCTCAAAGTGTGTAACACCTCCTCAGGATTAGATGCTGAAGCGATATGTAAACTGGGCTGTAAAAATCGATCCTCCACTAGCGACGTGGCTCAGAATGATATAATTAAAAGATAATGTCAATGGAAAAAGAATATCATCATAGACTAATGGGCTCCTCCTGACACATAAATGCCGCAGCAAAGCCCCTATTTTAATGAAAAAATACCACTAAGAAGCCAAGTTATTTTATTTTCAAAGCAGGATGTGTTGAAAATGTTCTATTTCTGTTGCTATATTTCTATTTTGCCAAATGTCTGACATGGAGTTAACACTTCCACCTTGCAGTGTTCATATAACACACAGCATTCCTCTGTGCCTCAAAAGCACCACGCTTAACCTGTGCAAAAAACAGCCTACTTCTGCAAATAGTGCTCCTTTTTGTTAATAAGTGGCAATCTTAATATAGAACGGAAGTTTTCTTTCCAAAATTAGATGTGGGGAAAAAATATCTGCATTTAATCATTTGACATAGATTCCATTCAATGTGATTTAGGGAATGCGGATATTCCTAGGCATGAGACTGGGGATAAGGTGACTGTTTTTCACCCCGGTCAAATCTGGGTTAAAAATGCCCTTTAAAAACATAGGAGAGGAAAAAAGGGGACGTGAAGATACCTTGAATAAACAAACATCAAACCACTTTTTTTGCTTTCACAAAAAAGTAACGTTCTGTTCTTCTCAGATTTGGTTTGGAAGAAATGCCTTTTGGCATACTAGTATTAAAGCAGAGTGATATGAAGAGCAGTTGATCCACCAGTGTATTCTAGGATGCTCTGAAAACGCCTGCCAGATGTGGCCCTCAGAAGTCTTAGGCGTCTTCTGCTTAGTTCCTGGCTTTAGACCAGTCGGAGGAAAGAACTAACTGATGAGCTGCTTAGGCCAGGCCGATCTGGACATGATCTGGACAACTACTGTCACCTACAGAACTTGAAAATCGAAAAGGGAGGTGCCTTGCGGGACTAGGCGCCTCCAGGATTAGGCAGCAGCCAAGCACGGGTTGCTGGAGAGCACTTTTGGATACTGTTCCACCTACATCCTGTCTTAGGTGCCTAAGTCCTTTACTAGAGCCAGCCAGAAAGGCTAGATTCCCATTGAAGTCAAGAGAAGGATTTACATTAACTTAAGTGGATTGGTTCAGCCCTTGAAATGAGAACCATGTGTACATCCTTGGGAAGAATCTGGTCCCTTCTGTTTATTCATTGCGACTTCTTGCTTTATTGAATGGCTCACGTGCACTAATCCACAAATAATATGTCAAAAGACGTTTTGGAGAGTAAAGAGAGTTGTGGTGGGCTTTCATGCCCATAGTCCGTGCTATTCTCAGTGGTTCTGGAAGCACGGCAGCCACCCTGGCTAACAGGCCAGTCAAGCCACACGCACCATTCAGGTCATACATAAGCTCTAATTGTATTACTCGTTTGGCTCGTCAATACTTTTCCATGGAGCTGAAGGAAAGGAGGGCATATGGAATAGAGAAGCAGGAAAACTAATGAATGAGAGAATATAACTTTCAGGGTTCTGGCAGTGTTTTCACATCCATTTTTTGCTCCACTCCCCTGAGGTCACAAAAAGCAAATGGCATATTCATTTCCTTCCATCTGTGCTATTCTGAACAGCAAACGGGAACTAACATCTAAACTTTCCTAATAAGCAGGGGTGGGAGGAGAGCTGGGTAATAATTAGCTACTGGCTAGCAATGCCTTGTAGGTGATGTGACGGTCAGAGTGATGTTCATTGTAGACGCATTTTTCTTCTTCCTTTTCCTATTTCACAGGGCAATGACACTTTAAATTAAAAATTTTTAAAAAAGCCCCGATTCTACCCAAATCCTACACGTCCCGCATGAAGCAGCGGGAGCAGACCCGGGCCAGCGACTGTCCCATTTTCCTCTAAAATACACGCAATTCCTTGTAAACACGGGGACGAGGTGGCTGGCCAGGAAGCCCCCGGTGGTGTCGGATGTGTGGCCATGGCCCCCCTTCCCTGGGGAGAGGGCTCAGCTCCAGCTGCAGCTGCCTCCAGCCCACCCCCCCCGCCTTCCACCGCTGGCTCCGCAGGAGGGGGCAGCTGGCAGGGCTCTCCCCCCTCATCCCAGGGCCGCAGAAACCAGAATTTAGTGACCTGGCGATGCAGCAAATAAATAAATGAATGGGGAGCTGGAGAGGTTTCTGGAGAGGGCTGCGGGCCGTGCTTCCCAGAGCGAAGGAGAGGAAAAGCGCTTCTGTAGGCGTCTGGCTGGCTGGGTTCCTGTCAGAATAATGATTTCAATGTTACCGTGATTTCACCGAGCAGCATGCTGGGGCACCTAGGGTCTTGGTAGGCAATTTTTTACCGTTGCAAATGTAAATAAGGCATTTATTCAAATTAACCCTCTATTATACAGAGAAAACATAAGCGGAGAGGAAGCGTCGCCGCTTGAGTAGCGGATTGCCATGCATTTATGCAGCGGGGAGCAGGGCAGGTCCTGAGCATCACCCCACCAGCGCTGGTCGATATTTGCATTTTAAAATGGGGTTCAGGGATAATAATTCTGCCACTGACCTGGTTAGCAAGGCAGCTCTATGCTTCCTGGGCTTCCAGTCTAAAATGGGCATAATGGTCATGCCCTCACACAGGTCCCAGAAAGCACGCTTTTTTGTGGACACACACTGGGCGGGATCCAGTCTTTGACGTTCTCAATTCTGAGGAAAAAAAGATGGTGTAAGAAAAACCAAGTTGAAATCCCGAGATGTTTCTTTAACTAAAAGTCTTTTCCTAAGCAGCATTGTACTTATCTCATCCTAAAAGATTTCACGTGAGAGACTATTTGCATTTTTTTTATGCTCCAGTTGGTTTGTTTTCCAAAATGCAAAGTAATCCCAAGCCAGAGAACCAGGATGCTATTTTTTTAAAGAGAATAAAAATGGAAAGTTTTGATCAATGAAAAATTCCTCCAGATTTTTCATGTCAAAAAAATGCATCCAAACCCTCTTCTGTGGGGAAGTTTCATTTTCAACCAACTGGCATTTTTATAAAGATCCATTTCATTAGAAGTTTTCCATCTAGTCTGGTGAGTAGTACTACTTTGTACCTGGGTACCACCAAACCTCTGCTGGGCTCTCCTCTGATGCCCAGGGAGCTGAGGTCAGGTAGGGGGCTCTTTTTGGGCTTGATGAGTTTCTACCAGTTCCTTGATACCTAGGAGACAGCACTTTAGTGCAATGGCAAAGCCAGCCTGAGTTTAAAATAAAGATGGTTCCTGCCTTTGGTTAGGCCACTTTTTTTTCTTTTTTCTTTTTTTTTTTTTTAATTTTAAAAACATTTCCCCTTTATTTTCATGGTAAAAGGTATTTTCAATATTTTACAAGAAAATACTGAATGTCCTTATTAGCTTTAGGCCATAAATGCCACAAAACAGATTTAAAAACTGGAATAAGCCCAACATAAATGCTTACTATTGGTGAACATAAGGGCATACAAAACAGGGCAGTAAAGTCACTATACAATATCAGGAAAACCATTAAAAAAATCTGGAAAAGCATCAAGATGGCTGGCCTCTTTGTAGTTTCAGCACAAAAAAATTGAGCCTTATTTCTAAATATTTTCCCTAGTGGGAAATAACAGCTTGAAAATAATCCCAGATGTATTCATTTGTGTAACATTTTTCTGCTTGCAACATATAGGCATGGAAAAATTATTGAAGGTTTCAATTCTGGACTTGTATTTTAAAAATGTCAAGCTTTTGAAAAACAGCATCATTTTTCCTTAAAAGCTATTCATTTACCTGGAATGTTGGCCAGCAGGCGTACATTATGGACTTGGTTTAGTTAAGATTGAAAAATTGCCCAAAGGCAAAAGAGAAGTAGGCAATTTTTGTGGCTCAGACTATATACCAACACAAAATACAGCTGAGTTGATTTTTGCACTGGCATATAAAAGAATTTTGCAAGTATGGGATCTTAAAAAGTGATCAAAAGCTATCTGAAGTTTTTAACAAGCTCAAGGGCTGGTTTTTTTCCTGTTGTCTTCTTCACAACCAAAATCTGTATCCTGAGGTACAAACAGCTAGAAAGCTCTTATTAAATGGCTACTGAAAACAATAAAAATAAAAGCAATCCAAGCCCATAAGTAATAATTTCCAAAGACGAGTAGATGAAAGTATGTTTCTGTTCGCTCTACAAAACAAGTTGTTTACTAAAATGTTCCCATTTTGGGCCAGATATTAAAAAAAAACCAACACACACACTCAAAGCTTCCAGAAGTTGTCTTGCTAAAGGAATCATAGTTTTTATTTGTATCACACAATCTAGACCATCATCTTGAAAAGATATTTGTCTGGATAGTATTTACAGCCCAGTATTTTCTGTGACATGCAGTAAGTGATGTTATCATGATATAGGTGGCTACAAATAATTTTACTTACAAGGGCTGCTTTTTTTTTCCCTCTATGTATATGAAATATCTTTCTTTTTTTACAGGGAGACTCTTTAATAAAAAGAAAGAAAAGTCAGTGGAAACTCAGGGAATTAATGAAATTAAACTCTTTTTCCTTTAGAGCCAAAGATGTGGGAACAGGTATAGTGGTCAAACCAGTGCACATCAAGATGGATATTAGGAAAATTTTTTACACTGGAAGGGTTATTAAGCAATGGAACGGGCTGCCCAGGGAAGTGGTTGAGGCACCATCCCTGGAGGTATTTAAGAGATGGGTAGACATAGCACTTGGAGACATGCTTTAGTGGTGGTTTTTGGCAATGTTAGGTTCATGGTTGGACTAGATGATCTGAAAGGTCCCTTCCAACCTGGGGAATTCTATGATTCTATAGGGCTGAAGAAAAGGCCTGTACTCTGAAAGGAGGAGCCAAGCTCGTGTTGAACCAGCTGGCTCCAAGACCAGGGAGACTATTGCTGTATCATGTAAGTTAAGTAAGTGAACAAGGAGTCCAGTGCAATACATGTACAGTTGTAAGGAGCATGGTGACCCAAGGGACATACTGCCCTGTTCCCACCGGAATCATTGCCAGAACTTCTCTCATTTTCTTTTTGAGAAGAATCAAGCCTTTAGAGGGTACCATAGAGGTTACCCTTCAGAAAACATAGCCACTGCATGGCTAACAATATCCAGCTGGCTGGTTATAACATGAAAGGTGGTCCTTTTCCTTCTGAGGTGCAGACTGATGCTACACATGCAGTCTTCCTCAAATACAGAATATTAGGAGGAGGTTCAGACACAACCCGAGCTCAGTGAGAATGACTCAGAGAGCTCCTGGTCTTGTGGTACAACATGTCAGCTTTACCCTCATGGAGCGAATGTTCACCCTCAGGTCACACATGATATTGGAACGTGGTCCGTGTGCTGGGTGAGTGGTGGTGGGAAGTGCCGTAAGTGGTGTATTCTCTCTTTTCTTCACTAGATTCAATAACTCCCTAATGACAGCAAAATTTATTTGTTGGATACTTCACACTGCCCCATTGTCCTACTGGCAATAAACAGAGGCTCACCCATACCTCTCCTCCCCAGCATGCTTCAAGAAGTATTTGAAATAGTCAGTCAGACAAAGCAGGAAGAGGGAATTCAGGGACAGAGCTTCTATACCCGTAATACTGAATCTGGATTAAATGTGAAAGGAAGGACTTCTGACATTTCTTCTAAACACTTTTCCTTAACAGAACTACGGTCCTCTCTCTCTTAAGAAGAAAATGGGAAGAAGACATGCTGATGTTTCTGTGCTACTGAGCATAGTCAGAGAAGGAAAAAAAACACTGAAAAAATATAGTCAACAGGATCTTAAAGTAACAGCTGGTGAAGCTGGCAGAGAAGTCCTTGATGCCCAGGGGAGCAGTCAGGCCAAAAAACCGAGATCTATAAAAATGCTAGGTGCCCACAGCTCCCAGCTGCAGGTAATTAGCATATCTGAAAAGTCAGATCAATAAATATCTCATTGCAAATTAAAGAGAATTTGTGTAGACATCACTGTTGTCCCCCTGCAGAGCAGTTGCAGATGTCTTGGCAAATCAGGGAAATCAGATACGTGGCCTCTGGTTATATTCTAAGTATAACTTGTTTTACTTACACATATAAATAATTCCTGGAGCAGAGATAATCAAACAGCAGGCAAGCAATTCCCTTGTTCAGGAATCTCAGCTCATCACTAAAATTGGGATTACAAGCAACAATTGCACCTGAAGAACAGATTTTAATACGAGATCAAGGCAAATAGCAAACTCGCCTTGTGACAACACAGCTCCCTTCATGCACAACTGTCTATAACACAAATTAGAGAAATGAGTGTATCTTCCCACGAATGAATATTTACTTGCATGCTTAAATAAAACAAAAAAAATTAAAAAAAGAGTCTGGAAGGTTAAAATGGCACCACCTGGTGACACCTGCCACAGGGTATGAATGGTTGCACATTAGTACTCATGTTGTACTATTACTCATGCACATTAGTACTTTATTGTTTTGAAGTTTTGTTGAGTAGCCTGGTGTATGACGTAAAGGCCTTCAGCAGGAAAACCTGAATTAGCCACTGCTTTTTTTCAATCCATTGCTCTAATTTGCTCTAAAGACAATTGTGGACAAGCCTGTGGATTCAGATACTTCATTCAGAAATTACCAGAGTAAATCAAGTTTTATATAAGACTCACCTCACTCTAATTTATAGTTCAGCTCAGACCATTGAACTTGCAAGTAAAATTTATGGGGGAAGAGCAATAAATTAAATTGGGTAGAAACATAATTTTAGTCCTCCAGTTACTTGTACAGTTCGATTTAACACATAAAAAATGGAGTATAATACTAACTTGTTAATAAAATCTGCACAGCGCTGACATGTAAAAACAGTTTTATAATTGGTTGGTCCACTCTGTTAGCCTTGTTGACAACACTAAATTTTCAAAACCCTACATTAGTAACATTGAGCTAACATTATAAATGCAGAAAGCTCATAAATGCATACAACAGAAATTCATTTGGCCTTTGATTTTTTTGGGGGTGTCTTTAAAGTGAAAACTGTAAAATTACCACATAATAAAAGCCAGTACACTGAACACTAATTGCCCATTTATAAAAAGCTCTTTTCCTCCAATCACGTAGGTGTGAGGCATAAACTTCTTGGGTTTTACGGAGCTGCGATTTATACTTTCAGCTCTGCTTCTCTCTGTTGCATTTCATCTTAAGCTTATAAAAGACGAGCTGGATTTTATTAATCGGCATCAGCGTCCATTGGACATTAAATCTACGAAGATCCCTACAGGGTTTTAATTGTGGCTGAATTGCCAACAATAATTGGGCCTCTGACTAAGCACGGCGAGCAGCCCACCCTCGCTGCTGGGCACAACTGCTCACTCCAACACCGGCCACGATAGCCCACTTTGTCAGCCGCCCGAAGGGAAGTTGTCAAGTCTGGGACCCTGCTGCTTTATTCCTATAACTATGTTTTAGAAACACCTCACAAGTGGAATTGTGGTTGCCTCATCCAGAAAATGTGGAAAGGATTAATGTGGCATGTAAAACAAATCACTCCTGAGCTCAGCTGAGAAAGTGGGTATTAAAAGCACTCCAGTCAAAAGAGCTTTAGTGAAAGGGTCATGGTGATATACAGTCAGCACATGTTGGGCTGGTAAAGCTGCAGGGTGTTTGGAAATGGTAATGGTCCATGGGTGTAAATTCTTTCAAGACCTCTTAAAGGCACATGTGTTTCTTGAGCATGTTCTCCAAACAAGGACCTGTTATAGGTTAGATTCACTGGAGCTTTTAAACTTTATTGATTGGCTTGTGGTATTCCAGGTTCGCTTACTGGTTGTTTTCTGGTTTTTTTAATGCTGTTGATAAACACAGGAAAAGATCCTGGTTTAATCTAAATCTTATAAATCTATAAACTGTGTGGTATGTAGCTTTATTGTAACATATTTCAGAATGTGTTGCTTCTTTTCTTTATGCCAGTAATCACTGGCTTCACAAGAGTTAAGGGTCTATCAACATTTCTTTTATGAATGCAGGTTGGTTAAAGCGTCTTTAGTTTTGACGTTGAAAAAGTCAGACCCTTAACTTTGACATAACATTTAGTGTGCCTTTATATATGTTTGTAACATTTGTAACATAATATTTCCTAAAGTTATTAAAAAGATGGCTCATGGCAGCTTTTCTTGTAAAGCTGGGAAGACTTGCAGTGCTTAGCAAAAGCTTTATTTTACAAGTTGCACTATTCCTTGTTCATTTTTTTCATTAGGAGTTTTGCTGTGATTTAGCATAAAGAGTAAAAACGTGATAACATAACATGTACCACATAGCCCTTTTCTACCCAAAGAATCTCCGCTAGAAGATGGAAATGTCCAGGAAGGGGTTTTTGAGCAATGACCCTCCTTGACTTCCGTTAGGAACGTGAGGGTTCAGTAATTTTGTAAATTAGGCTTTCTGTACAGGGAGCGCTTCAATTCCAGTTGAAATGGAGCCATTTCTGAGAAGCATGTGTCAGGTGCTGAGCAGAACACAGCCACATCTTTATACAGACTGAGTGGCTGAGAAGTGGAACTGCAAAAAAAAGAAACCCTCGTGTATCTAGGTGCTACAGTGCTTGCCGTGATCTAATTAAAATCACTAATAATCACTTCCAACATGCGCCATTCGGTTAAGAACACATCCCTGCAGCAAGTGGATTCAATTCTTGGGAAGCGTATCACAGTTGTGGCCCAGAAGCTAATATTTTAGGATTTGGCCAGCAGAAATGCTGTTTTGGTTAAGAACACTAGAGATTATGATTTTTCAGACTTATATCTGAATGTATTTGTTTTTACACAAGGCTGCTGTTAATTATTTTATGTGGTCATTTAGCCTGTGTTCACTATAACAGACTTAAGTAGAGCAGAATCACAGATTGGAGTTACCTGGTGCAGTAGGTGAAAACATTTGTTCTGACCAATTATATTTAATGAAAATTATATTTAAAAATACTGAGGAGTTGTTTTCTTGCAAACCCACAGGACTGTTTTGAGCAGGGATCATGGTTAAATGATCAAAACCCTACTTAGTCAAGTTAAATCAAATAAATAAAATAACGTGTGACCTTGGAAAAGTGTGGGTTCTATATAGGTTCTGGGTCAGTGCCGCTAACTTTGGCTCCAGCTACAACCATGACTACAAATATTTTTTCACAGGCTTCAGCAATGACACCATTTGTTACTTTTGCTTAGTACAGCCCTGGTGAAAGTCAAGATCAATCGTTCTCCTGCAACATTTCCACCATGCAATGAAGTTCCAGCCATAAAGCAAAGGGACAAACGGTAGATATGATGTCACTGTCTGGCATCTTTATGGAAATCAGAAAGCTTTGGCAATGCTGAACTTCAAAATTAAGTTTCCTGTCCTCTTCCCCTTCAGGAAGGTGAAATGTGATGTGCCTGTAACCTATCTTGGAACAGATGTCCTGTAGCTACTTAGGTAAACAGTTGAGGTAACTGGCCAAGACACATTTCAATGTTTTGTGAAGAGACACACAGTCTAAAAAGACCAAGGGAAAAAAAAAAGGTTAATAGCAGACGTGGGTTGTTGTAATGTCATTGTTCCACACTGCAATAACGTGCAGGAAACTGGACAACCCCGTAATCTGTAAACCAAATTATTGGTGTTCTGCCCAAACATTTTAAAACCCAAACACCTGCAAGGAGCAGCCAAATACCCTGAACAGAAGACTAGTCCTTCTAGGCTTTTTCACCTTAAAAAAAAAAAAAAATAAATTTTAGGCTTAGGAAATGTTTTTCTTTAAGCTTGCCATGAGGAAAGGCATATTTTTTTTCCAAGAGTATGCAGTTGCTCTGCTGAACTAAGTAAAAGTTTCCTGTACCCAGGAAAAAAGACACCGCTTACCTTTTGTTTCAACTCTCGTAACAGAATCAGTCTTGCTAGTCTTCATATTAAAACCTCAAATCATCTCTTTTGCTGAAACACTGGGGTTGTTTTAAATTGAAGTCTTAATAGTACCAGCTTTTTATGTTAAATTCCTAATTGAGAGCACTGGTATCAAGGTTTGCTTCATTTTGAGAAGATTCTGCTGTGTCTCGGAACAAAACCTGTAGATTCAAATTAAAGGATGTTCATCAATATGTTCATCATCAACTCTGCAAGACCAGACAAAGTTGGAAAATAAGGTAGGAGAAAAAGGAGAATATTGCAGAAGCTCTTCTTCTGTTGTTTACTTTTTTTCAGTTAGCAAGGCTATAAGAGTTTGGTTTTATTTTAGTATAATTCATTGAAAACCCCAACGTTCCTCTTAGAAGACAATCCTGAAAATATCCACTGAAGTAAATATCAAGTAGATTTAATAGGATGCCAGTGGTTTATATCCTGAAGGTGATCTCTTTCTTATCCAGAGCCAAATTTTAACTGTGTTATGTCAGTAATCTGAAGGCCTTCAGGTACCTGGTACTTATCAGACATTGCACTGACTAAGAGTTCATTTCGACAGAAGAGGAGCCCAAGACAGCGAGATAAAGAGCTCTCCGTGCAGCTCATTACTCAGCTGTTCCAGTTCTGACCCACCATTCTCAACCCCCAAAAACTGGTTCAGTGCAGTAGAGAAAGGTCTTAAGCTCCAAGGTCTCCCTAAAATTACCCATTCTCCTATTCTTCTGTGGAATCGCCTCAAACACTAGTAAGGACTTTGGCCTTGCTGTTCTAGGAGATATATAAACATTAAGAAAACAAATATTACTTGCTTTGAAGAGAAGAAAAAATTAAGAATCTTGTGACAATAGCAGTCAATGAGCTTATGCCCTCCTAAACAGAAAATCGGGTAAGAAGAGAAAAAAAAAAAATTCAAAAACCCCACAGGATTTATTTCCCGCTCAAGTTAGGAACAAACTGGGACTTGTTTGATCTGTGCCTAGTGAGCTTCATCCAGCTTGTTCAACAAGGCTTTGACATGGACAGACCAAGTCAAGATTGACTTTTTGGTAGGCCTATTTAAATCATTTACATTTGGAAGTCATATATTAAAAAAGAGAAAAATCTACTTAGCGCATAATTTCTCAAAAAATTATCAAAATGCCATGTTTCAGTAAGGCTTGGTGCTTTGTTTTAAACAGATTCTAAACAAATATCTAAATATTCTTCACATTCCATTTTTTTTAAATTTTAAATTTAATATTTTTTACTATTTCTTCTTCCTTCTTTTAAATTTTTCCCTGTTAATAGAGGAAGAAAAAGGCAAACCTGGGGAAGCCTTCATCCGAAACTGAAAAATACCCTGTATTCAGGAAACAGCCCACTTTTTTTCCCCACGAAGTTGAACAAAACCTTTTGTTTCTTGGACAACATGAAAAAAAACAGGCCAAGATAAATTCATATCATCACACAAGCAGAAAAATGCATGAGCCGACTCACATTTTTCGTTGCTGACACAAGACTGTCCATGTGTCAGCCATTTCATGGAGGGCACGGACACCACCTAGGAAGACCATCTAAGCCAAAAGAGGAGAAAGGGAAATGAGAGAGAGTGAAATGTGCACTTCCTTCTCTCTTGATTTTGCTCATAAGCTGCTGCCAATGCTCACTTTCCAACCAGTTTTTCTATGTGATCTTTTCCACACTTTCCATGCATTTGCCACATTTCCCCCCCAAAACCTTCTCTCTGCATTTCTGCAAAAAGTGCTTCAGAAGGGACCATGAGCACACACCACTTTCAAAAGAGTCTGATAATGTATGTACATACATCTGTGCACACCCATGTGTTGAAAACATTTATCAGTCTTCCTGGGGCACTACTGCTTTAATTGTCACAAGTGCCACATACCAACCCCAGGCATGGTATCAAAATTAAGTACTCGCAATTGAGTTACCTGTATATTCTGCTATTCATACTTTAAATACATCAATAATGAAGCAAACTCAGAATGTTATTTTCTATCTCCTGTAGCTATGGAATTTGCCATCTTAAGAAACAAAAACCTAGTTAAGACTATGAACAGACTCACCAGCTCCATCTACTAAACAAAAGAGAGCAGATACAGTAGGCAAATGCCCCCAACTAACATCTTTAAAGGGCGATTTTCAGGCAAACAAAAGGAAGCACTTTTCATTACAATGCACAATTAAATCATGGAACTCATTACCACAGGATGCTGCAGAAGCCAAAAGTATAACAGGGTTCAAAAGGAGATTAGACTAATTCATGAAGGATATGTCTATCAATGGCTGTTAAGCACGGTGATCCGGATGCACCTCTGGCGAAGGAAGTCCCTAACCCACTGACTACTGGAAGCTGGGAGGGAGACCATGGAAGGACTTTGAGCATAGTTTTTATGTTCATATATAGAAAAAGATTATTTTAATTGAGCAACTTAGAGAATTGTTTTGTTCTCAGACTTATAGTTTTATTCCTACTTGACTCCTTAAATGTTTGCAATTATTTTTTTTTTTAGGGCTCCTTTTTCAGCAACTTGAAGATTATATTAGTCCTTTAGAGACAAAGCAGTAACGTCTCTTAACAGATTTACTTGATGTTATTCATCCAACTTGTAGAAATCTCTCTACCTTTGTAAAGCTGCAACATCAGTTCCCAGAAACCTGGGAAATATAACTGAAATAAAATGTGATATGTGCACACCTGTATAGCAGATGACTACGTTAAAAGTGATTAAACAGCATTTCTTTTGGTTTCTTTTAATTTGAACCTTACTCCCTTATACTTCTACCAAGAAAATGTTAGAGCCAGGACCCCTCTGTGCAAACCAATTTACTGAAGCTGAGGATGCAGCCCTTGATTTTACAAACTGAGGACAGATAATTGTTAAACCTCAAAGAACACGTCATTGCAAAGCTCTTACAGTAACACTTCTCTTCCTGTCACCTTCCATTCAAAATGTGTTTGTGTCATTTATATTACAGTTATGTTCTAATGCAAGGTACGTTTGGGAGTGTAAATATCAAGATTAAATCTACCTTGAAAACTCAGGCTGAATCGGGTTTATAGCCTAGAGGCAAGTTGTGAATCCCATAAAGCATTGTTCGAGGGACCTGGTTAGTGTTCTGTACACCTGCTTAATGTTTTTTTTTTTCATAGTCACAAATGTCAAACTGCTCAGTAACGCATTGGGGTTTGAATGACAGCCATGCACTTGAGCACCAGTTATGTTTTTTCACTACCAAATTGGACTATAAATGATGAAAAAGAGGTCAGAAAGGAAGTATGGAAGCATACAAATTTGAAAGGGGAAACTGCTAATAGTCATAAACCGTGTGCAATCAAAGGACTGGCAAGTCATTGTGAATTACCTGCTCCATGAATTACTGATCTAACTGCATTATGATATGGAATTTTCTAACTCCTTTCATCTGTGGTGCAATGGCTCCTAACAGCTCCCAGATCAAAAGCAAGACTGCCAGTGAAACCAGGGATAAAAACCCCCACAACGCTGACTTTCATTATGAGCACTTATTTGCTAAACTTTTCTTAATATGCAGGCTTCATTATTTATTGATTCCCTGATTGGATGTACTGTAAGTGTGCCACCTACCAAATTTGAGGAAATAGCACAGAAATGATCAGCAGGGTGACACCTCGGTGCAAGTCAAAACTTGTAAGCATGTGCACATAAACACTCGTAGCTTGTGCCTTTCTCCACAGGTGGTAAAACACAGAACAAACATTGGGTTTATATGGCCTCCCTATTTATTTTTTTTTTTTTAATCCAAATCACCCAAAATACTTTACAAACAATTAGTTACGTGTTAGTAGTTTTACTGACCATATAAAGTTAATGAGACAATTAGCTTGCACATGCCAATAGCACCAACACGAAGACACAGCCTAAGGCATATATAAGTGATGATGAGACGATTGATTTCTACAGGTGTCTGTCACACATGCCCCAAAACAGAATCCTAAACTCAAGTTATGACCATGACAACAAAGCTCAAGCCAGCAGACATATTAGCCAAAATGTACAAATAGTTCTTTCAGTTATTTCTAAGAATTTAGAAATTCTTATGGAGTGTATTACAATGTTTAAAAGACATTTCTAATTAAACTTTTTTTTTTAATCTGTTTTCCTGAGATGAGAAAAATGAGGTCAGTTGCTCACCTGAGCAATTTTGAAAAAATAAAAAATAAAATCATAAATTACACACACACATATATATATGTACCCATTTTGACAGATCCCTGCTTTGTTTGGTCTGTTTCCACTGGGACAACTCTGAGTTCACCCAGAGATGAAATTGTGAATTTGTTTCATCACGATGACAGTCTGCACAGTGAATATGTCCTTTTTCATGCTTATTTTCAGGCATTGACAGCTGCATCACTATTTCAGTGTGAATGTACTGGGTACTTTCCACCTAAGACCATATTTGTAAATATCTGATGCACAAGCAAAGAGAAAGACAGGACTGACAGTATCACCTCGCTGGTAAATCAGCCTAGAAAATAGAATTTCTCTCCTGGGGAAATGAGTTATTGGAATTTTTCCTGAAGAATTTGTATTTTTGTAAAGGAAAGAAAGCTTCTAAAGAAGTGCTGCTGCCCCCCACTTCATGTTTCCCTCCCCCCAGCCACCCCACTCCCGAGGCAGAGGCCTGGTGGGGGTGTCAGGAAGCTGGAGGAGCAGCTGCCTGGGGAGTGGGGAGCCAGGGGAGCCCAGGCTGGCAAGAAACCAGGAGCACAGGCTTCCTGGACAGCCTGCCTGTCTGCTTTCCATTGAAACTTTCAATGGAATCAACATGTTCCTGTGAAATGTTTCAATTCTGTAAAATCAGCATTTTCCAACAGAGAAGTGTTCCACTGGAAAATTTGCAACCAGCTCTAATAATCAGGGCATCTTTAACATCTCACACAGAGGTGGAGCTGAAGGACATCAAGTTTCCATCTGAGAGACCGTGAGCAAATTGTTCTCCTTTCCTGAGTCCTACGCTGCTGCCATGGTCATCACCTGAGCTGTCTGGGACAGCGGGTGGTGGTTCTCCCATGAGTATCACTGTAGGACAGCATATTCTTATATTCTTATTCCATCATTACAGCTTGACCAAAACGGTCAAACAGCAGACACCATACTTGATGTGGCCAAACATTGCCATAGAAAATACAATTTGTGAAAGGCTTGGGAAAAAACAGTATTTTTTGAAGTTTGGAAGAAAGTTTAACAGTTTTAAACTATCATAGGAACCACAAGGAACCATTGTCAGCTCCAGACATGCCCAGGGTTGGTATGTTACACACATATGTATATTGGAGCATTTGAGCTTAAATCAGTTTATTGATTCCCTTCAAAAAAGATTCCATTCAAGCAAAATTTTAGAAGAGCAACAAGGATGTCCAGCAAAACACAGAAGATGAATGGTTCCTGACATCCGTCAATCAAACCACTGGTTAGAAACCTCTATTGATAATCACACCTCTCTATGTAATCTACTTTGTTTTCAGTGAGAGATTTTGGGAGCTTGTTCTATTAAGATGAGTTACAAGTTAACTAGACAAAGGTTTACAAATATAAGATAAATCACAGTAAACAATTATTCATCCAAGATTTTAAAGAAGTAAATCGGATCACAGGAAACTGAAGCTTGATATTTTTTTTTGCAGTGAGCATAATGGGCCCAAACATGTTTCTTTACTGCAAGAAATAGATTAGAGAAGTTATATCTTTCTGTAGCTGGTGTTGGAACTCAAAAAGAGAATGCAGAAATTATTGTTAGCAAGTGTAAAACAATCAAACTGCATGATGGCAATGAGATCAAACCAGCTGTTTAAATTCTATTTTACAGCTCATTTTTAAGGATTGGGTTTCAAACTACTGATGTCCTTCAATTTCAGTTTTGTGCAGCTGTAATATTTAGGAGCAAGAGTCATCTCGCAACAAGTCATGCAATAGACCCGATCTTCTAGGGTGCAATTTCTCCTAGTCTAAAATCAGCCAAATAAATCTCAGGAAGAATGTGCCAATCTCACGATTTTAACCATAAAAGGAGGTTACGGTGACAAGTTTGGGGTAAACATCTACACTATAGATGATTTAAGCTAGCTGAGATGTAACCAACCCAACTTTCTTTTAAGGTAACTTTTCGTGGAATAAATTACTGATAAAACTTACGTTGTAGATGACTAGTCTTTATATTGATTTTAAGTTTTGCAAGAGCAAGTTTTAATAAACAGTATAGTGACATCTGTGCTTTAAAATCTTGTCATGATAGAGGAATTTTTAAACAGACCAGACTCTGAGGCTCAGTAAATATTTTACTAAGTGACCTCAAATTTAGGGTTTAAGTATTAGAAGCCTCACTCATGTCAACCCTTACAGGAGCAAGGCAAATGAAAAAGAGAAAATTAAAAAGCATGAAGGAAAAGGGAGAGATAGATATACCAAAAAAAAAACCCACCTCCAAACAAAACAAGAAAAGATGCCAAAAGACCAGAATATAAAGAGAAAAAGAAACAATCTACAGAATTACTAATCCTTTTTTGTGTCTTAGAAAAAACATGTATAAACCACAGCAGATAAGCTTCCCAGCATTTACAGGGGGCTGCCCTGAAGCAAAACTCCAGATTTTGAGAGCTCAGCAGCTGGGGAGGCTGAAGGTGGGGCTGTGCTTTGCATCTGTAACAGCCCTCGCTGCGGGGCTGTGCTGAGCCCCCAGACTCAAAGGCTCCCCCGGGCCACAGCAGGAGCACTGGGTACCTGGCCAACCTCCAACCCAGCACCAGCTTTGCCAAGAGCTCCTCAGCCTGGAGACACACAGTCACTTACACATTGGAAGCCATATATCACAGACACATCCAACATATAGAGTCACTTGCCCTCCTGCACGTTTTGGGGGTTTAAATTATTTTAAATTTCATTAAATTTTATATGCTTTTCCAAATTTCCCAGCTGATGCCTCTCAGCTAACCTCACCCCTAACACAAAGTATGGGGTTTTTTTAATATATAAAGACAGAAAAATGTAGCAGCATTGCTCTCCCTTCGGTGAAAGAGGGCAACACCACATGCAGGCAGCTGGGAATACTGGTGGCCACTGCTGTCCCTGCCACACAGTAAGAGAGGTTATGGGTTCAAAAGGCTTACATTTTCGGAAGTATTCCCATGCCAGCCATAGGACATATGAATATTCATGTATAGTCAATGCATAGATACCTCTCTCTCTATATATATATATATATTCATACATACATATATGTGTATACATCATGTAGGGTGTGAGGAGCTTGGGAAAGATCCCAGGGCACATACACTTGAATTATACGCATGGTTGTGTATATATGGGAGAGTGGGTAAGCACAGCTGTGCACATGTGCTCCTCATGTGCCCCCGGAATGCCTTGTATTCCTGCTATTTTGGCTTGGTTACCTCCGTGCCTGAGTCTACAATAACGCATGTCACCCTTGTGGGTAACATTTTGTTATAAATCTAAGCATGCAAATATTTGTGTCAAAGCTGTCTACGCGTGCAACCAGTTGAGAAGCTGAAATGCCTTCAAGTTATGTAGCAACTGTTTTCATTTTCTCTCAAATGGTCTTTCTGTTATTTTCTAACCTCTGCCTTCTTTTATTGTCTTTATTCTGCTCTAAAGCTTGACTGCCTTTCTCTTCTTTGCCTAACTTCTGGGCAGTGAGAAGAATGTGTAGGAGCCATCTCCAACTTTTAATACAAAGAGAGTTAAATTACAGTCTATATCAAAACAGTCCCTTGCAGAGCCGCTCAGCATTTCTTTTGTCTACACAAACCCTCTCAGAGAAGCCATAATGCAGCCCTAAGAAGCTACCAGTGATCCTGTAATAAGCACTTTCCTTCTAATGTGGCAAGGGCCTTGAAATTTAAGTCATAAATGTGACAGAAGGATTGAATTCAAGTTTGTCCTATAGTTATAGATGCGGTATGGCTGATGGGAGACTATGGACAGGCTGGAGAGATGGTGGTTGACTGAACTCCTTCCCGGCCACCTTCGCTACAAAGTACTTCCAGGAGCACTCTAGGAGCACATTTTCAGAAGTCCTGAGATCGCCCCAGGCAGCTCCCACTCGGACCAGACGGACAGATGAGCACTACTGGTATGCTTTAATAGTTCATTGACACCCTGAGTGGAGAACCTGGACACTAAGGAGGCTCTCTCGGGTGATTCCTGCAGCAGAAGAGACCAAATTGTACATAAACAAGAGACTTACAAATAGTAGAAACTGCAGCTGCAGAAATGGTCACATAGGACAGTATGTGGGGGTTTTTTGTATGTAGTTATAGTAATTAGGAGACATTTTGCAAGTAGTTTAAGATAATTAATACCAATGGATCATGGACATGCTGGTGTGGTCACGTAGGACCGCAGCAATCACAGTTTGAGAAGTCTCACCTGATCCAGCCAAAGATGCTGTTGCAAGATTCCTTGCAATGCAGACTATAAACGCCATCTAGACAGCGCCTGATTATCTTGTTTGAGAGATTTAGTTCCCCACATGAGTATCACTCCACACAGATAACCCAACATCTTTTGGGGTTTTGGTTGGGTGTTTTTTGCTGCTTTATTTTTTTTTTTTTCCCTTTCAAACAAACCATCCATGAGTCAACATACAACGCTACTTAAGTGTAGGAATCCTAAAAAAGAGATACAGGAAAAGGAGGTTTCTGCTAAGCATCTATCTACATGAAGCAACAACAGGAAAATGTGGACTATGCTGGATTCAAGGAAAATAAATATGAAATTGGCAGGACTCATTTTGAGTCCACCTGTCTAAGGATGACTTCAACTGTAAACAGTTTGGGGAACTCGGTTACCACCCACAGTGAAGAGGGCTGAAGAAACCAAGATTAGCTCATCCAAACAGTCCTGACCCTGACTTCCTCCTGTCCTAGCACTCCTCTTGCTTATTCTGTCTAAACCCACTGGCCAGTTTTTCTGGAGACAGTGGCCCAAAAGGGCATGTGACCATGGCCTCCTCAGCTTAACTCTATTTATTCAGAACACAAAGGAATAATAACAACAATATTTATAATAATAATAATCAGTTTTTCTTAATAAAGATCAATAGCATTCAGACTTTTTTCTGCAAGTTAAGGGAACTTGTGCAGAATAGATGAACGTTGAAGGCAGAATTCTCATCTTCCTCTTGCTACCGTAAATTTGAAGCAACTCCATATAACTTCAAAGAATTAAACCAAGTTTAGGGATTCTAAAATGAGGTAAGAATTTGTCCCATACCATGTACAGTAACAGACTTTTTAACAAACTTACATTAAGATATGCGAAATACACAAAAATAAGTAGAGCATGGTCCTTATGTGAACATCAATAGTTAAAGAAAGGGTCTTCTATGAGCCTATAGGAAGGGATATGCATTCATAAATCCTTGCCTGCTGCAAAGCAATGGGCCAAATTGTATTTAGCCACATCAGCAGCAAAGACTCACATAAGGAACAGCAGGAGCAATAAAATTCATATGGCTAGCTTTCACAGATACAAAGGTTTCTTGTACCACGTGTCACATATTCAGTTTGTAGGAATAAATATATTAACTATGTTTTTCTAACTGAAAACATTTTCCACATGCGAACAGACTTAAAAGCACGTTTAAAAAGAAGATGCAATAATCAGATTTTAAACTTTGACTTTAAATTCAAAACAGAACTTGAAGTAAGCCTTTGGGGATGTTCCTCTTTTTGAAGGAATGCACAGTTCTTGTTACCTACTTCAAGCAATGAATGGCAACACTCAGTCACAAAAATGCAACAGAACTTCTTGGGAGTGGGAGGAGGCTCCATAAAACACATTTAAACACCAAGGCTGTAACAGCCAGAAAGATACGGAACAGTCTGAGGCAAAAGTGGATTTGAAATTTTAAATAATATCTTCAAATCTTTGCTTATCAACCATTACTTTTTTCCAGAGAAATAAATCATGTCAATTCCCCAGCTACCACACAAATGGGATAATTATTATTGAAAATAACTTCTCTCAGAAACACAGGATCAATTATTTCACCGAAGTCACGGCCAAGTAGGCAACCTGCAGAATGAATGTTGTTGATTGGATCTCTTTGTTAAGGACTGGCAGAAAACAGTATGCAGTAATGGCTAAACTGTGGTCAGATGGTAAAAGAAAAAAGCAGTTCTCCATCAGTTGTGCCCTTGATTTTCAATGGAGTGTGTGCATTGGACCCACATGGCATGGGAGCCAGGCAAACAGCATGAGGAAGGAACGTGAAGAAATGAAGCAAGGAGCCCTGGTGATGAGCTGCACAGCACATTTCATTCTCTGGAAGATGCCCATGCAGAGCCATCTATGATTCTCTTCTCATTTTCCTGTTGTGGGGTTTAGCTTACACCTTGCTGGCTTTGCTGAGATGCAGGAATTTTCAGGAAAAATCAACCTCTGCTCACAGATAGGTAGTGTAAAAAATGCAGGGCATGCTTTGAAGAACAACAGATGTTAGAGAAGCAGTTACTACTGCGAGAGTAGTAGCTCCCACTTGTAAGTAACATTTTGTTCTTCTTTGATGTGGTCTGTGTATATCCCCTGCTGCAGAAGCCTAGCTAGCAATAAAATACCAACAGAGGTAGGTCCAGGAACTGTAATAAGACAGTACAGGTACAAACTGAAAGGAGGTAAAGGAAATCTTTTCCATCTCTAGGCTGTTTGGACTGGTGCCACAGCAAGAATAACTGCCTAGGCCAAGAGACCTTCGTACCTCTTATCAAGGAAAACGGGATGGAAGAACCAGCAAACTCATCAAGGACCTAATTATTAAGCCACCAATCAAAGAGTGCCAACATGCAATGATTTCCCTCTCTCTTCTCTTTGCACTAACACGATCATATGCTATTGAGCTTCTTTGGCACTTCAGAACTGTTACACACCACCTCGCACCGGTAGCGCTGGGAAGAAGAGCACCCTCCTCTCTCCTGTTCCTGTATAAGAACAGGAGAAGCATGTTGGGATATTTCTCACACAACATCTTTCTTACATGATGTCTTTAAGGAGTTCTCAAGGTGGAGTTTTTACCTTCATGTTTCATAGCCCTGGCTGGACTCTTCTTCCCTGAATTAACTACTCTCTTTTTTAACCTGTGTAAAGTTTTGGCATTCTGTGACAAAGAATCCCACAGACTGATGGTAAAATGAAGTGTTACTTTTTCACTGATCCAACACAGTCAAAATGTTATGTCACTTATTCTGCCTTCTTTGGCTGACAGTCATTAAAAGTGCGTGCCTGCCCATTGGCCTCTAAGATCATTCCAGTTATATGTTGACAGTTTTTAGTAGGACACTCAGAAGTAGTACAGGCCTTGTGATTTCCATTTCTTCTATCCCTTTCCAAACAATTCTAAAACAAGTGAGAAAAATATCACACAGGCTTTTCATAACATAATAGAATACAGAATGTTATCATATTCTCTATTGTTTGTAAAAATCAGCGTTAAAATAGTTTTTTCATCTTTGATGTATTATAACTAAACCAAACTATTGTTAGAGTGGTGGGTTGTTTTGCTGGTGTTGGTAGGGGTTTTGTTGGGTTTTTTTTTTGCTTTTTGCCTTTTTCTTTTAGATTGTTATTAAATGTAGGTAACAAGCCACAGCAAGAATTCCAGCTGATGTTTTCTTAATGTAATTATTTATCTTGACTTTTGAGACACTTCTTTTCAAAACCCTCCTGAACTGCACTGCCCTTAAGTACACAAAGCAGACAACCTGAATGAATACATAACTGGGGTATAGTGAAAATTAAAATAAAGCAAGTGCCCTTTGGGAATACAATCATATCACAAATACCATAACAGCTGGCACTGGTCAATCCAGCTTTTGGCAGTCTCTGTAGCAACGTCAAAGATGCAATGTTTCAGAAACAACTGAGTCAGCTGCAAAAGGTTGAGAGATTTAGTTCAGAGAAGCCCATTTATTATATAATGAAATATTTCCGTAACATCCCATACTTGACATCCCATAAGAATACCAGTTACAGGCTGAGCTAATAATACCACCTATTATTGAAACTGCAGTAACATACCCCAGTTTCTGACCCTCTTGCCAGCTGCTTATAGGCTTGTAAATCTTTAACCATTTGGGGCTGTAATTTTCCATTTTTTCTGTTTTCCTATGACCCATTTTTTGGTTGTTTTTTTTTTTTTTTTTTCAAACTAACAAAATACTGTGTTTCTTTCCAAGAAAAGCTCTTGGGAGGAAAAATGTTGTTTTGTTACTGTGAAATAAGGCCTGATGAACTCTTATTGAGAATCTCTCTGACATCCATGCTTTGAAATAGGAGTATGAAATTGGGCCTTTAGGGAAGTTTTGAGGAATTCTTTTGCAAGTCTCATTAAGAGCTTTTATAATTGAGCCATCAACTCTTTTGAACTTCCCAAACTAGTTCCTGACACCTGCAAAGTTTTGTCTGAGCTTCACACAGACAAAAAAATAAAAAAAAGTTTGCAGGAATAATTTTTTAAAAATTCTCCTTTCACTTTTGGAAAACAAAAATTATACAAAATAAGCAGTGTAAAGATGGTGAAACACTCACCAGCAGGGGATTTAATAACAAAAGGAAGAAGTATTGTTTCACTTTTCATTATCTCTACAATAAAACTAGGAACATGTTTGGTCACACATCACATACAATATGCTTCAAGGGAATGTTTCCTCGCCTTATACGTTATACCCTGTGGAAGACAGGCATGCTCTCTATTGCTCTGACCTCTCAAATTTACTGCATTTTCACTGGCTAGACATTTTCAGCACTTTTCCTAAGCTGGCAATTAAAGCCTCATTTGCAGCTGTGCTTGTGAAGCTGAGGCTTCCATTGTATCATTTTTGAAAGCCTGGGATTTATTTGATCTGTGGAATAGTAAAAATCTGCGTTTGAGAACGTAAAAAGTACATAAAATATTAAAAATGTAAGAAATAACTACCATCCCTAGACAAAAACTATTGCCCCACAGCGAGTTGATCAACGCAAGCAGCAAACATAAAGAAAGGAAGAGGAAGAAAAGCAATAGTAGTTTGTCCTTTTCTGGAAAGTCTGGCTCACTAACTGAGCGCATGGAATGAGTTGCAGGGGAAAACGAAACTAGAGAATATGTGAGGCTGGGAGATGAGATCATCCCCCCAGAACAATCCTTCAAATTCATAGACACTTCTGGATTCATGAGGTGAGAATAACCAGCACTGAGGACTGTAAAATTCATTTGTAGCATTTGAATTTGTTAACATGCATTTGCAAGCTGTCTCCTCCTAGAAGGGGGAGCAGGAGATGCCCTGGAAACCAAGGGCAGAGAAAAGTAACCGTTTAAAAAAATATACTTCTTAAAATGAGAGTGACAATAGCTTGCATCCAGACAGCCTCTTTGCTAACAGTCTACACCAATCCAATCGAGTGTTACAGCTACCTTTTAAGTTTTCAGCAGCATATTATTTTGCAACAGCCTGATCCTGCAAATGGTTGTTCCCAGGTGCATAATTATTCACACATGGAGCCCCCTGAAAACAATGGGTGTCAGTGCATGAGTAACTACCTGGAGCGCTGAGAGTCCTGAAATTGTTTCTGCACATGATAGGTAAGTTGCATATTTTGAAACGGGATTTTCTTTCTTATGTGTATTTTGGTTGGTTTGTTTTTTTTTGTTTCCAAAACTACAATGCAGATAGGCCCACGTCAAAACACCCAGACAAAACCTTCTGAACTTTGACAGTGGATAGACTCCAAACCTACAGCAATCTCAAAATTTTGCATGTATAGTGGCTCTTTATAGTGGGCTGGATCCAAACCTCACATTGAATAAAAAATCCCCAAGGCAGCAGAACTTGGATCTGTGCTTTCCGGTTTGAACCCAAACTGAAAGTGTTGCAAGAAATGGCTCATTAGTTTACTCTGTAGCATTCGCCTCCAGAAATCTGTCATTGAACAAAGGCACATCAACATTTGAAAAAAAAAAAAAAAATTAGTTATTTTTGGATAACCTGAAGGCCCTCTAAGTGTTGTAGCTCAATATTTTTTTGGAAATTGAGGTCTATTGCAGAACTGTTTTAGATCTCTCTATCCGTACAGACAAGGCTGACTTCTGCCACTATGAGAACATCAACATCACACTTGGGGTGGCCAAAGTTTATAAAGATAGCAAAACAGGTCCTCCCATAAGGTGAAGGGGAGGGCATGATGAAAAGAGTCAGCGACTATCACTAGAAGCAGTAGGTCTTTTCTTCCTCTTTTAACTCTCTTCCTTTATTTATGGTATGGTATTCCTCTAACCCCCCTGTCATGATAGGAAGAGTCCTTCCTCTTCCTCCTGCAGTTGACCGTCCCCTCTTGGTCTCAGGGAAGGGACAGGGGCTAAGAACAGGGTAGGCTAAGAAGAAAAGCCTGGAAAAAAACACTTTGTAACACAGAGCTTGCTGTCCTCATATCCCACCCTTACCTTGGTAGCAGCAAGCAGCTGTGCAGGCGAGAGCTGGGAATTAACTGAAACAGCCAAACTTTGTCATTTCAAGAATGGGCAAAAACAGGCCACAGATAAGAGCGACAGGCTGACGAACCTGTCCTCCTTCCTAGAACCATAGGATGGAAAGTGGAGCTATTCAGACAGGTGCTAGCCCCTCATGGAAAAAGAAAGTGAAAAATCCAAGTATTTGGCTGATTTCTTGTGAAGGTAATCACAGACATGTGGTTTATTTCGTCTCTTTCCTTGGTTCAAAAGCTGGTTGATGTCAGAGCCAGAAAGGTATCTTAAAGTACCACATCCCTACAGTCTGTATGTCTTGAGCCCTCTTAACAGATAAATGCAAGGCTTCTCCTGACTTGATGAAGATATTCAGAGACCAAAACATGGAAAGAAGGAAGGTTTTGTTACCTCATGTTTATATCTTCTCACTCTTCAAACAGGCAATAGGTCTGTCTGAACTCCTGCACTGGTTATGGCCTCCGCAGCATCAAGGCAGTTTGTCAGGAACCGAGTGCTGCAGGGGGAGAAATACCTCTCAGCTGTGGCTCTTCAGCCACTGATGCCATTCAGAGATTTCTCTTGGCTGTTCAAACCATCACCAGGTTCAATAAATTATTTTAAAGATCACCCCTGCCAACAAGAAAGCAACATCAGGGATTTGGCCCACTGCTTGGCTGGGATGGGGTTGTATAGAGCCTGCTGGGAATTTGTTAATCTTCCTCCACTAAACTGAACAGAAACAAAGTACAACACTACTAAGCAATGAAGAAGATGTCCTGAATTGACAGCCCTTTGAATTTTACTGAAAGTTTTCTACTAACCTCAAGCAGCTTTGACCCTCATATTGACCCAGAAGAGGCTCAGCTCTTCATCAGAAACTTCCTTTCTTCGTCAGGTGTTATTTCCTTCATTTTCTAAGTGGCTAATATTTGTCTCCCTTCTTCCTATGTGGGGTCACATTTGAGAACTAGAAAACAGAAAATAAATTAGTATTGTGAAATTTAAGCGCATTTGCCTTTTACACTGTTGTGCAATTTTCTAAACAGAAATTTGGGCCTTATCTGTCAGTTCAGTCATCGTGCTCGGTGAAGGAATGCTGTTTGCAAAAGTGGATTTGGTCACATACTGATTACAAGAGGGTTGATATTCTGATTCTGAAGTCGTGTGCTGTGTAAGGGGTTTGTTTGTTTTCTGCTTTGGGGCTTTTTTTTTTATTTGAAAGGGAACCTTAAATAGACTTTCATAAAACACAAATCGCTTTTAAGTTTTGGCATAAGGCCTACAAGTGTTTATAACTTGTGTAAGGAAGTCATCTATCTTAACCAGTGTAGGTCAAACATATTTTCCATGTTAATTAGATGTATTGGATCTGATATGTCAACGACAGTGCTTCATTTTAATCAGCAAAGAGAGGGCTCTTTAACACACACAATGCAGGTATAGCTTCTCCCAAACTAAGTGTAACAAGTCTGGAAATTATAACATCACAGGCACTCCTTCCAAGGCCCTAGAGATGCCGGACGCTGGCTTTCTCCGTGGGCTCTCACTTGCGGTAATAGAACACTGGAATTCTACAGAGTAATTATCACTAAATTATAATTGCAATAATGGATGTGTTTAGTCACTCTAGCAAGACCAGTCTCCTGAATATAATCACCTAAAAAGGATGTATAGTTATTTTTGCTTTGACCCAGTGGAAATGTTCAAAATATCCCTGTGATTTTTGAAACAGTTACATGCAATTTTTGGTACTTTCCAGAACAGTGCTGATTAACCCAGTAATAACCAGAAGTTTTTTATATCGTGCTTTTGGACTATGCCTCTCTGCACTGTAGTCTCTGCTTTTAAGTTACATGCTGCCAGATGAAGGGATTTTTTTGAATATATTTTTGGAAGTAAATTCCCAGTGTTATGACAGCTGTTCTGAAATGTGTTGTGACAAAAATATCCACACAAAATGATTTTTTTAAATACATTTTCCAGTTATTGGGGAATAACAACTGGGCTAATTTCTTTGGAGCCTGTACATTTTGCAGATATACATCTGTTACACTTTGGTATCCATGTTTATAGACATTAGCCCATTCCTATGCATATTCTACCACTGTGGAGATTTAAACTCTACAGACTCAAGACAAAATAGTCTTCTCAGGACTGAGCTGTGGCAAGTTCAGTACTCAGTTCAGCAGCTCAACAAATCCCAGCATGTCCAAGTGCTGTGCCTGGTGTCCCAACCCCATCCACCTCTGGGGCAGCCAGCTGTGCCTGGCAGAGCTCAGCTGTCACCAGCACATCCCATCTACAGCAGGTTCTCCTTTGGCTCACATTGCACCTCTGTGAAGGTCAGGGCTTATCAAGCTGAAGCAGTGCCTTTGGACAATATTCATGGGTATTTCATGCTGTGTCCCTGGCACCCTCCACACTGAAAACCAGGGTTTTACACTCAAAGAGTCCTTGGGGATATGAAATAAACACTGCTCTTAAAGGCTCCCATCATAGCAAACTCCTCTCCCAACTTTTCAAAGGTAGGTGGCGTGTTAAGAAAGCATCACAGCAAAAGATCTCCCAATCATTTTTTTAAATGAGACAACACTTATTAAAGGGAGATGGAGACAATGGAGATTATATTAAGCCACTCCAGATGCAGACAGGCCTTCTCCTGGTTCCTTCACACCTAGAGGTCTGATTCCTTTGACTTCAGTTGCTTACTGTCATTACTGCTAACTTCTGTTACTTCTACTTTATACTAGTGTGAGCCTAAAGGAGCCAGAGAAACTGAATATCGTTACCAAGGGCAGAAAACCCTTCAACAGATGGGAAAATGATCCCACTTGGCAAGAGGCAATGTTTGGTACTTAAAAAAAGGAAAAAGCTTTTGGATTTCAGCCACCAAATCCAGTCCCCAATCTTGGGCTGTGCAGAGTAATTCCCAGAGCTCAAAAATGTAATGTACTGCTGTGGATCATCCATTAAACTGTCTATTGAATGAGGTATAATGCTAAACAGGCTGAGGAGAGTCTATCATTCAGATTAATGCAACTCCAACTCACAAAACCTTCAGAAATGGTTTTTTGTAGGCAGGGCAACTTGGTGCTAAATAAGTTTGTTTGCTTTGAGAGCCAAGATGTTAGAGCATTAGAAGCCCAGAAGAATATGGCTATTTCTAGGGGTCGAGTCATGCCACAAGTATGCAACAAAATGGAAACAGAGTAAACACTAAGAAACAAAGAAAACTGCATGAATTTCTACCTCTATAATAAAACCTTAGCAACAACATACAAAGCCTTAAAAAAGTGCCTCCGATTTTTGGTCTGAGGGCAATTTTTAAAGAAGCATTTTACTCCAGTCAGAAGCCCACTCTGATTCTGTAATTTCTTTTGCAATAGTGTGAAATGTGCCCTTTTCAGCTGCTGTCTGGGTGAAGTTTTAAGCAGCCACCGAATGTGTCTCTAATGTTGTCATCACAGTATGAAACACCATGCGCACTGTATCATTAAAAAAAAGCATCCTAAATGATTGTGGAGAAGATGGATTTACTTAAAAATTAAGAAAAATAATATGTATCTCAAGCTCCTCGAACATTTAGGCACTCAGAAAAAAATTTAAAAACCAGCTTAGCATACTGAAAAGAATATCTTTCCCCCAAAGAACTTGAACTATGATTGGAATAAAACACTGTCATTAAGCTGGTTGCCCTCACGCTTCAGCTTATAGGTGCCATAGGTATAGAAATGATAAAACATTCATTACATGAAACAATGAATTAAGAGGTGCATTCCTCTGTTCTTTGCATTGTTCATGCCCCCAGAATAAAAATTTCATACTTATTAGGTGAGTCACTTTAATTTTAAGTCATATAGTTATCAATTTGCATATAAATAGTCAAAAATCATTTTGTACTTACTCTTAAGTGCTGAAGTCTGTAGGCAGGGAGCAGAAAAGGACAGGAAGAAGGAAGGAGAATACACGGAACTCTCTATATAAAGTATTTGGAGAGATAATCTCCATGTTGGAGAGATACGGATTTGATGGGTGGACTGTTCAGTGGATAAGGAATTGGCTGGATGGTCACATCCAGAAGGTAGTACTCAATGGCTTTAAGTCCAGATGGAGAGCAGCAACAAGTGGTGTACCTCAAGGGTCCGTGCTGGGACTGGTACTGTTTAACATTTTTATCAATGACATAGACAGAGGGATTGAGAGCAACAT
>JAOXNO010000013.1:30427252-30439297 GCA_028565335.1 Limnodromus scolopaceus
AGTTCTTTACTATGAGGGTGGTGGAGCACTGGAACAGGTTGCCCAGGGAGGTGGTTGAGGCCCCCTCCCTGGAGACACTCAAGGTGAGGCTCGACGAGGCCCTGGGCAACCTGGTGTAGTTGGGGGTGTCCCTGCTGACTGCAGGGGGTTGAACTAGATGACCTTTGAAGGTCCCTTCCGGCCCAGATGATTCTATGGTTCTGTGATTCTATGATTCTATTTGTACTTGCTCGATATTGAAAACTCCATTATATTCTTCATGGTCCAGAGCCATAATCTGTGACTCCGTAATAGCAGTCTTACTCCTCTATGATTCTGTTGGACTTAATTATTCAATCCCTCAATGTCCTGTGGTGCCTAAAGTAGAAGGGACGCTGTAACATGTCTTAAAGACTTGGCCCACTTCTCTGTAAAGGACTATATAACTATCATTTATTAGAATATTATTTCATGGTTATGCTTTGAAGTGAGAAACATGTGGGACACAAAGACCCTATGTATACTAATTCAACTTTTTTTCTTGCTGGTATTTCAGAGAGAGAGCCAGATATGGGTTCCTTAGTAGCTTCCTCAGTCTCTTTGTACCTCATGAGTCTCATTCTATTTTAGTACAGCCCGAGGTATCTGGATGCTGGGTGTTTGTTTTGCAAAACATTGAAAATGAGTGTACAGTAAGTGAGAGTTCTGGCCTCAGATTCCTCCCTTGAAAAACAAAATTGTTCTTTTTGGATGGTGCTGAGAAGTGTTGAGACAAAAATTAGAAGAACTTTGTACCTTTGCCCTAGTGGAAGAAAATAGTAACAAGACAACCTGAACCAAACATGGACATGAGCAGCCTCAGCCCCCAGTGGAGATTCACATCAAGGTCATCTGTCAAATAAGCAACAGTGAAGTACGTGTGCAGACTGTTTCTTGTGACATATGCCCTTTTCTGGCACCAAAAGTAAGTAGTCTTCATCAGACTGTGGGACAGTTTGTTTTAAATTGCAGCTGAAATAGATATGTTGAATTTAAAGTGATAGGTCAAAAACAGAAAGGAAAGGTCTTACAAGCATGATTTGTGGGTGCAATGCAGTGAAGGGCTAATATAAAATCTCTTTCTCAACCAGCATGTGGAATCACTTACTTAAGACTCAGTCGTTTGCTTGAAATGGTAAGCTCTATCCCTCAGCTCTCTGAATGATATTCAAATAGCAAAAACCTTTCTAGAGAAAGCAATGGACAATAAAGGTATAAAATCTACATCTCTAATCAGCTTTTAGATACACACTACAGTGCAATAAGAGGATTCCACCATTACACATCCAAAGCAGAGAGTACACTGCCCAGAAGTGAAGAGTTTTGCCAAAAAAGCCTGACCCATCTCTCATGTGAGAAGTGTAAACCAGTAATTCAGGGGCCATTTGCTTTTATATGACAATCTCAAGAATCTTCTGTTGTGACTATACACTTCTGTTTCACACTGTTACCAGATACGTTGCTTTCCCAGTCATGTAGGAGACACTGAGAAAAAAAATCGGGTTTTGTGGTGTTGGTTCCTCCCCCCGCCCTTTTTTTTTCTGTAAAACTACAATGATACAAACATTACTATTGATATCTCATAGCTGCTCCTAAATATCACATTACAAGAAATAGACCTCCAAGGAAGACTGAGGGAACAAGGAAGACTGAGGGAATTTTTGCTTCAAGCAAAAGGCTTGAATAATGAAATACTTTATTATGTCTACAGGGACATTCTTTTTATAATGCTCTCTCTTAAGAATCTTCCTCACAAAGAACTCGAGATTTCAAATTATTTAAACATCATTAAAGTAATCTTTGAATTTGTAGCTCACTGGGTTCAGGCTGTGCTGTATAAAACTTTCTAGTAGCTCTCCAAACAAAACAATTACCTTCTGTCAGTGAGAGCTATTCAACACTGAGGGAAAAAGTCTGATTACTAAAAATAGGTGTCTACTGGCAGCTTAACCCTAAGATATCAAAGATACCTACAGTGCAACAGCCTAAATAACTGAAATGGTATAAGATACATTTGTTTAGGTACCTGAATTGTTCCCTGAATATCCAAGGTCTCATCCCTACTGAAGATCCATGAAGCAGATAATTATCTACAATCTATTTATAACTGACAGTGTGTAGGAGACTGTGGATGGATGCCTTTCTGGAGGGTATTGATCTGCCAACCAAAGATGCTCCCAGAAGGCCTGGGGTTCACCAGTGTGAAGCTGCCACTCCTGGGCCATCAGAAGACACTGTAGGAGCAATACTTCATGTTCTCCACCACATCCTAACAGCAATGACCAGAGCTGATGGTTTGAACTACAACCAAATGACCTTGCCCCAGCCAGACTTAGAAACCCAAGTAAAGCCTTGCAGAGCTATAGGGACAAGGGTCTTCAGGAACACACTGGTAGCAAACAGCTGGGGATAGTAACATTTTAAACTAACACAGCTGTCTGCAAATTGAACATCTGTCCACAGGCTAAGTATTCAGCTATATAATAAATGGAACAAAAAAAGATACACTTTGGACGACTTAAAAATGTGATTCTTACTAGTAGATATTCTCTTAAATCTTACAAATCCCAGTATTTCTTGCATTACGAATATGCAGCCCTCATTTGCCTACTATGTGTCACAATTCTCTGTCAACTAGAAAAGAAATAAAGGAGATGCAGAAATCCTACGAAGCCACTTGTACGGGATGTTACTTGCTAGGGATTAAGACCATTTACTTTCAAAGCAATAGTGGTAATGACACACACATACATATATATTTATGGAGATACACATATACCTTCAACTAAGTCCTCTTAAAACTGTGCAGCCTATGTTGGGCTATAAATATGTAATAAATGGAAAGTAAATTGAATGGATTCCTCGCTTCCTAAAACATGTTACTGTCTATCCTAAAGCCTATGCCAGCCTTAAATTGTGCCAAGACTTTGTGACATTAGGGTAGTGGAACAACTCTCATACAGTGCCATATGCCAAGAAAAATTATATGTAAAATCAGTACCATCTTTTGATGAATTCCACTATGGCACAACCGTATTTGTGATGCACAAACATCCTGCTCCTGCCACATTGTGTGACACTATTACTATGTGACCTCTCTTTGAGATTAATTCTAGGAACTAGGCTGATTCCATCACACAGACCCTGAATAGTATTCACAAATAAGACCTTTGGGTGATGAAGAGACAAAATGGTGAATATCCCATTATTGATCCCTGAAACATCAAGTATTCTTATTCGTTGCTACACGTGCAAATCCCAGTAAAGGATGAAAAGTGTGTACCAGCAAAATTTTCAATATACAATAAGCACATAGAAATTCAGTAATATGTGCATCTGTACAAAAATTGGTGATTCAGTCAAATAAAAGCAATAGCATTCTTTGCTGAATATTTTAAGGCCATCTTTGATCTGATATATACTTATACACATACACACATATATACCTACTGCAGTTAAATTCCTCTTTGTGCTACTGAAACTAAATTAATTGAATGACATTTGGGTGCCTTTGTCCCATTCTGATTACTTATGAAATATTAATAAGAAGGATTTCATAATAAATAATGTGTAATTTTTAAGCTATTACTCATTGGTAGTAACAGCATTTGTCAACAAGATCTCTGTCCTCAGAGCAGTCTGTACACATCAGCCCTCACGACATCATTGTGAAATGGTTGTTTATGGCAGACTTGGACAAAACTCCCTCCTTGAAGGCAGAGATGCATGGGGTTGTGCTGCTCTGCAGAGACAGTCACTTCACACAGTGAAGGTGTGTCCTTCTCTTACCGCTGTGACCAGTCCCATGATGTAAAGGTACCTCTTCATTTGTCTCCTGTGATGGCAACAGGACCACAGCTAGAGAGCGTCTGTCCTTCAGACTCACTCTTACACACCAAATGCAGAGTGGCTAAAGTATCATCATTCCTGTGAAAATTATGACTCTACTGGAAGACGGGCATCAGATGTGCTCGCTTTATGAATATAATCTATTGCCAATGTATTATTATGTTAAATGTGGTGCTGACTCTTCCTGAAACTTTGGTGAGATACGGAAAAGCTAACCTTATATTAAAGGTGGGAACTGAAGATCAAGACAGATAGTGACCTACCTTGAAATCATGCAGAAAAAACAGTGGTAAAGCAAAAGATTACATCAAGATGTCCTGTGTGCTACTCCATTTTCACACCCATCAAGCTGTCCCACACTGGAAGGCAGAAGGGGGATTAAAAAGCCCAAAAGCCCAAATTCACAGGACTAGCTGGTGTTCCCTGGAAGAAATGCATGGTTCCATGATTCTGACTCTATATGCTATTTCCCCTTTCCTAATATGTACAAGGAGAACTTTCCCTACGCATTTTTCACAAAGGATAGCATGGCAGTGAGGGTGCTACGTACCAGCAAGGCACAGGCAGCCATTCTTGTGACTGTGGCTTGTGAGGGGCTGTGTGTTTGTGAACGGTGAGGTAGACTTTCCTAAGAGACTCTGTTAAGCTTTGATGCAGAGCAAGTTCCATGCATTTCGTCAGGATGTCCCAGATTTAGGCCCCTTACTGGCTCAAGTTGGCAGCAGAGCTTTCTGTTGTGTCTTCATCTCGCAGCCTCCTCCTCACCAACCTGACAGGATTTTCTGCTTTTCTGGGAAAGAAGCTCTTCAAGACTGCCCTTCAGGGTCTATGGAAAATTAGCTCAACTCCATCAGAGGAAGCTGCTGTCAGTGCCCTGCTGTCATCTTCTCCTTTCAATGCTGCCCTTCA
This sequence comes from Limnodromus scolopaceus, assembly GCA_028565335.1. NCBI lineage: Eukaryota > Metazoa > Chordata > Aves > Charadriiformes > Scolopacidae > Limnodromus > Limnodromus scolopaceus. The sequence continues at coordinate 30,432,029 of JAOXNO010000013.1, forward strand.
GGAGGGAGTGCTGTGCTTTGGAGGCTTCGTTTGCTACAATTTTCTTCCAGAAATACTCAGCTTTCTCAAAAAATATTCTATCATATCCTTCAGCATTGCAGCTATTTGGTTTTGATTCAAATTACTACCCAAATATCCAGAAGGCTGAGACCACCATACAGTTGCTTGTACAGTTGTGAAAGAAAAAGCTCATAGTGTGTAGTTTCTCCAGTTTGAGTTCCTGTCAACGTTGACAGGCAGGTATGGGAATAGACCTGAAATGTGAGAGCTCTGAAGGAATTCTCCTTCCTAACTCTCTGAACATCCATCCGAGGTCCAAGCAACTTTAGTTAAACCAGGCAGCAGGTGCCTCCTGCAATAAATTTCAGCTTTAACAGCCGGAATCTGCATCCTTAGCCGACCTCCAAGGTCAGCCTGGCAAGATGGTCAGAATTAGTCTGTAGAGTAGCCCACAAGGGGAAGAGAGTGTGCGTGCACTGGACAGTAAAGCAGGACTGGGAGGTCTATGTTTGCCAAAACGGTGCTTGGGGACAAGTTTCTTTGTTCCTTGCTCTTGCGTATCCTCATGTGAAAAGTAAGGACAACAATTGCTTTCCCCACGGAATACTGTGAGGTGGGGAATAAAGTCCATTATATAATTCATGAGACACAGGCCAATAGACTTAAACATAGGTGGATTGGATAATAGTACTCACCCTTAAAAAGTCCCATGGGCTGGAGCCAGGGAGGCAGGATCAAACTGCGACCTTTTTCCAAGGGATCTATAGTTTTTCTAAAGAAAGGTAGCGAGTGCTACTACATTTCCTGTCGATTAATATCTGTTATACACTTTCTATACCCTGAGGACCCCCTCCAGGGAACTGCCCAAAAAAAGTAAAGAGTTAGAAATACAGAAGATGAGTTCTTACAATTCAGCTCAGAAGTGGCTGAACTAGTTTTCTCACCAATGCTAGGCTTCTTGTTGAACTCTGCAGTGTTAGTTTCTTACTTGTACCCGTTGCAGGAATACATCATCAAAACCAAGCCTTCTGAAGCACACCGTGACAGTCATTGGCAATTTCCTATGATAAACACCATATGATTCATTTTTATTAGCCATGGCATAGAAAAAAAAAAAAAAAGAAGAAGAAAAAAAACCACAAAAAAAACCCACAAAAAAACCCCTCAAGTTCTTCTGTAAATGTAGGTGACAGCATAAGGAGGAAGAGAAAAGTCAGCTGAATCCAGAATCAAATGGTTTTTAAATTTTTTAGTAATTCTTATTTCCTATTTCTTATTTATTTTTTTGTCAGAGTTAGGTTGATGGTTGGACTAGATGATCTTTAAGGTCCCTTCCAACCTAGACGATTCTATGATTTTATGATTCTATAATTATGTCGTTGTCCAGTGCTTTAGGAATTGTATTTTTAATATGATAAACTGGATGGCTGGAATGTTACTAGAGATCAAAAAGTTCAGCTGATGAAACCAACTGGTACCTAGAGACCCTTCAAGATTCTTTCAAGAAACACACAAATATAGTGGCTCAGCATGCCACATTTTTGCCCTATTTTGGATTTAGCTATTGAGGAAAACTAGCAAATTAAGTATTTTTACTACCAGAAAACAGTATTTGTTCCGCAACAAATGTTAACCACTGCCTATGTTTATTTATTTCCCTCTTTTGCACTTGAATATTATTCATTAACCACAGGAACAGAAGAATCTTTGAATACCAGCCCAAATTGTCTGAAAGGCTTTCTTGGTTTCCAAAGCATGAATTCCACAGCATTTACTATAAAGAAAAATATTTACAAGCTGGGTGGTAGGAGACACCTAGGTGGAGTGAAATTGATAGTGGGAATAGAAGTCTGACTCAACTGTAGTTAGAGTGAAAACTTACCCAGAAAACACAAATGATAAGCCATTAATAGAAAGTGTGCTCTTGAGATTCATTCCACGAGTATGATAGTACAGCAAGGAAATAGCACCAGCAGTGCCAACTGGCTGCAAAAGAGAAAAACAAACACCAGCAGGGTATTAGAAACTGATCTGGGAGAAAAAATGCCATTTACAGGTAAGATATATTAGGTGAGATTTGTCCTGTGACTGCAGCTCTTTTGTGCAGGGAAAAGGCCCGAGTAGTGAAAAGAGCCTCTGAAAGGTCCAGATGCAACTGAAGGAGGATTTCCTCCAGCAACCACGAGGAAGGCTTTTGGCTGTCCCTCTAAAAGTCATCGGCAACCCCAGGCATCAAATCAGCCCCCAGTGGAGGTGGGGGCTGCAGAGCCAAACCACATGCGTTTCAGACACGTTGAGCAACACTGTCAGCAGCAGAGCACATGAGGCCTCTGAGCTACGTAAATTCTGCAAAAATCCAAAGACTGGCTCAATGCTTGCAGCAGCCTGGGCTAGGGAGGAGGCTAAAACTGCCTTTACTTCTCCCTCCTGGTGGGGATAGGAGTCCTGTGCTCTTTGGCAGGTGACCCAGGCTGTCACCCCTTATCTTTTCTCCCTGACACCGAAATTCACATAGAGTTGCCTTTAAATTTAAAGAGAGGCATATTTGAAGAAAAGAAGTGAGAATAATAAAGCCACAAGTTGCACTGGGGAAGACGCATGTACTCTGGTGTCCCACAGGAACATCACAGAGCACTTCATGTATCTCTGTGCATCCCCATAAGGAGCCAAGCCGTAAGAAACTGCTCCTGTTGGGCCAGGCCCCAGCGCATAGCATCTTCCACATGCTGGGTGCATTGGCCATCACTGGGATAGTGTAGCCTCGTGGGCTTCAGAGGCTTGGGCCACAGAAAGAAAAGGAACTGTTTATCCGCCACCTTAAAATCTCATACTTTAAGACTTAGTTCATGTCAAGTCACTTCCCACAACCATAAAACAAAGCCTAAATGGAACAAGGAGGAGGAGAAATAGAGGGATATTCTTATTCTAATGAAAAAATTAGTAGGCACAGGAGCCTGAAGGGGCACATGAGAAGATGTCATAAGCATTTCTTTGCTCAGACAAACTGCTTTAGCAGTGAGAGCATCAGAGAAGAGGCTGTCCGTGGCTAAAAAGGAAAAATCCCCAAAGTGGCCACAGCATCCAAGGAAGTGTTCAGGCCTGAGTCAGCGGTTAATTAGGTAGCTTCATATGGGAGAAACCATTTATAGGAAGCCCTCATTCTGAAAAAAAATCCCATGTACTCCATCTGGCATTATGACAGGCCAGTAAATGCTAGATAGAAGAGACAGAAAGAAATGAGGCAAGAGCTTTAACAGTGGCCAGGAAAAGTCTTTAACTCCTTATCACCTTCTCATTAACACCTGTCTTCTACATCGGTTCCCAACTCATCTAGATACACTAGATTAGCTGGTGGGATGACTCACTCATCGAGGTGAGTAAACTCTCTCCACCAAAAAGGCGGAAGGTGACAAATAAATTGGTTATAGTAGTGGCCACGATAATCATTCCCCCAGTGTTGCAGGGGCAGGGCAGAGAATCAGAAGCCATGACAGGCAGTTTTGTGGTGTTAATATGGTTTGAAACAAAAGTAAGTAGGGAGAGTGACCTTCTGATTTCAAATTTACTGCTGCTGGTGTGATCTCATCATTCCAAATTACTGGATTGGGTAAATAAACTCTCCGAAAATGCAGCTGCGTTGATGGGTTCTTGCATTCTGTTGGCTTGTATCTAATTTATTTTATTCCCATTCAATTTGTAGAACAGACTCTTGCAAGTATTTCCCAATAACTTTTAAATTTCTACAATTGCTGAGATAGTGTCTCAGACAAAGACCTATAGGGCTGAAATAAAAATAGTGAAGGGTTCAAGATGACATCATGTTTTATGAACACAAGACGTGACCACAAATAACCTACAATAACCTTTAAAATTAGTTTTTTCCTGACTTCATAAAACAATATTTTATTTGGCAGGCCCTTATTGGCAAGCACTTTGAACAGTTCTATTTGTTTTCTGTAACCAGGAAGACACAACCAGTGTTTTCACATAGGTTTCCTCAGTACTGTGGTTTTGCCATTTTCTGCCTCTTTATTACTGCCTGCTGCTGTTGAATATTTTTCTTTGGGATGTTTATTAAGAACAAGGATATGAATTAAAAAAAAAAAAACACCAAGGTTTCCTTATAACAGCACTGGTGAGTTTCTCCCACTGTAATATTACTGTATCAAAAACACAGAAATAGATCATGGTATCTAGAATGATCTGGTTGCTTTAAGTCTAAAGTTATGTAATAACATACAGCTGGCTACATGTATATTATGAAAAACTGAAGGAAATCAGCCCATATGTCCTTTGATGCATTAACCAAGACCAAGATTTAGAAATCCACCATAACTTGTAACACCATATGAAATGGAGGAAAGGGGCTTAGCCAGTCACTGAACTAAATAACAAAATAAAATCTAAGCGTTCTAGTTGAAGTAAATTCAAAATTAATATCACAGAGTGCAAGAAATGCTCCTGGTTTCTTAGGGGATTTTACCTGGGATTAGTTGCTATTTCGCTTCGCTATAACCAGTTGTCCTGGTTGTGAGAACGACGATACGAGAGGGGTGTTTTTCATAGTGCCGCCTGTAACTGAACGGCATTGCTCGCTGTATTTGACACCGTTCAGGCTTTTGTTGTTTTGAGTTGTGCTGTCGTGGAAAAATGGACCATTTTCCCACCACATCTGTAGGAGTAGTTATGCTGCTCTCAGTGGCCTAAATATGTAATTTTGGGGCTTGGGGTTTTTTTTTTTAAATATTCTTTTTAAATATCTCTATAAGATTTTTATTCAATGTAATTTGAACTAAGAAATTTAGTCTGTAGTCCAAATTGCACCATTCAGCAAATCCCAACCCCCCAAAATGTTTTGTGTGTTTGAGCAGGGGCCGTGCAATTAAGATGAGCTTTTCAGCTTCTGTACACAGTTCTGACTTCCTAGTAATCCCTCTTTCTTCTGTACAGTATGAAGCTTGAGTGAATAAGGAAAGTTCCAATAATTAAACTTGCTCTATTGACCTAACCAAAATTAACTGGCTATGCAACAATGTAGCTGTCCATGTAAAAACAGGAAGTCAGATTTCCCCAAGTAACCCTTATTCACCATGAGAAAAACAGCTGGTGCTCTCCCTTTACATGCAAGTGTGTGGGGCATGGATAAAAGATGTATACTTCTGATATCCTCTCTTTTAAAAGGGTGTGTTTTTTTTTCCAGTGGAAGTTTTCCAGCTCTCAGTTCCTGAGAGGTAGGGCCCCAAGATAGTCTGGTCAAAATAGTTAGAATCGTATCTTTGTAGGGAGAAGTCTGTGAAAACGAACAAAGCAGCCACATTAGTATAACATGAATAATCCTCCCTGACCTCCAAAGAGAAAAATAATAAAGGATTTATTACACTTTTTTTTTTCTCCCTAAGAAAGAGTAATAAGAAAAGTCCTCCTTACAACAACAATAACCACTGTTTCAGAATCAGAGCTTTTGTGTCACTGTTTTTCAGTAGTTACGCTACATTTCTCCCAGTACACTGCTGGGATTTTTTATTCTTTATTTTGCTACGCATGCTCGCACATCTGCTCCACATGTGTGATCAGCAACTGGATTTTCTGAGCTGAACGTCCTGTTAAATGGACAGAGTGGGCAGATCATTCCTTAGAGAGCAGAGAATCTGCCTCTGGTGGATTGCCGCCAAATGCAATGGTGTAATAAAGAAAAGAAAGCTGCTCATTCGGATTGCTCTGAAATGAACTGTGTCCTCTCCTAAAATACCATCTGGTTAGGATCCCTGGAGGCGCAGTGCAACACACCTAGGTCTGGCAGTCTGTATGTTTGATGGCTGTAAATGTCTCTGCGTAGGTCGACTGGGGGAAGGCAGGATCATTAAGAATTAGAAGAGGTGAAACAATTGTACTCTCATTCCCTTTCACCCACCCAGACAAGATTACACACGAGGGCTGTGGAGGTGATTGGACTTTCTGTTGCTGGAGCTGACAGCTAATCTTTAAAAGAGCTGTCTTAGGCTTCAACTTTCTATGTATTGTCTAAAAGCTTTGTTTTCAGCTGGTGTAAACCAGCAGCAGTCTGGACTGATCATCTCTCCTCGGATTTGGGCCTCAGTGCATTAATCAAGGGGTTTATAGTAAACTCTATGAAGGAGATTGAAGTGAGCCTTATGCTACGTATGCAAGGCAATCCAGCTTCCAAAAATCAAATCACACTAGGGACTGATAACAGATGTACAAAGTAAGAGGAGAAATTAACAGATGCTTCCCAGTTTGGGCCATTATCACCAATGAAACCCAACTCATACGGTCTATAGGTCACATTAAAAAGTCTGCTGCAGATAAATTTGGTGCTTTCCTGATGCTGGCAAAATTAAGATTGCTGGGACCGCACAGTACTGGATCTATCCTGAATACAAGTTGATTTTCTGAAATACTAGCACTGCTGCTAAAAGGATCCCTCTGTGTGTTGAGCAGTCAGTTCTGCAACCAGACAAATAGTATCACACTGGTTTCATCCATCTCTGTAATGGATGTCTTGTAAAGCAGGAAACGTGACAGTTCCATTCTCAAGAAACCAAATATTTCATTTTAATTTTCTTCTCAGTCTACATCTATCCTGGTGAATTAATCAGGGCCTGGGAACATTCCTGGGCACTGGATTATGATCATCTCTGGTGTTAAACAGATAGGCAAGTCCCTAGCACCCTCAAGGCCGCTGCCAACTACCCTTCAAACCGCTCCCAGGCACAAATCAGAAGCGGGGGATTTCCAGAGCCATTCCCAATAGGCAATTTGCAAGCAGCCACCCAGTTTTGAAGGTTAAGAGTGTTTACTAGAGCTGAGCTGGCTGCTCTGTGCTTGTTGGCCTTGGTTCCTGGGAATTCTCCGGGAATGTCTCAGCCGCCCATCCATAGCCCTGGACAACTCTCACCAGTGAGACTTTATTTTAAGCAGGGGCAGAGTCCACCACTTTTTGAGGCATAGGGTTTTTTTCTGCCTGGGGAGACCATTTTCTTTCTAAACAAGCCCAAATTATAAAACCCTGGAGCTATTTTCAGGGCTTTCCTCTGCAGCTACCACTTGACAGGATTTTGTTTCAGCTTCCCTGGAAGCTGTTGGGCGACCGAACCCCTGCAGTGATTTCACTGACCGGGCGGATCTCACATCCTCTAGCTAATGCAATCACTCTACCCCATTGAAAGTACCCTGAAAATGTTTTGTTTTGTTTTTCTTTTTCCAGAGGTGTTTTAAAAGAACTAGCTATTGGATATATTGTGAGTTCCT
>JAOXNO010000013.1:30439397-30460576 GCA_028565335.1 Limnodromus scolopaceus
TGAAAATGTTTTGTTTTGTTTTTCTTTTTCCAGAGGTGTTTTAAAAGAACTAGCTATTGGATATATTGTGAGTTCCTATTGTTCTTTTTAACCATCTGCTTGTAATTGTGCTGGGTTTCATTCAAGATGATTTTTAACTAATTTGAAATCATTAATTTGATTATTGCTTACCACCCAGGAAAGAAATGGCCAAAAAACAGTATTTGGCCTTTGCAGGACTTTTCAAGGACTTGGATTCAGCTATAATAATAATGATTATTATTATGTATTATTATTATTTCTCTTGAGCCAGACATTTTTAAAAATTGCTTTATGAACAATGACAGAGGATGTATCTTAAAGAAATTACTCCTCTGGCTCAAGATGTTATTTTAGCAACTATGAAACTGAGAAAAACTTCACTTTCACTAACAGCTGTGCTGGCTTATTGAGTCCCACACCAGGTATTCCAGGGAAAGTCTCTTGTTTAACTGGTACTTTCTGGGCTTGCCTGCATGAAGCTGCAGCCTGGCAGGAATTCCTGGACAGACCGGCTTCCAGACCCACGGAGAGCTTTGTCTGAGCCCAGCGCTTCCAGGCTCCAAGTACCAGGTCCAGGGCCACCAGGTGCAAAGAGCAGGACTAAAGGGCTGGGACTCAAAGGGCTGCCAGCCAGCTGGGAATAAGCCCTGATGCACAAAACTGTGAAGCCAGAGGCTTCCAACCTTGACTTTCTACTGCTCAGGGTTTGAGAAATGCAAGGCCTTTGGTGTTCAGCATTCTAGAGTTAGTGAACCAGCTTTCTTCAATTTGCAGTTTCTGATAGACCATTCCATTCGATAATTTCTAATAGAAATCAGCGGAATACACATAGGGTAGAAAAGAAAGCAGTGCGCAGAGCTGTTTGTTAACTAACCATGATGATTAATTGGTAGTATATAAAAAAGCTGAACTCCTAAACCCAGGTGAAGGTTTTTCAGTCTGGCAGTTGGAGATGGCTAGGGAAGAGGGTTAACAGTTCTCAGCCAGACCTTATATCAGGTTCAGCATAAGGCAGGATGCACCTAAGGAAACCATAATTGCAAAATAACACTATTTAAGTAACATAAAGAGCTCTCCCATTGTTTCAAATGCAGATCCTATCTTGATCAATTATTGTGTACAAAAAGATGATTTAGCAAAGAGGTAGTTGAAATGGAACAGGAGCATTAAGGCAAATGCTGGAGAAAAAAGTTTTCATTCATTATATAAATCACAGTGACAGAGTAATAACTAACAACAAAGTGAAGCCATTGAGGTGACAAACTAGATGATCAGAGCCCACCATTTGAAATTAACCCATTTTGAAGTTTGGTTAAGTTCATTTAGAGGTTTTCAGTATTGCCTGGTTTTCTTTCTGCCTTTCTGGGTCCCCACTGATGGTCAGCTCAGTTCCCCACAAGCTGAAATCTCCCGGGAGTGCGATTCCCTTGTTAGTGACCACGGCATCAAGTGGCAGTGCCGTGGCTCAGGCCACAACCAGGCTGGGCAGATCTGCTCCCACCGCCTGCACTAGCTGGGGTCTGTAGGATCTTCTGTAAACCAAACTTGTGGGGCAAAGAACCATTTGGAAGTGTATGTGAGAAATAAGGAGTTGGTTTGGACAGAAAGGATTCCTTCTTTTATACATTCCTTATCAGCTGAGCAAGGCACTTCATCCTACCTGAGAATACTTTTCCTCATTGTAAGAAAGGAGAACTGAAAACCAGTGATTGCCTGTACGAAACCACCGAATTTGAGGCTAAGTACTTCACCCACCCTGGGAATTGATCTGCTGCCCTTTGAAGACCTGAAAAGTCTTCCTGCTGGCTCAGGTGGGTTTTTGGATTGGGTCCCCCATATAGGTACAGTAGAAAGCCCCTAGCCAAGCAAATAAAGCTTCAAGAAATCAAACTATTATATTCTTTGCAGTTCTGCTATAATGCATTTAATAATAATTCAAATCTTAGCCATTTTATGGGGTCACATACAGAAATGGAAAGGGATATAGAGAAAGACACAGTGTGAGACGTAGAGTCCTGCATAAGAAATAGGCTCTTTTAGCACACATGGTGGTACAAGGGCAGATCTCTCCAGGGCCATGCAATAAGCCATGGCAGCTATCCTCTACTCTACCCGGCATATGGATTTCTAGGTCTCACAAAGCTTAAGAAAAGGACTCAGCAATACAGTACTGTGCCATACCCCACCACACAACTCCTCATTTTGCAAACACTATGATAGCATTATGGGCTGGCAAAAGGAAAAAAAAAACCTACTGCTGGGGAAAAAAACTGTTTGCTGATTTTGTCGGCTCAGTGTTGTCAATACAGTTTTTAATTGCCTCAGCAAGTTGTCGTTAGGTGAAAGATAACAGCCTGCCAAGTCTAGAGAGTAAACATTTTGTGTTGGTCCGCCCACAAAGCATTCAAATAAGGAACTGGAGCTTTCAGCGTAACTCAGGTTTAACTATCTCATTTTCAACATAGTTCACTCTTCATGGCCTTTCAGATCCTGGTCTCTTCATGTTTGTTCTCAGCCTCCTGAACCTTCCTGCCTGCTCTTTCATGTTCGACATCTGGCTTAATCAGACATAGGTTATCATTATATTTGTGAACATGTCTGATGAAGGTGCCTCTTTTATTACTCACCTGCAGTCTGGTTTTAAACGTTAACATCTTAAATGTTGATAGGTTTTATTCTCATTCCCCAAACTGCATATTGTTTACACGTGTTTCACCTGGGTTCGTAATACAGATATTAAAATGCAAACAAATATATATATGCATATATTTGCATCCACACAACACATATTTTATGCATAGATATATATGTGCATACTGTATATAATGTATGCAATCTTTGTGCTTATATTTTTTACCAAGATTTGGCTCTAAATTAAATTATTTCTCCAATTATAGCAACACTTGTTGCTATATCTGTAACTTAACAATCAGAATGGACTTGTGTCGACAGTAAAGCAGCCCAGAAGCTCAGGACACCATGTAATTGAGGACCCTCTCCACATGTAGTTGATAAGTAAGCTGTGCCAGGTGGAAAAGGACTTCTCTCTCATGCTGTAGGACAGGGAAGGAAAAAAACTAAGGGTGCAGACATATTGTTCTAGGAAATAGAAGAGGGAGTTTCCAGAGGAGGTTTCTGGTCTCCTGTGGAAACCAGGGTGAATGAGATTTCTCAGTTCAAAGAAGATCAGAAAAAGGAAATCAGGGGCAGGAAAGCATGGAGAAAGCACACCTGAAGCTCATGAAAATATGGGGCTGGAGAGGGTGGGTTTGAGCCTGACAAGAGCTGCCTATGAAGGGAAGAGGAACTTTGCAGCTGGTGCAGCAGAAGGCAGTTTGGCCACCAGGACAGGCAGCTGAGGCTGAGATACAATCTGGAAACAAGAGCACCTGACCAGGAGTCACCAGGTGGCTCTCACCATTCTTTGCCTCCCCCATACGTACCCCTGAAGCTACTTTTATTTTTTACCCCTGAACTGTATACAGATCTCTAAAGTATGAAAATCCGTACAGTGTGGTAAGTCAACCAAAATAACCCATAAGCCTTTATCTTAGGACTTTTGCTCTTCTTATATTAACCTGCTTGGAGGCTACTGTATGTGAGACTTCATTCCTGTTCCATTTCAGAAGACAAGACTGCAATGTTTTCACTGCCCACTACTGAGCTATAAAGTTTCTTGGTCTCTATCCCGTAGGAATAAATCTGATAAAGCCTCTTGGGCTATTTGTCAAAAGTTCTGCTCTAGTTATCCTTTTGGACCTGAGAAACCAGCCAAAATTCAAGGGGTTTGGACTGTGCCAAAGAGGAGAAACTGGTGCAGGAATCAATATTTCTCTCAAACAATTTTGTAGATTTACAAGGAATGGATTGACCCTCTGTTCCTGAGGAGAAAAACCACAGTTATTTACCACATCAATGTCCTCCTAAGTTACCTCCCCATGAGGACTCTCTCCAGGCTTTTCAGAGTTGCGCAACCAGCTGTTTGTTGGTTTCTGCTCCTTTTCCTTCTATACCACACGAAGGAACATGTTGCAGAGAGATCACAAGTAACAGAAGCCAGGCTAATAGAAGAATCAAATTAACGCAGTCGTGTCAGACCTGTGTTGCATGTGAGCTAATAAGATTTGCAGAAGGTAGTGCTTATAAGTGCAAGCCCAGTACAATATGCAGGAAGCTGATTTTTTTGGCGGATATTGTTTAAGCCCTTCATAAGACAACCCCTTGTATCATATGGCTGGACCGCTGGGTTTCTGTGGGGTAACTGGGCATGTCTTCTCTTTGCTTCCATTTATTTCTCTTTTATATGCAACCCTTTCCAACCCTGCACCGAGAGATGAGATTCCTCAGTTGTTTTCACTATGTCCTTGTGTTAGTGTGGAGACCAGCAGAGCTCCATGAACCGCTTGTTTACTTGACTCCAGGTGGTCAAAGCTGCCCACTTCAGGGGACCTTTGCTGGACTTTCAGTTACAGAAAGTACTGGAAGAAGCCGCAAATTCAGCAGCTGTTTTCTTTTTCTGTGACTAGTATATAGTATGCTGTGCACTGCTTTATGAGTTAAGTCTGGAGTTACCTTCTGAACTTTAATGTGGACACTATAGATTTTAGTTGGAGTACCTGGGATTCAAACAGTAATTTTTTTTGGGGGGAGGGTGTGTGTGTGCTGTGGTTTGGGGGTTTTTTTGTGTAAACCAGCTGGACTGTCACAGTCTTCCATAGAAAATAGCCAATGAGCTATTACGGAGAGGATGGTCACTAGAGAAAACTACCATAAGGAGAGATGGAGGCAGATGCAGTAGCGATTTTTGAGTGTGTGCTTCTGTCCTGCAGGAGAGGTGTAATTGCGTTATCTCACTGTCAAGGCTGTGGGTAAACAGAGACTAAAAAATGATGTCTCTCAGCAAAACAGGAACAGCTCTCCCTAGCTATTCCACATTGCTTGCTGTCACCTTCAATGAATGTTTATAAAGAACTTGGGGATCTTAGCGTGCAAAGTGTCACATATGAGCCACTGATAATTAAATGTTTTATTATGTACTTGTTTAAGCCAATGCTAACAGTAACTAATGGAAAACTTCGATCTCTATGTCTCAAAAGGTCAGAATAATTGGAACGAGCTGACTGTCTGGGTAAAATGTGTGAAATCTGAAAAAAAGCCTGTCTGAAGAGTGTGGTGTGTTCTCACAAATGGGTGGAGAAAAGGAGTCTTTTTCATTTATCAGCACTTGTGTTTAATCTAACAAGAATAGAGCAAGCTGATACAGACAGAATATTTCCCATTTTCAGAATATTTTCCCTGTTAGTAGTCAGCACTTAAACTGCAGGCAGTGTCTAAAAGGATTTGTTACCTAAATAATATTCAAACATATTACATGTAAGTCATTAGCCAACTTGAACATTCGGCAAATGAGTCCAGTCAACTTGTTAAGATCTATGAATCTTCTCTGAACCAGGGTGAGGTGCTTGTTATCCATATCCCTAGCACTACCGCTTAAAACAAGAGGCAAGTGGATGCAATAAACAGTGCCAAAAAAAAAAAAAAAAAAGAAGAGATTGGTGACAACTGAGAATAAAACCAACTGGCCTTGGCTTAAACACAGGACCTATAAATTAACATGTGTGCAGGTGCAATTCTGAACGTGCCTTTGTGCATGTGCGCACACGTTCAGTGTCTGCCAGACAGAGATCACAGGCAACTATCGCAGCTCCCTCGGTCTCTGCTTGGCCCTGGCAGTTGTGGAGCTGGTAATTGTTTCCCAAAGCTATACACCAGGTGCAAGTCCCTTGGCTTTAGCCTGTCATTCACAAGACTACACTCCACTCACTTGGGAAGAGCCTACATAGTCTGCGATCTTAAAAAAAGAAGACAAGTGAGAACCAGAGAATAAGTACTTTAGCATTGAACAAAAATGTATCAACAGCCCTTGTTGGCTTTATTGCTAGCCATGAATATGTAATTGTATGACTTTATTTTTAAGATAATTTATTATCATAAGTTTCAGTTTAAATTTTTTTTTAAAAAATCAGTGTAGGATTGGCTGAACAACACGCTCACTTGTTTCTCCACACTTTAAGCTCCATCCAGCTACCTGTGAAGCCTGGGCTCGACCGACTACATCAGCCAGCAGAGATTTTAGGCTTACATTCTGCAGCTGGAAGTCCACATCCTGAACCTTGCTACACGTCAGGAGACCTTCCCCCCGCTACCTCCTCCTACATATTCACTTCATAATATCATAAACTACGCTACATTAGCTAAACCCATTAGCTAACCTTTATCATACACAGCGTATATATCGTGCCTAATAGAGTTAAGTTGCTAAAAAGTTCAATAGATGGAAACGTGTGCGTTACAAATGGCAGTTACCTGCTGCCGAGCCCCCGCAGGAGCCGAGCCGCGCTCCCCCGTCATTCCTGGTGTTATACTCCCTCTGCTGCCCGCAGCTCCTCCGCCTCTCCCCTGCTTCCAGGCATCTGCTCTTTCTGTCTCCTGCAGTTATCACCGCCGCCTTCATCAGAGGAGCTGAAGAGGCTGTGAAGGAATAACGACGTATGTTTATCACGGGAACAACCTTAATCCCGTCATCGCTTACTTTTTCTCCTCTTGCTCAGTGTTTTAGAGTTTCACCCCATTTCTTTATGGATCTCAGGTGCTTCCAGGGATCTGATTTTTCTCCTTTCCTCCTGTTCTGCAGGAACCCCTCCTAGAGCCCCCTCCTCCTGTCCCCAACCCCCCCTCTCTGTCATGTCACCTTGTTACCACTCTGCAGTAAGAGCAGAGGGACACAGAGGGTTGGGTTTTTTTCATCCCTCCATGAATTCTGACACTTGAATATCTTCAACCTAAATCAAAGCCAAAAAGTGACATTTGCTTTTTTTTTCTTGGTATGAATAGCGAGAGAAAAAGGAAATTTCGAAACATCTGGTTAAGTATTTTCAGTCAAAGTAAAGCATAGTTCAGCATCTAAATGCAGCTGGTTTAAAAAACCCAAAATATTCCAGTTTGGTTCCATGGATCATTTCAACATTGCAGACACTGTGTTTTCTTCCTAAAAATTTGTTTGGGTGGAAGATTCCCAAGAGTTCTCTCCTCCTCGTGTTACTAAGTGCCCGGGCTCACCCCCTGGGCAGAGAGTGGTGAAGAGGGATGTGGGGACTGTTCCCTGCTGAGGACCATGTAGGGGAGCGTGATCCTGAGCTCAGCTGCCCTCCCACCCCCCGGCTGCTGGGTTGAGGATAGGGATGCAGGTATAATCATAAATTGTCTAGGCTGGAAGGGGCCTTTAAGATCATCGAGTCTAACCATCAACCTAACACTGCCCAAACCACCACTAAACCATGACCGTCAGCGCCACATCTACACATCTTTTAAATACGTCCAGGGATGATGACTCAACCGCTCCCCTGGGCAGCCTGTTCCAATGCTTGATAACCCTTTCAGTGAAGACATTTTTCCTAGTATCCATCCTAAACCTCCCCTGATCGACTTGAGGCCGTTTCTTCTTGTCCTATTGCCTGTTCCTTGGGAGAAGACACTGACCTCCCCATCACTACACTCTCCTTTCAGGGAGTTGTAGAGAGCCATGAGGTCTCCCCTCAGCCTCCTTTTCTCCAGGCTGAACACCCCCAGCTCCCTCAGCCTCTCTTCATAGGACTTGTGCTCTAGACCGCTCATGAGCTTCTTTGCCCTTCTCTGGACTCTCTTCAGAATCTCAATGTCTTTCCTGTAGTGAGTGGCCCAAAACCAAATACAGTCTTTAACGCGCAGCCTCACCAGTGCCGAGTACAGGGGGACGATCACATCTTTAGTCCTGCTGGCCACACTGTTCCTGATCCAAGCCAGGATGCTGTTGGCCTTCTTGGCTGCCTGCTGTTGACTAAAATCCCCAGCTTTCCAGCCACCCTTCCCCAGGCCTGTAGTCCTGCACAGGATTTTTGTGACCCAAGCTCAGGACCCGGCACTTGGCCTGGTTAAACCTCGTCCCACTGGCCTTGGCCCATCGATCCAGCCTGCCCGGATCCCTCTGCAAAGCCTTTACCCTCAAGCAGGCCTACACTTCCCCCCCAATTTGGTGTTGTCTGCAAACTTACTGAGGGCACACTTGATCCCCGTGCCCAGGTCGCCGATAAGACACTGATAGTGCCCCTGCAGCGTAGGCCTGTGTGGGAATCAAGAAGGAGGCTTGCCCTGGAAATGGCTGCCGGCCCCCAGCAGGCCTCAGGCTGCCGGGGCTGGTCACATGCTGCCTGACAGGCCTCGCTCCCCTGGCAGGCCGCACTTCCCTGGCACTCAACACAGAAGCTGGAAGTCCAGTTTCCTCTATCAAATGCTTTCCAAAAAACCCCACAGTTCTTAAATAGCATAGTGATAGGCCTGAGTGACAATATCCCAGGTCTGTCCACGGGGGATTTCAGCTCAATTCACACTGCTGATGCAGAACATAAGCAGGGATGAGCGCTGGTAAATCTATTGCACAAAATCAAATGAGTCAAATGAGAAACATGGCTGGATAATTTTAAATCACTGATAAATTCTGCGGTCCAAGGTCCTTGCCTGTATTTCAGGTACATGAGTAATACCACCTATTATCTCTAGAGCCACTGAAAAATGAATGCAGGCAAAGAGAGATTTCCATGGTTCAACTGGTTAATCAAGGGTTCCCTGATACACAGAGGTGTTTTCACCACTAAAGTATCGTCTCAGCAGTAATAAATTTTACAAGACAGCACTTTTAAGCTTTTACAGTTTTCAATTTACAAATGACTTCATAAATATGAACGCAATCACTGCACACAGGCTGCCGTGAAGGAGCCATTATTCACATTGCACAGAGGGAGATGCTAAAGCATAGAGATGTTTCCAGCGCCCATCTTCCCCTGAGCAGGACTAGCACCCAGCTCTCCTCGCTCTCCTCTCTGTACTTTAAACCTGGGACCACGTATACCAGATGTGCTTTCCCCTTTTATGGGAGGAAAAGAGAGCAGCGAAGTACAGTGGGGGAGATACTGCAATCTAGCATTGGCCTCACCATCCTGGGACCTTGACTTTCCTCAAGAAGCCGCTGGTTTTGTGGCTTTCTCCAGTCTCTTTCCAGCGCCTATGTCCAGCCTCACTCCTTGTGTTGTTTATATGGACTATGAAGTTCCTTGGAAAGGAGGCACTGTTTCAAGAGTGGCTGGCACATTCTGATCAGTCAAGATCAGAAACAAAGTAAACCATTTATAGGGACATATTAGTTTCCTCAGAAAAGACTTTGATTAGAGCACCATTTGAGTCCGAGTGTTGTACCTACCAGTGAACATACACGACAGTGACAGCCGTTGCCCAGAGAGCTTACAGGAGGTGCTATTGTTCAAATTACACATATATATGCAGAGAACCTGAGGGAACAGGCAAGAAATCACCTGTTCCAGTCCAGGCTGGAAGTCCATGCCAGAATTGGTAATCAGCAGTCACTCATGTCATTGGTAGGAAAAAATAACACATCTTTCATGTTTTAAATAGCAGGTCATCTTCTCAGCACTGCTGAATTTTTTACTTCTTCTATCTTTATTATTATTAATGCTGCTGCTGTTATTGTTGCTAGTAATTCTTTGGCTTAATTAGATCATACTTGTTCTTTCCTCCCCAAAAGTCCTTTTCACTGGTACTTCAGGAATGGCCTTCTCTGGCACTGTAAAAAAAAAAGGAAGAACATATTCCTGTGACTACCTTTAGATGTAACTTTTATTTTCATGCACATGAGGCATCTCCATGGATAATGAATATTTCATGCTTTGTTATGTATATGCTAAAATGCTTTGCTGGAGTAGAACCTATAAGAAAGGAAGTTACAGTCCTTATCTTCATCTGGGTGACCATTTCTACTCTCATCCAATGAAATTTTTTATGCATTTATGCACATCTGTCTTCAAATGTAAGGGGTATGATTCACTATAAACAATTTTATGTGTCCAAAAGTTAGACATCTATTTCAAATTAGTTTAATGTAAACAAGGTACAATCAATTGAAATAAAGGACTTCTTTCTCACTTCTTTTTATAACTGTTTTGAGTAGGATTAATTGTTTCATGTGCTTCTGTGCATAAATATGGTATGCACACTCTTAAAGTGATGCCAAAAAAAGTTACATGTAATTATGAAACTGGGTATTTTTTTCCAGTAGTTCATACGATCATCTATTTATACATAACTTCTACTTGACAGCAAAAATGCACAAAAATCCAAACCTGCGTAGAGATGGCTGTATGTGTGTAGTGGAACGTCATGTGCACCAGCAAAGATTTTGTCCAGGAGTGCACCTCTTTACTTCTGGGCTCTCGACTCTTGCTATAAGCAGAGTGAAAGCACAAGATCATCAGCTTTACCGTAACGCTTGCTAGATGTAAAAGCCACAACCCAGCCTACAGGCAACCCCAAAAAAATTCTGACTGTATTTACTGCTCTACAGGTTTTCATTAACCCTAAGTATGACTCCATAACCAGGAAGAAACACGCTTTGACTGCACAGACACAAACAGCATTTTAACTGCAGAGGGCATGAAAGAGCTACTGAACAGCACTGTGTTTTACTTACAAGGCTTTATTACTTGCAACATAATTTTCTACAAGTTTGATTTCTTCTCCTCTGAGTATGTAACATATTGCATTTTAGCCATGAAAGATCCTCTAAGAAGCCATCTGATACAATTCTTGTTTTCTTGGGGTAAAATACGAACCTAAGGAACATAAATGATCAGATTCATTGTAGAGGAGATTTCCTTATGATAATCATGGACTAGAAATTATTCTGTTGTGATCACTGCATCTAATGGATGTCGTTTCTTACTGAAAATTTTTTCCCATTTTAATTCACACTCAAAACAACTCTTTTTTTTTTTTTTTTTTTTAGATTTGCATATAATGCTAATACAGGATAAGATGACATTTACCTGTTTCCCACTTAATCCCACTTTGAAAATCCCCAGACATTCACTAATGCTCACTAGAGTCACTGACCACATCCAGCATGGCACAGTGCAGCTATTTCAGCTATTTTCTGAAACTCTTCTGATGCTTATAAAGCTTTCACCAAGTTGGGCTTAAGATTCAAAAAAATTAATAATAAAAAATGAGTTGAAATTTTCATTAAAGAATAATTTTTCATTCAAAAAAGCAGTTGAAGATTCATAATTAGAACACAGAGTTGCCCAGAAACTTGCCTGTTTGGCCTGTCTTTTAGGGCTTTCTGGAAATCTGAAACAGATCTTACTCGGGGTGTGTTTTCAGAGGAACGAAAAACCGCTGCAAAAAACCCGCTACCAAGAATCCAGCCCGAGGCAGGTACGTGCTGGCAGGAGCAGCCCCAGCCGATAGCAAAGGCTCCGCCATCCTCCGCCCACGCAACCTGATTAGCATGAATCCCCATTTTTTTCCATTAACCCACATGCCCAGCGTGTTTTCCAGCCTCCTCTGTAAGCGAGTCACATCTTCATTTCACTTCCTAGGCGTTCGTAGGGGTTGATGTGGGGCCGATGGCTGTGGAGCCCACCACGCTCGGTATTTGTTCAGCCCACCTCCGTACCCTGGGTTGTCACTGCCGGGGTGACAACCCCAGCAAGTATTGGCTCTTCCTCTGCCGTCGGCAGTTCTCGTCTTTAGTTAATTTGGGGAAGGTTTTGGATAAAACATGGATGGACACCACCAGAGGGTGCATCGCTGCCACCGTAGTGGCTGTTCTTAGACCGTCAGTAACCCTGCTCCGCTGCGGCAGAGCTTTGGACGGATCCTGCACCTTGGGTTTCCGTGGGGCTGCCCACAAAGGTGCACAATGGAAAGCGGGATCACATACCGAAGTCAGTGAAGCCAATTGCTTTAAAAAAAAAAGAAAAAAAAAATAAGCAAACAAGGAGAAGTAATACGCCCTTTGTGCTGTGCACTCAAGGCATTTTGCAGCTTTTCTTGAAATATCCATCACAAGAACACTGCTTTGATCTGCTGCTCAGCAGCCACTCCCAGAAGGGGTGAGAGACACCTCGCTTCCTTCCTTCCTTCCTTTCCTTACCCTGACCTACCGGTCTGGAATGCAGTTCACCTCTGAGCATTTTCAGATGTATCATTTTCAGAGAGGCTTTGCAAGTCACAACACACAACTCGGGGCTTACTTCTCTGCCTACGACGCCCGCACACGGCAGCCAGAGGAGCCACGTTCTGCCTCGGACCCTCCCCTGCTTCTCCTGCAGAAGGGGCACAAGACTGTTAGAACAACAAATATTCACCTCACCCTCAACACAGGCAGGGCCCCAGACTGCGAAGGTCAAAAACTAGTGCCCCCAGGGTGGAGTTGAGTGGAGGTTCGGGCTGATCTGTGCCCCTGTGGCTGTTGCCCCACGTGCCCCCTGGCACATCCCTTTGCGACAGGATTGGAGACGTACCACCTCCCCCAAAGTTGTCCCACCTGGTGAGTGTGGTGAAAGCAAATCACTTCCCGCTGGGTTAGTTTCCAGCCAGGTAACAGTTAGTTTTTCGGCTTCCTCAAGTGACCTGCTGCACAGCAGCACAACCCTCCTTGGCTAATGTACAGGAGAGAGGGACAAAAGTGTCCAGAAGAGGCCAAGATGGTTTCTAGCCCTTTAGACTACCTTCAGCCAAGCACAAAATCATCCTTTTAGGCTTACTCTGCTGTCACTGGGTTCAGAGCGAGTCTTCAAAGAGAGATTTCAAACTCCGAATTGCCCTTGAGGAGTCCCCTGATCACCCCACGTACCATGGGCCTTAAGCTGGAGTCACAACTAAGCCCCGAAAACATCGCTGGCATTCATCAGGACCATAATGTTCCCCCACCAAATGGCAAGGGAGTTGAGCGCGGCATAAATACACACTTAAAACTGCAGCACAATAAAAATAATAATACTAAAAAACCCCCAGCATAACCAGCATGGTTATGTGTGAGTTGGCTGGGGATGGCCGGAGGGAGGAGATGCCGCGCATTCTTGAGTGCACTGCAAGGAACTTTCGGTCCCATTGACTTCAATGGGGTTTCAATCAGGCTGGGTCTCTGCTGCGGAAAGGAACTGCTTAACGCAGCGTCGTGGGGTTCCTCGGTTTTTGTCTCTGAGCGACTCCTGGCAAAGCCGCTGGTTAGTAAGTGAAAACACACTTTTTTCCAGTCGCCAGGACTGCGAGCCGTACCTGCGTTTGGCTTCTTTCCTTGCCTTTCGCTTTTTGTCGCTGCCGAGGCTCCGAGGGGCTTGCGAATCTGGCTCCTTGACTAGATGCTGACTTTACAAACCCCCCTTGGGCTACCGCAGGGGAGCTGGGGAGGGGGGTGTGGGCTGACCCCGGGGGCGGATGATTTCCCCCTTCGTCTCCGCTCGCAGCTTGGCTCCGGCTGATGGGTGTCAGCCCAGCAGCTGCCAGGCAGGAGGTCCGTCCCTCCGGGGCGGCTGCTGCTCATCTGCCGGCAGCTGGCCGCGGAA
Organism: Limnodromus scolopaceus; assembly: GCA_028565335.1. Lineage (NCBI taxonomy): Eukaryota > Metazoa > Chordata > Aves > Charadriiformes > Scolopacidae > Limnodromus > Limnodromus scolopaceus. Next base: position 30,452,876 of record JAOXNO010000013.1, read on the forward strand.
GTGACATCTGCTCTGGGTCCCAGCTGTGAGCAGCGCCGAGGTGCCAAAGCCCAGGCGCCTCAGTTCTCGGTCCAGGAGCGAGGAAGGGTTTCTGATGCCAGACCACGGCCTGGCTCGCAGGGGGAGGGAGGGAGGCTTGGGGTGGGGGGCTGGGGAGGAATCGTCTCCTTCGACGATGGTGGGCTGGGAGGAATGGAAAGAGAGTGACAAATAGGGAGAGAAAGAACAAGCAACAGAAGTAGGGGAAAGGATGGGAGAAGAGCACGGGAGAAGACGGGAATGGCTGGAACGGAAAGGAAACATGAAATCTGAAGTGACGGGGCCAGTCTGAGGCAAGGAAACCAAGGCAAGGAGGCAGAGTAATAAAAAAGAAAGAGATGCAGAAGTAGCAACAAATAACTCAAAGGGCTCCTTATCGAGCTGCCATCTCGGGCGCTACCGAGCCTGGAAGGGTTTCCTGCCCACAGCCCTTCACCCCTCGCGCCATTCCAGGGGTCTCCCCCACAGATATTGCCTTCTGGAGGAACTCTGATATATTCTCTCTTGCCTTCTTTCTTCACCATCTGATTTAAATTCACGTCACTTTTTTTTGTCCGTCCAAGTCTCTTACTCTCTCATTTATCTTTGTAACTCTGTTATAATTCAGTGTTGTGGCATTTTAACTGAATTATAGTTTCAGTTTCTGAGACAGGAATATGTGCAGGATGAAGGAGAAGATCCGTTTCAATCTAAAGACTGAAAAGCACACTGAAATTAACCTGGGAATGCATACATTAAGAAATGCCACTTTGCTCCCTGGGTTGGTGTGTGCAAGCCGAGTATATTCTATCATAAATGTATTTTCACAGTTGGGACCATTTCCTCAGCACAGGCACCGAAATTGGCTGTTTCAGATCTCAAAAGGAATGGAGTATTCCCGGAAGAAATAACCCAGGAAAATGTCTATTTGACAAGTGCTTTACAGCCCCGTCAATCAAAATCAACTCACACCGGGGAAAATGAGGTGAGGGTGACTGCTTCTTTCTCCTGGTGCTTGCCAGAAGCAGAAGAGAAACTGAGTTGTGGTTATCAACAGGGCTGAGGAAGGGGCCGAGGGAGACAGACCTCATAAGAACTCACCAGTCTGAAGTGGAAAGGGCAGGCACTGGGCAGATTTCAACTCATTTTGAACCACTTTGCTGTGGTACCTTACCGGAGGCAGCCAGAGCTGGGCATCAGTCATGGAACCGGGTGCCATTGCAAAGTATTCGAAACCAGGTGCAGAAGATTGGATTGATTGAGTCGGGCAGGAACAATGAAAGCCCCTTCTTAGTTTCTCAGAATTCAGCTCTTCGAGATTGGCTTTAAATAATGTAGTTACTGTTGAACTTTTTATATCACAATTATACATTTCTATAAGATATAGATAAGATACATATTTATACCTTAATATTTCATGACAGATTTTCCCAGTGGGAGCCCTTACAGATACTTACAGATATTATTCCTTTTACAAGTCTCAGCAGCTCTCCCTGTTTCAGTGAGAATTAGTTGTGGTTTTAGTAAGTGAACTCTGAAACAAACAAGAGGAAATTCCTCTGAATACCATTCTTTCACTACCTACACAAAGAGAAAAATCTACCAGCTAGTAAACTATGCATCTGAATTAATCAATCTAATAACTACGTTTTTTTTTTCCCAGTCAGACAGGAACAAGACTAGCGCATCTATTGCATGGACCAGAGGGAATAATCAGAGATCTTAAAGAACCTAAGGTCGAGGCATTACTAATGCTCTGAAGGGCTCAATTCATCCCGTAACACACAGTTTTTACAACCACCGGCCATTTATATGGCCCAGTTGTCAGAGCAGTCACACTGGGCCGGGTCAGAGGTACCTCTCGCTCACAATTCTGGCTCCTGCAGGGACACTGCGACCATGAGGCTATGCCTGAACCCCAGCACCTTCCTTAGCAGGGACAGAGGGAAGTGCGCCTTGTCTGCACATCTTGGGGGATGCTTGATAAGATAAACTAGCATTTTTCAGATCAAGGTTATGGTTGAAGAGAAAGGAGGTAAGAATAAAAAAACTTTTATGTAGAATCATAGAATGCGTTGGGTTGGAAGGGACCTGTAAATCTAGTCCAACCCCCCTGCAGTAAGCAGGGACATCTTTAACTAGATCAGATTGCTCAGAGGCTCATCAAGCCTGACCTTGAATGTCTCCAGGGATGGGGCCTCCACCACCTCTCTGGGCAACCTATTCCAGCGTCTCACCACCCTCATTCTGAAGAACTTCTTCCTAATGTCTAATCCAAACCTACCCTGCTCTAGTTCAAAACCATTGCCCCTTGTCCTACTGCTACGTGCAAACAGTCCCTCCCCAGCTTTCCTGTAGGCCCCCTTCTACAAGTAAATCTGTAAGTAAATGTGAATTTCTTCAGAAATAAAACCTGAATAAAAAGCAGTGACCAGTAGGAAGTGCCCAAGACAGGGAGAACAAACTATGATCCTTCTCTGGTAGAGTGACCTACGGACAGGAAAAGTTGCTGTATTGTGGGAAAGTGCAGAGCAGTAATGGGGAACCTTGCGTGTCCTTGGAAGCTTCTCTTTGGATGGCACCTAGAAGAGCTCTGTGGAGATGATGAGGGTCTGGTGTCACACAGAAATATGAATTTGAATGCACCAAAAGCTTCAAGGCATCCCGACACATTTTTTGTTCTGCAGCCTACATTAGTTATGAGGTAAAAGCTTCCTTGTGATATTTTAAAGTCAACTAGAGTTATGCCACTGATTACGACAGGGTCACATCTCACTTTGCTTCTCTTTGCTTTTTGGTTTGGTTTGGTGATTTTGTTTTTAATTCCACCATCTACTTTTCATTCTTTAAGCCTTTTTTGAGAGGACCATCAAACCATCTTTTCCAAGTGAGGTAGCCTGGAAAGCTAAAGAGAAAAAAAAAATTGTAACTAGAAATTCTTCTAGACTGATCTAAGACAAATGAAGTGATTTCATTTTCAGATTTTACGTGAAGTGGGTTGGTTTCAATACACAAATCTAATTCACACAGCTTTGCAGCTATGAAAAGCCATATTCTGTATTCTCTTTTCTGATGAACGCTACCCAAGGAATACTAATTAGAGTGCTTGAGGAGTAAGGTAAGCAAGGCTGGCAGAGTCTGAGCTTTTATTTACTCCGTGTTATCTCTGTCCAAATGTTCAAAGCAATATGGGTGGTGACTGATTCACTCGTTAAATTCAAAACAGCATGTGTGTACGAAAGGCTGCCAAGTTTCTCATGTATATAGCTATTTGTGAGAAGCTATGCACAGACAAAAAACAATCAACCAGTTTCTTAATTTCATTTTATATCTTTATTCCCATTGTAAGTATTAACAATCATCCAAAAGAGCATTTAAATTTGGTTTGGATACACAATAGCATTAATCACAGTCCAGTTTGTTTTTTTTTTTTTTTTTACTGCAGTTCTAGTATTTCAGGGTCTGTTTTATTAGTTCTGTTGTTGGTATATTTGCTTCCAGCAAAATAGATTTTTTCAGTGTCTGTAGATTATTTAAAAAGACTGTTAAAGATAAAAAAACCATAACGCAATGATTAACAGTATATTAATAAAGCTCATTGTCTTCCATTTAAGATTAGTACTGGGTATGTCTGATGACCTGAAACTTACTTTTTTTTGTGCATTGTCTGTTCTCTTTTCAAAGTTCATGAACAACCACAATATATTCTCATTACAGCAGCTCATGGCAGTAACATTTTTAATTGGATTGAAATCCTTTTAAGAGAATGAGGTTAAGTCAAACAACCCTACGAAGTAAAAGGTTCTGTTTAAGCAAATGACAAGTTACACACAATCCAACGCTAAGGCAGCATCACAATGTATAAATTAGCGTGGACGGAAAACATAAAGGATTTTCTAAATTCACTTCCTTATTATTATGTAGGGAGGACACATCACAGATTGTATTTTAGTCTTCAAGCGAAGAAGAATCAAAAAATACAGTCAAAGAGACATCTTTCATCATGTCCTTTAAAAGCCTGTGAGACAAATTCCTTCATCAAATTCATTAATGTAAAAGCGAATTCAGAAAACTTATTTGTGGAAGCTGTCCTGTTAAATTATGAATACCAATAATAAATTCTTCAGTTCCTCATTTCTTTACGTACTCTGAATATGAACGGGCATGAATATATATATGAATAAAATATGCCTATTGTATAGCCATCCGCAGAGCTAATATGAATGCTTCTCTTGTACAATGTCAGAAAAGGACAAATTATTAATCGAAGTAGAGAGGAGAGAGAAGCAAAGAAGAAAGCAGATGATGCACGAGAAGTTTGTTAGTTCTCTTAGGGTGACCCCTGTGTGGAAGAAAAGGTGCTTTGGATACAGAACAGTCAGCTAACAACTATTTTATCGCATAATGAAGGAAGTTTGGGATCTACATCACCTTCTAAAAGGGATTTAAAATGGACATAAAGATAGTCAAGTGAAAGGTAAGAAGGGGAAGGGGACCAAGCGTGGATCTTGCTATCCTGAGTTTTGTCTGAGCCCCAGAGGGAGTGGAACGTGTTGGGAATAAGGGGAGGAATGCTGGTTTCAGAGGGAAATGCTGAAGCTTGTGAGTGGTCTCGCCGAGGACAGACGGAGCAGCAGGCTCCTGGACACTTCTGCTGGGGATGTTTCCCTAAGACCCTGTTCCAATCAGGACAGGTACATAAGAGATTAACCCAACCCCTTCACAAGTTCCGGGAAAGCTGGAATTCCTGAGTCTGAAGGGAGGGGACAGGTGTTTTTAGGGACTGTCCTCTTCTCATATTGCTCTTAGTGGTTTTAATAGCTGGAGATACTCCACATAACCATTCACCATTCTACCCTCTTGTCCCAACTTTCCACACCTGAATATCAATGTAGCATGTAATTGAACCCATAACACTCATTTCTCTTTGCTACTATTTAATACATACATAAGTTAACCAGCAAGAGATGAAAACTGTATTCTTGTAGAAGAGCTAACAGAACCTTCTTACTTCTCCATTGCCTACAGATTGGGTTGTGAAACATATTTTTCGGTCCTAATTCTTCCTTAAAGTCTGCATACGCACATATGTTCATATACCTACACACACATGCAAACACAAAGAGTATGTGTAACACTAATTGGAGCTACTTCGAAATGCTGGCCCAGGGGTACTGGAAGAAGCCTAGTACCAAGGAGTGCTACAGCCAGAGCATATCACATCTGGAAAACTGGGGTTTAGCACCTCATTGTCCCCATGTGCATCTTTTCCCTGTTTCAAGGTTCCCTTCATTACGTGGAGGACGGGGATCTGACTCTTCAAAGACTTCGTGCCACGTGCGTTTCTGTTGATGTCAGGAAGGCTACACTGAATAACGAACTCTACATTCACTAATAGGTATAGCAGCAATTTTTAAATAGCTTCTTATAAAGAACAAGAGCTGTGCTTTAGGATTATTTTATCTTAAATTAAATTTCTTTCATGCAGTCCTAGAGTACAGCACACATGCATGGCTAAGAACAATTCTGCATGAAGACTAGATGCTTTGGTGTCCTCTCTGCACCCTTTTAAACAATCAGTACCTCACAAAAGCCTTTCAGTATCGTTCCTCCCAGTACGTACCCAGTGCATCTCAGAATGATTTGTATTTTACACTTTATAGATAATATCAGACTTGCATTTTCAGTATCAAAAATATGTTGTTAAAAGATCTTAATAATAAACGTCATAAATCCAGAGTTTTCATCAAAGGGTAAAATGATTCAAGACCTTTGGTGAATGGATGATGAAAAAGAAACATTTCCAAAAGCTACACGTGATTTATGGTCTTATGCTACCAACAGCTGCCCAGTCAGCTCCGGGTTTCTGTCCTTTATTAATGCCATGATAAGAGCAGCAGCAGAATTTATTGTCTCCTGAAGCAGCAAATGGTCCTGGGGAAAAAAAGAAAAAAAGGAGTAGGGGAAACAGTATATTAACAAAAGTGGAAAAAGTAAATATTTAACATCAATTTTCAAGTATGCAAAATTACCATATGATTGTTGAAAAAAAGGCACCATTTATTTGCACTTATTAGAAGAAGGAGAACTTCTAAAACTTAGTACTTTAAGGAAACCCAATTTCACAGTAACAACCATTTTCCAATCTCCATGATGATTTAAAAAGCAAAATTATTTTTCTTAAAAGAATATATTTGAACTGTGAGAATTTCTGCCGTCTATCCAGACACCAACAAAACAGAAGCTTGATTCTGTCACTTGCTTCCTAACTGATTTTTAAAATCTAAAAAGTGGTTAAAATTTTGGGTTTGAGAACATTGGAACAAAATTGAGGATTTAATTGAGTAGTATAGTTAAAGACCTATAACTCTAAGCACCTACTGAATCCCATCTGTAGTCTAGTATCTACTTAAACTGAGAAAGGCACTTAAGCACTGGGACTTCAGCGGTTTGGGATGATCTTTGTATCAAATAACTTTACAAAGTAGTCTGGTTTTGATAGGCGAGCACAGAGACCAACACAGGAAGAACTAATAAAATGAGACATTGATTCTGTGCTTCTCACTGAGCGCTCCAGCTCCCATTTGAAAGAGTCCTTTGTCTAATTGCCAAGTTTTCTTAATTGTATTGACTATAAAAGGTTGGCCTCTTGCTACCAGTAACATTTTAATTTGCGCTTTGGGACAATATCACTAGGTGTAGCCGAGGCACAGACACATCCCTGGGGAGAGAAATAGGAGGGGACAATTTCTGTGAAGCAACTGAGAAAAAGAAAGGTCTACAACACTCCATGGAGAATCTAGAAGAGTTTCAAATACAGCAGGGGAGCTACAAAGAGAGAGCAAGGGCTGTGCTCTGTATCCACAATGGATAAAACTGGAAGCAATAGGATTACGGGAACTTAAACTGGGATATAAGAAGTCAGGAAAGTGTTTTAACAGTAAGGACTGATATAAAATGGAGCAGATTATTGGACAGACCAAGGAAACTCCATCATTAGGGTCGCGCAACGTGGGACCTGCGGACATGTAAAATGGGATGCAGGAACAGCTTCCTCCCTGGGGCAGGGGGATGGAGCTCTTTCATTCCGCATCTTTTCACCACAACTTTTCTAAGGTGCTGCATCAAGCAATAATTTGCAGATGACATGTTTAAGACACTTGGATTAATGGAGAAAGAGGAAACGGTTTCAACAACTTACACAAAAACGTAACGTTAATCACTGCTTTTTAAGGAATAAAGCTACTGCTGAGGGGAGGTACCCGTGCAACTAGTATAGAGGGGAGTTGGAGACCAAGTACTTGGGATTGAAGGAAAAGTTGATACTGGAAAAGTATCACTGGAACACTAAAATACGTAGCATTATATTTTATAATGTTCTTATTAACTTTTTGCTTTATGTAAATGACAGGAAAAATGCTAGAGAGGTAAATGGATAGAATTAGAAATAGCTAGTTTATACATGATTCTTTTATCATTCCTGGAAAAACAGTATTTACATGTAACTAGATTTTTATCCGAAAAATGATAGCAGCCTTCCAGTACCTAAAGGGGACCTACAGGAGAGATGGGCAGGGACTCTTGATCAGGGAGCGGAGCGATAGGACGAGGGAGAATGGCTTCAAACTGAAAGAGGGGAGATTTAGACTAGATATTAGGAAGAAATTCTTTCCTGTGAGGGTG
>JAOXNO010000013.1:30467334-30520200 GCA_028565335.1 Limnodromus scolopaceus
CTGCCCAGGGCAGGGGGGTTGGAACTGGATGGTCTTTAAGGTCCCTTCCAACCCAAACCATTCTATGATTCTATGATAGTATGAAATGTATTCATGTTAATATATGTTCCTGTACTACTTACAGGCCCTGTGAGGTAGCCCTGTGGTAACCTTGTAAAACACACCATAAGGGTTTTTAGGGGGAAGGACAAAATATTTCTTACCACCAATATAGGAAAAGTGGAACGCTCCTGAGGCACAGGAGACTCGCCTTCTCCTCTGACAACCAGCACTAGGAGATGCTTAAAAATCTAAGATCAGGGCAAAGCTGAGTGAAGTTGTGGCAAGTCTTTCCTCTGGTTTCAGAAAGCTTTGGATCAATCAGCCAGCGCTGACAAATCCAGGTGGGAGTGGGATTCAAGCTTTCCAGGTGGCAGCGGCAGCAGGAGCGCACAACAGCGTTTCCCTCAGTGTGCTGGATCCTCTGCCGCCTGTTCCACCCAGAGACTCTATAAATTCTTTGATGGGCTGCGGCGTTAAGTTTTGCAGGCGGCCGGGAATACACAGCAGACCCACCACACGCAAACACACAGGAAAAAAAACCAACAAACGGGTTAAGTAGTGCTGGCCTCCTGCAAAACATCACACCCCAGTCAGGCAAATCATTTACAGACCAGGCACCCGGCGAAGACGGAGCAGCTTCGAGTCACGTGTGAATGCATTTGGCACATGGGGCTAGTCGCAGAGCAAAAGGGGTTCAGCACAGTTTAGCTGGTTTTCTTCTCTTACAAGCTGAGAAATCCAGCACTTTCAAGCTCAGTTTCAATCGACGACTAGTGCTTCAGCCCTGGTCAGCAGAAAGCAGGAAGGCAAAAATGCACGTGTAGGGAAGACTGAGAGAAGTGGTGGGGAACAAGCGAGGAGAAAGGGGAAAAGAAGAAATAACAGAGATAAAAGATTAAGTACACAACTACCTCAGTCCTCAAAATATAAAAAGACATGCCATTGCTAAGGATCAAGAGAGATTAGTATCAATGCCAGAGGCTGTATCTGATAGGCAAACTGTCTCTCATACTGCAGGTTGGGAAAAAAAAAAATCTTCAAAGAACCGAGTAGGACATTTCTACCCGGTGAGATCTGAGGTCATCAGAGTAATTGTAAAACTGTGAGTAGGTAACTATCCCATATCTGAGCTTTTCTCTTCACTTTTGGAGCACTGTGCCATCCTTGCTCGGGATCTGACAAAACCTACATAATGGGGACAGAGAAAACAACGCAGCACTTCTTCATATAAACGCCTGGCAAGAGCAACAGAGTGCCTATTTTATGGTAAATTTAACACAGTATGTTTTGATATTACACCCTTTTTCTTTTTTGTCCCATAATATATAAACAACATAGACTGGCTGTAGCACTTTTCAAGAAAAAACAATGAATACAGTAGTTTGCAAACATCTACGTTGCTGATGTGCAGTAGAAGACATGAAACACCTTAGTTATCACAGGTTACAGAATTCTGCACCTCAATGTGCAGGCGCAGCTTCATATAATTCGTGATATACAATTTGTGATTGTGATTATCAGTGTTATACAGAAAGACTGGGCAACTTTTAATTAGTGATGGTAACAAAATGGGAAGGTTTTCGGGAAGCATGGGTGATGCGTCTGAATCTCCTGGGGGATACTGAAAATCAGCACAGAGGAAACGTGAGCATTTTTTCCACCCTTTCAGTCCAAAGGACACTTTTGTCCCCTCCTATAGGTGTTAACTTCATATGGAATATTATGCATAACAGACATCCAGCTCTTGGTAATAAGAAGAGGCATCCTTGTCTCCATTTCAATATAAGCATTCTGTTCAGTCATTAAAATCTTCATTATACAACTTCTACAGACTGTGAATAATCTGAAATACCAGCACACGGCTGCAGTAACTAATGGATTGGAAACATTCCTCTTGATTACAGATCATTTATTTGAGATGGTTCAGAGGAAAAGCTGTGTAGCCTAGCTAAAAAACAAAATTAAAACTTCTCCTTTGGGGAAAGAAATAAACAAAACCCAAGAGATTCTGAGGGGCAAAGTATGCGTGCACATGTGCTGGGCTATTGTTCACATCCCAGTCTTGTGGCTTCCAAACTTTTAGGATGATAATATCAGTTCAGTGGGGTAAAGGCCACATTCCAGTCTTGGTTACAGAAATACAAACCAAAGTAACTACAGTATTACGAGCCCAGTTGCTGAGACTGAAATTCTGCTTTCAACTCTGTATTTCACTACAGAAGACCTATTATTTAACTGTTTCAAACTGTCCTCTTGAAGTCTCAAAGGCAGCTTTAAAGAAACTGAAATGTCAGTGTTTGGGGCGGTGAGACACACTGAGAGGGCATGGCTGCCCTGAAACTCATTGTTCAGCGTTTGGTATCACAGATTCCCCTAATTTGATGCTCTTAATTGAACCGAGCTGGTTGCTTGCTAGTGGCTCTTGAGTTGCATCATCTCATCGTCCTGTGAGGAACTGATTCCAAAATAAATCAAAAAGTTCATGTTTAAGTTACATGCTGAAATTTGAAAACAGCCTCAAATCACACCTTAACATTTAAAATTGAATGTTCATCCTACATCTTTCATCTCATCACTCAAATTCTACTTCTTTGACTACATTTGTGTGAAGTTTAGGTATAGTTTATGTCCCATCTCTGATTTCTTTTCCTGTTTACAGCTGAGGGCCTACAGCTGAACAGAAGGCAAAAAAAAAGTAATTTCCTTACAACTCAAGACTTTTATATAAGGCCAAACTAGTCTACTTTCCCCCAAAATAAAAATACCAGACTGATGAAGAAGTGTCCAGAAATGAGACAAAAAGTTACAAGGACATGAGGTGACATCTCCTTTTGGAGAGTAACAGTAGTCAGCAGGGATAAAACAAGTTACCACACAAGTTATTAATAGAGAGTAATTCCCTTTGTCTCTCACACCAATATCACATTTTAATACATTAATTTTGCGGTAATTCTGATTGCTCTCATCATCTCTTTGCACAGAACATAAGCTTGTTCCCCACTCTTCATGCAGTGGGTACAATAAGCAGGAAAGGAACTTGCAAACACAAATAATTCTACGAGCAAAGGAGCTCTAGCCACACTCAAGTACACTCAAATATGCTCAAATACACAAAACTACCATGAGTGGAGAAAGTGTATTTCCCTCTATTTGTCGTTTTCTTTCAGGTGTGCTGCCTACACAACGTTTACCTACACACTTAAGACCGGGCAGTTTATCTGAGCAGCACCTAAGGACGTGAAGTGAATGAAACCCTATCCAGTATGCAAGAGGAAATAATAATAATTTCTAAAAACACTGATCCAAAGTCTCAATTTCTCTATTTTCTATTTCTTTGTCCTCCCTAGCTCACGGCCTCAAGCCAGTGCAAACAGAGCTCTTGCCCATGTTAAAGTTTTCAGCCGAGCAACGGAGGGAGTATATACATTTTGAATTACAAATCCTAAAGGAAAGACGGTCCTTGAAGCCTGGTGTGAGCAGCGGTGCTGGGTTCAGAAAGCAGCAGCAAACAGCCCGAGTCCAGTCCAACAGACAGGGCGGAGAAGAGTCATAAAAACACACCAGGAACCCACTTGTGGCAAAGTGTTCTCTTTTCAGCGAGTGGCTGAGAGGAACGGCGAGCACCGGACACACTGTATCTCGCCACGGAAGCGTGGACGATAGCAACGGATGGACAGGACTGAGGGATATAGTGCCATTTTTAAAGGTACAACCGAAGTATCCCAGCAGTGTGACTGGAGCAACCCAAAATGTCAACAGGGACTAACTCCACGTGCCCTAACTCACTTTCTCAGCTGGGTTTTGCGGCCCTGAGGTAGCTCATGCTGCGGTGGATGTTCTGAGTCTGGGCCTCCACCCGATCATCCCTCCACATAGCTCGAACCCCATGGAGGAATCTCTCCTGCCAATAGCTACTGATTAAACCACCACATAGCTGGGGGCAAACAGCCAGTTTTCAAAAAAACCCCTTTGAGTGGAAGCCCAGTGACAGGAAGGCAGAAGAGGGGCCATAACTTAGTACCATTCCTCAAGGTTCACCAGTAAATCCTTGTCCTCAAGCTCAAAATGTATAATCCTTACAATGTTAAGGGGACAGATGTGCTTGCTTTTAGATTCTAGTTTTCTTTTAGGCTATGAGAGTCCAGCTACACCACAATGATAGAGCTCACAGATGTCCTCTTACATAAAAATCAGGGTTTGCCAAGACAGGCTTCTCTTTCCTTCTGCCAGCTAATATCAGCCCAAACCATCTAACACAATAGCCTGTCTATATACAAACAAAGGCACTCAAAATGAAAATATATCCAAGAGATAAAACTCTTGTAAAATACCCCAAAAAGAAATAATATGTTTTGTGCTTTTAGAAAAATGGCTATTTTAAAAGTTTAAAAAGAAATGGAAAGAGAGTAAAAAGAAGTAGAAAGAAAAAGAATGAAGAAAAAGAATAATGAAATAAAGGAGTAGGTTTTGCTTTAGCAGAGGGCTGATTGTTCTCCATAATTAAGGTATTTTATTAAAAATAGAAGAGATGAAATATTTTGCTAGCTATGAACACATCTCTTTTTTTTATGAGATTAGCATTCAAGGTGAAGCGTATCCTTCAGGTATGTTGTACCCTGAGTTGCATAACAGAAGACTCTATGTTTTACAGCCTTTAACACTTTCAATTAAATTGTTATCAAAGTTGCCTTTCAAAACATCCCAAAACCATCCTGTGCTTACTTGCAACTTTAACTTTGTCTGTGACTGTCTGCAAAGATAAGTTTGGTTCTCCATAGTATCTTCTTGTAACAGGCATTCAATTAAGAAACTATTTATGACAGTTTCCAAGGGCATGAGTAAACACGATGTGCAAGAGTTTTTAGCACATCCCTGGCTCCTCACTTTAAATTTCGGGTCATCCCAAGCTAATTGAAATCAATGGGCCGAGAACAAGTGACCACTGCTATCATAGGAAAGGGGACTGCCATTCCTCCAAGTCAGTAAGCTGAAAGAGGTGATATTAATGTCTTGTAGACTGCCTGCATGGGGAGCGTTTGGCTTTCTCAGCTTTCCCTATAAAAGCTGAATATTCAGCTAAATATTACTGTCGCCAATATTTAGAAGTGATGCAAGAACCATGATGTCGGATATTAAGTAAGTACCAGTATAATTCACTTGCAGGATATCTAAAATGTTTTAAAAAACATTAATTGGTAATAATATTTAAAAAACCCTCAAGAATAATTAAGAGGGCTTAACAAAATTGTTGGATTACTTTCCGAATATAACTGTCAAAACTGAACGAAAGCAGAACACCGAGTAGCTTTCGATCTGACAGTAATTTTGACAGCAGTTAATCATCACAGATCCCGGACATAAGATTACAGAGGAATTTTGTGTTGATTTTTTCACTTTTTTGTAAAAACTGTACTGTAGTAACAACATTTACGTTTAAGGGAAACACAGTAGGTTAATGTTGTTGGGTTCTGGTCTTGATATCCACAGCCAGTGAGGAATTAAATCCTATGAAATGGTCCAGTTACTCAAGTGAGAACACAGGTATGAATCTGAGCAGCCACTGCTCAGTGAGCCCAGCTATTACAGCCTGCTGAGGTGTTGCATCATGGATTTGTTTGGTTAAAAAGAAAAGGAATGTAGCTCTGTTTAAGCCTTATCCAGAATTAAAAACTAGTTCAGCTGCTCAATTAAGTTAGGTGTTAGTTAAGAACGAATCTCCTGGTGCTTCAACTTGAAAGCACAACTTCTGCTCTTTCTCTGAGCTCTGCTCACTCCTCTCTTCCTTCCATCGTCAGTATTTGCTTCCAAGTTCACAGCTGCATCCAGAACTGCATGTATCTTTTTACATGGGCAATGATTTCACATTGTTCATCTCCTCAGCCTGTACTGATTAGATGAATGTGTGGTTTGGCTTTTCGTGGGCATGTTTTAAAAGTTTCCTCTGGACAAAAGAAGCAATCTTAAACTCCATTTCCACTAATTCCTCTCTTGACTCAATCTCTCTTTTGTCTTCAACAGACTCTATTCCCCTGTGCCTGCTCTTGGCCTCAGTTTTTAGCCTGTATGCTCTGCTCCCATAAATCTGCCCTCTATTCAGTGAGCAGAAGTACGGCTGCAGCGCTACGTACGTGCCACAGCCTCGTCCCCTAACGCTCCTACTTGTCCTCAGTCACAATGTCTCCTTCACATCAACTACTGAGATTAACTATTATTTTCTCAGAGCTTACCCATTAGGAACTTTTGCTGCTTAATGCCCTTTTATATACACAGAGTGAAATTCCATTCTCCCAATTAGAGACAGAGCTACGTGTTCCCTTCAAGGTCCATCACCAAAACACAGGATGTCTTGTGCTTGAGACTGTCCATGGACCTGCTCCAGCCCAAAGATGGGCATTAAAACCCCTCGTTCCCCCAATTACTGCTTTCTGATTATTTCCTACATGTTTCCACATATCCTCTAACCAGATCTGACTCTAGCAGAAAGGATTTCCTGAATTGTTTAGCCTAACCTTCATCTGAAAAAGTATTCTTGTCTTCATGCCTCAATTTTACTCTTCTTATAACATTGATATTGCAGCACATATTTTTACACAAACTGCATATTATAATAGAAACATGCATTAGGAAAAAAACTTCCTTTCACTCCCCTTAAACTTTTGAAATATTTTTCAAATCTTTGATCTCTTTACCAATATCCTGGACAATATAAGGAAATAGTGCAGTTTTTCCCCAAGAATTCAAAACCTACACTTTCAAGACATAGACCTTGCTTATATATAGACACTCGTTAGGTCCAAACCCACTGGTGAAATATTCCCTAGTGGTACTATATTTCCTAGTGATACTAAAGCATCCAACTTATTTTTCCTTTTTTTTTTCTAAATGTTTTCAATAAAATTTATAGGATTTTATTAGTAGGATGGAAATTTGAAGCACCAATTTTATTTTTTGTGTATTTGTTTCTAACAAATCTCAAAACCTTATGAATATACACTAGAATTTATTTACTTAAACTCAGAAGAAAAAGTATGGTTGTATAACATAGTAATAAGTATCAGTTACGGGCATTATTAATAGTTTTGCAATGACATTAATCAGGAAATTCTGTCTCTTTAAAATTCAACCCAAATATCAGAAAGAATGTATTTTAAAATGCAGAGCTATTTGTAAAATAGAACGTAATTAGGCCAAAATCATCTTTCCCAAAACATTTCTAGATTCACTCCATGTCATTAGGATGCATTTAGGGAAATAATGAATTTAAAGAGCTTTGCATATGCAAAATCCTTGTTTCTGCAGCTATCATGATATTGAGTAAATACATGTGGCAACCAAATTCATATTCTTCAGTCAGCAAATATCAGGAGCTCTAAAGCCAAATCAGTCAACAGAAGCAATACCTTAACGTGCTTAACTTATAATCTTCTAAGAAAGCTGCCACGGACCCTACAATTTTCAAAGTCCTAGAGTTGGCCACTGTGCTGTTACTTTCTGCTGTGAGTTTAGTATATGTTTAAAGGAAACAATATTGTATTTACACAATAGATAATACATAAACTGTAATAAGTTATGACAGGCATTGTATTTCAAGACAATTATAATTTGCCTCTAGTAGCTTTATAAGGCATGAGACTAAATACCTATTGAGTTTTACCACCCAAGAAGTACTGGTTTGGCCTGAAATGCCTGGATTATATTACTGATATAAAATAGAAAATAAACTTCAAAATAAGGAAAACAGGCTACATATTTATTTGTGAATGATCTCATTGCGCACCAGCTCCAGAACATTAGTTTTATCAAGAACCCTGAAGCTATTTGTAATGGCAATTGCTATCAGTTCATTTTGAAATTCTTAACCTGTTAGGCAAAGAAAAACACAGTTCTGATGAAAAGAACTAGAAAAGATTCTCATAAACACTGTTGCAAAGCAGAACTACTGCACGATTGTGAGATTTTGCCAGGACCTACTTTTTATAGGTCATGCACTCAGGTGATCTGATTTGTTAACTTAGAATCTGAAAATAAAATTTTAAGAAGTTCAAGTTTACAAAACAGTGCTAATTCATGACCGAAGGGTCAAAATTCAAGAAGAACATTCACATGCATACATTTAACAAAATAGTCCGTTTAAGTAAGACTTCACAAAGTAATTCAAACTGTTATGCAATTTGCCATTGCAGTTAAGGTTTGTTACTTGTGAAATCTTCTAAAGTTCACTTGGGGACCAGTTCCTTCTCTTGCAAGAACTGTAAAAACATCACAAATCACCAAAATACATTATTAGTTACTGCCCAGGTTGACAGTTCAACCTTATGAGGAGGCACACACCCAAGATTCAACGTCAACAGAACATCAAGACTTTTGGATGAAACAAACTACCAGCAAAGACCGTTGGTAATAACACACTCAATCAACCTTAGGGTAGGTAGATGGATACTCTCTGAAGTCACACGTAACAAAGGCTGCAGTCATGTACCGCAGGGACAACAACTGAGGACGGATTTGACAAGTGCATTGCAAGGCTCTGAGGGTATCCCATAAACATCAGCTTTCTTGGAAAAGAACTGTCACAAATATGTCCATACTATACTTAAGCTTGGACTCTAAATCTCTTACTGGCTTTAAGACACAAAGCACTATTGATAAGTGTCTGTACCTCAAATATATTTTAAATTATTCTTGATAAAACATGTTAAATGCATTGGTTTCTACTGTAAAGAATTTCTACTGCATCTTCAAATGCCAGCTCATCAAAAGGAGACATCAGCACGAATGATGCTGTGTTCACCCAATGTACCTTCTGTTCACCACTTCTGCTAGCTGTCTACTCTGTCCTCTCTCCTTTGCAAATTCTGCTTTGCAACTGTGGCTTGAGACACCATCTGAAAACTAAAGGATGAAAACCAGAAGGTAGAGACATACTGTGCGGTATTGGGTGAACTGTATAATCCAATTGCAAAAATAAAAGTGGGAATCAGATTCCAAAGGCAACATAAAAAAGTGAGAAATCTGGCTTGTATACCAGTCAGAGGTACTCCTTCATATTTTATTTAATGTGAAAGCAGTTGAAACTAACAGTGAACTCCAGCCTCCTGAGGTACACGCATAAACAGTGAGATTGGATGACAGCAGAATTTACTGATAAGGAGAATATACCTATGCATGTATGTATCCTTATACATAAAACAGGTTAATAGATGAATTACAGTAAGAATAAAGTCAACTTCTGAATACAAACCTGTCATTATTTCATAAGGACACCTTTGTTAATATTTATTCTGTGTCCGAGATCAGAATTGCTTGTGATACTATTTGGGGGAGAAGGTAGATAATTGGATTAATAAAGGATAGATTAAGATAAAAGATTAAATAGATAAAGGATTAATACTGAGTCGACACAACCTCACAGATAATCCCCAACAAACCCTATGTAATAATCTGATCTGATATATATGGAAAAATGCTTTAAAATAGAGGTTTTTAAAATATCCTTCTGTGTAACATAAAGAGTTCTCAGCATCTTTCTGTGATGAAAGAAATATGTGGCTACAAAAGCTTTATTTAAAATCAGACAAACAGATTGACACGATCCACAAGAAAGTCAGAATTACAAAACCAGGCAATGGGAGAATAGCTCTTGACATAGTTTCTAAAATTCACTGCTACGTCGTAAGAAAGGATCAAGAAACTTATCAGGTTTGGACACGGATTCACCGAAGAGCTTTATGAGTTTCAGTAGATCTTGGACAGACAAAGGGTGCTTAATTCCAGAAGCGCAACTTTCAGAATCCAAGGACACCTGCGATTCAAGTCAAGTAGTTCACACATTTTTGACACTGTGCTCCTGAGATACTCTGGTTTAGAAGCATCAAACTGCTAAGAAGCAGAAACACCAAACCTTAAATCTGCTAAATCTCTATATACTTCCTCTGAGTTGTCTGAGTTACTCTACTCCAACATTACATGCGAAAAAAAGGGTAACTCAATCAAGAAGCCTGTTTGCTCTAGACCCCTTTACAGGTATAAAATAACCTCTCTGACCCTAGAAAGCCATTCAGATGAGGAGCCTGATGCCCACAGATTTTTATTTTTCATAAAAACTGCATTTCATCTGCCTGTGGTAATAAAAGGTAACTTATGGAATTATTAGTTGAATAGTCACTGCAAATAAAAGCGATATATTGCAAAAAATGTTGTTCCATTAGGAAACTGTATGTAATTCTGCGCCTGCATTCTCCCATGCACAGAACATTACAATAGAACTTGATAGATTTAAATTGCTATAAATGATACTTAAGAAGAAGGTGGGTTTTTTCAATTCTACTTCTGAGCAGTTGTAATAGCTCCTCACTAAAGTAAGTCTGTATTTGCTGCCCACCTTTATCTTGCAGTTCTGCTTTCCCATTTACTTAGTGTCTGGGTGAAATTGCTACAGGTTAAGTAACAGATATCTTCTTAAAGACCTGTGATGAATTATTTTTCATTTTAGAAGCTTTGTATACTATGCAAACATAAGGAAATTCAAACACCGGGCTACCTGGTTCCAAAGATATTTGGGTTTAGTAAAAAAATTTCTGCAACACTAAGTGATAAATTCAAATATACAGTGGTTTAGTATATCAAAAAAGTCTTGACGAAAATTTTGTATTTTTATAATTATATTCTATTGTGTTATTTTTACAACTTCCACAGACTATCAACATGTAGAAAAAAAATTTAATTGAAGACACAGAACTGAGTGTTTATATCTGGTAAGAATTAAGCAGAATTTGAAATACCTCAATAATAGGATGGAGATAAAACAAATTAAGAATCTTGAAAGTGGAAAAAGTTGCCTTTCCGTTCATCCTTGTGATCAGTAACAGGGGTGGCACTGCTCATTACAAGTCTCCATTTACAGTGTTTACTACACCCATCCCCCAAGATAAAGTAAACCAATTAAACATGAACATTCAAGAGTCCTAACAACAAATTGAGCATAATTGAGAGGAAAAGAGAAGTTCCGTAAACTTCAGCAATTTTCAACATAATATTATTCTCATTTGCATTTGTTAAATGCCCAGATTTAGTAAGTGGAGGACTGAGCATATAAGAACAATGAAACACGCCTGCCAAATACTGTTGCTTAATTGACTGGAAGGTATAGAGCAAAGCAACAGATGAATGACATCTTCTGTATGTGGTTCACAGCTACTGCCAGTTCACTTACAAGTTAATTTTAACAAAGGAACAAAAAAGTGCTCTAAAAATGTCAGCTGCATTATCTGTAACTGCGTGAGTTTATTGAGTCTATTCCCAGGCCATACCTATCACACCCACTCACTCAAGCAAAGACAATTGCTAATGAAGAAATATTTTCTAGTTCAATCTGCTCAGCCCCTGCTACAAATCTGTTATTCCACAGAGCACTTCCAATTTGCCTCAAGTCAAGTTTTCAGATTGCAGGCACACACGCTGGAGGAAAGAAACTCCACTCTTCCTGTGCCGTACCTCGGGTCCCCATTCTTCAAAGTCTCAATCATTTCTCAGTGAAGTTTTTTTGAGTACCACCACCTTCCTATACTCCACACTTAAACTGCTTTGTTTTTAAAAAGTGGGGTTTGTTTGACCACTCATATCTGGCAGCTGCTGGTTTTTGTTTTGTTTTTTTTTCTGGGAGGAGAATTTTCTCCAAAGGTCTAGAAAAAATTTTAAGCAAATAAGTGCTACAAAGCCTACTGTTCCTTACAGTATAGGATTGCTGAAGAAATACCTTCTTGCTTTAAGTTCTATAGGTGTATAAATATGATTCCACTCGCACACAGATTGAAACTACTGAAAATATCAGTACATAAAATATACACTGTACAAATATTTAAGACAAACCACTGAATATACTGTGTATATATATACTGTGTATACACACTCAGTACGCTGAATATAACGTGAAGTCCAAGTATAAACTTTGTGATTTCTTGGATCTGAAACTACATACGATGTTAATAAAACATATTGATCATACTTTTGTAAATGTACACATATTTATAAAAAGGGATGCTTTAAGCAAATTTCTTGAACTAGTAAACATTTTTTTCTTTGAAAAAAGCTGTTGAGTGTAGGGCTAAAATCCATACAGAAGTCTTCTCTGTGTTTGGTAGCATCTCTGCTTTTGAGTAATTCAAATATGAGAGTATATCTACTATAGCAAGAAATTATTTTTTAGACACTAGTAACTATGCGAAGAAGCCCATCACCCATCAGAGAACAGGCTTTCCCACCATCTCGTTCTTGGTAATAATTATGGAAACATCCCATCTATTGATTTTTCTGTGAATTCATATGCTGTTTCAGATTATAAACCTCCACGCTCTTAACATGTTCAGATGGTGGGACAAGAACAGACACCTCTCTCTTTTACCATACCCAAGAGTTTCTTGCGGGTTTTCACTCTCTAATTTTGATTGTGGAATCTATTTTAAAAGTACCTTTTAAAAATAACTCCCTGTCCTACTTTCTACTCTGTTCCTATGATTGTTTAGAACACGGTGGGATTTCTGCTGCCATTCAGAGGGACCTGGACAGGGTGGAGAATTGGCCCGAGAGGAATCTTATGAAACTCACAACAAGGGGAAATGCAAAGTCCTGCACCTGGGGAGGAGTAAACCCGTGCAGAAGGACATGCTAGGGACTGACTGGCTGGAAATCAGCTTTGCAGAGAAGGGCTTTGGGGTCCTTGAGGACAACTTGAGCCAGCAACGCGCCCTAGCAGCAAGGAAGGAGGAACAGCCCCCCTCAGCCGAATTTGGCAGAACATCAGGTTGAGGGAGGTCATCCTTTCCCACTTCTCAGCACTGGCAAGTCCACTTTGGGTGTGCTGTGACCCGTTCTGGGCTCCCCAGTAGAACAAAGGTATGGACTTACTGGAATGAATATACAGGGATACAAAGATGATTCAGGGAACGGAGCATCTTTCATATGAGGAGAGGCTGACAGAGCTGGGACTCATCAGCCCGAAGCTTAAAGCTCAGGGGAGGTGCTGGTAAAGAAATAACTGATGAGAATGAAGGAGTCAGAGTCCTGTCACCAGTGACCACTGAAAGGGCAAGAGCCAATGGGAACAAATTTAAGAAAAAACAGGAAACTCAAGAAAACACTTTTTTTTTTTTCCCCTTCACTGTGAAGGTGGTCTCTTCCAACCTGAACAATTCTGTGATTCTGTGACTTGGAAGTACAGGAGAATCGTTCCCAACAGTGCTGTAACAGGCATCAACCTGCAGGTATAACTGTCAGCGTTTACCAGAATTACCAGAACTGGGGGCAAACAGCCAGTACAAAGGCACGATGCACCTTATTATCATACTTTCTAAGCAGCATCACTCTCAGCTGCATAATAAGTCCCCGTGAGCCAGTGAAATCCCTGCACGTACATCCTCGCTGCTCTCTTAACAGTCTTGCAATTACCTACCTCTCTTTTAATCTTTAGAACACTATTTTGCATACAGGTGTTAACTCTGACACTTCATACCAATATTTTGCACATTGCAGCACTCACTTAACGTTCCAAAAGCAAATCTCGGCCTGGCTAGGTTTAAAACCAGTATTATAACACCATAACACAGTTTTCAGTTGATCATGTACCGCTCCAAGGATGGGATCAAGCCTGAAGCCTCAAGTTTAGGGCTACAACTCGATGTGTTTCAAAGCTCCGAGCAGCACCCTCAAACCAGCAGCACGTGTACTGTTCAACTTGGATGGTGAAGTCAATCCACTGACACCCTTCTGGTACAGCCTCACCCACGGAAAGCAGCCCCCACCACTGTGAGGTCTCAGCAAGACCTTCCACACGATAGACAGAAGTTTAAAGAGCATTTACGGAGAAATCGGTTAACAAATGTCTGATAGAACACCGTATTCACAGGTGATGCTTAAGATGTTCATCAGATCAGAAATTCACAACCACTCGCCTTGTGAGACAGGTATTTAAACTCCAAAGAAAAGCACATTAGGAAGTCTGAGCATTAGAATCGACAGACGGCATAAAACTGTACGAAATTGCTATGTTAATACCAGTTGGCTTTAACTTTCAGTGCATACTGTGATAAAATGCTGTTTTGCCAAGTTCATTCCCATCACTTCCAATTTTAAAACATTATCTATTTAATAACCAAAATACTACTTGGCAATAATAATGCTTATTGTTTCCAAGTTCTTTTCATCTCCAGTCTATCAAAATAGATTGCCAGGAGAAAAACAATCAGATGACGAAGCCTGTTGCTACCAAGAGAAGCTCCTTACCTAAAGGGAGAATATACCTAAAATTTTTTTAATGATGAATTGGACTTTGTGAAGCGCTTCCAAACCAGTTTGCTCATTGTCAGGCACAAGGAACCTCTACCAGCTGTGGTGCTGCCCTCCAAACTGAGCCGTGCTGCTCCAGTTGCCACCCGTACTCAGTGGGGAGCACTTACTGCACTTTGGGATATGTCAGGGAGTATTTCTAATTATTAATATCTGAGTAATATACTACCTCTTTGGGCCAGCACGCTCAGGATGTTTTCTTTTGACAAGGGACATGAACAGAATAACATCTGGAGGCCTTTTACAGCCCCAGCCCCCGTTTTCAAAAAATGATTGTCTGACGATGATTCACTGTTGTAATTTTTCTAGTAACTGGCAACTTTCTGTTGCCAATTATTTAAATTTTAAAATAATAATATATTTGCCTAAAGCAATAAAAAGCAATAAAAATAAGAGTTGGCAGTTATTACTTACGTTATAAAAATTTTGATCCAGAGAGTTCGTCCAATTAGCAGAAGAATAGATTAGCTAAGAGGTACGCTATGCAAAGTGTTTGACGCTGTTTTCATTTAGATCATGCTCGCGCTCGAGTCCAAAAACAAGTAGTGAGAGTGACAGGGATCCACTCTGCGGATCCTGCCATCTGGCACGGCATCCCTTGGAAGAGTCACAGCACAACCAGATGCTGTCGACTGAGACCGACTACTTCTGCGGGGGGCACGGAGGGTAAAAGAAGAGCCAGTTGGGGGGGCTCACTGGGCTGGAAGGCATCTTCTCCCAAACGCAGCCTCTAGACTAGCAGCATCCAAGCTTTTTTTGGTTTCCCTTAAACCCTGGTTTTCCCTTAAACACCACCCATTCCAGGCCGCCTCTGCTCAGCACCAGTAGCCAGAGGCATTAACAGCTGCGTGGGAACTTCTGGGCAGGGGTAAGAAAGTCAGGGAAACGCAGACAATTTAGAGTAAATAATAAAGGTAACAGGTAATTCCATTGCTGAATGGAGTAAGGGACTATTTGCTTACCAAAGGGATGCTGCTGCTGCAGACGAAAATAAGGAAAAGGTAATGAGACGTACCAAAAAGACAGAAGGACAGAAGTTTGGCTGGTGATGAAGAAAGGCGGGCAGCTGGTGTAGGGAAAGGAGAGAGTTGCCTGCTGCTTTCCAGAGCAGGAGGGACAGACAGCTGAAGCCCAGGTGCAGGAAGGCTTGGGTTAACATTTTAACCCAAGGAACCCAGGAAAAGAATAACTCCTGGGATTTCCCAAATTATTCTTTGCCAAGCAGGGCAGCACAGTAAGGGCAGATGAATATAATGATGGAGTTGCTGGCGAGGACCTTGCAACTCCAATAACAACATACATTTGGGGGATTTTACTTCAGACAAGTTTAAATCTGAGCCCCAAATCAAGCATTCGGTAGTTCAAAGGAAAGCTATCTCAAAAATCTTTGGTTTCCAGAGAGGAGATGTTTCAACTGGGTGCTCTGGGAAGCACTTCATCCTTTTGTCTGTCACACATAACAATGCTAGGTGGCAGGAACAGTGACATGCATCTCCCTTATGAGCCTCATCTATGGAGTTAAGCCTTATTTCTGTTTCTCCTCCTGTTTCTGCTCTGTGTCCTTCTGTCCTTGCTTACACAAAAGCATCACCAAGAAGTGATCAGAAGTCTCCTATCTATTCTGACCTTGCCCACTATGGTTGCAGCGACCAATACAGAAGGGAATGTGACCCTACTCCTTCATCCATGGTCATTACTCCATGAGGATAACCCAGATGAACTGACTTCAGACCTTGTAAAGGCACTTTAGTCTTAGGAAGGAGATACACTTAATGTCTTCTAGGAGTCTCTACGACCACTGCTGCTTCACTTCTAGTCTGACATCACCTGGAGGTGCCAAGAACCTCTGGATGGGACTCCATCATTCTGGGACACAGGATGACACAGACAAATCATGCAGGACGTTCAGATGCAGAAACAAACAGTCAAAGCCTCCTGCCATGAGCTGCCACCATGACTCCACCATACTCAAAATAAATTTGCTGTGCCTGTAATTGTGTTCTGTTACATCAGGCTGGCCCAGTGTGGGCAAAGTCAGAATCAAGATCTCTGAGCATCTACAATTCTTAAGGGAGAAGCTTCTTATTCTTGCAAGTTTTAGCAAACCTGCATATTTATTTTAATGGACTTGGATTTTATAATTTTACGTTGAAATTTTAAGGAAGTAAATAGCCCTGCCATTGCTTTATTTCACCTTTGTAACCTTGCATTAAAATGCTGTTAACATTAATAATGAAGTGTCTACTTTCTTCCAAGTTAAATATTTTACTTTACTAATCTCAGTTTTTACAGTATTATCAACCAGTTTGCAAGCACAGCACGTTTTCTCTTTTGACTAGGATATACCAGCGTTATTGCAGAACTTGGTTAATTGACACTGAAATGATTTTTCCCTCAGCATCTCAGCTAATAATTGGGTCTCCACTGAACATCTTTATCAGTCATTGAGAAGTGCTTTTTAACATGCATATGCAGTGAATTATGATGAGTAGCCTGGAAAAATCATTTTCATAATTGAGTCGCTGTAGGGATTCCATTTTTTAAACAGAAGCATAAAACTGGAGGAAATCTCCACAATCCTCTAGTTCAACCTTGCTCCTGAGCTACCCCAAAAACAAGATTGCTGAAAAATTGAAGTACCATTACTATGGCAACATGGACCATAACACTAACTAAACCTTGCTTCTTGCAACCAGACATGCAGGCAGACCCTCCATTCTCCTAGGACTCCCAAGTTCTAGGCTTCTACCCAGCCTACTTTAAATTCAGCTTTCTTGAGCATTATTAACCAAACCCCACATTGTTTATATGCACTCACACATACTAGAATAAGGTAACAAAATAAGTTCTGAAATACTGCATAATTAATTTACATGCCACAAAGAGAATATATTTTAAAATGACAGTGTTTTCTTTAAATACCATGATTGTGGAATATCAAAAGGATTGAATAAATCAAAATAATACCAGGTAAAAAAAAAACCACCAAACAAACCACCAACAAAAAGCCCCGTTCACCTAAAAGCTCAGCACGAGGTTGAACCTTTCGTCTATTCCAAGCTTAAGATGAAGCATTCCTCACCACTTTTTCTTTCTTTCAGAAAGCGTGTTCACTCCTCCCAGATCTTCTTACAAAAGATGACAGAGAGACCAAGATCTGTATCTCCAGATCTGGCCAGACACAGCATTCCCTAGAATGTGTTCCCCCACACGGAGCAAAGCATCAGTGGTCCTGTCATCAATCACAGACGCAGAGAAAGGAATAGAAATATGCTTATTTCTAAACCTGATAGCTTGTTGATACTTGAAAAGAGATAAATCACTCTCAGAGTATCTCATAAACAGTGTTCACTTACAATGAAAGCATTAATAATGCCAATAGTATATAAAAAGAGCTATGCAGAAGGCTGTTTACCTATCCCAGGGTATGGGAAGGAAAAACTAATACAATGAACAGTTCAAAATCTCCAACAGGCACAAAAAACTTCAACACCATAAAACGCTGTTGGAGAAAAATGTGGAATCACACTAAGATCTTGCAAACTAAACTGCAAACTAAAGCTGTGAATCCATACACATTCCAGTCCTCCGCGGATACATGCCCCAGGCTACTGTATTTCTGAAAGAAAGTATCTGTGTAGAGATTTACAAATTAACTTCACTCCATTTTCAAAAACTGCCATTCATCATTGCATCATGTTTTCAATGGGGACAGTCAAAGAAGCTAAAACGCTTCAGCTGAAGCCACTAAGTATTTGCTAACTTGATACTGATGTCGATTCCAGGGTGGAGAAAAGCCTGGAAATTAAGGATCATGGTAGGCCAATTTCACAAGGATTTTGAAGAGAACACTATTTTCTTTTTGACTTTTAAAACTCCTCTCTGCTACTTGAATTTTTACTAAGCTTTTTCTTCCTCTTTGCTCATACAAAAGACAGTGCATTCTAGTTTCTTCTCTACTGAAAGATACTGTAACCTCTAGGGAGCCAGAAAGATGGGAATATCTAGAATCTAGTCTGCATCACTGGTACTTTTATTTACATCTGACAGTTTGAGCAAAAACTAACAGTTTTGCAGTTGTTCCCACTTTACTTTTCAATACACCATGATGAACAGACACTGTTAACAACACTAAAATATTTTACCCATCTAGGAAATAACTGTAGTTTAGAAAGTGAGACATTAAATCCATTTACAAAAGCAACAGGCGCACACCGTGTTTCTCCGACGCAGCGTGCCCTCGTAACTCCTGGTGGGCCCTGAGTGCTCCTGCACGCATGAGCATGCGTAGGAATGTCTTGTTTCAAAATAAACATTAGAAACTTGGGTAATAAATATATAATTATCATCTGGATAAAATCAGATGCCTAAAATCTTATTGCCTCTGAGTATAATTATAGTAATAAAAGTATTGCTGACTGATGAAGAAATGTACTATTTATGCTGCAGGGATTGCAAATCAACACTTCTTTATACTCTGCCAGTTAAAAAATCCAGTCTGCATTATAAAACTTCATTGGTATATAAAATAATTCACCTCTGGACTGTACTGATTAATCCTCCTGGCTTTCTCTTCCCGTATTACCTCTTTCCTATGATTTATATTATTGTCATGGTAATAAATTCATCAATTCAAGATAATACTTGGTCTTTACCGGATAAAACATGTTTATATAAAATGCACATTCATTGTCCTAAATCACATCTTTAAGATATCTTTCATATGTAGTAAAACATTGTCTCAGTAGATTAGAGCAAATATTTCCAAACATGTCTACAAAGCACAACCCTCAGAAACCTCCTATCTTATTTTAAAATCGTATCTTTAATCTTATTTTGCTCACTATATCCCTGGAGTGAATATTAAAAAGGCCTATTTTACAGTTGCCAAGTGGGGATACATCATCTGAACTGCAAATTTAAATTTAAATGCTTTAGATCTTCTAGAAAGATTAAAAACGTGAGTAGTGTTTTCATCTATATTTATGAAGTAGTTATTGATAGAGTTTCCAAATTCTGTCAGTAGGGGTAGAAGAGCCTTTTCTCATTCAGAGGTGATGTGGATATTGCAATCCCTTTCCTGTTGTGGGCAGTGGAAAACACTGAATTGAGCCAGTTCATAATTAATTTTACATCAGGTCTATTTTTGAGAAAATAGAAAGGAAGCATACTGTTCACTATATCCATTTTCTATTATAAACCACAAAGACTCACTCAATAAAATACAAAGATTGGGGCTTGGACTAGATGACCTTTAAAGGCCCCTTCCAACCCAAACAATTCTATGGAAAGTCAGAACTCCAGTAATTAAGGTTTCTCTGTGCAGCCTATTTTGGGATACTTTTGCATAAGGCAGGTATTTTTAATACCCTGTGACTACTCACTTTTTTGCCCAGCAAGACCCATTGGGAACAGACTACTGGAGGCTACCAGGACGGGTAAAATGACCATGGACCCTGTGATCTACTCCACCTGTGCCATGAAGAGCTAACTTCACTGCTGCCGCCCTGCTCCGCCTCCTGCAATGTTCACTCCTGTCTTTCCTTTTTTCTGCCCCTCCAGTTAAAATTAAAGGTGTTTACCCCTCTATGCTCTCTTCTTGACACCAGGTGCCCAAGCTGAGAGGGACTGAGCACACAAAAATCAGTCTACCCCATCACCTCAACTATTACACGTTGTACCACAGCACCAAAAGGCCGCAATGAGCTGCAAAGTATTCCTGAGGGAAAAAAAAATTGGGGAAAAAAACACAAAACAGAGCCTGTGTGGGGTCTATTCAGAGGCTTTGTGGAAGGGACAGCCACAGGGAAGCCTGGAACCCCAGAACAATAAAGCATGCTCAGCGCAGAGGAATGTCGGAAAATTTCAGGGCTGTACTTTTCACTAGCATCAACAGCGGATGCACAAGAGAGAACGTTTATACAGCTGATCACTTGGCTAAATCTGGATTAACGTTTACAGGAAAAGAGGAAAGATATTCCTGATATTATGGTGACCCTCCCTACCACGACGCAGTTTACCTTCCTCATTAAAGAAAAGTGGAAAAGAAGAATTTAAAATAAAATTTAATTCATTTACTGTATCTCCCAATCCCAGCTTAGCTCATGGCTCAGACTGGAAGGAGTCTCCATCAGCACAGACTCCGTCAAGGATCCCTAGGAGGGGACAGAAGCTGCAACACTTCATGGTGGCTACATCGGAGGTGGCGATAATCTGATACATAAGAAAGTACTCCTCATGAACATAAAACCAGGATTTTGCTCCCTTTTCATGAAACACAACATTAGGACAGGCTACAAGTATTTGGTAAGTAAGTGAACAAGCCACACAGCTCAAACCACGCTGCAAACAGTAAATCTGCTTTCATCTGCAAAGGGAACTACACAAATAAGAAAATTCTTTTCTTAATTGGAGAACCATCTTTATGCCCAGCCAAGAGATTTTTTCTAATCTTACCCAACAGAAGGATCCTATGTTTAAGTGAGACAGCTTTTGGCCGGTTTTACATTAATCTTGTACTTACCTTCATTGCCAAATAAAGTCAAAACCTAGAGATGACATAAATTTAGACTAAACACAATGTGTAAGGATATCAACTTCCTTACAGTGCTCATTAAAGCTTCTAGAAATAATCATCATGCTGCTACCAATGATAAAATCATTTTAACACAAATTGCCCATTGGACCAATACCACAGGAGTGTACTAGCCAAGACTAATTAACACCAAAGTACCTAATGATAAAGCTTATGCTATAAATTAGCACACTCTGAACTATTCTGTCCAGCGTTCCCATCCCACGTGAGGTGATCTTTCACATCCCTAATTATCCTGGCAAGTACTATCTTAAATGCAGCTATATTGCTTCTAGAAAACACTTCTTACTTGCAGGTCTTGCATGGCTACAGCATCTGGGAAACCACCCCCAGTTTGAGAAACACTCATATTCTGGATAATTCCTTGAACATTTTCCCACATCTATATGAAATATATTTTCATATAGAAATATATAAAATATGAATATTTCATATAAATATATTTAATATATTTAATATATTTCATATATATAATTTTCATATTTCATATGAAATATATGAAAAATATTGAATAATCTGAATTGATAATCTGAAAAAACACTTTGATGGTTTTACCAGTGCTACTACTTATTTAGGAAAAACTCTTATTTTAAAATAAACTTCCTGTTCCATTTTTTCTGTGAAGAAAAAGCTATCTCAGGTCTGCCCTGTTGTAGTGCTTTAGCCTGTGATGGACTTTGATGTGAGGCAAGAGTGAACGTAATTTTCAAAAGGCAACGTGAAGGAAGGTCTTGACTTACAAAATAAGATGTAACTGAACATTAGTGTGATTTGGGCAGACAACTGGAGGGGAAAAAAAGCTGCTTCTCAATAATAACCCTAAACATTTCTGTATGTCTGCGTGTTTGGAAAGATAGTGCTCATGTCCCACTTAACCAAGAATATGTAGGCGGTAATTAGGCACTGAGCCAGTGAGCCTCCAAGCAGTTTCTCTTAATGTTGTAATATTAATTAGTACAAAATATGTCCTTGCTGAATAGAAAGGGAGAACGGCCTAATTCATACCAGAAAGAATTAGAAGAGGAAAAAGGCCCAGAGTTAATTACATAATGCTTTTTGCCAAGCAGTGAAAAGCTGCCATAGATGGGTATATAAAATAAATAGGCATTTCCAATGACCTATATCAAGTCACCTGTGCCAGATGGGTAAAGGGACTCTAACCAACACTGAAAGAAGGAAAAACCGATAAAGTTCGCTTGCACGTAGAGTGGAGGAGGTTGGATGATCATTTTTTCCATCTCTAACTTTCTACGTATGACAAAGAAACATTACTAGCCACTGATTTTGTTCAGCGCTGAACCCTCAACCCCATCTCTTTTAGACCAGTTTCAAGCTCTTGCAGACACAGTTACAAGGAACTGTGGGCACATGAAACCATACCTGCTCTTCTACAATTAGAAAGTTTCAGCAGCTACTTCCTTACACTGCTGAATTTTATCGCCTGCTCTCATTCTCAGGATGAACTATTTCAGCAAGGAGATTACATTGTTTAGGGAAATTATTTTATCCAAGTGATAGAAAGCCATGTTGTTCCAATTCGGGCCTGAGAAAGTGGGGTGGGCAAGGAACCTTGTAGCAAAACTTTGACCAGTCAGAGAGAGATGGAATTAAGGAAAAGGAAGAAATCATCTGAGTTCACTTGTCCAATTTTTCAAGAAGCTCTAGAAAAACCAGAAATAACATTTGTTGGATGATTCTAGGTAATGAAATGCACTTTTCTCAATCATGGGGGAAAAAACGGAAAAAAAACATCAGGTCACCTAAGCTTTCAGTAGAACGTTAAAGAGCTAAGAAGCTGCACCTACAGACAACTATAATTGTTATCTTTTCCAAATTTTTTATCTTTTGCAAAATTTGCAAAACTACTGTGACATTTGCCTTCTCTTCCTGTGACACACACCAGTGACAGTTATTAGGAAGTTAATCAGCAAAAATCTTACATCAAATGTTACTTACAAACTCTGAAACACCAACACATTTCCTTCAGTTTTTCTCCTGCCCAAAAAGAAAGCACCAAAGGCAGAGTCCTCAGCTTCTGCCACTGCTTCTAGAAACAAAATTCAGGATGTTTCATCTTTGCTCTGGGTAATTGCATCATGTTTTGCTCACTTGTCCCATATTTTACGTAACAAGGAAAACCTCCAAAAGTTATGTCACTATGTCACATACACATCTAATAGAGGAGGAGGGAAAATGTTTTAATTAAAATTTTTTATCAACAGAATGAGGAAAAGAAGGTGCACAAGAAATGGAGCTTCACCCCAACCCAGACAGGGTGATCCTTGAAAGAAGTAATTTACCTGTTACAGAAGGAACTAACACCCTCTATTCCTCCAACAGAGAACCAAAAGAGGGAGGTTACTCTTGACCTCAGAGGGAAAGGTCCGTGCTGTCCCTTTTGAAAACACAACAATTTTGGTTCATAAACTCCATGAGCTCATAATGATAGGCCATAACTCCATTGACTAATCTTTGTGCCTTGAACACTGCCAGCACAGAGCACGCTTTGAGGACAAAAATATCAATCTGAACAATGGAACAGGTATCTGATCTACTCAAAGAAAAAGCTCTGAAGCCATTTTACCTCATTTTGGGTAACGAAAAATCTCACAGGACAGGGAGAAGCTTCTAAAATCATACAGCTCGGGGACTGGGTGGACATAAAGGTTTGTGTGCAGTCAGGATTGCAAAACACACTTCATTTTACTGCTGTTGTTTAAGTAGAGACATACAGTATCTCTGTTTGTCAAATACTTTGCTACAAATTTTGCCTACAAAATTTAACACCTGGTCTGATAAATTTAAGCCCAGAACACTGGAATTAAATACACAAGGGAGAGATACTTCAGCACGTATCTTCGTAAGAGTGGAAAAACTGAGTCAAGGAAAAAGTTGAAGGCGGAGGCTCTGCCAAAAATGAGCATTCAGGCTGCTGCCAGCACCACACAGGTTGAATCAAACCCAAATGTAAACAATCCCATATTTTAAAAGATTCTGCTCGGTGGAAACTTCAGAGATCAAAACAGTTATAAATCAAGCAGATTTATTTAAGCACATTGTGAAGTAATGGGTTCTGCCTCTCAGTACAAAGTATGACTTTTCTGAGCTGGTGTGAAATTACACTTGGAATATAGTTAAAATATTATTTAGGCGGATGAATAAAATTGGCTTAAGAAAACGACAGCTCAAAGAATGTTTTAAAATCAAATATAATTAGTTCAGACAGCAAATGCTGGAAATTCTATGATGGTGACGTTTTCACCTTTTTTAAATCCAAGCATACAATAGGAAAATGACTTTCAGAAATTACTTCGCAACAAAATTCAGATGCAAATCACTGCCCATGGAGGTTTCCTATGATCTACATGTCTTTCTCTGAATTACAGGGTTTTTTTTTATAAAATATAAAAGTACCTCATTCTACATCTGTTAATCTTAAATTTGTGCATTTCCATGTCTTAAGAGAATTTTCACAGTAGAGTTTCAATTTAACTTCAAACACCGCGTATCTCACACTATCCTGAGATATGAACCTGTCTTCATACCCAGATTTGTTGGTTGTAAGTGAATTTTTTTGCTTGTTTCTTGCTTGGTGGTTGGTTGGATTAGATGTTGCTTGCGGCAGAGTCTGCGAGAGGCTTGGTGTGAATATGCTGAAGAAGGAAGCAATGCTGAAGAAGGAAGGAGATATTTGCACGTTTGCAGGCAGTAATTCAACAGATAAGATGAGGCAAATGGCTAGATGAGAAACCAAGGCTGACAAGGGCACGAGAGGATGCTCAGAGCTCAGAGACATCAGGGGAGCTTGCATGAGAATGCTCCTCTGTCATCTCTCTATAAAGCCAGAGACACGAGTAAGATGAAAGTAATACACACAGCGAAAAGAAACACACATACAAGTCAGTACGCATGAAATAGGTTGTGCTCGAGATCTCAGAAGGGAAGACTCAGCTAGGACATAAGGTTATGGCTGAAGAAAGAAGAAAAAAAGCTTGTCTAGACAAAGACAAGACAAAATTTGCCAACACCTGCTGAATAACAAACCCATGGTGACGGGCCACAAGAGGAGCAGGAAGATCCACAGAAGCACGGGACAATAAAGACAAAGCAGAGAAAGAAGAAAGATAATAGGAGAGAAGAGCAAGTGGATGCCTGAAGGAGGCTGTGACCTCATGGAGAGCCCACGCTGGAGCAGGCTCCTGGCAGGACCTGTGGCCCCGTGGGAGACCCACACTGGAGAAGTCTGTTCCTGAAGGACTGCACCCCATCAAAGGTACCCACACTGGAGCAATTTGTGACAAACTGCAGCTCGTGGGAAGGACTCATATTGGAGAAGTTTGTGGAGAACGGTCTCCCATGGGAGGGTCCCCATGCTGGAGCAAGGGAAGAATGTCAGGAGTCCTTCCCCCAAGGAGGAAGGAGCAGCAGAGACAACGTGTAATGAACTGACCACAATGCCCATTCCCCATCCCCCTGCACCACTGCGGGGGGAAGAGGCAGAGAAACTGGGAGTGAAGATGAGGCCAGGAATAAGGTGGGAGGAAGGTGGTTTAAGATTTTATTTTATTTCTCATTACCCTACTCTGATTTGATTGGTAATAAATTAAACTAATTTCCCCAAATTGAGTCTGTTTTGCCTGCGTCAGTAATTGCTGAGTGATCTCCCCTATCCTTACCTCGACCCAGGAGCCTTTCACTATATTTTCTCTCCCTGGTCCAGCTGAGGAGGGGAGTGATAGAGCAGCTTTGGTGGGCACCCAGCATCCAGCCAGGGTCAACCCACCACGTTAGCACTGCCAGAATGGCTGAACTGGGCTATAAATGCAAGGAAGATTAAAGACCTTTTTATGAAGACATAACTTCTAAGATAAGTCTACATGACTTAATCATCTTGGCTGACAAAGGTGATGGGAGAACTCTGATTTCTTCAACTATAAGTTCAAGAACTGAAATAAATCTAAAAAGGTCATGTGTAAAAGGCATAAAACACTAATCTCCTCATTTTCTGTGCAGCTTGTTAAAATTCCTAGAAGCTGTAATGGCAGAGACAAATGCAGCAACTTTCCGACCTTTCTCTGATAAAAACCTATGCAGTTATTTAATGAAAACCCAAAAGGTTACCAATTATTTTTCTAAAAAGCTCATCTTCATCAGACCGGGACTGAGGTACTGCTCTGCAAAGTTAGTTTGTGAAAATGCTGCATTTAAGTGCCTTTAGTAAAGTTGCCCAGTTGTAATAAATCCAGTAATTTATTTCCTGTTTTGGTTGGGAGAGGAGGAAGAATTGTGGGGAAACAAGGAAAGGCAAGGGAGAGAGAAAGATGGAGAGACAAAACGAGCAAGCAAATAAAAGCACACGTATACGTGCATTCAAGGAAGATGCGCTAAAACCCTGAAAAAAAAAAAGAACAGCAATCACAAATCATTGATCAATATGATGCAGCATCAGGCTTCAAAGTATCTAGGAAACTCAGCCACAGTACTGGCAAGGGGCTGCGCCGCCCCCAGCACCACAGCCTTC
Organism: Limnodromus scolopaceus; assembly: GCA_028565335.1. Taxonomy (NCBI): domain Eukaryota; kingdom Metazoa; phylum Chordata; class Aves; order Charadriiformes; family Scolopacidae; genus Limnodromus; species Limnodromus scolopaceus. The sequence goes on from JAOXNO010000013.1 coordinate 30,493,833, forward strand.
CCAGCAAAAGTGAGATTTCCAGGTTTTTGCGTTAAATAATTTAACACTCAAATGTTTATGACCTTTCAAGACTCAAAGCCCCGTCTTTAACCAACATTATTGGTAAACTTGAAAGTAATATATTTCTTAATTAACTAACATTCCAGAGATGTGACCTCTTTTTTAATTTCTTGACATGCTCTGAATGGTACAAAACAGATGCAGGAGGCTGGCTTGGTCAAACGGATTTCAGTTCAAAATAAAAAGCCACCTCGCTGGTTTATTATTTCTGTCTATATTACATAGCAGGAAAAAAAAAAACATTCACACACAGAAGTACTTCTTTGGAACTACTCAGCCTTCTGTCTTTCAAACATGAAATTTAGAACTGATTTTCTGTACTTAAATAACATAAATATTTCATTGACAGAAATCTTAAAGAGAACTCTCCAACACTTTTTATACTGCCATGGAAAAATTACAGAAATATGATGTGCTAACAGGCAGTTGTTACAAACAGTATAACTAAAGCTATATTTTAAAATGTGCTGTTTTCATAAATTTCTGTAAATGACTTGTCTGAAAATTCTGTCTGTAAATTTGTCTGTAAATTCTGACAGACAAAATTTTCTGATGATCTAATCAACCAGACAGACCAATGGATTTGATCCTACACTTTAAACACAGCCTGTTAAGATTTACACACATTCAAACAGTAAAATACATTAATCAACAATGAATTGTGGGAGATTTCAGAACAAAATCAAAGACAAAACTATCAATGTGGGTTAGAAAGTGATCTGTAATTGTTTGTGTGTGTGAAAAGACAGACAGAGCATAATGATTCTTCTCTGTGAAACCATAATCCTTTCACTAAAGGAAATGAATCTGCTTCAAATAATCTCCACCCAACTGCAAAATTCAAATATGAAGATAAGCTAAATATTAATGAAAGTACTGAAGATGTGAAAACTAACATATGCAAAAATATCACCTATAAACATTTTATTTCATAAATTCTACTACCATATTTTGGGAGCATTAAAAGGCAATATGGCCCATTCAGAATATTGTCCTTTAAGAGTGATCTATTTTTGTGTGAGCTGTTCCCAAGGGAAAAGCAAAGGTTTGTGTTTGATTTCTTAAGTATCACGCTAATAGATCCTCCAGTTCTGTATCTTTTATTCACTGAAAATGCCATCAAGAGTTACCTGTAGTTTTATTTTAGAAGTCAGTGTTTGTAAACCTTCTTCGTTATGTCAGTTCTACCTATTGCAAAATACGTAGTCATGACTGCATCATTCTAATCAGATTGCAGTCATTTGACCAATTCTATGCTGCTTACTAAATGAATTCAGAAGCATGCAGGTGTCACGGAGGGCTCATTTGTCTTCAACAAGTTACCAATCTTTCAGTTTGTGATTTTACTCCGTTTGCCCTTCAGGCTCATTATCTCACTACTTGTTGCTAAACCACCTTCTGCTTTGCCACTTGGATGACCCCATTTGGGGTTGTGATCCCTGTTTTGAGAACCACTGCCCTAATGTCTGCACCTAATACTATTTTTAAGGAATCTTTGATGAAAAAGAAATTGCAAACATTTACCTTTTTGGTTTACCAAGTCAGCCAGAAAACACATTTAGGACTCTAAGTATTTCTTGAGCCATCAAGCACACTGTAGATGGGCCTCTTGTCTTCAAAAAGTCTTAAAGACTACAATAAATGTCCAGTATGTTTGCGTAAGAAATCACCCACAGTTCAGGTTCCTTTTAGTTTCAAGCAGTTTCATAACAATTATTCTATTGCGTCTTTGGGCTGTGATTTTTCTGGCTGTCAGTGAATAGTTCCTTTATCTTAATCAAACAGCAGCTTCAGAGGCAAAAGTATTTGGGGCCACCTTACCCTTGGGCAAGCCAAACATTAGCTGCCCTGACCCAACATTCTGTCACTGCCTCTCTGAAGTAGGATTATTAAAAATTAATAGAGTTCTATAACAAAAATCTATTAGTATGACTTTCATATTTTAAAAATTTCTGTGGCTTCCTACGTCCATCCATGTATGCTTTATTTTGGAGGATAATTGTTCCTTTTTATTCTCTGTAAAAAGTACCAAAGTTATTACTGAAACATCTAGACCAAGATTTTATTACTGCACCCTCTACAAGCTTCTGAATTTGCACTCCCATATTAGGAAATGCTGCCTCTATTTTCTTTTTTTATGTGTTTTTATGTATTTTTTGTAATTCAGTCATAGGACATTATTATTTTAAAAGGGATGATAGCAGAAAATAGAGAAAAAAGTAATTTTTTGTAAAACATCACTGTCATATTAAAGTATATAATCATTAACTACCTATGTTTAAAGGTAATAATACATGTGTCTGTGAGATCAAGGTCCAAGTTCAGTATTATTCCATTGCTTAGAACACAGATCAACAAAAAACTACCACATGCAGCTGAGATTCCCCCCCAAATCTTGTAATTTGAATGACATAAACCAATGCTTTTAAAATTAATATATTTCCAGCCCTGCATAGATGAAATATCTTGACATTACCTTTTGTATTCCTTGTTTCCTTGGCAATTTTTAACACCCCTTTTAAGTAAAACTTTGTTTATTTAAGGATAATTTGGCTTCTTTTTATAGCTTTTCCTCCTAATATTCAGAATTGGCTCTTCTGCATTACACCCTACTAGACTAACTACTATTAAAAAAAATAATCTTATTCTGATATATAATAATACCATACCAGTTGTTGTTATTTTCAAAGTAAAGTATTCATTATATCAAAACACTTGGAACTTTACTAACATTGTCATCAACATATGCTGGTCACATCTTCCATAAAAACTGGATTTTTCTCCCTATTTTTAATTCACTTTGCTTATCAGCTTCCTTCAACTCATCTGAAAACACCCCAAAAGCTAACTCCACAAGTTTAGACTCTGGAATTTACTCAATACTGTTTTCCTCTGTGTTTGGAATATGTAAACCATTTCTAACATCAACTAACTGTTTTAGAAAAGAACTGTCTTTAAAAATATTTTCATAAGTGAAATTCAAAGCGATTCAAATTTCGGGATGCAAACTAGAGCTGTTATGAAGTGGATCCAATCTTTGTATCTATATCAGTAATCTGGTATTCCATGCATGATGCTTATGAGAGAAATAACTATTTTAGTAAAATTGGTGAACATGCTCTCTTTTTGAGCAAATGGAAGGTACAAAGTAGGTCATTTATAAAACACACTAAAGCTTTTTGCTTTAATTTTCCTGAATTTCAGCTTCTTGGAGTATCAAATATTCATGAAGTACTTGATATCTTTCTCAAAATAACAAGTAAACACTGAATTTAAGTAAAAAAAAAAAAAAAAAAAGAAGACTTTTACTTTTTCTTCGGGCTTCACATGTCCTCCAATACTCTTAAAAATGTACTTCTAGGTTGCAAAAACATCTCCCTTCCGTTTCCAAAACATGAAAACCAATTATGTATCTCAAAAGATATTTATTTCAACAAATTTACTTTTCAAATGCAGACTCTTTAAGAGTGTTCTCATATTCCTTTATATCAACCCATCATCACACCCACTTAACCACACAACCCTCCTAAACGTAAAATAATTTCACCTCAGTATTACCATGGTCATGTGTCTCAATAAATGTCCCTTAGATTTTACTCCTGGTTTTGAATTAGTAAACGTGTGGATATCAACCGCACATGTCTGGCAGTGATGATACAAACCTGTCAGCTTGAGGGAAGCTCCATGAAGTAACCTGTCATCACTCTTTCCCTGACATAAACTATAGCTTTCATGGACTTCTGGAAAGCACATACTGACAGAACTTATTGGAACAACAGGCTGAGTAAACTGCATTCCAGCAGCAGGTGCTTTTTGTTTTTCCACAGCCTCTGGACCCCTCATCATGCCCGTATGAAATTCATCTTTCCATCCTCAAGCATGGAATTCATCTATGGATTCACCTATTAGCTAATAGGTTGTACCAAAAGTGAAATACTTGGGTGACTCTCAAATCCTGCTTTGGAATTTAAAAAACAAACAAACAAATCCCTGTTTCAAAGATGTCTTTTCACTTAACAAACTGCCTTAGATCACAGTGCCCCCTTCTCACTCTCTCCCAGTCCAGGAATAAAGTTTGGGTTACATCATTTCTAGATTCAAGTCAAGTCTTTCCATAGGTCTTCACCTAGAATCAATTACTTTCTTTGTAGATCTGCAGCCAAAGGAAAACTTGATCCACATATAATATCCATACATATGATCTGTATAACCCATTTGTTAGTCATCTATCAGAACACTGACAAGCAGGAACTCAGGACTACATCCCCATCTTTGTCAGCAGGACATGTTTTAAAGCCATTTCAAAACAAGATAGCTAGAAGTAAGCTTACTCACTCTGCAAAGTGTTTTACTCTATATAGTACTTTTTCCACACTAATAAATGACAACTCTGCCTGGAGTGATCTTACATAGTCATTCTAGCTTTTTATTAAAAAAAAAATGGAGGCAGCATTCTGCTGCGATTCTCTTACCACCAAGAATCAAGAACTTCGATTAAGATCTCACATTGTTGTTACACATGCCTGTTATTGATGAAATGTTTTGGTGCCGTGGTCACAAAAATCCACTGAAGATTATAAAAGTGGTTTTTTTCCAGTCAGCTTTACTAACTATTGCTCTCCACATATGTATATTTGATCCATATGCTTATAAAATCATATAAGCCAACTTCACCCAATGAAGTTTAAAAGGAAAAAACTGTACTTACTCTAACGCAATATTTGCAATGTTACTTTTTACCATGATAAGTTGCCTCTTAAAGCTATGTTTCAAGTTATTCAAATGATTTTTACCATGGGAATCCCGAATTCACCCTGGAAAACAATGGGGTTTGATAGTACCAGAAAGAAAATTGAAAATAGTTGTATGTCCCTCTATGTTGTATGAACAAGAGACAAACTAGTGTCCTGTAATGGCATTATTCATATTCCGTTGGCATCAGAAGTCTGAAAAAGCATGAAGCGATGGGTATCGACACTCATAGCTCTTAATAAGACCATAGAATTTGGAGGGAAAACCAAGTCTTTTGGTATACTAGAAAAAGATAGATAACTGTAGCCATGTTCAATGAACTATATACAAACCCAAACACCTAACCCAACCTTAAAACAACCAGTTGAGATTACATTTGTCCTTCTTTATGAAAATTTCCATTGAACAGCTAACTCGCTTCTTCATTCACTGCTGACTAAATGAAGAAGCTGCAAAGACTGTATCTGCGCTGGAGGCGAGGCAGCCCGCTTTTCTGCTTGGCAGAACATGTTTCCAAAGCAAAATGTGTTGTTTGTTTTTTTTTTTTTAAATAGCTTTTGTAAGTACAAAGGATGCTGGAGTCCTAACCCCTCCTGCCTCCAGCTGAGGCAATCTGCAGCTATTGCAGACAGGGACACTGGTCGTTTCAACACCTCTGTGCCACGGCCTTTCTGTCACACCGAACGCCGTCTCGATGAGGAACGTAAAACTCTGCAGAACTGCTCATCAAATGTCATTTTACTATTTATTTTTTTTTTTTTTTACTTTTTTTAATGCTGCAAAAGCAAGTTTCAAAGCAGAAAAAAGCAAAAAGAAAAAGGGCCCTGACATTTTCGTGTACTTCTAAAAATGTTTACAATTTATTCCTCTCTAATCTAAATGCTTTCATTTTTGCCTGTAACTACAGGGTCTTCTGAATTTTGAACAAGAACAGGCAAGAATATTCCCAAAAAAATCTTCTTGATGTCATATTTTTTCCCTTTGATTTTGTTTTAAATGAAGATTCTATCATTAATCTTATAAATGACAAATGGAGATAATCTGAATGTAGGAAAAAATTACATACCTTACATTGGATAAGGAGACCATTAGCCAAAATATTTTTCTTTTTCACTTCCCTTGCAAATTTCTTCATCCTAGTTATTTCTTCCATCCCAATGCTGAAAGAAATATTTTCTGAAATATCCAAGTGCACCTGCAAAGGAAAAAATAAGAAAAAAAAAAAAAAGAAAAAAATCCATAATGTATTATTTTAAACTGCCTGGTTTTAGTATCTCATTTATAGGCTAACAAAGGTTTTTCTTAGTTAGCTTCTGTTCCTATGAAGTTTCACTACTTATACATTTAGTGACATGAAAATTATTTCTTTTCAAAGCACAGTGAAAGCAATATGCCAGAACACATCAGAACACAATGTTCGAACTTCATATTAAAAATACTTCATTAAATCAGAAAATGAACAACATTCTTTTGTAAGCTCTAACTTTCACAGAGGTTTTCAAAATGGAACTGCATTCTTTAAAGATTTCTCTTGAATAGACCACCTTTTCAGTATAGTGTATTAGTTGCCTAAATTTGATTAATTTCAAGGTAACACTTCAAGTTTAAAAAGCAGAAACTACTTCAAAAGAAGGTAGGGACAGAACTACCCTGAGGTCTGGGGCAGGGAAAGGCAGGTCTCATATCCAGCTCAACCCTTTCCCAAGGCTGACGTGTTCACCAGTTCCATCAGTTTACTTTACAAAGCTTCTATCAAAATCAAGGACTATGTACATAAAATTTCAGCATCTATTAATAGCAGAAATACCTTTCCCCTTAAATGAAAGAGAAAATATTTTTCTGGCTGAATGATTCCCGATATAAAACTTATCTGTGAGTACTACAGAGAGGTAGGAGTAGAGGTAGCCCTGAGATCTGTGCTTGGGAAAATTATTTCAAGTTCCCTTTGTACCTTATGTTCAATTTATCCTGACAGTAATAGGTTTTTACTCATTTTTCCCTTGAATTTTTCCCTTCCCCTGAATAAGTGCATATTCAGCAGGAGCAAAGCTATTGTCCTCTACTACACAGGCAGAGCCTGTTTTCGAACACTCATTATTTTGTTATTTTTTACCCAAAACAAGGCTAAGTACTGCTCATTCATTGCTATTTACAAGAAATATTAAGACCTATTATTTTAAGAGAACACGACCTAACACCTCTTTACCTTAACCTGCTCCACAGCTTTAAAAAGAGATTTTTCCCAAACTTACTTCTGTACTGAAACCCAAATAATGGCAACTACAGAGCTGAAGTACTAGCACTTCCTTCTTTCTAACCCTAAGCAATAACAACAAAATAAAAATCATATCCATCCATAGCACCTACGAACGTGAACATGTATGACTCAGAACAGGAAGGTCAGCTTAAGAATCTGATTCTTCTGGTTATAGCAGAGCTGGAGAGGATACTGGTTTGATGCAGGCAAATAACAGCATGGAGTTGACCTCTGTGTCTCCTGTTTCTCCTGTAACATGGATCTTCCCTTTTTTGCTGTGCCCAGGTAGAGTAGCCCAATTGCTGCTTCAACTTGCAGATGCCACAAAAAATAAACCCAGGATAAAGGACAGACTTTGAAATCTCTGGCAATTTATAGGTGGGAATATGGACAGAAGTCATGGTGTCCAGTGCAAGCTCATCCTTTCACTGGGATAATTCTCCCCAGGCTGGTTAAACAGACAATCTGGTACAATCATAACATCTGTCATTTTTACAGCTAAAGAAGCTGAGTATCAGAAGGAAAAATGAAACTGATTCTCTTAATTATCTGATTGCTACTAAAAAGCTACACGTGTCCTGAAACCAAAGAACAGACAAGAACATTATAATTACACAAAAGCCTACATTAGGCTGTTCCTGATGAGGAGGTAGGGCTGGAAGCAGTTAGCTGCTCTCCTCATTTATCCTTTCAATTCTTCACTACCAGCAGCAGTTCCACTTTTGAGAGTGGAAAAGAATAATGTTTCCCGTACAGCTAGTACCTAAAAACCTATGCCTTTAAATGTCATCCAGTTGCTTAAAATTCTGAGTCACATTTGCCTGAGAAATATTAATGTGCCCTTTACATCAAAAGAAAGTGTCTTACAAGGCATTCGGTAACAATGCATTCAGGTGTTACGTTAAATGGAGTTTGGAGCAAAGAACAAAGCTAAAGAGAATCCCACTCGCAAGCCTTAGTGAAGAGGACACCCAATAATGAATTTAATTAAAGACTGCTAAAGGAAGACTGTCCCCCAGCCCTACCATCTGCAATGAGTTTCAGGGATCAGAAGTTTAAAGGACTTAAGTAGTTCCCAGTGATTCACATGAGACAATGATTTGTGTAGCTAATTCTTCAGTCATTTAAAACCCACTTTCCAGTCCTCCTGGTTTTTCCTTCTTGTATTTCTAAAAGATAGTGTGGTAACTCCATAAAATTTGAAATGCCTTTTCATAGTTAGGGTACTTCATTTTTTAAAGATACTTTTAACAAATACGTGTGTATCTGTGTTTTAAATGTTAGCAACTGCTTCCACTTATTAATAAGACTTCTCTCCTACTGTCTAGTTTTAGGAAATTTCAAGGAATTGTCAGGAACAAGATCTGGAGTACAGTAAAGGGATTAAACGTACCATTTTCTCCAGAGGCTATTTTAAAAGGTATCCACCTAAATAATTTGTGCAGGCTGCTCAAGCAGGTACACTTTCACTTAAAATGGTGCTGGATTCTACAATGAATTCCAAGATCTGGCATCTTAGGGGCAGAACCTGAGCTCCGTGGTGAGCTTGTGTAAGCATTATATGCATTCATACCTATTTCTCAGGAAATGTTAAGTCCAGAATATTTATAGCTACAATTATTAAAACAAAGCTCTCACATTCCATGTGTCACACTAAAAAAAAAACCCACTTAAATTCAAAATCCAGGGTTGAGATTAGCTACGAATGGGGCACAAATTAAGCACGCTTTTAATGCTCTAGTACTACCTAGTTGATTAACATATCTAATTTTATCTGCACAAAATTTAACAGACAGAAATGCTTTTTATATTCTTGATAAAGGGCTAATGAAAACATTCTCAATCCAGAAAAAAGCATTCTGCACATCCAGTAGCCTTGTAAATGGGCAACAGAATTGGAGACATATCATTACTCTGATTATCAAAGGTAGAAATAATTTCTCTTTGGAAATTCAGTAAAATTAAAGCTCTACCCTGAACTTCCTCAGAAATAGGGTAAAGAAAAAAAGATAGTCTAGAAATAGTTCTAAATAGAATCACAGTGGCTCACTCCAAGACAACAACATACAATAGGTAAAGATTTAACTTTTTTCATTTGTAAAAGTAATTGATCTTCATGATTCCTCATTTATTTGTTAGATCACTAATGAAATTTCATTACCTAAATTTCAGATTAAGCCTAAAATTGAGAAGTAAATGCTCAGTTTTACCTCAAGGTCTCTAGACTATGCACTTCAGAAACTATTCAGGCCCCAGCTAAAATACTTCTTCCTTTTTCAGGAGCTTCATATATGGCATTATATTTTTTAATCACAACATATTATCTTGCTGTATTGCTGGAGAGTAAAATAAGGGTATTCCAGAGGCACAATCCTCAGTGACATATGGCATCAATGACACTCATTCCACCCAACGCTTCTCGTCCCTACCCCTATTAAGCCAGCAAATATAATGATCGAATTAATTGCGTCTGGTTACACTGCATTCAGACATTAAAATCTATTCATATTTTCTCCTTTTTAACAGTCTGAGTAAAATAAAAGTCACGTACACCTTCTGTCATCCACATGAACTGTTAAATTATTCTGGCAGCAATATTCAAATAATGAGAATTTCAGCCAAAAATACCATTTAAAAATTCTACCAGAATAGGTTCTTCAGTCTTAGAACATCTCAATAAGTACAGTATGTATTAAAGTTATATTGCAAAGTGGTTGAAAGTTACTTTTTAAAACTTGGACCAGAAAAACAACAATGATTTTCAAACTTCTAACAAATCACACAGCATAGAAAAAAATAAAGCCGCCTAATTCTGTTTCAGCTGAGCATTCGTGCAGAGTACATCACCTGCAGCATCCACAGCGGAGACGGAGCACAGCAGCAGAGCGGGAGTTAACGGTTCAGTACAACTAGCCACAATGAGGCTTTTACAGAAATATATAACTAATAAATTGTCATTTGCCAGCGTTGCTTTATTTCCTGACAGCATGCAGTACATTTGCTGAAGAGCAAATGATGTTCTTTACAGTCCAATTTACAGTTAAATTTTACAATTTTATTCAGAGCTAGCAGCAGCTTGGAATCGCCATCCCTGGAGATACTTAAAAGATGGGTAGACGTGGTGCTGAGGGACATGGTTCAGTGGTGGTTTTGGCAGTGTTAGGTTGATGGTTGGACTCAATGATCTTAAAGGTCCCTTCCAACCTACACAATGTTACGATTCTCTCTCTTGAAATAGTTTAAAATTAGTCTAACATTTAAAATAATTTCATTAGATGCTTTCTACAGCAACTTACAGGAATTACCTACCAAAATAAGGACAACTGGGTATAAGAGAAGAATATTTGATTTTTCCAACATATCCACTAGTTGCTGGGTTTCTTGAACGGCACACTTTTTATCCTAAATTAAAATAAATGTTTAGAATTACTGAAAACATCAAACAATGATTTCATGAAAATGGAATTCAAAGATTTGTTATTTAACAAAAAAAGATACATCACTTTTTGGTTTTGGGTTTTTTTTATTTGATTACCCGTAAGAAATATATATAAAACCAACAAGTTTAAGGGCCTTTACTGGTCTCAGATATGTTTCATCTAAAACCTTCTTGTTCCCATACAGGGACCCAAATACAGATTGCATGGCACGCATGTGTCCAAAATGGGAAACACAAATTTAGACCATGGATTGCACAATTAGACGACTACACATAGAACATAGCCTTCTTGAGCCAATTCACTTCAATACAATCAATATCTATGAAAGGAAATTTTAAACTACTTTCACTTGCATCCTTCTTGTTCAAGACCTCATGGCTCGTTTAAAAACATACTGATGGAAGTGCAGAACCAGGAGAGAAAGAATGGTCCAGTATCTCAAATGTCCAGTTCAGTGCACATCAGAAACACCAAACAGTGGAATGGATACACCAAGAGGATAGAAAGTATTCCAATATGTAATTATTATTTATCACTACTACTAATTGCAACACTAAAAGCACTCTACTTTTAGTAAATAGCTTTACTACTTACATTTATGCAAACAAAATTGTAGCACTGTCCTGAAAGGATGTTTTGTAGATGGCTATCGTTTTTGCTTAAAGATGTTGATATAGTCTCAACCTGATTAAAAAAATAAATTATTATATCACAAAATTGACATCAAGCTTAACTATCTGCTAAAGCTTCCACCATTATGGCACAGTTTTTTCATTCAAATTATTTAAAAATGGCTATTATTATTATTCCCACTATGAGAATGAAAAATTGCTCAAATTTTCAGGTGACTCGACAGCGCAATATGGAGCCCAACTCCCTGCAGTTTTCTGCGAGTTTTTGCTGAGATTTACTGCGAGGGGGAGCCACTCCAGAAACAGCCCTGGAACTATCAGACACTCAGGTAGGATGTTCAACTGTTCCCAGCGATGAAACACTGTTCATAGAATCAAGACAATCTAATGATTTTCGATCTCCAATTCTGAGAAAACCTCTGTAATGCTCAAATACATATATATATTGTCTTCATGCAGAGAACAAAAGAAATAAAGTACGTATGAATAGGTGTTCTAAGATTCTGTGTATGACAAGACTCATTTAGATTTTCTCCTGAAAAGCATTTCCTCAATGAATACTTTAAAATAGATAACAGATATACTTATTTTGCAACCTTTAACTATAACAATAGCTAAGAAATCATCTTATCCTAATTAAAATAAAAAGTAGATTCCACTACACTATCATCTTCAGGATTGCCTTAAGTACAACAGCAAACCAGGTAGTGGAAGGGGAATTTGTTCCCTAAGAGAAGATTTGAAGCCAAATTTAAAAAGCTGAAATAAAGCAAAATTTGCTTTATTGCTTCTATTAAACCAGCAAACTTCACTGTTCCAGTGTTCAAATGGGCTGTATTTCTGCCCCAGATGACAAATTATATACAGCAGCAAACAACAGAAGCAATACACTGCTGGGTTCCCTGGAAATGTCACTTAATCCACAAGCCAACAGAAGCACCAAAACCAACATTTTAAAAGGCTTTGTGCTGTTATCTAAAGCTCTACTTGTTTATTTTTGTGATGCTTGGGGAGCTAACTTGTTTGCGAAGGAAAGTGGATTGAAACCTCGAAGTTGATATTTATGCATTAAAGATTTTAGAAACATTCTGGGCTGAAAATTTTCATAATGCTGTCTCAAATACTTGACATTTAATATTTTAAAGAGATTTAAAAAAAAAAAAATCACAGAAGCAAGAATTACTTAAAATATTTAAAAAATGCAATACTCCAGGGTTCTTCTGGCTTCTGCAGAAATCAAGTCAGAAATCCCCAGTACCTTCACAACCTTGCACATACTTAGGAGCACAGGAACATATTGCATGCCAGAGTCTTCTCAGAAGGTAAATGGAACATGACCCGAGGCAGAAGGCCTAGGGTTATTTTCCTTGAGATATTACAACAAGATGATGGAGAGAGAGAGATGTTACTTCAGATGATGCTTAAGTATACCTGAACATTTAAAAATTAATTTAGTGTATTGGAGTTTTGATTTAACTTGAACAACCAAAGTTTAACATCTAAAATGTTAAAATATGGACCATAGTTAGTTTAAATTACTCTACTGAATGATCCCCAGTTAGTGTCTTCTTTAGATTGATTACCCTCCAATCAGTCCTTTGAAAAGGCCCAGCTTTCAGTGTGGTATGTTTAACGTGCTTAAAATAATTATCACCCTGAACAGAGTCAAATCGCTCTCCCACAAGGTTATGGTGCTTCTCTTGAGAAATCAGACACCAGGTACATTCTTTCTCAGGTGCTTCAGATGTAGAAGTTCTGTATATTGCTAAGCTTAAAAATTAACTCTTAGATATTTTACCGTTTAAAACCAAGACAATACATAAATTTTACTTTTTATTGATTTTCAATCTAAGGGTTCATAGAATGAATGACTAAGGATGTTTCAAGGAACAAGACAGGGATCTTGATGGAGTTCTTTGGAGGTGTCAATTTGCAGGAACATTTTGAACATGTTGAAGAAAAATTTAACAATCAACTTCATTATGATGACAGACAACGCGGATCAAAAAAAAGAATGGTGCTAGAAATTATCAACTAAATAAAATGATTTAATAGAGCCATCACAAAAATCCAGTCCCCTATCAATGGGAATCCCTTCATTTTATGCCCTCATTACCTTGTTTGTGGTCATTTTACATGTGTTTTATTCAAATGCACCATAGGATCAGGTGCCGGACAAACCCAACAGTTAACTAGTTTTGCAGTGAAAATTAGGAAATATGTTGTAAATTTTAAATAGTTTTGGTGCCAGTCTGATTTGAGGTTGCTAAGTCTGGAGTCACAGTGTTGCCTGATTGAACATAATGCATTCTTTGAAGTTTCTTACTGGCTCGGAAGTGTTTCTCATGGTATGATTAAAGTGGTTATCAATATATTATGTTTCCATATAATTTAACACTTAAAGAAAATACTTTTTTTTTTCTAGTATGAGTAAGTGATGCCTTCCTAGTAATTGCAGAATAGTTTAAATGGCGAGAAAAAAGGAAATGGATCTGGTATCAATGAAATGGAAACATATTTCTGCTCCATTATACAGCCATTTAGACAAAAAAAAAATCTTACTAAATTTTGCCATTTTGCACTTTTAAATGTAGGTATTTAACAGATAAAAAGCATGATTTTCCATACTAAATACAATTCTTTCAAAAAAAATAATCTGTGAGTATGATGTCAAATGACATTTCTAGATATAAAATAGCAATACAGTTTGTTACAGAAAAGCATTCTACTATTAACTAAGCACACAACTCAGATCAACAGACATGAATAAAACTATTACAGAAGTAACATTATCCAAATCAGGAAACCTTTATTTTTGGACAGCTATTTCCCGTCTGTTTCTCTGGGTAATAGAAAGATGTGATATCATCATATAAGATATAATTAAGAATCACCCCAAGACCAGCCAAGATTTAAGCAATTACCAAGTGTTAATCACCTTTGGGAAAATGAAAATATGCAATAGTTCTTTTAGTAGGAATAACAAAAAAAGGAAAAGATAGTTAAATGCCAGTAGAAAATTCCATCAATATCCTACAGCAGAGGCTTCAATGAGCATTCTCTATGAGGGAAATATACCCCTACCTCTCCGCAAAAAGGCTGATTAATTTGACTTTGCATTCGCAGCTCTGCAGGAATACAACTTATTCTCTAATTGGTTCAGACATTAATGCAGACATCAAAGTAACAAAAGCATTTCCTCTGTAACGTATTTGTAACAATTTGGGTTTACTGAATTCATAAAATCTAAAGAAAATGGCCTCTCTGTTGTCTGGATCTAATTTCTTCTCTAATCTAATATATAAACTTTAAGAGGATCTGTAAGATCTCTCTCTACAGCATAATTGGGCAGAAGATGCTTCTCTCTTGGTAACTTCCACACCTGGTGTTAATCCCCTGTAATAAATACTGCAGCGACACAGGAGGTCTCAGTTTCCATATTCATGTTATTTAGACCATTTGTTAAGAGTTGTGGCTACCAGAAACATTAATCGTACAGGTTACAGCGGTAGAGTTGTACTTACTTTTATTTGCCTCTTCAGAGATTCATGCAGGAGAAAACCTACTTGGGTGACCGCTTCCTTCACATCGGTAATAACACAAACTTCTTGTGACAGGCTGTCTGTGATCAAGAAAAAAACCTTAGTATTTCATGCAAAGATAAATCAATTCAAATTACTAATCTGCTAAACATTACCTTCAATTCATACTAACGCTGTCTCTTGACAGAATCTTTTCAACAGCTGCAAATTTAAGATTACTTATTTCAAGGCATTTCATTACTATAACTACATAATTTATAGAAAATACATCTCAAATATAAAATTCATATTATATTTTATATGATTTTGTACAACATGAAAACATCACATAAGGCCTGTCCCCAAACCCCATTTAAGTAAGGGACTTCTATGAAAAGGTATTTGTTCAGGTCCACATTACTGACACTAGATGACAACCAAGAAAATAACTTTTTGAAATCTTCACACCGCTTATCGCTTCAACAGATCACTAAATGCCACGTCAGCAATATCGAGAAAAGCAAAAAAACCCAGGAGACAGCAGACAGCATAAATCGTCTCCCCACAACATATACTACATAATATTAAAAAACCCCAATATATATATGTATACACTGTTCAAGGAGACAACAGATACAACTGTTCACCTCAATATCAAAACAAATGCAGTCAGTGACAAAGATCTTGGCACGGAGAACACATTAGACCCTTCACTGGTGAGGGGAAAAAAAAAAAATCTTGTTGATACCAAGAACAATAGTATCAAGTTATTGCCCGATCTACTCAGTGAAGCAAATATTTCAGAAAATTAGTGTTCTCTCATGTTATTGATTACAGTTTCAAGATTCAGTGAGCATTTTCCTTTCTTTAAGCAAACAAATAAAAATAATCCAAGCCTGGAACTCTCACTTCTAATTCAGGCTTTTATCCTTTAGATGTTGAATTAACATGCAGACCAAAACATAATATTTCCAAAGTCTTTGGGGTAGCCATTCCATAAGCAGCTAGAAACTTCATAAACATAAGGTCTAATTATATTTAAAGCAGACTTCAATGAGACTTCAGGGACAGAAATATACCATACACCACCACAAAATAAATTAGTAGTGAAAGACATAAAAGAAATTATAAAAATATGGCCTAACCGCTCTTCAAACAAGTCTGAATATAAAGATACATATTTGTTGCATGTGGAAAGTTTTTTTTATAATTACATACCACACAGTAAGTTAAATCAGATGCACTACTTTAGTAAACATCTCACTTTCTATTGTAAACTCAAAGACTTTGTTACAAAAATAGACATATAGATCTGACAACTAATTTTAAAACTGCTGCAGAGTTAACATTATTAGAAAGTGACTTGTTATTTTTAAACACAATTTTTTGTGAGCAGGAAAAGTGAATTAACCACTGAGGATCCCAAAAGATAATGACAATGATTTTATGAATCACGGGCATTTATTATGTCCAATATTTACACAGTGACAAGGAAAATAGTGGTAGCAACTGGCTTTGCATTAAGTTAGCAAGAACAGGGAGGGGGGAAGAAAGAGAGAGAACAATAAACATCTGCTTATAAACCATCACAACCAGATGAAAGCGAGAATTAAAAAAATGCACGGCCAGTTCTCACAGGACTGGAAATCACAGGATACCACAACTGTGGGAGAAATTATCTTCCCATAGATTCACTGGGCAAAAAAATATACTTAACATGCATCAAAGTTGGCTTCTACTTAATACAGGATAACTTTACAGTCTCAAAAATGGGTCAATGGGAAACATATTGAACTAATTTCTTATCAGCAGAAAGAAACCGGTGGTAGATCGAAATCAGAGAGCAAGAGCCACTTGAATTTAGTACTGTACACGGCATGCAGATACGAGATAGATGTACATCATAAACCAGACTGGCATATCAGATTTCAAGAACTCAGATTCTATGGAACTGAGTAATGTAATGAAGAAGGTCAGATTGGAGCTATTACAAAAATCCACATGTGGAAGAAGGCTGTGGAATCCAAAAAGGCACCATAACTTACCCTCAGACAGTTGTTTTTTGAAAAGAAGTCAGTCATCAACAGCTACTGTCAAAAGTAACCTCACAAGAGGCTGCTCAAAGGCTGCCACTATAAAAGCCCATCTCACCCCTCTCCCCAACCCCCTTAAACCTCTGACTTCCTGGAATGTAAAGGAGAAAAGAGAGAAGACTACAAAAAAAGGCAACTAAGATTTGCAGGTTGAATGTACTAAAGAAGAAAGCAAAGTTGAATGAAGTGTGAAAAACTGTATTTTTTAATCTGGAGGGGGAAGGCAATGTTAGAGGAGAAGTCTATTGATAATAATGAAAAAATGAAAGTAATGATAACACACACATTGAAGAGATGTTGCGTGCTTTTTCATGATCAAGAAAAATGTACAGAGGAAGTCATGAGTTCTGCTGACTGTCGGCAAAGCCAACTGCGTGCAGCATTTCATTCCTGGTTTTCGAAAGTCTCTCTGGGTGAACCAAAGAGTCATTCTGGAAAGCCACATCATGGCCACGTCACAAGGAATTTTACTACTCAACAAAATTTTGTTTTCCATCAGTGTCGGATAATTCAGGCTGGGAGGGACCTCAGGAGGTCTTTAGTCCAAACTCCTGCTCAAAGCAGAACCATCTGTGATGTCAGGTCTGGTCGTTCATCCCTTTGCCCTGTCAGCTCTTGAAAACCTTTGAGAACGGAGACTGCACAACCTCTCCAAGCAACTTGTTCACTGCTTGATTGTCCTCATGGTGAAAGAGTTTTTCCTGGTACTGAGCTGGAACGTCCCTTGGTTCAGTTTTTGCCTTACATCTTGTCCTCCCACCATGCACCACTATTCTACTTTTCTTCCCTAATTTCACGCCATACCTTTCTTTCCATCTGCGCAACCTTTTTTTCTTCTCACTATTACATGAACTATCAAAATCTCTCTCTTGTTTTGGCTGCTTCTTCCTCTACTTTACACTCATTATTTCCTTGGAAACCTCCTCTTCCCACTACACATCTCCCATTTACTCTCAGCTTCTTTCCAGATGTACCTGATTATGGAGTAACCCTCCCCATAATGCATCACATTTAACATCTACTCAGAGCATATTTTTTGCATAAAATGAAAAATAGTTAGAACTACCAAATTCTGTTAGGTTAAACATTAAATTTCTCTGTCAGGAAAGGGGGAGGAATTTGCTTCATTAAAGTGGATAGAGGATTTCAGAATTTGTTCCATTAAACTTCCCTCTCTCTCCAGCAGAAAACCTAAACTTTCAATTTTTCTGTGCCCTTCTTTGATATCCTGAAAGCTTTAGATCACATTATTATTCAGTAACACCTGTTACAGTCTTTATCCTAGGATCTCACCCAAAATTATACATTAAAATGTGTGCATGTTTATGGAACTACCTTTGTTAGATAATGTATTAAGCGCACTCTAACGACTGACTTAAAAAGTTTACCTTGAAAAGCATGCCACAAACAAGCAGCAATTAAAATAATACTTCGCTTGAATAAAGATCATAAATATCATATCCTAGGGAATTTATACCATAAGAATAAAAATGCATCAGAGTGGTAAACAGGTTTTAGCCTACAGACAAAAATTTTTTCACTTAATTGCACATATACATGTATACATACATTTGTTTTTGTAAACATATGTTCATACCATGCCATTCTTGGTCTCTCATTACAATTCCTACTATTTTGGAAGCAGATCCTATTCATCAAAATACTTTCAAAGATTGTAGTGAATTCAAAATAGCATATTAATTTATCAGAACTCCATTTTCACTTTCTACACAGCAATGGCTCGACTGCTCTGAAAGTTCAGTATGGTTCTCCCTGGCATTTTTAGCATCTCATAAGAGAGATGTTTCTATCCCTGTAAACACAAGAAAAAGGAAACAAGTACTGCCAAGCATTTTGTTCACTCATGCTCAACAGAACGAGTCAAAATTGTTATTCATATAACATAGGTAACCAAAAATATCTACCGATTTTCTGTTTGTTCATTCCACATTTCTCTGTAGCCACAAAAACCAAAAGGCAAACATGACAGTGCCCCTACTGATATTAGCATACAAGAAAGAGAGGACGATTTTGCCGTAGAAGAGAAGGAAAAGGGTCGTTTTCACCAGACCAAACCATTCTCAGGAGCACCTCCCTACCCGCCTGTCTATTTCTTTGCCTCCTGGCAGAGAACAGCCACTGATTAATGAGTGTGCCCATGAAACTGCAGCCTGCCTCGTGTAAAATATCTGTCCTTTGCTACACTATTGACACTGATGTTGATTTTTTTTTTTTATTATAAAAAGTCACGTGGGTTCTTCATATAACACAAAATACAGTACGTAGCTCCCAATGGTCCATAAACGGTTTGAAGGCATTATGATACTTTTCTTGGCACTTCCAAAATGTATTTGTACGTACATCAGCAGCTACTTATTTAGCCAAATGTGAGGGTAAAATATCCTCTCTGCAAACACACATTCTTGTGACAAAGTTATTGCAAAAGAAGGGCCCTTAAGAAAAGAAAAAGGAGGAGAAGAGAGAATCAAACTCTAAGTTAGTTCTACTGAGACGCACCATTTAAAGTTTACATGTTGGAACTAGAGTTCAAAGAAACCTTCCCCGAGGGCAGCAGTCCTAATGGAAATTTTTTTAGGATGTTTTGTATTAGCCTGATCTTAACTACATTTCTAGATGAGTCACCCTTATTGTAAGATGATGTTTTCTTACTTCAAGACTATTAAAAATAGGCGTGTGCCACCTTGTCTGCATAGTCTACAAGTTCATACCTGCTTAACTAAAGACAAACATTAAATTTACTGTTTATAAAACAAATTATATTGGGACTCAGATTTTCATAATATAGCTGTAAGAGAGACACGAGGAAGTAAGCAAATTAATAAGACATGTTTTAAGAAAACAGCCTCAAAAGGTAAATAACTCATCAGTGTACTTACGTTAGTGAAGCCTTTCCTCGTGTTGCCTTGCATATGAATGTTATATATACATATAAATACCTATACTACAAAAATGTATGCATGCATGTATGTTTTTCTTACTTCCACCTAAGTCAAGTTTAGCAAGCTGAAATTTGTCAGTTATTACATGTCATTAGGCCAGCAGTCAGAAATCTAGCTGTGCTTCTGTGAAACATTTGGGACTTGTTGCGTAGTTAGAATTACATTTGTAACATAGCAGACTGTGGATACAGTCTCAGATAATCTAATGATTAATTTTACTTTTTCAGATGTCATTTAATTGCCAAACACATATTACCATAATGATTTTTCTTGTATTTAATTAGATTAATTACAGAATCATAATTTAATATATGGACAATAGGCAGAAATGCAAGAGTACCTCAAAAATAAACAGGATAGCAAAATAATATGTCAAACTGAACCACAAGGAACCGGTTCTGTTCCTTAGCAACTGTCTATAGACACAAGTGTAACCTTAATACTCTTAGCATAAAAATGTAAGTATTTAAAGATCTGTTGATGTTCATAATTCAACGCAAAAAAAATACTATTAGAAACCAGAAAGGGAAAAGTTGGCTGAATAAGTCTCATCAACACAAATATTTTTAATATTAAATGGATTTTCTAAATAAAACAAACAGGTTAACAGAAATGACAACTGTCATTCTCTGAAGTTGAAGGAAACCGTTTCGATGACTAATATAACTATAGATGACATGACATTTGGAACTGCGGTCATAAAATTAAGTATGTATACTCACACTCCTAAATTCATCCAGTGATAAAATGTGCATCCAGCAAAGTAAATTGGATCACTTAACAATAAAAAAATCAGTTGTGAAGACCTGAACAGTAGCGGGGAGCCTGTGTGAGTACCCCACACGCTCCCAAGCCATACATTTAGCTTCTGGGACATCTCCAGAGGACCGTTCACAGGATGCAAGGTGGCTGCTGAGAGCTGGTACCTTGCAGCCCAGCCTGACGGCATCGTGCAGAACTTCCCCTTCAGATGCTCTACACGGCCCGAACCTGAGGTCTGAACCCACCCAAGTATGTGATACGGGACTCTACTATCCAGTGCGTAAATGCTGCATTTTCAGTCCTGTGTCCTCTTCCACATTGGACTGGGCTGCCCAAGGAAGTGGTTGAGGCACCATCCCTGGAGGTATTTAACAGATGGATTGACATAGTGCTTAGAGATGTGGTTTAGTGATGGGTTATCAGAGTTAGGCTGATGGTTGACTAGATGATCTTAAAGGTCCCTTCCAACCTAGACAATTCTATGATTCTAAGGACTTTTTAAAAACATAAATCACCACTGGTTTTCATTTTTCTTTTCCTTTGAAGTTTGCGCATCCTTAGTACATCCTGAATATCCTCTGAACTAAGGAACTCTTAAATATTTGAGTAATACTGAATGATACAGTTAAATAAAATGGCCTTTGCATTACAAAAGTAGTACAGTCTACAGTTAAGTTCAAGGAACATGGAAATGAGAATGGATCTACTTGATCCAGTGATGACTGATAAATTGTCATTAAATACTGTGAACGTACATGGTAAATAAATATTAAAAATACATAGGAAAAATGGAAGTAACATCAAAGTTAACATAGAAATATGAGTTTGCTGAGATTTTTTCCAACTTGAATACTGAACTTCAGTTAAGATATGATCAACACAGTACATTCATTGAGGTGATTCAGGGCATTTACATCATTTCATGCTGGCATTACTGGTTTCAGCAAGCTTGACTGACAGAAGTACAACAATTCTTGTTACAGCAAATATTTACAAATATTGTAACAAAACAGCACATCCAAGCAGCTCCATCAGCTTTCTACATTTCCTTATTAACGTTACCAGCAGAAGGAATTTTTCTTTGAAAGTCTCTGCTACGTAGGTAACACTTAAAATTACAGATAATACTTAAAAGAAGTCTGTACAGTAAAAGCATGTAAAAGCACTTTATTACAATTAGGAATTCAGTGAGAACTCCTATCATGAAGGTACAGACAGACTTGCATATTGCTAGATGAAATAAACTGGATGCTGACAGTGCAAAAAGGGTCTCAGAAGTGTGTGTTGCGTTAATATATACATATTTTTTAAATATTTAACTGCCATTCTGACTGCAAAAACTTACTTGATTTAACTGAAATTAAGTCAATGGGACAAGTCAGATCATTAGTTAGTTAAGTAAGGACAAGCAAAATGACTGGTGTAATGGGATCTATATTTAGACTGGAAAAAAAGAACTTAATTTTTTCATATAATTACTTTTGCACTTCTCAAAGATTGGAAGCTTCCCTTTTTTCCATTGAACTATCATTCAAGGTAAAATATTAGTTCCAATTTCTATTCATCAAGAAGATAAAATCATTGCCTAATTTTACATCATACTGTACCATGAAATTCCTTTTTTGCATACTGATTCATTCTATTAACTCTTTTTTGTCTTGTAATTTTGCTCATATGACAACCACAATAACAATAGTTGAGCTTTTAAAATTTATATTCAAACTGTATAGTTTTATCCAAGTAAAGATCACGTAAAATTAAATTAAAACTACTACATACTTTTCCAAGAGCACAAGAATTTCAGAAAATTAAAAAAAAAAAACTTTAATAATCACTGGCCAACTCATGAACTTCGTATCTAGATTTTATTTGTGAAAAACTCTTAATGGCAGAATGAATTCTTTTTGCAAAAAGTTTGTAAATATCCAATAGCTATCAAAAAATATGTAGGCAAAATGAAGATACTGCATATTTTGAAAATGTTTTTCCAATTTGTCAGATCACACCCCCATTTTCAAAGCTTCCCTAAGCTTGAATAAGTTAAAAATATTGTTCTGAAAATATTAACACAAGTAATTTCTAATATGAAATATTCTTTTCAGTAACTTAATAAAAGCTGCTTAAAATGGCATTTATAAGCCAAGAGATGCTCATCCTGGCAATCTCAGCTGAATGAATGTTTCCTAGGAAAATAAGGACAGACATTCTGCCTTCCAATCTCCCAGCTTTGTAATAAAAAATGTGAGAATCCTAAGAAGGCTTTTCAGCTGTAAAAATGCAATTTTTTTTCCCTGAGCACCACTGAGGAAGAGTCTGGCTCCATCTTCTTCACTCCAAGTTATACAATTTAAGATCTCCCTGAGCCTTCTCTTCTCCAGGCATAGCAGTCCAAGCTCTCTCAGTATCTCCTCATACGGCAGATGCTCCACTACCTTAATCACCTTAACTCGACTCTCTCCAGTATGACCATCTCTCTTCTGCACAGGGGTGCCCAGAATTGGACCCAACACTCCAGATGTGACCTCACCAGCACTGAGCAGAGGTGAAGGGTCACCTCCCTTGACCTGTTGGCAATGCTCTGCCTATCATAGCTGTTGACCACCTTTTCCATCGAGGTGCATTGCCAGCTCCTGTTCAACTCATTGTCCTCCAGTACTCCCCAGGGTCTTTTCTGGTGCCTGGGGTTATTGCTTCCCAAGGGCAGGAGTTTGCACTTCCACTTGCTGAATTTCATGAGGCTCCTGTCCACCCATTTCTCCAGCCTGTTAAGGTCCTTCTGAATGGCAGCACAACCACCTGGTCTATCAACCTCTCCTCCCAGTTTTACATCATCTGCAGTCTTGCTAAAGGTGTGCTCTGCCCCGTTGCTCAGATCATTAGTGACAATTTTAATCACCATTGACATCTAGGGTAGACTACTGTGACTGGGCTCCAGCTGGATGTTATGTTTGAGCCTGACAGTTCAGCCAGTTATCAAGTCCACTTTTCTAGTCTGTACTTAATCAGTTTGTCAATGAGAATGTCATGGGAGACACAGTGCCAGAAGTCTTGCTGAAATCAAGACAAACCATATCCATTGCTCTCCTCTCATCCACCAAGCCAGTCATTTCATTGTAGAAGGCTATCAGGTTGGTCAGGCATAATTTCCCCTTTGTAAATTCACGCTGACTACTTTCAGACACCTCCTCATCTTTAATGTGTTTGGAAACCCTAAGCTCAACAGCTAGAGGAGTGTGGAAGCTCTAAGAACTCTACCCCCAAAGCAAGATTTAAAAAATTCCAGGCCTCCAGCTATGGAGACAGGAGCCCAGTCCCTGTCAAAACCAGAACTCCCAAGGTTTCACAGCCTTATTTCTTTGATAGTGCCTGAAAAATTCAGTCAGGTGGTTCTAGAAGTGCACGTAATATGCAATATTTGCCCACGTGGAGTCAAGCAAGAGCCCCCTGAATCAGTGCCTATCAGTTTACAATAACCATGAGTGTGCTCATTATAGAGTACTAACAGGTCTTCCTTTCTACATTGTTTTTAGATTCAGTCAATCTAGATAAAGACTAAATCTAGTCTTTCTGTTAAACTGCTAAGAAACAACTGTTACCAGTACAGGAAATAGTTAAAAAATCAGTTCAACAAAATATTTATAAATTAATGGTATACCTCAATATCATATAATTGCTATATCAATTTAGGTAACAAGTTGCTGTATGTAGAAGAGTGAAGAGCCCTAAAGAGTTAATATATAATTTATAATCTACTACTTCGATCAGAAAGATGGAACATATTCACAATTGAAATGGAAATGAAAATTTAAAAAACTGTTTATTCCTCATAAAGTCATTCAAAATTAATCTCTGTTTGACTCTGTACTATGCACAGCTTTTTATAAGGTTCTCTATTCAAAGAGAAGTAAATAAAGGTAAATAATGCATAACACAAGTATTCCAGTGAACAAGCTAAAACAACTTGCCTAAGCACATTTTATTCATCATAAAACTTTCCTTAAAGACATTTAAACTATAGCGTACAAGATTCTAAATTAGACTCAGGAATATGCAAACTGACAGCCACAAGGACAAACACATACCCTTAATAATCGATTCAGCTGCATACAGATCCCGTTTGTAGGTCACCTAAAGGACAGACAAGCCTCATTAGATTTAACACAGCAGGAAGGAATGTAAAACCAATAAAACAATGCCCTGAAGGCAATCCTTTACATTTGAAATACCATAAACAAATGATATTGTCAATTCTTAATTCTGGTTAAATATCACTGGCAAGTCATGAGAACAGAAGTTGCAGAAATTACCGGAGACTCAAGAGAAGACTTTTTTTTTAAATACTTAGATCTGCTTATCATTCATTTGAAACCTAAATATATTTTTAACCCTTTGAAGAATCATAAAAACATGACATTGCATCTATTTTTACACATCCATTTTCATAATTCCTTAAAAAACACATTTCTACTCCATAATTCTATCATGAAATAGGTACATTTTTTATAGGACTTGTGATCATAAAAATGACAGCCAGTGAGAAACCTCGTTATTTCTTTTACTAATATAGGTGTAATTTTTCAGTAGCGCAAGACTATTACTGCTAACGAGAGTCCAATTAATCAGTGGGAGTCCGTGAGACTGTAGTAGGCTTTGTATGAGCCATCTGAGGATTAAAAATCATCAAGATCTTCTTGAAGACATTATTCAGATCAAGTTAGATAGACAGTAAGATGCTGAATATTTACTTGGTTCTTGCAAAAAACACGTTTCATATCTGCCTTTGTGCCCTCAGGGTGGTTGACGATCTCAATAGTAGGCTTTGTAAATAAAGTAACAGAAAACCAAAGACAGCATCTATCTAAGATGCCAACAGTCTTTGCTTGCAATGTCTTTGCAATGATGTGCAGTGACATGCACTGTTATAAGAATAACTCCCGAATACTTATTTTCGGTTTTACTGTAACCTCCTTTTATGTTAAATATTACTGGATTTTCTGCATTTGTTCCTCTAGAGCCTGAATAACTTTTCTTTCTTTTTGAAATGGACTGAATAGGATTCCAAAAGCTTTAGTGCTGCAAAGTACATCTTGCAGCAGAAATATATTAGTGTAGGTATTAGCATTTTAGTGTCCGAGTAAATGACTATTTCATTTTAACATAAGGATTCTTGTAACCACTTTTCCATCTCATAAATTAAGCTGGTTATTGTAGTCAGAAACAGATGAATAATATTACCTTTCTCATTACTCATCATTTCTCCAAGGGATGACATTCTTTTAAAATTAAAAATTAAACTTATTTTGCCACAGCTTGTCCTGTGGGAGAAGCTAGAGAGCGAATGTAGCCTGCGAAATCTTAGCTGTCTGAGTTTACATAATGTTGGGAATAATCAATGCCTTGAATTTAAATTTAAGGATAAAGACTCATTGAGTCACCAATCACGTTGCAAGGTTTCTTATAATTACCTGTTTCTAGAGGGCTTTTTCACTGAACTTTCAGTAAACCTGTAACAGATTACCATCTAAAAACCTTTCAAGACACAAGGCTATCTCAGCTCTCTCAAAAGTGGTCTCACATATTCTAAGGTTCAGTTTCTTTAAAATGCAACAGTATTTTTAAGTAGTCTGATTTTAAAAAGAAGTTTCTTCATAAAGTAGGCCCAGTCTTCAAGAAAGTAGCACAGAAGAATGAAAAAATTAAGAATGAAGCTTTAAAATCACTTCTGAAATTCTGAGCCAGACATCAGCAAGTACTTTTAGGGTGGTTTCCTAGAGAAATAAATCATCTGAGACCATAAACTAAAAGAGGGGAGATTTACAGTAGACACTAGGAAGAAATCTTTCCTGTGAGGGTGGTGAGACACTGGAACAGGTTGCCCAGAGAAGCTGTGG
>JAOXNO010000013.1:30520300-30540001 GCA_028565335.1 Limnodromus scolopaceus
GCTTTGAGCAACCTGGTCTGGTGGGAGGTGTCCCTGCCCAGGGCAGGGGGGTTGGAACTAGGTGATCTTTAAGGTCCGTTCCAACTCAAACCATTCTATGGTTCTGTGATTCTATGATATCACACTATCCAGATGAATTTCTTCCATAATTTTCAATCCTATAAGCTAATTTCAGATAAAAGCTCCTATAAGCTTCATGAAAACAGTAAAATTGACAGAAAGAAAAACTTCGCCAGCTACCACAGGTGACCACAACTTACCAGTCGGGGGGGAGGGATTCTCTACACCTCTTTCAATATTGAATAAGATGCTAAATCCACCCGAAGTTTCTCTTAAGGTATCGATATTCATAATGTTTCTGATTTTTTTTGTGTTAAGGTGTTCTTGCAACTTAGATGAGACTTATTCAAAAGGCAGGCAACCACGACCCTTTGGTTTGATTCTGACCATTGATTGTTTCAGTATGAATTTGTTTTAAACAACTTTGAAGGCTAGTCAACACAGCAGTTTAGTGTTCTGAGCAGCTACCCTGTTTTATCCCTAGTTTCACCAAAGTGGATTTGCATTCTAAGCTCACCCCAGCTGGAAGCAATTCAGATCTTGCCAAATCAACCCAGAAGAATACTTCAAGTGCCACTCTGTTTGGAGTGAGGGGCATAAACCCCAATGGAAAAAGAATAAGCAAGAAAGATGACACACAGGAGTTCTCTCTCACTTTGCAGAAGAGAGATCTTCTGCCTCATCCATTTCTGGTTTTTTATCTCACATTACTAAACTAAATCTCTACAGACCTTTGAAATTACCATTTAATCTTCTTTTTCATGCTCTTCTTGGAACCTTCTCTATTGATCAACATTTGCCCAGGGCTTGAGTCCAGATTTGACCGTAGTATTCTAGATGCACTTGTAATACTAGAACATCCCTTTTCTAATTTCATATTCTTGGTTATATATATATATATATCCATGGCTGACGGAAGGTATTTTGCCCAGAGTGGAAACTTGCTATCCTCCGTGATTCCTACGCCACTTTCAAAGTCACTATCTTCCTAGAGCAATTCTCTAAATATTGCCTATAGATTTTGTTTCCAAACCTACTTCTTTATATATGGTTGCAAGGAAAAACATACCTTTTGTTTAAATGGTTTGCCAAGCAATCCTTATCAATAAGTTACTTCCGATCAATTATATTTTTATTTCCAAATCCTTAAATCTTTGTGTTGTCTGCAAACTTTATCAGACAAATGATAAATAGCTTAGAGACAATAACAGTTTCTGCAGAACTGCACATGGTG
The DNA here is from genome assembly GCA_028565335.1 of Limnodromus scolopaceus. Lineage (NCBI taxonomy): Eukaryota > Metazoa > Chordata > Aves > Charadriiformes > Scolopacidae > Limnodromus > Limnodromus scolopaceus. Next base: position 30,521,595 of record JAOXNO010000013.1, read on the forward strand.
AGAATTATCTTTTGAAATATGTTATCCAATTTTTAATCTATTTAATGAGGACTAGTACAATTACAGTCATCCTATTTTTAATTAAGATGCCATGTAGTAACAAGTCAAACTTCTGCCAACTATATATTGTATCAGCGTTACCATCTTTATCAGCCAAGACTATAATCCTGTAAAAAAGGCTTGAAGTCAATTTCACAAAATAGGTGAATTCCATATTGGTTGACATTAATTACATTAGCCCCTTATATCTTGATTAATCAAGTTCTGCCTGTAGCAGTGCGCCCTTTTGTTTTGTTGCTCAATATCAATCTCACAGGCTTCTAATTATTCAGACTTTCTCTCTTCATGTGACAACATTAATTTTCATTTTGTCCTCTTGGCCATCTACTGTTCCAAAATTTTTTGAATGTTATTGCTTAAATTCAGTATTTCCCTAGGCCAAGGACTAAAACTCAACACAAATACCTCACAATCATGGAATACAAAACAATCATCTGCTTATTTGGCAAGTGTAGAATAGTCTTAGTTATTAGACATTTCTCTACTTTTCCGTATAATAATCTACTATATCTATTTACTAATACATCAAAATAATCAGATGAGGGTTTTCTTGTTTGGTTTCCTGTGTGCTTTTCTCTCTCAACTGTCAGACTGCAACTTTTCACTACCTAGGAAGATGCTCTTTGAAAAGTTCCCCAAAGTTATTCCCATTTAGTATGTAAAAGTCTTCTTCAAATGAATTTAGCTTGATGAACATTTCACATTTATAAAACTGTATGTTAAGGGCAAAACATAACTCTTAACCAAACACATACCATAAAGTTATGATCACACATACACAAAATGCAAAATACAAATTTTAGTTTAATGAGGCATTTCCCTCTGTTATACCAAGGTATCCCACAGATCTCCATTGTAGGGGATATTTTTCTAGGATTAGAAAATAACCTGTTGTTTCTAGAAATGGTGAGGATTTTTTGCACTATCAGCATTAAGTCTTTAAATGTGAATCAATCTTTTAAAAGTGTTCTTACAATGCAGTCTTCATCTGCATTATACACACACACATATATCAGACTCCAATAATTACATTCTGTTACACTTTAAGAGGATATTGCTCCAGAACATTTAAGGTCATTTTGTTTCAAAGGTGTAAGGCCCAGAGAAACTGAAAATGCAGTGTTGATAGTGTCATTCTGTTTCCTTTTTCACCATCCTGATTCTAACTATGTTATAAATAATTATATAGTAACTATAATAGCACTTATAAATATTTATAACACTGAAGTAATTTGAATGTTCCTGCCTGATTGTTGTCACTTTAAAGAATGATTTTAATTTTGTAATTTGTTACCAGAAAGTAAACAAACTATCACTTGTTTCAGCTGCAATGGTAAGTGACTTTGAAATGTAGACAGTGCTCCAGCACAACAATTAGAGTTAATTCAAGAAGACAATACATATGCACAGATAAGTAATTTTTCCCACAGCTTTGAGTCATTTAATGTTATGCAGCAGCTAAGAAATAAACCAAATTCTTACAAATATCAAATCTTCTCTTTAAAGAGTCAAGGTCCATATAGAATGAAATTGGATTGTAATACTTGGACTTTAGAACCCGTTCTCCACCTGTTAATTGACTGCAGTTTTTCTGTTATACATCCTCTGAACAATGATTTATTTCAATTCTCATTTATCTGGATGGAATATCATTTTGCCTCTTGTTGAAAAAAAAAAAACAAACCAAGACTGGAGCCACTGGGAACACATCAGTTCTTAGCTTATGAAATATAATTTATCTCAGCATTGAGAAGCCTTACAGAAAAACAAAACAACATTATTATGACAGCTAAGGAAAGACACTTCTGCTTCTGAAAGGCGATTAGTAACCAACAGCAATAGCTCCTAACCATTTTTTAAGGCAAGGAACACTTGAGAAAATTAGCAGTCTTCAGCACTTCATCGAACTGCACAGACTGAGCACAACCGTTCTCTTCTTTGATGGTACTGCCCCAAGTCACCTGCCAAACACCCCAGCCCAGAGTGACCAACACCTAGGTGCTACTGGAGCAGGAGTGAGCTACCTTCCTCTGCAGCCTCCAAACTGACGTGATTATTTGCTGCAGAAACAATTTGCTATTTTACAAACCTCATCATTCTTATGCCTTTGAATGCCTTCAGGAGCCACAGAAGACACCAATGGCTTTTAGCTACAAAATAAAGCAGGGAATAGGATGTGAGAAGGTAGAAGTTCTTTAATGACACGGCACCAGCATCTTTGTGTATACTATATACAGCGTATTCGCTCTTCATGTGTTACCATTTTTCATGTGTTTACAGGTCTCTTCAAAGTCCAGTGCTACTGCAATGGGTTCCACATGCTAGAGAGTGAACAGCATCAGGATTTTGTTTCACCAATAATGTCAGAGTGGCACTAACACTGAAATAATTCTCTTTTTAAACAGAGATGTGCACAAGCTCAATTCTGAAGTGTCACTGGGGGCTGGTTACTACTGCTGTTCCTCAGGGGCTGATACTGGGGAGAATCCTGTCTAAATATTGTTATTAATAACCTGGAAAAGGGGAAATGCCCTCAGCAAACTAGTGGATGACAACAAATGGGAGAGTATTTAACATGCTCAAGGGTACAACACTCGTTTAGAGGGATTCTGAAAGGTTAGAGAAAGGGGCTGACAGAAACCTTGTGAAATATAACAAACACAAACACAGCTTCCTGCATCTGGGACAGAATAACCCTGTGCAACAGTCACAGAATCACAGAATGATATGGGGTTGGAAGGGACCTCTGGAGATCATCTAGTCCAACCCCCTGCCAGAGCAGGTCCACCCAGAGCAGGTTGCACAGGAACATGTCCAGGCGGGTTTTGAATGTCTCTAGAGAAGGAGACTCCACCACCTCTCTGGGCAGCCTCTTCCAGGGCTCTGCCACCCTTAAGGTAAAGAAGTTCCTCCTCATGTTTAGGTGGAACTTATGTTCAAGTTTGTGCCTGTTACCTCTTGTCCTGTCACTGGGCACCAATACAGTCCATACCGATACTAAAATACAGAAAACAGCCTTGCAGAAAAGGACCTTCTGGATAAGCTGAACATGAGCCAGTGGTGTGAAGCAGTGCAGAAAAGGAGTCCCCCTGACCAAGCTATGTTAGTAAGGACCTAGACTTCATTACATGGAATACAGGGATTATTCCCCTGTATTCAGCCCTTTTGAGAACATACTTGAGCACTGTTTCTAGTTTTGAGCTCCCCAGTATAAAGCAATGGGGAACAGGAGGAAGCCCAGCAGAGAACTGCTAATATGGTGTGAGAGAACTTGGCTTGTTTGGCCCAAAGCTGGGGAAAGGTCATAATTAATGGCCACAGAGAAGAGTAACCTCGACTTTTCTTGTAGATCTTTCTCTTGTACTGGGAAATTATGAAAGGACAAGAGGCAGCAAGGGAAATACTGATCAAATATTATGAAAAAATGTCCTTTTTATGGGAGGGAAATGCATTGGAATTGTTTTCCCCAGAAAGTCTTCATTCTTGGAGATACTCAAAACTCAACTGGACAAGGCCTTGCACAGCTTAATCTAACTAATCTGGTCCCATTTCCAGCAAGGCATTGGACCAGATGACATGTAGATATTTCCTTCAGTCTTAATTATTCTGTCATTCTACGTCAAAAGACTACGTTTCATCTGCCAGGCACCAGTAGTATCTACGGACAGTAAAAAATTAAATAAGCAATATCAAGAACTAAATGAATGTTATGGGTGTACTTTGTTACCCTTCACGGAAGTACCATGCTTTGCAATGAGAACAGTGAAACCATACAGAAAGTGATGTAATGCAAATGTGCATGACATAATCTGTCCCTTAGAAGACTGAATATGAAAGCAGACAATACACTGTTTCAGAAAAACTGTGTCCCCAGAAAGATATTCAAAGAAGCTGCTGTATGCAACCAACACATAAGTAAATTTTGCTGCTAAATTGAGCAGGAAATTTGCAAGGCATATTCAGGAAATTACCTTTCTGGGTAAGATTTACTGTCATATTATTAGAAATCATGTCTCATTGGAGGAAATTTACTGCCAAAGACAGATGGAGTGATCTGAGCTGCTTCCAGACCCTTCAATGTGGTAATGAATAAAATAAATAAAAAAAGGAAACACTTAAAAATTGCATGACACAACAGTTACTGAGAAAGAATAATGTCCCACCATCCAAAACAATGAAATGTGATACTTTTAAGCAGCAGGGACACATCCTTTGGTACCTGTATACACACCTGCTTTGTCAGTCATCAGGAACCTACAGATTATCAGACAAGGGGAATGATGTTTAAATTTTAAAGGCTTGTTTGAAGAGGTCTTAAACATTACAGTGTTACTGAATGTAATTAACTTCTCTAAAAAATCAAACTGTTGTTAGCCAGGTATTTGGCATCAGGGAAAAGTGATGTCCTCGTAGAAAAGTGGAGGCAAACGGCAAAAAGATACAGAAATAGCATGAGAGAGCTCATCTCATAAAAGAATCGTCTTAGTTTTAGAGATTATGGATTTATAGTTTTAGAGATTCAAGTGCCTAGTTGGTTTTCCTACTTTCAGGTAAATACTGTCTTCATTGATTATCTCAGGTAACATCTGCCTGAGTCTGTCTACAACAATGAGCTCTGAAAAAACCTCACAATAATCCAAAAGCAATTCTGAAATTTGGGAGAGAAAAGCATGACTATTACAACTGAAAACACATCTGAATTTCTATGGTGATATGTGAGTTTTATTAATTTTTAAAGATATATGTAAAAATAGAGATTATTATTGCCTTTACCTTCCAGAGGTCAGCTGTTCCTTCAACGAGTTTGGCATTTGTTTTACAGTATTTCAGAGCCAGATGCAAACATTCAGTTCCATAATCCAGGTCATAGTCCGTACACTGTAGTAATTAAAAAAGAATAAATATTCTAAATTAGTCTTAAAGAAATCATACTTTTAAGCAATAACAGATTTTCTTTCTTTAATTGAACCTTACATCTCAACAGTCCTGTCCAGAACAATACATGCTGTATTAGGTAGGCAAGTTCAGGATGGGTAGGAATAAAACCCTTCCAAGAAGCTTAAGCCAAATTGTAGCTATCCAGCAAAGTGTTTCAGAAGGGAATATGCACTTTATAACCACAAACAAATTCAATTAGTTGCTGCAAGTATCTTCCTATACCTTTATGTTATTAAATAAATCAATGAGAAGTTACACATACCAAAAAAAAATTGATGGAGTTGAGGCCTTCTAGCAACAGACTTTTAGAATATGAGAGTAAAAGCATGACTCTTCAAATACCTTGTCTGGTTTGGGTTTTGCAGCATCAAAAAAGGATGGTAGTAGCTAAGAACCTCTATACTCCTTACATGCTTCCCTTTATATTTTTCTCCAGTTATCTGTACACCAAATAGGAAAGTTTCATGCTGCTCCATGAGCCTTCCAGATTTAAAAAAAAAAAAAAAGTTTTTCCACTTTTTAGTCCTCTAGAAGAGGCATTCTTCTCTCAACACACCCTTCCCAAGCAGTTGGCTTCCTATAGTTAGTGATTATAATAATCCTAATTAATGGAAAACCAAGTAGGGTGCAGAATCTCTGGAGCCAAAACATAGGTAGGTACAAAAGGAGGAACTGGGAGCTTATCAGACAGGACTACCTCAAAATGAATTGGCCTGATTAAGATAAGAAAGTTTTAGTCTATTTTCATATTGATAAATTAACGCTGCATTCAGAAACATGAATTACATCTAACAGGGAAGGATAATTTAAGATAGGGTCTTTCATAAAAATGGAGTATTTGATAAGACCACAGGGTGGCCAGCCCAGTATCCACTCTCCAGTAGAGGCTGACAGTGGATAGTCAAGGATAAGTAAATTAGAACAAGGCAATCACATCTTCTTACTTTCCCAGAATACTCCCTTGGCCTCATATAATAGTATTATCCTGGTTTAGATATTCCCTAAATGAAGACATCTCTGAGGGACACACTGAACCAGAAGTGATTGCCTTAATCTTCAGTGAGTTACAGGAATCTTTAATTCACCCAATTACTGTCTGAATAGCAGTATTTCTTTAGCATCTGCATCAGTGAACATCTGATTCATCACTCTTTTCATCACACACTCTGCTGTTCTGACAGAAAAGGGAGCGCAAAACCACCTTTTCAGCCCTTAAAAATGTTCCACCACATCTCTTCTCACATCCTTCCACAGGTAGAGAGATCAACATCTGTTCAGTCATTTCAGGTGTGGAAGCTACTTCAGAACTTTGATCAACCCTTTTGCCCTCCTTTACATTTATCTACACTTGCATATCAATTTTATCATAATATTCTTCTACAAACCTTCTTAGCTAGCCCTCATCTCTACTACCCAGAAAAAAATTAGTATCTCCACTTCCTGTTCCAAATCATTTACAAACAAAACGAACTTCATAGGTCCCAGGATAGATCTTCACAAAACCCCATGGATGACTTACTGCTATGAAAATTGCTCATGCACTTTACCTTGTTTTTTATCTTCTAACAAATAATCTACTCTGGTAAATCCTTAGTCTTATCCCAAACGTGTTTCAGCTTTCTTAAAGAGCCTTTGGTTAAAGCTTCGGTGAAACATCTTATTATGTGAGTAGGTTGTTACCAGCTTCAGCAACCTCAGGATAACTCCTTAAAGAACAGCAATTACCTCTGCAATGCAGAATCCTTCCTTAACAAAAGCTGAAATAACCCTTCCACTGTGTCAAATTTAACCATGTGTCTACAAATTCATGTTTGGAATAAAACGTGACAGTCCAGATGCTGTGGTCAGTCATTCACAGTCTCCTCCAGGATTCTCAATTGTCAAAAAATGCAAAAGTCTAAACGCGTTAAAGAAGATCCAAATGAGAGTGCTGCAATACAACTTGCTCTTTTTTTTATATAATTTCCTCAAGAATTTTAATAAAACAGATGAAGCAAATTTTTAGTTTCTATTCTTGTTTCATAATGCACCAGTGAAATTCAAGGAATTCGTCAGCATTATACATCTGAATTGTATTACTAACACTCACATCTTAGAAAAACCATAGTTATAACTTTTATATTATTTAAATTAGTAATTTTTGTCATTTTAGTTTATTATGGCTGCAATCAAAAAGAAGATCCTCTTATACAGTCCGCTTAAAAGTAATTTGAGTGTTCTACTTCTCTACAGAAGTTTTTAAACACTTTGAGTAACAAAACAAAACAAACACAAGAAGACAGAGTAACTTAAAAAGAAAAATTGATTTCAGAATACTAAAGAAAACATGGCTTTCAAAAAGACACATTGGAATATTTTTAAATTAGGCAGAAATTATTTATGTTCTTTAAATAATCAAGATACAAAATAGGTCAACAGAAAATATAAAGGAATAGGGAACCCTAGCTCTAAGGTATGTGAAATGGAGTGATTTCTCAAGGAAAGAGGTCCAGAGATAAATTGCCAATGAAATTGCCAGAAATGCCCTAGTAACTTTGAATTCCAAATATTTATTACCAAAATATTTCCTTTATTTGTTTTGTTTTTAAGGAAAATTGTCCTGTAGAATGCAAACTATTTACTACTAATGGGAATAACATACAGATTAAAAAAAAACATGTATTTTTCATGTGTCTCAGAAAGGAAAAAAAAATTCAGAAAAAATTATCTGCAAAAGAATTTACTTTGAATTAAAATTAGGTTACATTTTTAAATAGATGGGTAACAAATGGTACTAGGACAAGACTAAGCAGTTCCAACTTTTTAGCAAGGTATTAATTACAGATAATTAGTAGGGAGTGGAGAAGTTCCATAAATGGGCTATAGCATCTTGAGGGTATTGCTAGCTTCAAGGGATGAAATATGACACAAAGCAAAGTAATAATTAAAAACATATTTCACTAACACTTGTACATCATGACATTTACCACTCTAATTATCTGTAATTGTTTAAACCTAAACATATTGTCACATTGTACTTTTCGGCAAGTCTGATACACTGATGTCAGAGGAGAACAATGGAATGGAAGTATCCACACAAGACCAGCTTAGCTTGTAGACTACCCATATGCTAAACAGCTCCACACGTAAAGTTTTAAATCCTATTTCAGGTGCAGAATTTGAAGGCTTCTATATTAACTCTAAGAAATTCAGTTAACAAATGAAGCATTATCAGGAAGTGCCTATAATAAAAAGTTGTAGAATATCAACAAGGAAAATTCTTACTGACCCAGGCATGCAAACATTCTCATATTAAATTTTCTGTATGTATTTCATTGTACATCTACAGCCAATTTACATTACAACAATCTGTTTAAAACTTTTACTATTTCTGAAGTCTCTTTTTGACTGAAAGGCTTTTTAACACAAAGTTTGACAGGGTACAGTTAACCGAACTTGACAGGCACACATAGTTTTGTGAAACAATAGACATAGTTTAAGTTTCAGACCACAGATTTGAAATGGTGGAAACAGCTGGAAACATTGGCACAAAACATATCCACAAAAGGAAAAAAAAAAACCCAGATCTTTTAATAAACAGAAGGAAATACGTTATTTAAAAATGCTTTTGAACTGTTGAATATTCAAAGGCATCCTAATAGGTAGTTTTGGGCACTTTTTTGTGGGTGGTTTTTTGTTTGTTTGTTTTCCAAGAGTGGATGTTTGAATACAGTGCTATGGGTGGAGTGAGATTTAGGTTTTCACATGACACCAATTCTTCCCCTGTTCCCTAAATTAGTTTGAAAATATTTTGATAAACAATATTACTTCCTAAAATGCAAGCTACACTGTTGTTGCTTAGCTCTTAGCTGTAAACATGGAGCAAGGGGTTGGAGAAAAGAGCAGCTATGCAGCCTCTACCTCCCTGGTACTTACTAACAGCCCATAAGCTAACTTGTTTCCAATATAATACTTTGAACGTGTAAAATTGTAAAGATGCAGTATTTAACAATAACATTTTCTTTTACTGTTAACATGCACTGTTTTGCTCTATCTTTATACTGATAAAAGATTTGGAATGGATATATGGGAACTGGTAACCATACAAACACAGATACAAGAACAATTTTGATTACAGCACTGTAATTTTCTTAGTTTTCATCATTTCTTAGTTTTCTAATAAGGAAAAAAAAAATCAATATTCTTTATGTATTAACTGAAAGAAAATTTTCAGATTTGCTCCCTTACCCAGGTACCTTTAAAGCCTGTATAGAGCCACTCTTTTACGCTCCTGTAACCGCTGGCTGTGTCTCCATTTTATTCTCCCATGTACATCCATTCTATAGCAACATCAGAACACTTGCAATTACAAGACATAACTAATTGACAATAGCAGAGCTTTATGATTTTTCCAGACCTGTGCAAATCAAGCTTTCACTGCTGAAGTGCCAGAGTACATCATGAACATTCATCATCAGGAACGTTTTACCAAGATAAAAAAGCAGCTGACAAAAGCTCTGCTGAACCTGAACTGGCCCATTTTTACCATATTTTGTATTTGTATAGAATCATTTTGCCATGTTCATTACCAAGGAAACCAAAAAATGCTGAATCCAACAGTGGATTTGCAGCAACCACTCAAAATGAGCAAAAATGAGAAATAACAGAAGCAGCCAACAGAAGGAGGAAACACGTGAACGAGGAGACAGTGAGAGTGATGCAAGTTCAGATAAGCTCATCTCTGAAACAATTTCTACTGCAGTTAATTATTAAAACTGCTGTGACATACATCCAGACGCAGAAGTGCTTCACAACGAAGGGAATAAAGAAAAAGCAGTTTACAGAATTAAGCTAGCCTGATTTTCTACAGATCTGTATCTATATCCCAATGCCTTCCACTGCAGCACCTGCAAGTGCCCTCTCCATACGTGCCGTGATTTCCCTGCACTCTACCATCTGCCCTGAATAATTCCTGACTGCCCACTGAAATATTGTGGTACTCAAATTGCTTCTAAGTCCACTAAATGCCCATTGAAGAACTTATGCACTGGTTGGTTCCAAGATCCTGTGAGCTAAAAGGTGTACGACCAAGAAAAACAGAAGATTAACAGCTGAATTCACATTTCAGGCACAGAGCTGAAGGCTCGGAGGCTCCAGGCTCCTCTCAGGGAAGGCATTCATTTCGGTTTCCCTCCTCATCACGCTTACCAATTTTTCAAAAACTACACTGGGACTTAACATTGTTGAAATCTCTATGCCTTCCTCAGTTTTGATTGAAATCGTGATCTTAAGGGTCTTATCCAGCCTAAATCATTCTATGAAATTGAACTAAATGTGCAATTAAAGGTTTAAAATATCATTGAGACATGGGTTAAAAACAAGTAATGCTTTCAAGTATCTTTTCAACAGTAAAAGTTAAAAATGAAATAGTAGTTTTGCCTGTTTTCAGTGTCCCATTCTATCAAAACCATGAAGAAAAATTCCATTTATTTTGATTTAGCTACATCAAGGAATCACTACAACGAAAACATTGAAATAAGGTAACTAGACGATTAGGAAAGATACCCATTTTATTAAGTGTCATTTTCTAGCTCTGACCTTAAAATGAAACTGAAGCTGAAGTATAGTCAGAAAACTAAGTCCTAGCCACAGCATCCTTAATTGTGACTCTCGATAAAAGAAACTGAAAGATCAAGTTTTAAAATTCTTTTGAGAAAGCATAAGAGATATCTTTTCTGTTCTTAAATCCATGCCGTAAGATACTTGCAGATACCCTGCAGGATTATTACGATAGTGTTCGTATCACTGCCTCAAGTTGTGCTGGGGGGGTTTAGATTGGCTATTAAGAAAAATTTCTTCACCAAAAGGGTTGTCAAGCATTGGAACAGGCTGCCCAGGGAAGTGGTTGAGTCACCATCCCTGGAGGTATTTAAAGACATGTAGAAGTGTTGCCGAGGGACATGGTTTAGTCATGGACTTGGCAGTGCTAGGTTAAAGGATGGACTCGATCTTAAAGGTCTTTTCCAACCTAAATGATTCCATCATTAAAGCTTACTCTTTAAGTCTTAACCTTATTCTGGCTGCTACTGCTTCTGTCTCAGCAAAAAGAGAGGCCCAAACAAACCAATTGTCCTGTAAAAGAAGTACCTGTGCTCAACTTTACACTGAAATCATAAAAACACTAACATTATCATTTTGAAAAACCCTAGTTTTCTTTGAAAATCAGATGGAGAGCTCTAATGCCTACATACCCAGAGTAATGCAAAATTAGTCCTTCCAGAGAATGAGGTCTGCTATGTTCTCCTAGACAAATCATGCTCAACCTGCAGAGAGAGGGGGGGAAAGTGCAGCTTTGCTATTAAGGATTAAAAACTTAATCAAGAATAACCGGAGGTGCTTTGCCCAGGAAAGAAGGGTACCGGTAGGCACAGACAAGAAGTGTCAAGGGTTGTGTCTACATTACCAATTTAGTGGGCAGGAGAGGTTGTTTTTGGTGCAAGTCTTTCCTGCATCCCTACTCAGAATCTCACAAAACACACTTGACTGTGCTGCTGGAGAGCTCGAAGTCACTTCCTTTCTGATGGAATCAAAGTGAAAGCCACATGCAAGGGGCACCTGCTAGAGCACATCATCTGCAGTGTGGGGACAAGGTCCCCTAGCAGCCAGGGTCTGGGAATGCATTGCACCCATACAAGTGGCAACTGGATGAATACCACTGCTAGTAAAGTCCCAGTTTACACATACAATCCCGAAACAATAATAGATCATCAAAAATCAAACCTCAGTCGTCTCCTTTTAGTGCCACACTAGTAGATAACAATCCCAGTATTACTCCAACAAAGCCCTCACAAACTGTGTTTGTGCATAATGAGCATAATGAAAATGAGAACACAAACTTGGTGAGAATAAACAATGGTACAAGTATGAAGATGAAATACTTGATGCAACTAAGAGCTAGTTATCAGATTGACTTCATAAAGCAGGTCCTGAGTAATCATGAGACTATTGATTTTTCTGCTATCAGAAAAAGACACAGGAGTCATTTTGAGCACGCAGCTGAACACGGATTTTCAGACCTTATATACAATTTCAGCTTTTTTTAAAATCCTGTTTTAGTTCCAACATCAAAAAGAAACAGGAAAATGTTAATATTCTATGTGACAACAGTAGTAGTCAAAATACTTTGCTAGGACTCATTGTTTACACTTTAAAAAATTATCTCGTAAATTGGAAAAATACTTGGAAAAGAGTTATATGGACAAGATAAAGAAATCTTGTCCCAGTGTAGAAAACTAGATTGTTTAGGTTGTTCTCAGAAAATGTAAAGAAGTGATTGTTCACATTCTCCCCTTAAAGACATTTCTAAATATATCAAGTTCTAAAATAAAGCAACCAACCGAGAATTTAATTAGGCTTAGAAGCAGAAGTGAGCCAAATTCAGGTCAAGTTAAAATGTATGGTTTATTTTTAAATTTTTTTTAATAGATAAGATCATTCACTCTTGGAAAAATTTACTTAAGAGAATCACCTCTTGACATTATGCAAGATATAAACAGTCCTTGCCTTTTGATACACTAACCTGTCATAGCTAAGGCATTAAAAGCTCTAGCATCACTACCTTGTTTTCTTCTTTGCTCTCTCAAAATAAGCAGCAGATGACGATGTAGATGGGTGGTCTCCCATATGTTGGATACAGTGATTCTCGCTCAGTCTTCAGCAATTTTTGAGCCTGTGCCAAAGGGGTGATTCTTGTGGATACAGTGCACTTATCAGGATAAATCCAGTAACACTTACAATAATACTCTCATAATCCAGCCTAATTTCCAACTTGAATAATTGCAGTGTTCCTCCCTAAAATACACCCTCCAAATTATATATGAAGACAAAATGCCTTTTCACTGCTATGGAGATGCCAGATTTCACCCAGGGTGGGGCAGCTTTGCACCACGGCACCGATGGGTCCAGGACTAATACGTGAATTCGCCAAGAGCTTTGCGATCCTACAAGACGAGGAGTGCCATAAAATGGAAGTAATTATCCCATTAGCAAAAAAACTTTTTATTTTTTTCTTATGCAAGGCATTAGAATTTCTCCAAACATTCTTGTGGCAAAAATTAATTAGGGCAAGGTGGGGATTCATACAATATCCTGGCTCCACCATTGCACCAAAGAACTAATCAAGTACAGAGCTATCTAAACTAGCATAGTTTTCTCAACAGACCACCAATCTAGCTTCAGGTTTTGAATAAATGAAAGCATTACTGACGAAATCCATTTAGTGTATTTGTCCTGAAAAGAATTCTGTAGAACTGGATAGGTTTTAAGGATACAGAAAGGGAAAAAATATTTATTGCTTTAAATCTCTCAGGACAAAGCTGGTGGGGTAAAGAGATGGCAGATGAAGCAACTCCAAAATCTCTTTGGAAAACATCTCAGAACTACAAACTGAAGACTTTTCAAATTAGGATATTCATTTAGGTGAGGCTGACAACCCCTTATTTAAGCAACAGTTCACATGCATCAGCCTGAAGATAAATGGAGAAAGGCAGATCAAAATCCTTCATAAAATTGCATTATTAAAAAATTAGCTCCATTGCAATTTTCATTATCAATTTTCAGTAGGAATGAAATGAAACAGAACTCAGGTTCAACTGAAGTTCCAAAGAAATAATTTTTTAAATGGGACTAAAACCAGAGAAAAAATCCAAGCTGAAATGGACCACAACAATGAAAGGGTGCTGTTAATAAAGCAAAAGCTTCTCATGTACAGAGAAATGAGATGCTGGGGTTTCTTGCCACATTTAGGGGACACACAGATATCCTTGTCAATCAATCAGACCTAAAATCCTAATGACTCATGGAGAAGTAAGCAGAAAGCCTGCCTTCGTTAGGTTACTTCATATGCTTAGGTTGCACATTGAAAGTCACAGATATTCCCCATCTTGATACTAATAGACAGCTTATTAAAATGTATATTATTATACCATCAAAGGAACTGGAGTAGGAACTTCAACAAACTGATATACTCTGAGCTACTTTATTATTCAGCCAAGTAGGTTGACTGGGAAAAAATCAAGTAGGTAGTTACACTAGAACTGTAATTACCTCTTACATTTCATAGGTAGATTGAAATGTGCTGCCTTTAGGTCTCCGTACAAAGAGGAGCATTGGCTTGCTGTACTGTCCTCATACAAATCACACAAGTAGTAGATTACTATTATTTTACCCAGCTCTTGTCTAATTCACCAATCACTTCTTGATTCGGTATTTCAGAATACAGTCCATGAGAAGGAAGAAAACTTACAGACATAAACTGGATGGCAAAATTAGGAAAAAACACAACACTGATGTTACATGGTATATATTTAGAAAACCTGAACATACAGTGACAAAATACAGAAGTAAAGTGGGTGACCAAAGCTGGGGATGATGGAAAAGGAAGTGGATCTTCAGACACACACTGAGCACACAGAAACCACAAAATACATTTGAAGAAGACTGAGGAAAACTGATCACCCTTAGAACATAATACACTTCATAAAAGATGTCTGATGCTTTTTCAAAAAGTTGAACGCCAAGAAACAACCCATTAGATTGTGATAAAATCTATATATCTTACCTACTTCTTGTCATATGCTAAAAACAATGGTGATCTCTTTTTCAGTGTTTTGACACTACAAAACCAAACAGCTGACCCCTGTCACCAATCCATAGCAAACAGCATGAGGCAAAAAAATTTCTTCTCCCAGTGAATGTTTACAGGAGGTAAATTTTAAGCTGTTCAGCCTTGCCACAATTTAGATGCCTTGGCATACACAAAGTTTCATATTTGATAAATATTTAAAAAAAAAAAATTGAGGTCCCTTGAAGATTCAGATATCTCCAGTCTTAGAAGGGAAGTAAACAGTGGGGTTTTTTCAGGATTCCAGCATTAAACTTATCCTGCCTCACTTACATTGTGACCCTTCAGCCCTTTTTGTGAATCTGACCCTTGCTCCCAAAGTTGCCAAGGTTTTAGCCAACAATTTGTCCGCTACTGTTCATTTAATCGCTTGTTGCTCCCGGCAATGTTAATTTGACAGACATTGATTTCTTTAACAAAGAACGAACCCACAGGAAAATCCCCAAATCAGTCTAGACATTTTGCCTCGAAGGACTTGCCTGACCTATGCCAAAATATTACTAAACTGCTACAGCTGACTCCACTTCCCCGCTACAGAGGATACTAAAATGCTTCACACATGTTTGAAGAAGAATCCCAGTAATGTTGTGCCCTTTCAAAAAGCACTTTAGAAGTTTACAAAATCCACATGGAATACACTCCCTATTATTTACATACAGAAAAGACAATACTTTGAGCAAATACTTCTACAATGGGCCTAACAATAGCCAACTTCCTTTTGTACTTTGGCAAAATCTCCCCTGAACATTCTCAGGGGTTTGTTAAATGAGAACAATTTTGGGATTTCCTTTTCTTCTGCTGAGGTCCAGGTTGGACAGTTTGCAGAATATCTCTTCTCCCCATCTCAACCCTAGCTGGGGACATCTTGCAATGATTTTTTGGGGGGAGTGGAACAACATCTGCCTCCCAGAATTTAGCATCAAAGTATTTGCATGATTCTCCCTGACACACTATTATTTTGTCTCTTGTCATTACTATGCTTATATATAGCAGCTCTCCCCATGCAGGCAGATGCTGTAATGTCCTATAAGTAAATGTGATTGCTTATTATCCAAAAAGTGGGTAATGTTGGCTATGAACAGATGTGTTAATTCGGTGTAGTCCCCCAAAGTACTAATCTCTACATAGTTTCTACACAGATTAGACAGAATCCCTAAGGTCAGTCTGTTCCGCGTGGGTATAAGGTTATAGACATGCATCAGAGAAACATCTCTAAACATGTTGAAGCTCATCCTCCTTCAATGACTATTGCTGCTTCCTGTTCCTTATTTTTTTTTAGTTTTTATTTCAGCTTCATTGTTCTGATTAGCTAAATATGAACTTCCATAGTCTACAAAAGGTCTAGAATCAACAGATGATTAAACTAACTACACATGCAATACAAACACCCTCAAAAAATGGTGTAGCTTTTGAGGTAAATTTTCCCAGGTACAGAAGATCTTGAGGCTAAGTGTAAAACAATGTATAAAAGATTACCAGGGGAAAAAAAAAAAGTATCAAAATTACTTTTTAAAATTAAGGTCGTTATAAAGCTATTGCTCTGTGAGAGAGTGATCAGACTTTGCCGTGCTACGCACACATGAAGGATTCCTGCAGAACAGCCTTCTAACATGTCCCACCCTTTCTTCAGCTGCGTGTAGCTACTCCTTCTTACAAGGTCCTCTGCTTCACCAGGTTGGTCACACAGGTGAGCAATTCCATTGCATGCCCAGCATTCCCACTGATAACTCTCTAACCATCGTATCATCTTTTATTTACATCTCTGACATAGAAACTAGTCAGGATCTTCTACATACCACTCCTCTTCTGCTTCCATTTCCAGTCGTTTCTCTGCCAGATCAAGAAAGGCAAAGCTTTTTAATTGTCCCTGCTCCCTTCCTTACTTTGGCAGACACATCTCAAATGCCTTGTGAAAGTATTTCAGCCTTTGCACATTGTGGTTGTGGTACTCTGTAAGCTGATGTGACATAACACAACAAGACACTTTGTGTTAAAGACAAAAGATCTCCAAGATCTCTGCATTTCACAATATGTCAGAAACAGGTATTACAGAAATCAGTCTCAGCCTACTCTGATTAAAGGAAAAAGAGAGTCTACCTGACTTCCTGATACTCTAATTCCTAAAAGATACTGCTCCAGGGGAACACTTGACTTCCAGTAAGTGAAGTCTTCCCCACACCCTCCTCCTCCTCCTCCCAGGCTTACAGAATCATACTTCGTGTTTGCTCCTATTAAATTTTAAAAAGCTGAACAGAAACATGACACTACCTTAAGCAAAAATGAACAAGTCTGGTCTAAGGAATTTATTCTTTATTTGCTATCTTTGGAAAGGGTGGATTTTCAATTAACACTTAAACTTTTCTGATATCCCTTAGGGCTGATAAGAATAGAAAAGAAACATGCATTTCCAAAGAGCAGGAATTTAATTCTTACTAACATAAAAAAAAATAAATCCACTGGCTGTTGTTGTCCCACGTAGGTTAGAACTGAAGTAAATAATTGGTTCTGTGATTTTACAACCTTTTTTTTAGCAGGTTTTACTAGTTATTAGAGATTTGCATTTTTTATTTAAAAAAGTTTAACTTGTCCACTTTAGTAAATATTGAAGGTTAATGGTATGTTTCATTACACTGTACAGGAAACAAGAACTCACAAATAAGGACATACCAGAACTAAGAGCACTGATGCAACATTTCGTTTACCCTCTTAACACAATTATCTGGCCTTTTACCCAACACCCCGAGGAAAAGCCCTGGCTGAGGTAAAGCCTCCTGTCTGCGAGATATCACATGCTTCATCAACAAAGTTCTGCCTCCCCTCGCAGTTGTTTGCATCTGTCTCTTGGCCACCTTGTATCAAGTCTGCATCATATAAATAAAAGTTCTAACTTTTACAAATTTATAATTTTGTAACTTTTTATAAATTTTATAAATTTAACAGATTGAAGGGCATGAAAGCAGTGTTGGACTTCATACAAATATGAGATGAGGAGTCATATATAGGATGAGTGACACAGTAAGACTCACAGACGTATGTAAGGAGGCCTGTATAATTCATCCTTTTCTCACCTCAGGACAATCCCAAAGCCAAAATTCCTAAATCCTACTACAAAGCATCAGAATACTTCACTGAAACAGAAGCAAACAGCTGTTTTCCCACGCTTCATGTAACCAACAGGACACACAGACTTGCAAAGGAAAGCGTTAAGCAGAGTTACATAGAGGGTATGGAAATGATGAAAAATGGTTGTTTTTATAAAGACAACAGAGTGCACCCAGTTTTTGAGCAACAAAATGTAAAGGGTTTCAACAGCACTGCCATGATGTTGAGAATTGAATAGTTATGATGTCAGAAATCCTGACGTCATTACGGTTAAAGCAGAAAGCAACATGTATCTGAACAAAGAAGATCTGTTTGGGATACCTATGTTCTAGACATCAGAGAAGAGGTAAGAGTGAAAACTAAATTGAGATCCAGCACACAAAAATGAGATGCATCCCAAGGAAATGCATGCAAACAACCTGGCTGAACGTCCTCAAAATCCATGCCGGATTTTTGGCACCAAATGTAAAGGGAATTCACTGGGGTATGCATATATTGTAAGATAATACTGTAAACCCAACTTTGGCATTTGTTGTATCTAATTCAGTTATTTTTATTCACAGATTTGAAAGAGTTGGAAGGGACCTCTAGAGATCATCTAGTCCAACTCCCCTGCTAAAGCAGGATTGCCCAGAGCACATCACTC
>JAOXNO010000013.1:30540101-30560075 GCA_028565335.1 Limnodromus scolopaceus
CAGCCTGTTCCAGGGCTCTGTCACCCTCACTGTAAAGAAGTTTTTCCTCATATTTGAGTGGAACTTCCTATGTTCCACCATATGCCCGTTGCTCCTCGTCCTCTCGCTGGAAACCACTGACTGAAAAGAGTCCGGCTCCATCATCCTTCAACCCACTCTTTAGGAACTTGTAAACATAGATTAGGTCTCCCCTCAGTCTGATCTACATGTACAAGGCATGTGTATGTATAAGGCATGTATTTTTCCCCAAATCATCACTATCATTTTTTAAATTAAGCAAGAAATGTAAAATTACTTTTAATTTTGTAAAGATCATACAAAAATATTTTTACTTATTTTAATAGTGTTAATAGCTTATTCCTTTCTAGTTCTAAACACATTCAAAACAGCAATAAAAGGAGAAGTAATAGTCTGCTCTCTCCAGATTAGAGCCAGACAAAAGAAGCAAAAAAAGACTATAGATGGCAAACCTGTAAGGATCAGAGAACTGACCTTTAATTGAATGTTGCAACTTAGTGATCAAGATACTCAGAGATCTTACATTCACAAAAAAGAACACATCTGGAAGTAAACTCTCTAAATCTCCCTACTCCATCAGAGGATGCATTAACCAGAGACAGAGTTTGAAAGTGGTATTCCACGTCACCCACAATGTAACTGAAAAGCCTATGCTGTTCGAAGCAATAATTCAAATGGACAGTTCCTTTCTAAGGAATGCATGTTTGACTGTTGTTTTTCCCCCCAACTGCTGTTGCATAAAGGTCACAACTGTATAAAATACACAGGAGCGGGGAGCATGATCTCATGCTGAGTCAGCCAAAATGAATTCCATTCCCAGCTTTGTGAAGGACTTGCAACAGGAGTAATGAAATTGTTTTATCTTTTTTTGTTCAGCTGGACAATGATACTGACCTACTTCACCAGGTTGTTGTGGGAACTAATGACGGGTATACTAATATTTAGGAAGCATCATAAGCTGCATCCATTTCTACAAAAATCTGTCCTACAGTAGCTTGACTAAGTTTTTCAGGACAACCATTATCTATCTTTTTTTATGTGCTTGTACAGTTCCCAGAACAATAGGGTCTTAATCCTTGACTTGGACAGCTAGGCACCATTGAAACATAAATAATTAGCAAACAATATGAGTTGAGAGGTTTAGCAAAGTGTTATCCTTCCCAGAGCTCCAAGGCACAGAGCATTTAAATGACCAGAATTTAGCCAATGCAAAGGGAATTGGGGACAAGGAACCATAGCCTTGGTTGCTCGCTAACAACTTTGGTGGCTTGTTCTTGAAAGAGCAGGGCTACAAAAAAGAAGACTGATGGAATGCATATGTGAGAAGAGAACACTATTCAGAGGAGCATGGGGACTGCAAATACAGTTGCCTTTTGAACAAGGCATTTAGGGCAAAAGCTTTTCATCTATTTGCCAGCTGTACCATATCTGCAAACTAAGAGCAAGCTCCGTAGGAAAAAATAGGGGTTTGTTTTGGGGTTTTTTTTTTGAGAAGCAACACATAAACATGCAATTTGCCAAAAGAGCTACACATCAATAAGAAAGAAACAGTTGTATAACCAACAGTAGCTGTTGTTTTGAGATATGTTCTATGGACATATATGCTGCCTGTATCATGAGCATGCACACTACATTCAAGCTAGAGTCTCACTTAGAAGCATCAGCTGTGGGTTATCATACACCCCAAGAACATCCCCCTGCTTCCAGGGGTTGCTCTGTCCCCTCTGCACCCTCCCATTAGACCTTATCACTCTCTACAACTCCCTGAAAGCAGGCTGAAGCGAGGTGGGGGTCTATTTCTTCTCCCAAGTAATAGGTCATAAGACAAGACGAAATAGCCTCAAAGGTTGAGCCAGGGGAGGTTTAGATTGGATATTAGGAAAAAATTATTACATTGAAAGGGTTATTAAGCACTGGAACAGGCTGCCCAGGGAAATGGTTGAGTCACCATCCCTGGAGGTATTTAAAAGATGGGTAGACATAGTGCTTAGAGATATGGTTTAGTGGTGTTTTTTGTCAGTGTTAGGTTGATGGTTGAACTAGATGATCTGAAAGGTACCTTCCAACCCAGGCAATTTTATGATTCCCATCAGAAGTAAAAAGGTTGGAGCTAGTCCAATCACTTGAGCAGCTCTTCATCTTGGACAGCACTTCATCTTCAGCATCTAAGAATAGCTTCAAGTACCAAGCATAAAGGGTATGACACGAATTTGTGCCAATGTTTCTAAGTAAAACAAATATTGAACGATTAAGCAACTTTTCTCCTTTATTGCCTGTCCATGCATTTGTTCTGTTGTTGGCGACTTCTAAGCTATGTACTCTCTGAAGGTGGATATCAGTAATTTGGGCTTGTTTCCTCTAGAAATGAAAGACTGATGGGAAGAACGACTGTCAGCATTACTGGAGTGAAAAATAATTCCTTCCAAGTGACAAATGAAGAAATGCTCTGCTTCTAGTCAGTCTGGAAGATACCTGGAGGACAGACAATTTCCACAAGGTGATGAATGAAAAGGAAGTAGAATGCTGAGACGAAAGCTTGGACTGTTTCCAATAAGCTTTGAATGCAGGGTGGGGCAAATTAAAGCAGTCTTCAGGAGGCATAAAAGCAAAAGAGTCAGGGTTTAATACGCTACCCACAACTTTTATCTTCTTAAGTAAAGATGATGCTAAAGCAATATATTAGGAAAAAAAATGGAGAACTGCAACAAAGACTAAGTAAATATTTTCAGCCACTAATCAAAGTACATACAATACACATGCAACACAAAACAAATTAAACACTTATTTACCCAGATGTACCAAGTTAATATTATCCCAATATTTTAGAACAGCCTCTATCCCATCATATTATTATGTCATTATTACACTGGCCATCCAAAGTTTTTTGAGACTGTCAGTCAACAACACATACTTAATACATACTTAAACACATTAACCCACTCTTTTAAGTAACCTATTTAATGTGCAACAAAAATTAAAGCAAATCTGTCTTTCCAATAGTTTAAACCCCCTATCCCCTCTTGTACTTGGCAGTTTGGTAATCAAAACACTCAAATGGATTAGAATGATAAACCTTTTCTACCAATAGACTGCAGAGAACTACCGTGCATACAGTTTGATATGATCTGAAATAGACGCTGAATATCTCTTTTTGAAAGAAAAGAAATAAAGTTACCTTTTTTTTTAATGAAACTAAATGGAAAAAAGTCTTAGAAAGTCTCACAGTCTTACCTGTTGGTATGCTTCATAGATTGTATCAAACAAGAAAGCCTGAGGCATTTCACTCGCTCTGTATCTGGCACGTTCCAGTGAGTGGTCTAAACAGCCATCTGCAGCAGAGGCAATTACAGTAGAAACTAGGGGACGAATTGCTCCTGCTGCCTGCGGAACAAAACACAAAGAGAGGCCCAAATGCTCTTAATATTAATGTATATTAGATAGCTGCAGTAAAAAAAATAAAATTAAGAGCTTTAAAATACATTTTCTACTTATTTATCTTTTATATATCTCATAATACATACTGGGAACACAGTATATACATCAGAAAGTACCAAATACCCAAGCAACGCTACGCCCCAGAAACAGATACTTAAATGCTTGTATTTCAGTTTTGGTTTTGCTCAGACTCAAAACTCGATATAAACATATATCTTTGATCTTTTCATCAATATATAGTATTAAAGATGTATGGCGTCTCTGAAATAGAGCTCTCCTAGCTGGTTTTAGTCCAGAAAGTTACCCGCACTCCATCAGTCGCTTATCAAATTCCCAGATGAACTTCATATGAAGCTAAAGGCAAATGGGACAAGAGTTGTCCATACAATAATGAAAAGGACGCAATGGCAGAACATTGCTTATCAAGTCATAGGGCAAAAAGAGTGTTTCCTAACAATGGTAACCACTGAAAACAGCATCCTTACACTATACTGTTTATTATCTATTTTTAAGAATAATAAAAAAGAATAATTGATGCTGCTCCAAAACATTTGAATTATCCATCACCCTAAACCAGTATACCTAGAAAACCAACCCAATGGCAAATTCTGACATTTTTCACAGCACCACAGAAGATCTCCTGAGGTCTAGTGAACTTTTACACAGGGAAAAAAACAGGTCTCATCACATAAAATAAGAGCACTGTTACTGTTGATTTCATTTGTCTTCTGTTGGCAAATCCCGCCTTCATGCATGAGTCCTGTCCATTCTTACAAGATTTCTGACCTCAGATAAGTGTACAGTGGCAGAATGAGACACCAAAAGTGAGCCCAAAGTTTTTTTCCTCTCAGAAAACAAAGAGCTAGTTGTCTTCCCTCCCCCTTTCACACTACTGAACAATAAAACAAAGAGGAATGCAGTCAGCGTGTTGAGCACTTTATGAGCTCTAAAATATAGCTTCTTAGTTCATTCTTTTACAGACTGAGGACAGAGATGTGAACCAATTTCTCATGCCCAAGGAGTTCTGATAGGCATGAGCTACCAGGGCTGGGAGAAGGGAGAGAAAAGACTCAAAAGATTCATATAATAAAGGAAATATCTGAACCACTTTCTCAAAATCTGAAAAGAACTTTTTCTTTCTACTACATGGGAAGACATATCTACATGAAACACTACATGGAACAAAACACTGTCATCCAAAGGCAAAACACAGCACAGAAAGATCAGGAAGAACTATGAAATCACAGAAGAATTATCCATAAAGGATCTCGAGAGGTCATCTAGACCATCCTTCTGTCCTAGGCAGGATCAATTTTACTTCTGTAATAGAAAAGACAAACTGACAAAACTGAACACCACTATAATTTTAGTAGTACATCAATGTATTTAATGAGGAGTAAATTTAACAGATGTACTTTGAGGAAAAGCTGTGCATAAGCAGAAGTAGAGACTCAATTACCTGCAACTTGTCCCCTTTCTATTTCCTGTGATTCCAGGACATGGATTATTACCTCTATATCCCAGCTGCTGGGCATTTGGACTATGTTATTTTGCTCTGACATCCTATTTTAATTGGTCACATACGCACAAAAAAATTTAAAAACTAGAAGGTCATGGGAAAAGAGACAGAGCAGCATGCTAGCCACAGCTTTTCTGTAATTAGTTAAGTCTATTCGATTTTTTTTTTTCCCCTAAAACAGTTACCATTCCAAAAAACCAGTTAGCAATAGAGGACTTCTTAGGCTGATCCAATATTTTATTACAGTTTTTAACAATCTTGTCATGTTACATTTTAAGCACAAAACAGGCCAAGAGAATACAATGTGACTTGCATAACCAAATCTCACAAGTGAAACACGCACTCTGAGGAACAAAAAACCAAACTGCAATTCTAAATAAAATTGAAATGCTCAAAATTATATTCTTAAAAGAACTCTGAAACACATTGTTTTCTTGACATCTGGTTTATTGCACAATAAAAATTCATGAATATCTGTATCTTTGTGACAATACTGAACCACATCTCCTGCTCTGCTGAGGCCTAGCTTTACCAGAAGATTCAGGAAGATCTGGTTTCTAATAAATTCAAATACATCATTTTTTTTAAAACACCCAATTGACTTCTCAAATCATTCAAAGCTTCATGGCACCTAAAATGGCTTTTTTCAAACAACACAGCTCTGCTTTACATTACCCCAGAACTGAGTGCAGTGTGGCCAGGCTGAGAGTTTCTCCCCTGTCTTCCTCTGTCTCAATGAGAAATCACAAGTTGGGCACAAGAAGATGTCTTCTGCACCAAATCCACTCAAACTATACCTGACACTGACGGAAAACATGCAGTTTAATACAAAGAATAAGATTTATCGCTGATCACACAGGGGAGAGAAATTCTAACTATGTACACAGCAACAGGACAACCAGCAGTCACTTGAATAAAAAAAAATAAAAATCAGCTTTTATTCTAAAAAAAGGACAGCTCAGTCCATTACTTATCTATGGTCTAAAAGCAGAATGCAGAGCTCCAGCTCTTCCTAACGCCAGGAAGTTTCTACTGCACACAAAACCCTCATATGACAAGCAGCTGGAGTCCAGAAGCCGTGAATCCATGAGCTAGAGCCTACTTGCAAAGCTGCAGCAATGGGCTGAAACCTTAAAATCCAGAGACAAGATACAGAAGAAACTGGTTGTTTGTCTTCCTTAGTCCCGGTTTACCTTTCTGCAGGACCCTTCTCTGTCTCAGCACAAACACACACGGGTTCCCTCAACCAGATGATGTGACCCAACACAGGGCTGAGTTTACAGCCTCAGTGAGACGAGAACTACAGTAGTTCCTAAAGCCACTTTCAGACTGGGTGAAACTGGGATCAAACAAAGGAAAATACTGGGCTGTGTATGACCTGCATTGTTTTCATATGGGACAAGAGAGCAGAGTCCCTAAAAGAGGAAACCTTGCATCTGCAGTACTTCTGGAGACATTCTCTAGCTGGCATATGCTGACACGGCTGCCAAACCCGAGCTGGCTTCCACAGACCTCACCGCACGTGCTTCTGCTTCCAAAGTTGGCTCGTGGGTATCTTCATTCATGGTGTAAACATAACATTTGGCCTGTTAAAACAGAAGAATTGAGCTGCGAATGTTGTTCTCACACGCAGGCCAAGGAGGGGCATAGCTGAAGACGTATGGCTCGTTCCGCAGCATTTCCTTCTGCTTCACACAAGGGTCTTCCCTACTCAGCACAAAAGCCTTTCCTTAAACATTATTAGGGCATAGTAGGGTGAATAATACAATAAGGTATTACTACTGTATCTAAAAGGGCTTTTTCCCCCGATGGTTGTGGGGTGCAAGTGAAGAACACAATCATCCAGATCGTTCTACGTCTATTCAGTTACACCACCAAATACTTTAATCTTTGCAAGGAATTTCCATGTTGTTTTTCTGGTTACAAATCAGTAACAAAGAACTACTTCCATATTAGTAGAGTATATACTGAGTCTCAGGTATTTGAATTTTATTTGTTCTCATTTGAGAAGCTTTGACTTGCTGTTTATGTCAGGAATGTACAGGTATTTGGCCCAGCTCTCAGGCAAGAGGTTCAGACATGAATTTAAAACATGAATAAAACAAAGAAAATCTGCCCTCATTTATAATTTAAAGTACTTGGTAATGCCACTGTAGTTTTACAGACCTTTTTTACACTTTGAATTAGCCTACTACAAAATACAAATCCTGTTAATACAAAGCAAATGCCTGGGCCTTATACTAATATTTCCCTAACCAAAATACTCATCTTCCAATTTCTAATCATTTTGACCCAGATTCCAAGTAGATTCACTCTCAAAAATCATATATCAAATGCATCATACACCCTTCCCGATTGTAAAGTGGACAGTTAATGGATAGTTAAACTAAGTTTCTTTAAATGTCCACTTACAGCCTTCAAACCACTCCAAGCACTAGTTTTGGTGAATCTGGTACGTACAGCAAATGCATACACTTCTTTCCCCCATTTTTGATTATTTTGTTAAATAACTTAGTTAAAGTATCAAAATACCTGTGGGCAAGCTCTTAAAACATTTCTTCATGGCATAACTGACATCGAAACCAATACTGCTGACTGGATAGTTTTCTTTTGCAGACAAAATATTGGAAAAAACCCATCCTTTTAATCTATCATTTCCTTAAAAGAATCCTAAAATGTCCTGAGAACACATAATTCCATTAAGGTCAGTGAAGGTGACAGAAAGGTACCTCTCAGCAGCAAGTTCATCCATCCATTTGCTGAACACTGAACCAGCCTCCAGATGCTTTTAGAAACAACAGATATCTTTTTATAACCCATTTTAAACAGCACGAATCAAAATCATTTACAAACAGGTTCTCAATTTTGTATTCAGTTTTTGGCATAACTGCGTAGACTAAAGCACACATTCAAGACTTAAAGATTTGATGGTGACTGAAAAAAAGGTAGAGAATGAAGTGTGTCCTGCAGGTCAGTATAAGTGGGTATCATAAGTATTTTCAATAGATTCAAGATGTACTAATGCACCTTTCCACTAAAGAGTAACGCTGTATCATACTTTTATTCTGACAAAAAAATTTTTAGACTATTGTATTTAGTGAATACATAACCAGAGTGTATTTTCAAATAAGACAACACAGTCAGTTCAATGAAAGTAAAATCCAAGTGGTATTGATGACACCTTTTATTACAAAATGAATTAAGTTTAGCCCACAGAAGCCTACACACAACTTAGCAACTTGGCTAATACAATGCAGTATAGATAATTTTTTACTGAATGTTCATAAAAACTGAATAAACCTCATTTTATTTAAAAAAACAGAATCCATTAAAATTTCAAAAAGGATTGATGGGAAGAGATGGAGTTTATATTTCCAGCAAGATACTACCCAGGTTACAAGTAACTCCAACTCACAGTACTTTATTCAGCTGAGACCAACACTCCACATGTAGCATACGACCTACCAAGAACAAGTTAGCAAAGAGCCAGAAGCTCCAAAAGAACATGAAAACCAACACACTCACACCACCGATCTGGTCATTTTTGGTAGCCAGAACTGAAACAGAACAATACTAAATAGCTG
The DNA here is from genome assembly GCA_028565335.1 of Limnodromus scolopaceus. Taxonomy (NCBI): domain Eukaryota; kingdom Metazoa; phylum Chordata; class Aves; order Charadriiformes; family Scolopacidae; genus Limnodromus; species Limnodromus scolopaceus. The sequence continues at coordinate 30,548,658 of JAOXNO010000013.1, forward strand.
CAAAGCTCAACAAACGGAATGATACGGACTAGGAAGAAAAAAAAAACATTGCAGTGGCACAAAATCCTTACAACAAATACCACAACTACAATTCCTTTTGTTTTACAACAGTGCAGTAACAAGCTCAGACAATCACAGATCCTGGCATACTGGAAAAAAAAAAAAAAGAAACCCAAAATTTTTTGGCATGCCCCTGTCCCCAGTAGGCCCCAAGCACTAACGCAGACCCACAAAGCTCACTTACACAGTTAATTTGCAACCCTGAACTTCAAGCGGGTGAGAATCAGAGCCTAAAACTTTACAGAGCCCAGTCGAAAATGAGCAGACTCTCCCACCCCTCTAGCGTGACTCCCTTCTACTTTTTAATTACACCAACAATACACTTCTCCATTCATAGCCTCTACCTCCCCCAAAATTCATTTTCCCTACGCTTTCTATCTTCTTAGCTTTCTAGTAGCATTAAATAAAAGTACATTTTATATTTCAATCATCCCAACTGCACTAGATTCAATGTTATAAAATTACTTAGGAATAGGCCTGGTGTCAAACACATACAAGCATAGCTTATGAGTGCTATCTTTGAAAGAATGTCCCTGTTGTCATGGTTTTACATTTATATTCACATTTAATAGTTTAAATCCTTTAATTAGAGTTGTTTTCAACTCTGACAAGCAAAATAGCACTGAACCAAGACTCTCAAATGATTTAGTCACCCTGCCTTCGAAAAAAAAAAAACCCATCTTGCGTATATACACCGGAAATATAAGTATACTAGAAATATATTTTCATCACTTCAAAGCAGCTGACTTCTTTGAAACTGTACGCTGGAGACTGCGGGACTAGTCACACTTAGCAGGACAAATACATTCATCTCTGAATTCCATTAAAGTCAATTTTGTAGAGGTGAATTTGGTATCTTGCTTTCCCATGATGACAAGGATTGCATTAAGACACTGTGCAACTACATAACAATAATGATCAATGTTAATTTAGACACGCTAGGTATCTAGCAGTTTAGAAATACATCCTGGAATGTTTTTTATTAGTTAAAAGATTATTTATATGTTACCAAACACTACCATCTCCTAAAGATTTCAGTCTAAATTAGGTCTGGCTATGAATCAGAGAGAGCAGCTCAGAATAACTATGATTAATTTCTTCTCCTTTTATTCCAAACTGTTTCCACATGTTACTACAGGGAAAGTATTCTTTTACACTGATCAAACCACTTGCCATGAAGGGCATTCACAGCCATCTACAGTATGAAAAAATTCAGATATAAACACAGTATCTGTGATGCATGAAACAGGTAGAAACATGCATTTCTATTCAGCCATCTGCTCTCCAGCTAATTGCATCTATGGTAATCAACTTGCTTCAGCCACACTCAGTACTTACCATTTAAGCTAGAAGCATTGTCTCTACTGAAAAGACTTCTTATTTCAAATTTATCAAGCAGAATCTTCAAAAATCCAATTATAAGATTAAAATGTTTCATATCTTTAAGAGGATGCTATTTTCAAATCTTTTATATTAGATATTGGAGAATATCTAATATAACAAAGTCATGTAACTATCTTTGTAACACAAAGCAATCAGATAATTTCTCCCAGTGCACACTCAAAGTTCCAACCCCCTGCCATGGGCAGGGACACCTCCCACCAGACCAGGTTGCTCAAAGCCCCATCCAGCCTGGCCTTGAACCCCTCCAGGGATGGGGCAGCCACAGCTTCTCTGAGCAACCTGTTCCAGTGTCTCACCACCCTCACAGGAAAGAATTTCTTCCTAATCTCTAATCTAAATCTCCTCTCTTTCAGTTTAAAACCATTATCCATTGTCCTGTGGCTCCACTCCCTGATAACAAGTCCCTCCCCATCTCTCCTGTAGCCCCTTTAGGGACTGGAAGGGGCTATAAGGTCTCCCTGGAGTCTTCTCCAGGCTGAACAACCCCAACTCTCTCAGCCTGGCTTCATAGGAGAGGTGCTCCAGCCCTCGGATCATCTTTGTGGCCCTCCTCTGGAGCTGTTCCAACATGCTCAGGCCCAAACTAGCTAAACTTCCAAACTGAACTGATTCAAGCCTGCAGGTAGTCCACAGAGTTGATCACCTCATTTGGAACCCACCTACCTGCTGTACAGCCAGGCAAGGCAACCAGTCTGGCCACACAGGTTCAACTCAAACCTGTCACCACCTGCCCCCAAAACTCTTTCTGTTAATGTCATGTCCCCAAGACCCCCCCAAACCAACACCTCAGCTGTACAGCTCTCTTGAAGGACCAGATAGGCATGCAGTCAGGAGTAGAGGACAGCCAGGATGACTCAGTAAAGCACAGCAGACCACAATAAAGGTAGAGGTTCTCTTATTATCATGCAGAAACACAAATCTGAGTCCAGGGCATATCACACTTCCACCCACACTCACACCCAGTCTCTACCATGTAGCGTAGACATGATTTGTGTGGCCATGCTGTGGTGGGGACAAGATTCCTTCTACTGACAAACAAGTACAATCTACAGCCTGGTCTGTGTACCCATTAGAGATTAAAGCTGAAGAACATAAGGTTACCTTCTTTCTGCTATATATCTTCCTGTTTTTAAACAACAAAAATAATACTTAAATTTCCTTATTTTGAATTCTGTTGAAAAAAAATTATTAAAATTCATAGTCCTTATCGGCACACCATCTTTGATTCTCATTAGTGAGATAACCACTAAAACTTCTTCTATGTAGGCAGTATCACCAACCAATCCAATTCCAGCTATCTTGACATATTTGTACTGGCAGCTTTTAATTGCCCAAGGACAGTGCTGGTTGAAATGTTAAACAAGCCCGGTGTAACACAGATATTAAACCTAATCATCAGCCAGACAAAAAGAAGGTTAATTACAACAGATGTAAGGAGTTTTGAAGACTATGAAAAAAGGCTTGTATGCTAAACTTCACCTAATTTCCTTAAAGCCTGTTTACCCAGCTGGCTAGGAGCAACAGTCAAACTTGCTAAAATTAGGCACATGTTAATCTTAAACCAACACCAGGAAGGAAGAAGTTATAATTGTGTTTATACCTAGCTGCAAAAGAGGGGATGTTTAATCAGAAATATAATATACACTTTGATCCAATGTTAATGAGCTGACACTATATTGTACATTGACCTGACTTCAAAGATCCAGGATGCCTTAAACAAATGTAATGTATATTTATGACACTGTTTAAGAAAAAGAAAACATTTCTTCTAATGAGGTCACCTTTATCAGAACATGCTATCTGAGTAGATGGGGATAGCACATGTACATCAAGACATGTCAGAGCCCCAATTAGCTATAGCAAACTAAAGAAGATTACTGATAACAGAAACTGTTCCTCAAAAATTAGGACTGCACATGTTCTTGTTTACTTTACATAATTTCTGTTCTTTTGTATTTAAAGCATTTACCTCTAAGTGTCAGGAAATATAACTTTGATCTAATAGACAATGTGCTAAATTCTAAATGTTCTTCTGTGAAAAAAGTAAGATTTCTCAAAATCAAAAAGATTCCCCTCAAAAAAACAGGACGCTAGGAACACAAAACTGAAAATATGAGGTGGAGGAAGAAAGCAGAATTAGGCATATCACAGGCTGCAATTTTACAACACACAGCACTGAAAACAAGCTCAAGAACATACTGAAAGTAGAAAAGAAGCAAAGTCTTAAGCATATATCATTTATGTTGTTCTTTGTCCCAATTTCAGCTGGGACAGAGTTAACTTTTTTTCCAGTAGTTGCTGCATTTCAGATTTGGTATGAAAGAAATGTCAATAATGCATATTGTTTTAGTTGTTGCCAGGCGGTGTTTATAGTTTTCAGGTACTATTTTTTCAGCTTCCATAAAAGCTGAGGAGAACCCTAGACAGAACAATGAAGTGGCCAACAGAATATTCCATAATATAATATAAATGGTATATCAATGCGGTTGGCCGGGGCGTGGGTACTCACCATCAGTGCTCAGGAGGGTGCTAGTTCACCAGATGGTGAAAGTGACTTGTGTCATTATTGTTAATATTGTTACTGTTATTGTGACCTTCCTTTTTCTGACATTGTTCTATTAAACTGTCTTTACCTCAACCCATGAGAGTTTTTTCCTTTCCCCTCCTTTTGTCTCTCTTCTCCCTACTTTCCTTGGGGGACAGGGGAGAGCGAGCAGCTGCGTGGTCCCAGCTGCCGGCTGGAGTTAAACCACGAACTCTTGTATCACTAATTACTGCCACAAAACAGGTGAATTATTTTTAATACAATAAAGAATAAAATTACAGAAGTTAGCAGGATTAAACCAAAATACACATTTTTAAAGGTGTCATATAAAATACACATAATTTATTTTTGGTGCATTCCCTGTCAGAAATTCAAGAATGGTTGGAGTTCACATTTTCCATAAATACAATAGTACTGTATATGCAATAAAATACATTTTATCATATTATTAGCCAAATAAGGTCTCATTACCTTAGTCAACAAATTTAGTTATTTTTTGTCACAGTGCAATAACTTGTAATGTTTAACAACACATTCTTACTTATGAAGGTTTTGTTCTCTTCTTGATTTTTTTAAAGTATTTCGAAGTTAATAAAAAGTCTGCATAATGCTATCAAAGATCCACACTAAGTATATGATCCAGACCACACACAGCACCTCCCACCTAAACAGCAGCGTGTGCTGGTACAGTGCTTTAAGATTTTCTCATGATATACTTCTAATCATTTCAGTTGTCTTCAGTAGTTGTGTATTATACACAGTTATGATGGACTAGCTGCCTATGGCTTGGACGGGTGTACTCTTCCCTGGGTAAAAAAACTGGCTGGGCCCAGAGGGTGGTGGTGAATGGAGTTAAATCCAGATGGCGGCCACTCACAAGTGGTGTTCCCCAGTGGTTAGTACCAGGGTCAGTTCTGTTTAATATCTTTATCAACAACCTGGACAAGAGGAGAAAGTGCACCCCCAGCAAGTTTGAAGACACCAAGTTTGGCAGGAGTCTTGATCTGCTTGAGGGTAAAGGCTCTACAGAGGGATCTGGACAGGCCGGATCGATGGGACAAGGCCAATGGGAGGAGGTTTAACATGGCCAAGTGCTGGGTCCTGCACTTGGGTCACAACAATCCCATGCAACGCTACAGGCTTGGGCAAGAGTGGCTGGGGAGCTTCCAGCGGAAAAGGACCTGGGGGTGTTGGTCAACTGCTGGCTGAATATAAGCCAGCAGTGTGCCCAGGTGGCCAACAGCATCCTGGCCTGTATAAGAAATAACGTGGCCAGCAGGACGAGAGAAGTGACTGTCCCCCTGTACTCAGCACTGGTGAAGCCACACCTAGAATACTGTGTTCAGTTTTGGGCCCCTCACTACAGGAAAGACATTAAGGTGCTGGAGCATGTCCAGAGAAACAAAGCTAGTGAAAAGTCTAGAGCACACAAGGAGCTGCTGAGGGAACTGGGGTTGTTTAGTCTGAAGAAAAGGAGGCTGAGGGGAGAGCTTATCACTCCCTACGACTACCTGAAAGGAGGTTGTAGCAAAGTGGGTATTGGTCTCGTCTCCCAAGTAACAAGCAACAGAACAAGAGGAAATGGCCTCAAGCTGAGCTGAGGGAGGTTTAGATTGGATATTAGGAAAGATTTCTTCACTGAAAGGCTTGTCAAGCATCAGAACAGGTTGCCCAGGGAAGTCGTTGAGTCACCATCCCTGGAGGTATTTAAAAGACGGGTAGATGCGGTGCTGAAGGACATGGTTCAGTGATGGTTTTGGCAGCATTAGGTTGATGGTTGGACTCAATGATCTTAAAGGTCCCTTCCAACCTAAACAATTCTATTATTCGATTATTCTATAACATGTAAAATTCAACCCAAGCAATTTTAACATTCCAAAGCAAATCATGTGGCGAGTATGCTACCAATAGTTTTCAATATTTTTATAAGCATTTCAAAGTATACTTACAGCTTTAGATTTTGCCATTCATTCAACATAAGATGACAATAAGATGATCTACCAGCAGTTTCTTGTGCTAACTGGTCCTATATTACAAATCTAGATGGCAAAAATTAATCAGAATATTTGCAATAAAAGTTAATGGATCATGAAAACAATCATTTTTGCCTCTAAAATTAACAAGTTTTATTTTACTTCACATAGTATTATCTTGCATTAACAAGCAACAAAACACATCTAAGAGACAGCATGCCATCTTTCATACCCTAATTACTGATTTACATTGCAAAAAGCTATCAGTGAAAGTGCACTGTGCCACAAAGGATTTTGCATATTAGAGTGAGCCAACATAAAGAGGAGTTAACATTTGCATTCAGTAGAGCCACAGGAGTTACAAGTATAGTTAAGAAGTTATATTTCACCTCCAGAAAGTCTACATCATTACAAAATCAACAATATCATTACGTGAATGCAACTGATCCACTCATATCATTAAACAAATGATTTGCATGATATTATGAAGAAAGAAGAAAAAATCTTGAGGTGTTGTAGGAGGACTCTTGCACAATTTAATCAACCAAATGCAAAACTGCAATGTTTTATTAATAACTCTTTCCCACACCCAGAGTCCTGAGCAACCAAAACCACAGGCACTGTAGTTTGTGGTCGATGCAGTTCCCTGAGTAGCTCCGCACCCGCTTATCAAATGTCTTTGCTTTCTTTATTTGCTCAGCTGCTTCTCCAAGGAGAGGACAACTGCTTGTGTCCTCTCCTTGCAGGAAAACTTGCATCAGAGCTTCTTTCTCTTACAGCCCATTAGATTCAAAATTTCAAGTCACCTCTTTATATGAGCTTCATCTAAGACCTCCTCTTGTTATCAAGGGCCTTGTAAAATGGATCATTACACCTTACCATGCGAGTTTGGCCCAAATAGTAACCCTAATACATGTACATATGAGTTTGATACTTCATGAAGTCTCTCCTACGTGCCCCTCAAGGCAATTTTAGTTCTATCTGGACCACAATTCACTTACCTTCTTGGAAACAGGAGGATAAGCACAGAACCAGTCCTGCAAACTATTACAGCATATGAAAGAAGCCAAGTTGGCTTTCAGAAGCTTCACCTGACCTGCAGGGCTGGTGGTGTCCGTGTCACAACCACCCAGATCACAAGCTCAGCCAAAATGCAGCCAGGGGCATTTCTGGATGAAAACTCAGATTTCTTTTCAGTGCACTATTTGGGAAAAAAAGGAAAAACTCAGCATGAGGCATGCACATCTCCCTAAGTCAGAGAGATATGGCTAAGGATCTCTTTCAGATCTTGCCATGTAGAAGCGGCTAAAATAATCCAAGGCCTTTATTCAGCTCATCACGCATGCTGGACAAGCTGAGATTTCTCTTATTTTAAGAAGCTGCTCTTTACTCCCTTGACCTCCTGCAGGAAAGAGAAACCTGAGCGACTAAATAGACACATCTTTGCTAAAGGCTGCTTCATTTTCCAAAGTCCCATAGTTTTCTCAGATGAAGCATGAAGATTTTAATCAGCCTCAAACCAACAGCAGTGCCATACATGTAGTTTCTCCAAATTTAGAGGAAGTATATTTTATAGACTTTACATAAAAATGACCTCAGCAACCACTCAAGTAGAGGAAGCTATGCTCAAAATCTATTTCTAGGATAACCTAATGCTATCTAAAAAAAAGTAAGGTAAAAATTACTGTATGTGTAGACTTCCAGAAGGTAAAAAAAGGTAGGATTAAGTCACCTTTTTAAAAAGGATTAAATAGTAGTTGTATTATGCACAGCTGGCTCAGTGCAACACAGAAATGCTGCAAAGAAGAAAGGAAGATTGTAAGTTTCTGTCTATGATTCATGTATTTCAGTTGGTTGCATTGCATCCTTCGTAATGAATGCAATGCATCATCTAAAGCACTTAAATTGAGACTGGGAAATAACAGAGTTGTTTCTCCCCTTACCAGTGCTTTACCACCACCAAACACTACATCTTGTTAGGACAAAGACTTCAAGTATTTACTAACAATACATCAGTTTTCCATTCAGCACAGAAAACAATTAACAACTTGGCTAAAAAGGTTATAACTTTCTATGGGACCAATAATGTCATATGCTGTGGAAACATCGGTATGTTTTCCATAGTTATCCATTACTACAGACTTGAAAAAGGAATAATGTGTTGTATAACTATTTTCCATACAGCAGCAAAACCACACTTGATTTCCTCACACATCCAGAAAAGTTTAACTGCTACTAAACAGATCCCGATCTTCACAATAATGTAGATCTTCAAATGTTTTCTTCTAAAATTGCTACAGAACATCCCTACAATTCATTAATATGTATTTTTACATTGACATAAGTCAGACTCTCCTATGTTACAGAACTCATTCCATCAATGGAATAAAAGTCACGTCAACACGGTGATATGTCATTAGTTCTTGATTCTGCTTTTGCACAAGTGTCTGACAGGACAACAGGAGCCCCCCAAAATACCAAGCATACAATGAAAGCAGAACCTCTGAGAACACAGCACGTGACAACTTCAGATGACCCAGTGGACAAATATGAATCTAAAACGGTCTGTTACTGATGCGGCCTTTGCAGCTGGCTAAAATCAGTCTTTGAGTACAACATAAAGGACATAGTTCATGTGTAAAATACTCCATATACAGTAAAAAGAGGAGATAAGAAGAAAACATAAAAAGATAACTGCCTCTAAAAGAAAAAGAACAAAGGAAGGACAGAGTGAGCAGAACTGGTCCAGCATGGCCATCCCCATTCAAGTACATCACACCAGATCAGCCTATTTATCTACACAAGTCCTCCTTCACCCCCAGTGGAAAAAAAAGAGGTGGGTTTTGATTTCCCATCCACCATATTTTGCCAGTGCAACTCAACAATCGTACACAAACCATTTTATTTTGCTATCTAACTGGGTGGAAGAACAGTGTGTGTATGGGTGCATGTTTTCTGCTTCAGCCTTCCAATACAGTAAGACTGATAAACGCAGCACCGAGTCTGAGTAAATTCAGAGACAGGAACTGGCTGAGCACAATACGTAGTGTTTTCTGCCTGGGACTATTATTTTGACTGATTGTGCATGTGAGTAAGAGTCCAGGAGACTGAGTAGCACTGTACATCCATATGGGCATGTATGCTTTGTTGAGAACCTTGCTAAAGCTGAGAATAAAGTAACGATGTTAGACAGCTTCCAGAAACCAGCTTTTAAGAATGCCATTTTGATTCAGTCCTTTCAAAGAAACAAACTGTACTTTCAAACCTGTTTATGTTACAGAAAGAGAGCCTTTGACTCCATGTGCCCCCCCCTTTTTTTTTATTTAACTCTCAGTAGCAGAACTGACAAGTTCCCCCCCACCTTCCTGATTTTTTTCTTGTAAGCAATTTTTTTTTTTTTTTAGTTATGTTGTTTAAAATGCAACATTGGCAATGAGATATTGCTAGAGGCTTTGGACTGATGCCTTCTGAAGCTTCCACTTTTCCTGACTTTTACTAGCAATAAAGAATTTGTTTCTAGAAACATGTAATTTTAATTACAAAATTACCCCCAAAACATAAATGGAATTTAATTGGTTACAAAGTAATATTTTCACATAATCAAGGGATTGTTTAGGGGATTTAAGGCATAATTTATTAGTTCTGGATAAGGTACACATTTTGATTCCTACAGGCAAATAACAAACTGATTAGTAAGTGTAATAAAGCAATTTATTTGTCTGAAAATTGGCAGCTAAAAGTGCAATAACTTACTTGATCAATTGCCATTTTAAAGAACATTAAAGCTTCTCACAATTATGCTATCTATATGGTATGCAGATGAACAACAATACAGCATTACCCCTATTACACTAGTGATTTAATATGATGTTTCTGCCAGGTTTTGTACCTTTCTACATAATGCAAAAGGAAGTAATTAGTTTTTGTACTGAAAGATTGAAGAATTTACTCTTTTAGATATGCAAAGAATTTGACTAGAGGAAGAACTAAAGATAATAGCTTCTCTCCATCACATTTTTTCTGATTTTCAAAACCATGCATGCCAGTTTTGAGAGTCTTAGCTTTGCAGTCATTCAATTCTTCAAAATTCTGTAGTTGTCAAGTGAAGACAGACATGCGTAAGAAGAAGCGTGGCCAGCAGGTCGAGGGAGGTGATTCTGCCCCTCTACTCTGCTCTCATGAGATCCCACCTCATGAGTACTGCATCCAGCTCCAAAGCCCAAACCATGACAGCAGGAAAGTCTTGGGTCTGTCGAAGGAGGTCCAGATAAGGGCCACAAAAATGATCAGAGGGCTGGAGCAGCTCTCCTATGAGGACAGGCTGAGAGAGTTGGGGTTGTTCAGCCTGGAGAAAAGAAAGCTCCAGAGACCTTATTGTGGCCTTTCAATACTTAAAGGAGGCCTACAGGAGAGATGGGGACAGACTTTTTAGCTGGGCCTGTGGCAATAGCACAAGGGGTACTGGCTTTAAACTGAAAAACTAGATATAAGGAAGATATTTTTTACAATGAGGGTGGTGAAACACTGGAACAGTTTGCACGGAGAGGCGGTAGATAGCCTATCCTTGGAAACATTCAAGGTCAAGTTGGACAGGCCTCTGAGCAACCTGATCTCATTGAAGATGTCCCTGCTCATTGCAGGGGGGTTTGACTAGACAACCTTTAAAGGTCCTTTCCAACCCAAACCATTCTATGATCCTACCTCTTTTTGGCAGGAAGCTTTTCCAATTTGTTACATACAACGAAGTTCTTCTCACATTCTTTAATTCAATTACTTTATCAGGTAACATCAATAGCTAACATCTTTTGGAGTCCAGTTCTCTGATGGCCCAGCCTCACTGAATACAGTACACCTCAGCCAACACAGGAAACCACCACAGGGCCAATAAATAACATGCAGATTTCAGACAGACATTATATAGTGGAAAAAACTATGACAAATGTATAAGATCACCTTTTTGAGATCAAACAATACTTCAGTGACCTAGGAAAGGAAATATTTACCAGTCAGAAGTTCAGATGAACTAGAATACACTGCCTTGAGAAGATCAATGAAGACTCTCTTGATTCCCTACTGTTTTACTGAAAGAGTCTTACACTCAATTAAAAAGAAAATCAGGGGAAAAAAATTTACATTAAAAAAAAAAATCACACAAGTATCAAGAACAAGAGAACAAGTTAAAAAATTAAACACAAATACAAATGAGATACGATATACCATAACACGCAAAGACACCTAAACAGAATCACAGAATCACCTAGGTTGGAAGGGACCTTTTAAGATCATCTAGTCCAACCAATGGAAAAAAAAAACCCACCACACCCAAAACAACACCAACCCAACACTAATCCATATCCCTGAGCACCATGTCAACTCGTCTCTTGAATGCCTCCAGGGATGGTGCCTCAACCACCTCCCTGGGCAGCCCATTCCAAT
>JAOXNO010000013.1:30570669-30594974 GCA_028565335.1 Limnodromus scolopaceus
AGCGCGCGCGGCTGAGGAACCGTGAGGCGCGGCGTCCGCGCGGAGAGGGGAGGGGCGGCCGCGGCGGGAGGTGCGCTGGCTGTGCCGCTGCCCGCCATGTCCCGTCCCCACCCACCATCTCCTGTGTCGTCCCCCGGTGCTGCCGGGCTCCCGCTGGTCGGGGCGGGATGTCCTCTCTCGGTGAGGAAATAAGTACCTCGCGTTCGGGGCCGAGGAGAAGGCGGGGGCCGAACGGCGGCCTTCCATCTTTACGCGAGCCCCGGCCCGGCCGTGAGGGGACTGCTTCTCCACAGGCTGGCTGCCGGAATCTGGTGCGTGTTGCCCTTAATCCCAGGAGGGAGAGGTTGAAACAGTAGCACTGAATTCCCTGGGAGAAGCTGGGATGTTGCAGCTCGTACTGTGGTGTTACTGGAAGCAGTGGTTGAGACAGGTTGATTGGAAAACTCCCAGGGCTAATACCCATTAGAATCATACAATCATAAAATTCCAGAATTATTTAGGTTGGAAATGACCTTTAAGATCCAGTCCAATCTTAAATCTAGCACGGCCAAATCCACCACTAAACTATGTCCCACAGCACCATGTCTACGCGTCTTTTAAATACCTCCAGGGATGGCGACTCAACCACTTCTTGCCCTGTTCCAGTGCTTGACAACCTTTTCAGTGAAGCAATTTTTCCCAATACCCAATCTGAAGCTCCCAGGGTGCAAGGAGGTGCCACTCCTGGCGGTCTTTAAAAGACAGGTACATGCGGTGCTGAGGGACATGGTTCAGTGATGGTTTTGGCAGCATTAGGTTGATGGTTGGACTCAATGATCTTAAAGGTCCCTTCCAACCTAGAGGATTCCAGGATTCTGTGATTCTATAACATGTAAAATTCAACCTAAGCAATTTTAACATTCCAAAGCAAATCACGTGGCGAGTATACTACCAATAGTTTTTAATATTTTTATAAATATTTTAAAGTATACTTTCAGCTTTAGATTTTGCCGTTCATTCAACATAAGATGATCTACCAGCAGTTTCTTGTTCTAACTGGTCCTATACTGCAAATCTAGATGGCAAAAATTAATCAGAATATTTGCAATAGAAGTTAATGGATCATGAAAGCAATCATTAGGCACTTTTTACAGGCAGAGGTGTCTTGACAGTTAAGGAAATGGACAGAAATCTCATCAGCTAGTACCATGCAATGGAACATCAGAGGGACTGATGGCAAAAAATAGGAAAACATATTAAATGAAAACATACAGATGTGCCTTCTAGATACTGATGTCTCCAAAAGCTTCTGCAAGGAACAAATGTACTATCATGGGCATTGAAGGAAATGGGCATGTAAAAAAGGGGAAAGAATATGAGTTACGCAGATTGCTGAAGAACTTCTGAAATGGAGACCCCTTTCACCAGTGAAACCATCAGCTACAAGTGGAACTGCCTGCCTCCTGACAATTGTTGGTCTCATTGTCTTCAAGACTGTTAATTGTAGGATTTATTTTAGAAAATCTATTGGCTCAGGAACTCTATTTACCTGTTTCTTTGCCTTTTCAGTGGGTCTCATACTTTCTCTTCTTTGAAAGTATTTCTCTACACCTAATTCCTGGCTGATGACAGAGGTTTGTTTGTTGGTTTTTTTCAGGACTTTCAGGTTTCAGCTGGCTCTTCCTCTGTATGCAGATTACTGTCCATTCAGCATCACTTCTTTGTTATCAGATGCCCAAGATAAAATTTTCATCTTAAGGTAGGCACCTCTGGCATCCATAATCTCCTTGGATTGTACAGGCTTCATTATTCGAACTGTTTCTTGCAGCAGTTCTATACAAACATGTTCATAACAGGTTGTTCTGCAACATTCCCACTGTTTTCTTTTTTTTTTTTTTTCAGTGTAACAGACAGTCTGAATTCCTGAATTAGAGCTTCAAACTTCCATTCATAAGGAGCACAGACTTTAAGCTAGTCAACTGTAGGTGATTTTCCAGACTTTTCACTTGTTTGCGTTATTATAAGGAGCAAAGTAAGGTCTTTTTAGTTCCCATGGCTGGTCCCACCATATGCTGGTTCTGAGGAGTAGGTAAGTAGGATGGTCCCAAACAGAAACACAGCCTTTGGAACTGTTTTCTCCTTCCTTCTTGACATTATGGTTTTGCACTTCTTCCCCCACTCAAGCAGTCTGTTTTGCCTAGTGCCTTGCCCAGCCAGTATTTCCCCACTTCATTTCTTTCACACATATTAATTTCTTCTGTGAAGGATAAAAAGGCAAGAGAGATTGAGGAAAGAGGATCACATGCCAAAATTGGTTCTGTTCTTGTTCTGAAGACCATTTTCCTTATTATGCTAGGTCTGTCCTAGCATAATAAGCATTAGGCTTGATCTGTCCAGAAGAAACTATGTTTGATGGTAACTTTGATGGATGCAGACTTCAGTGTCCTCAAATACGTTGTATATTTATGGTGAGATTTGATGATCCATCCAAACAGCACATTGAAGCTGCTTTTGGCTGCAGTTGAATGTCAGATGCTTCAGAAGTTTTTATGCTTTCCACGGTCCCTACGGAGACAAAATATTCTTGTCTTGTGTTGATAGCACCTGTTAGTTCTTCAGGAAGCCCTTCAGTATGGATTCTTGAGATCTTGGTTAGACTGAGCTTGTTACTCCTATTTCTTCTATTTTTTGTTTTCTTAGACAATGACGTGGAAGGAAGACCATGTTTAACATCCTTATGAATTTATGCCGTCTCTTGGCATAAGTTAAAAAAATTAGAATTTTTGTTTTTACATCTTTTTAATATTCACTTGATAGTAACATGCAATGAAACCCAGTGGCATTTTGTGAATACATAATTTACTTTAGCTCCATTCCATTTTGCATTTTGTATTGAATCAATCTAATAATTTGTTTACTGTGCATATGTGTGCATGCTTATATATAAACATTTGGAGTGAGGTAATTCACACATATTGAGAGAACAATTTTACACGGTTTTCAATTGGATAAAGAGGGACAGAAGCAACATTTTTGCCTCAAAGCAAGTAAAGAGCTGGCCAATCCATCATTTCTGTGCAGGGGTATAACATCTGAAACCACAGTAGTAGTTTGCAATTATGCAGTAAATATGCCAATCATATGTTTGAAAAGAAAAGTGGAGGTTTTTTTTCTTTTTTACTGAAGAAAGAAGATACGCACAAATTGGAATCAAATTACAGAAGTGAAATTCACCTGAAAAATTAACTGCTGGAAAAAAAAAAATCCATCTGTTTATATGACTCAAACTCCTACTAGTGTTTCCAGAGAACATTAAATTATTGGATTGGTAGAAGTCATACTGAAAAGTTTTTGTCAAAAATGAGTAAAAGTAAAATTTCTTAATTAAAAATTGTATTTGAGTCTTTTGTAGATGTGGTATAATTTAATTCTCTGTCCTTTTTTCAGAGTCATTTGTAAGCTCTTGAAGAATTTTGTTTTTAACGCAGGCAAAATAAGATTAATGTACCTTTTCTTGACCAGCAGCAAGGTTCACTGTTGTGTGTTTTAAAGGGGAATGCATGTAATCAAAGAACATATTGCAAATTAAAGTAAATTGTAAAAGCAAAATAATAAAAAAAAATACAATACTTCCTACTATGGAAGTGCAAGATCTATAAAAGACAATGTAAAGCTAAAAATATTTAAAGTCTTGAGAGCTGTTCTTGCAGCTAACACGGCATCTGCAGCATTCTGAGCGGGGATGCAGGCTTTTAGCCAGAACCTTGTGTTTGCAGGATTGTATTTCATTAATTTTATCCAGATACATAAGCTATTACTTCAGTGGTGGCAAGCCATAAAATGAACATCCAGGCTGTAAGTAAGCGAGTGGAATGTCAGTTCTCCTTAGAGAGTTTTTCTGTTCGAGTAGGATAGCAGGCTTGGCTTTCTTTAGTCACCAATAACTGTCTTTAATTGTTGAAGTCATTGTTTACAGAGACAGACATGTGTTCTTTGCTTATCTACAGAGATTAGAAAGCCCCCAATAAGACAGTATTTCTTGGTTTTATCTTGCACGTCTATTGGCATTTGTAGCAGTTTACACAAGATCTCAAAGTCTTAGGCTTCATCATCATTTCTACATCTATATATGAAACAAAAATTGGGAAAACATAGGGGTAGGTATTTTGTTTCCAGGTATTTTATTCCAGTTCTGATTGATCACTAGAAAAAATAATTGTGTGACCATTTTCTTTTATGCTCTTCACAATCTTTTACTTGTTGCCTGCGACTGAGACCTGATTGACCCTCCTCGTGGTCCTTTTGGACTGACTCCCATCTTCGCTCTTTCAGCCTCTGTTGCACAGCAGCTGCCTCATAGGATTTGCTCTGTGGTGGCCGTGGTTCCCAAGCCACTACCACGTCATAGGGAACATAGAGCTTGAGGCAGTATAATAGCTAGTGGAATGTTGCAAAAAGCAAAGCTATTTTCCCCCCAAATCATAATTATCACCGTTGGGGAAATCTTATCTTATTTTTATGTTTGTGTTTTTACAAATACAGTTGCAAAGGGTTATTTCTTGCTCTGACGTTTTTTGATGAAAGACGCTATAGATGTGTGGAATACTTTACATAAAGTGTTATGCTATTGATTTGCTCCTATTGCAATGTGGAATTAAGATCAAAACAGCATGTATTCAGCAAGGGAGTTAAGCACATGCATAACTTAAATGATGTAAATAGTTGACTATCAAATATCAAAGAGTGCTTACATGCCTGATACACAGTGTGCATAGAATCACCTATAGATCAGATCCCTTAGGGGAATTCTCAGTGCTATTGTCTTCATATGTGGTTCTGTGAAATACTTCAGATGTATGGTTTTGATTTTTGACAAAATGGTGTAACAAGCTGTAAGGTAGAAGTGTTCCATGCTTTTTGGTTTGTTCATAGTTGAAGCATAAATAGAGAATATGAATGCTACAAATGTAAAGGAAATGTGGTCTCTGAACATAATGGAGTGTTTTCATACTTGCATGTCATGGTAGGTAAGTGTTGAAAAACATATGTTGAGTTTCACCTGTTGTATCATGTGTTTTATATCACACCTCTGGCATTGTTTTACATGGTTCTGGTAGATAAATGTCTTTTAGCCTCTGAATACTTGATGCACAGAGGAAGCATCTTGCTTATGTTCTGTGCAAGTGCTGGGAAAAAATTTGACAGTTTTCATTTGGTGCTTGACACACATTTTAAAGCTTCACCCTAAAATGTTACATTCTCCCCGGACTGTTTATTTGTTCTGTACTTGATAATCCTTCAGGGTATTTCTCTGGGGTGTGGAAGGTTAGTTCAAGAGCTTATGAGTATTTTGTGTACACAAAGTCAAAGAATTTAAAGATAAGAGAATTACTTCATAGTATCTAATACAATAACTCATGAGAGTGGGAGTCCACGAATGCAGGAGTTTTTGTGAGATTCAGAAAGGTTTAAAGACTTGAAGAATGTTTTCTGCTGCTTTGGGGAGTGCTTTGGCAGGTGGGTGATGAGGTGGAGGCATCATGTAATTTTTCATTAGAAATAAACACTTGGCTGTGGGAGGGTCTTCATAGGTTCTAGCTACATTGGTCAGATGTTAAGTATAGCCAAGGTTGGGTACGCCTGTCTGCTCAGCTTCAACATCACCATTTATTGTGGGGATTTATAGGGATTGTGTTTTAGAGTGTTCAACTGTCAGCGCGTTGTATGGTGACCCTAACAAAGACTAAACACAGTAGTTGAGGGACACAAATCCCAGAGGTTGTTTTCCGCTGTCACTGTGACTTAACAGCAGGCACCAGCCATGAGGATAGTGTCCTATCATCTCAGTAAAAAAAGAAATGTTTCCTTTATTCCTTTATGAGAGTTGTCCAGTCGTGACTGGAGAACAGTTACCTCTGAAGAAAGACTAATGGAGTTTCCTTTTCCCAAAACAATTCAACGCGGAGATAGTCTATGAAGTGGTTAAATATGTGGTATTAAGCCACAAGTTTGTTTTAATTTTGATGTGTGCATATTAGTATGCCGTGTTTGTTGCTTTACCATGTTCTGTGTTATCTCCATGGAATGTTTGTGAAGGAATGTGAAACAATTCACCAAACTTAAAGTGCTGGACAAAATCAAATAACACCAAGGAAAATTTTCAGATGTGGTACGAATAGGGGGATAAGCTTTACTATTTATTAGTAACATGAAAGTATTGTTTCTGCGTTTCTTGTTACATTGATGGTCCTCACTGTTACAATACTCGGAATATTCATTAAAGAACATACATGAACCCAGTTTGACAGAGTTCATATGGGAGGGATTTCATCCGTGTCAGTTTTTTTTTACTTAACAAATGAAGACAGGTCCTAACTATACCATCAGGGGCTGAAATTGCAGTAGGTAAGAGAAGATACTATCCAGCACAAAAAATTGGACTTAGACTTTATTGTGGTTATGTATGGTACACATTAGACAAAACAATCATGGAGATGGTTCATTTTTATCCTTTCAAATTTTTAGTGTTATATTCTAACCTTTTTGGCAATTTGTGAGGGCAGTGCTCTAAAATGCAGCCTGCCTTTTGGAAGGGTTTGTGAATCTTTTTTCTCTTTCTTAACAGTTGCTGTATAGTGAGCAAAACCTGCAGGATGATGAAAATGGCAGTCCTGTCCTAATCCTTTGCCTCATCCTTTAATGGCTTGTCCAGTTCAAGCATGAAAATGTCAGATTGGAAATGGTCAGCCCTTTGATCCTGTTCAGTTTTTAGAAAAATCAAGGTTACCGATTTTTCCCAACTGCAGCAATGTGGCTACCTGTCATCCAGCAATTATACAGAGACTCAGACTGTTTAACATATACCACTGAGCAACCATCAAAGGTTAACCATTTTCCAACATACTAATCTAGCTGGATGCAAACCAACTACTTAATGAAAAATGCTCTGTATCCTGCTACTGCTTTTCTGAGTAATGCAGTCCAACTCATCTTATTTCAGAAATTCTTCCTGACGCTTTCCTGTGCTAGTGCTCTTGTGTTTCCACATACATTGTTTTCTTCAGTACTGAACACTTCAGAAAATGAATTAAGTAATGCAAGTAATGCATCCTTTTATTTTTTTTTTCTTTTTTTTTTTTTTTTTGTGCTGGAACAGAATTGTGGCACAAGTAACCTAACTACTGGAAAGAAAAGAGTTTGGTCACTGAGACACCATGGGAAAGAGGATTTAGATTTTGCCAGAGCCAGAAGTTTCAAAGTGGAATGCAGAAGGAGGCAGATTTGCAAGGGGGTGTAGTATTTGAGTAGATAAAGAGTACCACAAATTACTGCATTCTTAAGTTAAGATTCAGACAGCGGCTTGAATGGTCTGTCTAATGAGGGCTTTTATGGAAGAAGTATGCAAAAAAGTATATAATTAAGCAAATAAAAATGGAAATCCATCTTAATATTTACTTTATTCTTGGCAAAGGATGTTGCAAACATTTTCTTCTGGCAGAAGCATCAAGATTCAGAACTGATTACAAAAAGTTCAAAAGAAAATGTGGGGACGATAGTTGCAGAGCACCTAAAAGAGGTTTTATGGATAACTTACTGCCTGTATTCTTAATGGTCTTGTTCACAAAATCAGATTACTGTAATTTTGTAAGGGAGGGAACCTACTGATAGAATTTATGTAGGTTGTAAGCAGGATTTTGAGCCAAATTCTTCAACAAGGAATTCCGGTTGTGTGGTAGACTGATAGCTTTCTAAGAAATCTGTATGTGAACCTTTTCAGCTTAGGCACTGTTTTTCTTCTCGGAAAGACGTGGCTGCAGTTGCCCACCAGAAGATATGACCAATGCAGTGAAACATGAGTTTCTGTGAAGAGGTCGGGTTCTGAAGTCTCTAGTTCTGTATTGGAATGTGTGGATGGTACAGGCAGACTGTGCTGTGCATTCTTCCCTTTGCACAGAAAGAGAAGACACAGGGACAGTCAGAAATGGTTATCTACCGTGTGAACTTAGACTTAGCAGTCTATTAAATCCCCAGGGTAGCATGTGCATTGGCTAATGTTTGGCTTGGCAATCTGCAGATGGAACAAGTCTCTTGAAGTCTCATGAAAAGTTGTGATGATCAGAAGAAAGTGAAGGACATGTAGCACATGCTGTTCTCCACATGTCATTTTGCTCCCTTTTTCTGATCCATTTTCTCTTCTTTCTCCTCTTCTAGACACACCCAGATTCAGACATTTCAGAATCTGAAAACAAAAGATACAGCGCAGTGATACAACCTGTTCCCTGCTGCTATAAGCTGTTCTGGCTACCATCCTAAAAATTGCAATAAAGATCTGCAAAAGCAAAAGTTTCAGCAGGCTTTTTCAGTGGGAAAAAAAAAAAAAAAAAAGTGAGTGATCCTTGCTAAAACCAAAATCTTTGCAGCTTTACATTTTAGAAAGACTCAGACCTCTGTTCTCTATCCCAGCTTAATGGCCATAGGGAATCTAAAAAAGCTTTCTTCAACCCATCCCAAAAATAAATGAATAAATAAATAAGTAAATAAATAAAATAATAATCTAACAAGCAACAGATGTTTAAACTTGCTTCAGCTGCAATTAAAAGAAAGTCTTTGTGTTACAGAGTCTGTTTTAAAGCTCTGCATAGTCCCTCCGTTTCTCAGTGGCTGTTCCTGTGGTAGGGCCAGACAAGTACTTTTCTCCTTAGGCCCTCAACTCTCCACTGTTTCATACAAAAGAACTTTAATGAATGTGCCTGGTTAGCTCTTCTGTAGCCCACCAAAGCATCGGACTTCACAGACTGATTCATGATTTTACTAAGTATCTTTGCAATTTCCTCGCTAAGTCACTTCTCACTGGGGCTAACAAAACAAATCAAATGTGGAAATCCTAGATCAAGTTAGAGCATGACTTTTCCTCTCAGTAGTAGTAGTCCTCAGCATCCAGTCATTCTAAAAAGAGATTTAAAATATTTCTGCATCAAAAAGCAAGTGTGCTATACTAAGTAGAGTTCAGAACAGCTAAAGGTTTAAAAAATGAGACAATAATACACTATTGTACAGCTACTGAAGCAGGGCAGGGGACAAGAAATAGACAAAGTGTTCAACAAAACACTTTTAGGTGATACCACATTTTTAACTTAAGTAAATGATAACAAAGCTCAGTTTTTGACAGCGGTTGTCTTTGTGGTTTAGTAAATAGAACTATATTATTGTTGCAGTGTATTCTGATTTAGGCCTTTTTTTCCAGGGAGCTGAACTTTTTTATTTCCTTTATATTCATGAAGCACTATATTTCACAAACAGCCCTATTAAAGTCAGTGGTCCTGGTTCTCCTTTATATTAAGACATCCTCTGTATTTCTTTGTGGTTGTATAGAGGCATTAAGAATGCCTGAAACTCCAGCTAGGTAATGTAACACAACCTTCTTCACTAGAATATGTTGTCAAACCAAAGTGAGTTAAGAAAAAACAAACTCCCAAAATGGAGTTACAGTCTAGTGTTTGTAGAGATTTTTCTCAGCAATTAGTAGAGATTAGTTATTTTCATGGCACGAAGCTTGATGAGCATTAATTAAGAATGAAGAATATTTTCTTATCATGGAAGTGCTGAGGAAGGTAGATGTTTGAATATTAACTAGGTGGAAGGCAACATCACTTGTAAATCACACTTTTCTAGTGTGTCAGTCCACATAACTCATACGCTGAGTGAGCTGAAAGGCTGGATGTCTTTCAGAAAGATGCATGGGCACGCTTTTTGTTGTGGGGGCGACGTTCAGGCAAAATTAACAAATCCAGTGACAGAATGTCTGCTTAACTCATAAATCTCTACAGAATTTTCAGTTTTAGCCTGGAGCGATGTTTATGTGTATGTCAATGAACTTAAAATCAAAGCCCCTTGCCTGGCCTACGGGAAAGGAAATGCATCATGAGAATAGGATACCTTCCAACACTAAGGATTCCTTATAATTTTCCACTGAACACCTCCAGGTTAATACTGTAGCAACAAGACTCTCGCAGTGGAATGTGTTGAACTGTCCTTTCTTGATTAATGCTGTACTTCTTCAGGAAGGATATAAAGGTCAAGGTTAGGAGGACTACAGTGATTTACTAGCAGAAATCTGTTAGGTATTTTGAAGGCTGTTATTCAAATGTCTGCTTTATTTCCAAACAAATGACTGAACTTGGTTTGGGTGGTTTTGATTCCAAGGCTGCTAGAAAGGAGAGAGCAACAGATTTGTTACTATTACTAAAAAGCTGAATAAATAAACTTCTCAAGGGTCTTTGTAGTCTAGACCGCAAGTGTTAGACCCTTTTGACTGCGGCAGTTGATAATGTCTTAATGACACATACTATCTCCCACTGCCTCTGAGTGCTACCACGCTATCAAAACAATCAGCATCTGGCTAAGTTTCTTTCTAGTGATGTCTAAGGAAAATTGATTTCCATTCATTATAAAACAATTTGCCCCTGAGCTGGGGGCAGTTTTCATCGACTTGGAAGTAATGAAATAATGATGGCAGATTAACAGACTATTTCTAGTTTATTCACTTTTAGTTTTCTAAACAAGCAAGTAGGGGAACTTAGACAATTATTAGGTTCTTTTTAAGATGTTTGAAATGCTTTTTAAGAAGCCCCTGGACTTAGTGATCTGTCCATACGACAGGATATTATTGAGAAAGTCAACTGCTATATATTCTTATTGTAATAAGTCTAGACTATTTAGTGGTCTAATTTGTGTTAAAACTTACCTGATTTGCCTCTACATTGCACTTTTTCAAAACATTTACATGCTTCTAATACCTATTTGGCTTAATATTTCAGCTGAAAACTAAGAAAATTCTAGCATGTTTTTCTTTCGTTTTTAACTCTGAAACAAGCATAAGAATCACAGAATGATATAGAGTTGGAGAAGATGTATCATACTTAAAATGACTTCAGTTTAAGCAGTGCTATTTTTTTCATTGAACCTTTGGGAAATATGAGTAAGATTCTGCACTGTAGATATAAGAGCAATGGCCCATGTCCTACCCACAGCAACGCTGTATGTTGGAGACTCTCCACATAGAAAAAGAATAGTTGGATGTATTTGTGTAATGCCTTTTGTCTGGATCCTTGGATGGACCCCTGTGAGTTCACATGTTCCAGGATGAAACAGAAGGCAGGTTGTATTGGTCAGATTGAAGCATTCAGAGCTAAGAGATGAGTCACAGAGTAATATTATTCCGTAAGAAAATTCAAGGTTGACATATTTCTAACACCGCTTTCCTGCAGATCTCCCCCCACAAAAGGTCAGTCATGGCCAAAGAAGGGACCATAGCTAACTCAGGTGGCACTTTCAGTTAAGTCACTGCTGTTGGACAAAGCTCCTACTGGCTTTCCTCACATTCCCTCAAATATGCCAAACGTAGGGATGGGCCCCATGGCCTTTCTGTAGCATGTCCAGCCAAATTGTATGAAATCTTCTTAATGGAAGTGTGTCAAATTTTTACCCCTTTAAGTAGTTCTGCATGAAAAGACAAACTAGGAGTTATTATCTCTATTGCTAGCTGTAAACTCTTATTCAATGTACATATTGTTCCTACAGTCAAACTTCACTGACTGTAGACGAGTCATGAGCAAGATGCATGGATTTTTTTTGCCATTCTTATTTCTAGGAGTCAAATACAGAACAGGCAGGGCAACTTTACTGGTGTAGAGTGAAAATTGGCTTTGAAAAGAATTTTGGTTAAATTTTGGTCCATTATCTCAATCTTTTGTGCTTTGTCATCTTTAGCAAGTAGCTGGAGAAAAAATTAAAAATGGATAGATGTTTGGCATTTGGGAATAATCTTTCCCTCATAAAATGGATTGAATGAGACTATAATTTCTGTTAAAATAAAAAACTAGGATATCTGTAGGTCCACTGGACTGATATGCCTAGGGGCAACATCCTGTCACCTCTCTCCCTGCTAACTCCTTTATTCATCATCAATCCTCTTACAAGAAGCACCTTTAAGATCAGAGAATTTAAGAATAGATGGTCTCTGATCTCATCGTTGTGATATTTTCATGATCACAGAATTAAACTTGAAACAGCTAGGTCGTTACTGCAATGTTTTTTAACTGTACCACCATATAGATATCACTTTAAAAAAACTAAACCCACTATCTATCTTTCTTACATGTAGCAAATTTTAAAGAGAATTCTTGAAAGTGGCTTTGAGGAAAAATTGTTAAATGTTGTTGATAAGATTTAGGATTCAGTAAGTCAAGCCGTAGCAGTGATTTTCAAACAGTTCTACATTAACAACCAAGGAAGATCTCTGCTAAGAACTTTATGATGAATCTTTTGGAATGAACACGCAAAATGGAATGAGATAAAGAGAAGGTCAAAGAGAGCTTATGTGAGACCTTATCAGGCAAGACTTTTTATTACTCTCTTCTTGTGTAATCTTTTCTTTGGGTGCAAATGGGTTGTAAAAGTTAATGATTAAGAACAGCAGAATCTCATGATGGCATCTTGCCCATAATATTCCAATATAGTCTGAAAGATTAAGAACATGTAATTCATTGACTGTATGTTGAAAGGTAAATTGCTTACTATATATTTCCTGATACATTCTATAAGAATTTGTGGATAAAGTGCAGGACTCTCATGGCTCTAAGGTGAAACTGCAGGTTATTTTTACCACTTGATCATCATTAATGAAAAGAAAAACAAATTTTGGTGTCTTACTAGCTTGTAAAACTTCCCAAATATACACTTATTCTGCAATGTACAACTTGAGAATTGTTAAATAAGAACCTGGCTTGGACCATTAATAAGCACCATCTGTTAAATGGCCATATAAGATTTTTACATGCAAAGAGTCCACGGAAAGATTGTTTTAATGTTAAATATTATGGGCAGATTTTTTTTAACCAAATAATGTTTTCCCACTTTTTAAGGTTAAATGTGACTGATTAAAATGTGTGCATTTTCATACATAGAGCCAGACAATACAGTTTTTTATCAGTGTTTATTTTTGTAAAAAAAAAAAAGAAACCGATGAGTTTGAAAGGAAATCATCATATCTGTCTTTTGATTGCACACTTTTAAACAAAAATAATACAGAGTGGAGGATGAAAAAAACAATTTTTATGTTGCTATTTCAAAATAACACCTAAGTCTATGAATGTTCAAAATGAAAATATATATACCAAGAATGCTAAAAATGTCTATTTTACATTATCTACAAAATGTATGTTCTAATTCAGCCACAAATCATAGGAAAATACTTTGATACATGAGAAAAGCTATAAACATAAGAACATTTTGGAGGGAAATAACACACATAAAAGCTCATTAAATAATTACAACAACAAATAAATAGTTTGCTCAGCTTTACTTTTTGATTGCTGCCATGCATATTTTAATTTTTGGTATACTGAGATAAGAGAAAGGTCAGCATGCAAGGCATTTTTTTTTAGAAAGTCTGAAAGCAGATACTAGGTGTTGTACTTTTAAGCTGTTGTCAGAAGTTCATAAAACATGATATAGAAGGCAATAGACATGATAACTGTTCTCATGAAAACACACAACAAAGCATCTTTTTACAAAATAGACTTCAGTGAATATTCATGGCAAATTTTCTTTGCCTCCATGGCTGGAGAAAATGCAAAAGTTTTTAGTGTGGGTTTGGAAGGCTTGTGTTATTCCCCATCTTGAACATTTCGAAAAATCACCCAAAAAGGTCCATATGCTGAGAATGCCCCTTTTGATTTTGGTCAAAGCAATAAGCGTGTAGTGTCAACTGAGAACACAGCAATGGCAGACTTGTCTTTAAGCAGTCAGAACGGTAAAGCAAATGGTTACAGGTGAGTTCAATTTTGGCAGGAGGAGAGGGAGATGAGAGAAGAGAGAATGTCTGACTTTTAACTTGTACTGTGTTTGCTGGATTTACTGGCTCTTTTCCTCTCTTTGTGATGCTGGATAGGTTTCGCTTGGGAGGTTCCCTCAAAGTTGTGGCTGGACTCATTGTGCTGCCTGGTGTATCGCTTGCACTTGCAGGCCGTGACCACAGTTATTTTGTAGGTTCTTATACTTCCATCCTGGCACTGAAGCTGGATCCTCTGGGTGCGAGTTTTGTCATTGACACATCTCCACTCTTGCGAGCTCCGCCTGCTCCAGTACTTGGTTCCATAACCTCCTCCAATCCAGTTGGGGAGCAGCGGCAAAGGGAGGCATTCACCAGCACACACCAGCTCCTTCAGTGGGTTGATGCTGGTGCACTGGCCGTCTGAAATGTACTTGGTGGATCTCAGTTCCCGGCAGCCAACTTGAACACGATCTGCAGAATGCACAGAACAATAAAACACTGAGATTCAGAATGGAGAGATTTCCTTAACCAGACATCTTCACACTAACAAGCTCTGTTTTGCAGAAGTTAAAGTGGGCTGTAATCTGTACAGGACATCTCTTTCTCTTGTGTCCCCCAACAAAAGGGCCTCCAGCGCTGATGGTATCTTGGGGTGTTACCACAGCATAAAGAAATCATAATGATATGCACTTCAGCACTTGTGGTAGAAGAGGCAATTTTATTCTTTATCCTTCTTCTCAGGGACATACCTTTTAGAAGAGAAAAAATGCCCCAAGGGAAGAAATGTTTCCTGCTTGTTCTCAGTCTAGGGAATCTGCTCTGTGATGTTTACAACAATTATGTTGGATCATTAGTGAGGGGGAAAACAGTGCTTTGGAAATTGTTTCTATGCTTTTAAATGAATTTCGAATAGTGTGTTTCTTCTCATTCCACAGTTAGAGTGGACTGAGTCTCCCGTGAGCGCTGCTGTTCTGAGCACAGATACTGCAGAAGTGGTAACAGCTGAAGTTACCAGGGAATGGTGGTGTGCGTGAAAGCTTGAGTGATTAGCAGTAAGGATTTCAGAGTGGCTATTTTATCCCCAGGGTACGACCATCTCTGTACCTGCAGTAGTCTTTGTATTACATGTAACATAGAGGATCCTGCGCATTTCTCTCAGGCAACTGACATAGAATCAACATGCAGAGCCTCTCAGAGAGGCGTGTTTGTACCCGCCTGTATGTGCAGCTCTGCACCCTGCAATAAACACAACTGTTTATTTCAGTAATTACACTTTGAAATAAACGCCCACAGTGCGCTTAATTTTAATAAGCAATCTTTACTGGCTATGCTCTCCCTCTTTCTGAAGGACAATTACGGCGCAGATTCTACACACAATGCAATTAACTAACGCCTTTAAAATAGAAGTAATTACTAGAAACATTTTCGAGTGAATCATAAAAGGCTTTGAAGGTACATCTACATATCACAGCTACGGGCTGCTTTTGTTTCTGCTTGGATTTTTGGAAGCAAGTTCTGAACAGAGAGAGGGAGTTAAGATCACTTCACCCTGTCCCCCCGTGTCTCAGGGTGGGCAGTCGGAGGGGCTGTGAATCTGCGGGCTGATCGGAGGGACTCTTTGCAGGACTGTTCTCCTGCCTGCCTTGCAGAAAAGATTCAAGCTTGCCTTCCTGCAGCTGCGCTCAGGAATGTACCTGGAAGCAGCTGGTCACAGATTTCAGCTTGTCGTTCCTCCTGTTTTTATGTCTTTCCTGGCTCAGCTTTTCTCCAGTGACAGCTCGTTGACGATGAATACCTACTGGGCTGCTCCAGTAATCTCCTAATGATGAGATGTTTCCTGTGCACTTAAACCCTTAGCATTCATAGGAGCTGACACACCTGGCTTAGCTGAAAGGTATCGGTGTCACTTTTTGCCTTCACTTTCCAGGGATGACGCTATTTTTATCGGATCGTTGTGGGTGGGTTGGTGTGTGTTTGCGTGTGTCTCTATTTGGATTTCTTGCATTTTAAGGAGGCGGGCAGGGGAGGGAACAGATAAAGTCAGGGAAAGGTTTCCAGATCCCCGTGTATCTGACACATATACATAAAACTCAGCAGGAAAAGACAAGATATAAAAGGGCAAGTCAGAGCAGAGATCATAGGTAAATTATGAGCTGATTTGTTTACTTTTGCTGGAGGTGTTAAGCAGGTAAGTGCTACAGCAGGAAGTAAAACCAAGCAGCGGGAACAAAATTCAGAGTTTTTTATTGCATTTGAAAAGCAGCCCGGACACCTCCCCTGCCCACGCTGGGAAGGGGAGTTAGGAAAGCCAGCGCTTTACAAATGCCTCTCGCTCCTTTTCCTTTATCTGCCTTCCCTGCCGGATAACCCATGGAACCCGCCGTTCCTGGATGAACCTTCCCTCCCTCCCTCCCTCAGGAAGTAACCTGCCCGAGAGAGCCGGTCCTACAGGACTCGCAGGGGGGTGGGAGCCTGGCTCGGGGGCCTCCCGGCGAGCCAGGAACCGGCAGCATCTTCCCTTGCCCCGGCTTCCCCGGGGCGCTGCTTCCCTACAGCGCCGACTCGGGGGGGCAAAGCGCGCTGCAGCGGGGCGCCGGGTCCGGGGAGGGAGGGGGGGTTGCTCCGCTACCGGGGGGTTCCGTTCCCGGGGCCGGGCCGGGAGGAGCCGCTGCCGCCGGAGGGTTACGGGCTTGCGGGAGGCGGTGGAAGTGCCGCCGGTAGGATACTCACTGTTACGGTCGGATCCAGTGCTGGTGTAGTGCCTGCCTCCATTCCTGGCTTGATTCAACGTGCTATTGCTGCTCGGGCTCGCTGCAGCAGGTTTAACGACGTGGGAATAAAGTATCTCTGTGGCATCGTTCTTGAAAGCCGAGTAGCTTTTCGTGAAGATGCAAGCTAGGAGAAAGCCGTAGAAGTGAATGGCAGGGAGAAGCATGGTTGGTTCAGTCTCTGTCTGACAGAGCTGGATGAAATCTTTTTCTTCTGCTTCTTCTGGGTAACTCTGAAATTGCTCTTGAAGGTTTCCTTTATATATTCAGAGAGGCTTGGCATTCATTCAGGTGTAAAGTTGTGGATAGCTTCAGAATGAAAACCCACAAAAGGGGTGGGATCCCTACATGAGCCTGTGAAGACCTTTTACCAATAGGAGAGAAGACTGCAGTAAAGGAGGAGTTAGATACACTAATTGCAGGATTCCTCTTTGGGGCTTTGGAGGGTATCAGAAGACTCGGAGGCACCACACAGCAGCATTCGGGCTGAGACCTAGAGGCTGCCGGCTCTGCCCTGCCATTCCCATTCCGTATGGCCCCGCGTGCCTGGCATTTTTGTGCGATGTGACTTACACGGGGTCTGAATGAGTCTCTCCTGCCCCTCTTACGCAAAGTTCTTCTCTTCTCGAATGTGACTTTCAGAAAACTTGCCAGCTCTGTAAGGATGCAAAACTTTATAGAACTTATAGAAGGCTGATAGTTACACAAATGCCATCTGCTATATACCAAGATCACTTTAAAAAAATTGTGAATAATTTAAAGCTGCCTCTAGATGCTTTAAATTATGCAGCTTTGATCAACAAGGAGCACTGCTAGAGAAACTTCTTGTTTTAGGGGAATATTCTCTCCCTGGTGTGCAGAGTTACAAGTATGTATTTCTGTATCACCATGCATAAAAAGCATCTCCTCTAGGCTCCTTAGTACAAACACATCCATATTCATAGCCTCTCACTATGCTCATTCACCAAACTAGTCTTTTTTAGTTTTGCACATTGCCCAGAGCATTCTTATATTTTTAATGTATTATTTCACGTGATAAAGAAAACAAAGAGGAGAGAATAATCCCTGTTTTGGCATACTCTTCTACTGTGTCACACACTTACTTGATTTTACATAACATTACATGGCCCAAATCCAAACGTGAGTGTAAATTGCGATGCTGTCAGTAGGCCAATGCTTGTCTGCATCATGGTGAATGCTCTATAGATTTTCATTATAAATAGAACAACGGTGATCAACACTGAAAGCTACAGTGTTCTAATGAGAAGGAAACCTTTTTCTTGGGGAAAAAACCACAACCATGAAGGAGGCCACACTGTGTAAAGGTTAGACCCTAATCTCACACTCTTTGTAACTGAGTTGATATCTGTAGGGTCATCCTGGATTTTATTTGCTGTAACAAAAGCAGAACTGGAACACAGGTAGTTATCTCTGCTGCCAGGGTCAAAATCTCATTCACAGAAGACAACTTGGTTTCATCCTAGTCAGAAGCAGACATTTCCTTGTATCAGCAGTACTTTCCTCTTGCATCACAGAGAAAGTTACCCTGGATTTCAGCAGGAGGAAGGAGAGATCCACAGTAAGTGCTGAATTGATAACCTTGGCTTAAAAGACACAGGAAAAACAGGAGTGTTGCAAGGTGAAGTGAGTTTTACTGGCAGAGCTGTGTGTGGGGAAGTTAAGTTGATTGCCTGCATCTATTATGACTAGCCCAACCCAGTTCTGGAATAACAAGAATGTTGCAAGGCAGAGTGAGATCTTTCAGCAGAGTAATGTATGGAGGAGTGGGATCACTCTTATCCCCTGACAAAGCTCCAAGCTTCGCTCTGATGGAACGTCTTATTTAACCACAACAGCAAAGATGTGCATTTTAACTTCCCTTTAAAATAAAGTGGAAAGTGAAAGTTTCCTTAAGCAAATCACCAAAGAAGGTATGTTCATGACAGACCATTAATATTTGAGCATTATTTTTCTTCAACAGCAGCTAACCAAAGGTCTGCTTTGCTGATGTTCAAGTCCTACTTTGGTTTTTTTTTCATATTCACACATATTGCATCCCTGGAGGTGTTCAAGGCCAGGCTGGATGGGGCTTTGAGCAACCTGGTCTAGTGGGAGGTGTCCCTGCCCATGGCAGGGGGGTTGGAACTCAATGATCTTTAAGGCCCTTCCAACTCTATGATTCTATAATACAGATCTTCACACATCTCACCTTCCCTACAGGATGGTCTCTGTGCTGGACCTAGCCAATATAATTAAAAACATGGAACCCATTTTCCAACTATCCACAGTATCTGTGGATACCAGTCGAGGCACCTCTTCCTGGGAGAAGGATTTTCCCACATTAGATGAGACTTAAGAAAGTCAGAAGTTTCCCTAAGAGCTGTTTTCTTTGAAACAAGGTACATAATCTTCTCATAGGAAAAATGAATGGAGCCTTGGAGTGGCTACAGGACTGGGTCTGCAAGGAGCTTGCTAAGCCTCAACCTTTTCAGCTTTCAATGAAAGCTAAAAATCATCCTTTCAAATTAGGGCAATATGAAACAATTAAGTTCATCACATACTTCTCTTGGTCTTGTCACTTAAAGAAGGAAGACCTCAAGAAAATCCTTTTACAGCATTTGTAAATGAAAAGGTTGGCCCTGAATTTGTCATAGGAAAGATAATTACAGGTGACCTCATTTTTCTGTGTGCTGGACACAGAGTAGACATTATTTTAATGTCATTTGTATTTTCCACTTGTTACAAACATTGTATGAAAATTGCATTGTTTCAGTTCCTTAGTCAGTACTTCCAGCCTCCCTGCTTTGAGGACTTTGTTAGTTAATTTGATTTTTACTTTCTTTTGTCAAATCTAGAGCTTGCAGTTTCACTTTTTCTGAGTCTTCCTGAAGCAGAGATGAAAAGTCGCACGAGGGGAAGGGATGCTGGTCAGTCAGATTTGGTTATTCTTCCTGAGCAAATCTCACAATAAAAGGTGTTTCTTAATGCTTAGCTCATAATGGGTTTCTAGATGTAAAATATTTTTTGCTACTGTCAGTTAGATGATTGTGATAATTTCTCAAAGGTGAAGGCTCTAACTTACCTTTGTAGCCTCCAAAATAGACTTATACAATGTCTGTCCTTATTCTAGTCAGATTTGATGGCTTGTGTAGAACATTGCTGTGTGCTTAATCCGTAATATTGGCCATAAGGAATATATTACACAAGGTCTTTGAAGTCTATACTGGCTTCCTTTTTGCCTCTGGGCATAACTCAGGATGTTCTTATTGATCTATAAAACCCTATATGCTTTGAGTCCTAGGCAATAAATTCTCTCTCCTTTATCATCCATTATGACTCTTGAGATCAGCCAGGGCAAACTGACTATACCTGAGCGTCTGGAGAGGTGGAATGCTCAACATGAAGGGCCCAGGAAGGAGACTGGATTTCACTGCTCCCAAGGATCCACGAGGGCTCCACTCTGCTGCTTGGGATGGCGTAAAGGCCATTATTTAATCAGATCTTTGAAAGGTGATGGTGGGAAAGGCACAGGGAAGAAATCCATTAACCAGATTAATTTAAATGCTTGTAGACATACCCAGGGATGAAGCTTTACATTTAACCACAGGCTTTTTTTAACCTAACTGCTTCTTGTATCTTAACAGCCTTGCTTCTGAGTGAACCTAAACACAGTAGTAAAGCCATCCATCACTCTTCAGAGAGAATGGTATCCAGGGTTATCCACACCTTAAATCTTGCTTTCTCCATTTTCTGTAATGAAAAAACCCACACTTCTCTCAATGGATGCAGAATAATACAAGGCACATGTTCGGTAAAGATCCCCCAAAGAGAATTCCCTTCTTCATGGTCATCTATAAGTCTGTCAGGCTCCCATCCACCGTGTTTCTTAGACACTATAATGATGTCCAAAAGGCAGAGTTTTGTGTGGAGTGCACACACCTGTCTAGCAGCACAAAATAGCCACAGGGAATAGAGGGGTATGCTCTGACAAGTACAAATGACTGCCAGAGAGCCTTGTCTTTGCAACCCACATGATCACTGAACATACACAAAACAAGAAGGAATTCCCACTTTTTCATAAAACTTGGGCCTGTCCAGTTTTAATAATGACTGGGAAAGGCCAGATTTAGAATGAAGGCTGCACGGAAAGAAAGCTTCAAAATTCAGTTGTATATTTTTATTGTTAGTCTCAAAGAGAAGACCATTAGGGGCATTGCACTTCTGACTTGTTTCCAAAGGCAGATACTTTGAGAATAAGAACAGGCTCAGATAAATGGCTGCAAAAAAGAGACTGACATTTATTACTTTGCACCTTAAAACAGAAATGACTGTCAGGCTATTTTCTGTTAAGCAATAAGCATATTAGTAACGTACTTCAAAGCAGTCTAAAATATGATTTGGAGCGTGATAAGAGAACTCGCCTGAAAGTGAGGTAAAATTGTAATAAATGCAACTGTTGAGAACTTGTAAGCTGTTGTGCAACAAGTCAGCATAGTTTTAAAGCTCATACAGAAAACATGTTAGAGAACCAAGATACGCCCCCCCCCCGCAAATTCTCAAACCAAAGATTTTTTGAATGCTGAAGTTTTTCTATACTAAGTGGTACTTTTTAATTTTCTCAGCAAATTACATTTGAGAGATTCAATGGAAAACATAACATATATTCTCATTAATGAGAAATACTAATTAGTTCTGATTTATGTCTTCTTCATCTCCCTAAGATTTCGTATTACAATTTTATTTTTTTTTCCACTTGCTGTTATACATTATGTAGACAGAATAATTTAGGTCAGGCTGTGGCTTCAAAGGAGGCAATTTATCACTTTTATCAAAAAAGACATTAAATACAGAACTGAAAAGGGGGAAATATTTAAGTCTATTTTGAAATTCTAGGAAAATTTACAGTAGAGTGAAGAAGTGTTGCCACCTCTCCTTGAGCATTTACAGTAAGATTTTAAGACTAGATTGAAGACAGTGTGGCTTATTATTATCCAAAATATGTTTTATTGCTTTCTGCATATATTGGAGAAGAAAGAAAAACAAAACAGGGGTTTACAAATGAAAAAAAGAGAATAGCAGCTTGATTATTTGGGGTAACTTTTTTGGAAACCCTTAGGTGACACTGAAATGCAACACGTTTATATTTTAAAGAGATTTAGGGCAATAAAGCAGAATTTTTTAATATACGTAGACACTGAAGTCAACTGGACTTCAGCATCTACATACTTTCTAAAAAGTTGCCCTGAGGAGTGAAAGTCCTATTGATTTTCAGTGAGCCAGTTGCTTAAATGCTTTTGAAAATTTTACCCTCAGGTTAAAATTCTGAAACTCCTACTCAATGTTAAGCAGGCAAAGTCCCATCAACATGCCCCAGTTGCAAATAAAATAGAAACCTGAGTTAAGGTTTTGAAGTCTGTCTTGTTTCTTTACATGTAATTAACTGAACTCTTAATATATCACTATGTTTCAGTAAACTGCTTTGTGTTTCTAATTACGTGGTCTGAAATGATTACAGTGTATTTTAAAAATGCACACTCTACAACAAACCAGCTAAGAAAATCTGGCATAGTTTCAGGATTTCCTAGGCAAACACTTGCCAAACCTGTTGTTAGATCCAAAGTCGTAATTTAAAAACAAGCCTACAAGGTATCTGGAAGAAGATCCCTCTTTCCTTCCTTCTGCTCCATCTCCCACTCCCTTACAAGGAAATCGCTTCACCTTATCAAATCAGAACGGTTACTGACATTTCTCTCCTGGTAAGAAACCCATCCCTGCTACGTTCAGATTTTGGATTTGGCTAGTGCATATTCTTGTTAAAGAAAAAAGTTGTCTTCACCAAGAATGTTAGTGTCCAAATGCTTCAATCAGATAAACGTGCACAACTCCCTACTGAAATTAAGGAAGTACCTGAGGGCAAAACCTGGCCCCAAATTAGAATTTTAATAATTGTAGTACTGTATAATCCTTTCCCTGCCAAGAGACAGAAATGGCCCATCCTGTACAACGAATCCACAGACTTACCACGTGCTCAGTATTGGGGTTTCACTTATGAACCAGAATGTAGTTGAGCTAAGTGTGTACAACTTTTTTTATTAAAATGAATCCATCCAATATTACAGTGCATTCATACAGTACTGAAAATCTCTTATTTGCACATGTAGGATCTGCTGTAATCCAGCAAATGTTTCCACTTTATCACTCCAAACTAAGTTTTAAACACTGGAAACCTTAATTAAAATGGAGATCTGTCTCTCTCTCAAAGAATTTATAAGAACAACATTTCACGTGTTGGTTTTTACTCTCTGCTGCTGGTATTTCTTTCCTACCTGAGGTTAGTTTCCATCACCTAGTTCTTTTTTAAGTCCCAAACTTTTTCATGCAATCAATGAATGAGCCCGGCCTAATGGAATTAAGACACAGAACCAAGTGTCACCTGCCTACACAGACACTAAAGCCCATTCCACACTTTCTTTCCAGCAATTTTAATTACCTTGAATTCACATGTGAAAGAAAATGTAACAGAAAGAGCCGGTAGATCCCTGCCAATTGAAGATCTCCTCACTGGAATGTTGTTTTAAAACAATAAGCTTGCATTTTTACTGAACTAAGATATAGTAAAACTTGCTATGACTACAGTACGGCTCTGACTAATGAAGTGGCAAAATGCACACTGAGAGTCAGGTTTCCAAAATCCTATGGCCAAGTGCTGAACAGTTTTTTCTAGGTGTTTTCACAGTGAGAACATTTTGTTGTTGCTGTTGACTCACGTACACAAATACAGTCTACACAAACACATGGCTAAGAGTGTGGAAAATGCTACTGCCATAAAGCTGAGAGGTAGGAATGACTACTCAATACATTCCACCCATTCTCCAGGTTGTATGTAAAATTTAATATCAAAACACTTCAGGGAAGAACAAAGAATGGAAATTCTTTGCAGCAGTAGGTGTCAAGATTTCAAAATCTTTTCTTCCATCCAAGTCAGAAAAAAATCCTCACACTTTGTGACTACTTACAGAAGAAATTTCAGAGAAAAAAGAAAATCTAACCAGATGTTACTGCTCAGTTTTGATTTTTTCTTTGATTAATCTTGGCTTTTAATAATGAAGGTTCAACAGCAGCAGGATAATCCCCGCCTTAAGCATGATATTAGGTTTTAAAGGATTATTTTCTCTTATCTTATCTAATCTTAGAATTCTCTCAGTATACCTTTATGGTAATAAACAAATATTGGCTGTACTTGCTTTATCACAGAGTTTTAGCAAAACCATCCTCTACCCTCAAGTGCAGTGGGATTTCAGTCTTCAGCTAATGCTCTGTGTATCTATATAATCACAACAGATTAGCATTTAGAATTAAAATGTAGTTAAAGTAATATGGCTACAAAACAACTTAACAATGAAGCTGCTGTCAGTAGAGATGATGAGCAACAATGAATTTAAAATGACTACTTCTCCAAAGATTAAACTTTGTCCATACTGTTCATAATTGACCATAACAGTAGTTCTTGTCACTATTGCACCTGACATCAGCATCCAGAAACTTAATAGGCTCCATAACGAACATGTGTTACCCCATATTCAAAACCTTGTCAACGTTTCATAGAATCATAGAATGGTTAGAGTTGGAAGGAACCTTAAAGATCAACGGGTTCCAACCCCCCTGCCATGGGCAGGGACACCTCCCACCAGACCAGGTTGCTCAAAGCCCCATCCAGCCTGGCC
>JAOXNO010000013.1:30598107-30624246 GCA_028565335.1 Limnodromus scolopaceus
AGAAGTTCCACCTAAACATGAGGAGGAACTTCTTTACTGTGAGAGTGGTAGAGCACTGGAACAGGCTGCCTGGAGAGATGGTGGAGTCTCCTTCTCTGGAGACATGCAAAACCTGCCTGGATAAGTTCCAGTGTAACATGCTCTAGGTGGACCCACTCTGGCGGGGGGGGGGGTGGACTAGATGATCTCTAGAGGTCCCTTCCAACCCCATATGATTCTGTGATTCTATAAGGACTGCCTGGCATTTCCATCTCTGTCCACCTGGTTCCTCTGCGCAGAAAGTACCTTTAACAACCAACAGAGGAGACAGAGTATGGGGAGGGTATCTCTACAGAGATTATTTTTTTTTTCACAGTTGAAGCTTCAAGAGAGAAAAAGTATTAGAGGTACTTGTTAAAGCTGCATACTTGCATAATGTCATAAAGAGCTAGTAGACCATGCAGGTCCAGGAGGCAGTTTAGGGACACATTTTATAACATAAGTATTCTGTTAACTACTAGGTGGCAATGCATTTCATACCCATTTATGTAAAAAATGAATGGAAAAGAATTTCAGCAGTTTCTATGACAGATTAAATTATCTGTTGCTGTAGAGCTCCTTAAAATAGTGAAGAACCATATCTTTGAAGGCTATAACCAGTTTTACATCTGCTTCTTACATGAACAGTACCCCATTTACATATGTAGCATGTTATAAATTGGGCATTTTGTGCTCCTTCTGAAATATAATATGGAGAACATAAAGGAAGAATAAAATATTTTGTTCTAGGCAACCTAATACATAACTCTTGTCAACACTCAGCATTATCATAAGGTCTGTTAAAAAAGCACTAAAACTGAACTACTGGAACTAATTTACTCAATAAGACTTTAATGACTTTTTCTGTTCTTCAGTGAAGTGAGGAAAGGGGTTATTTTATTACTGTTCATTTAGTCACCAAGTATAAACAAAAATGAATGGATATAATCGTCACTAAAGACAGAGGTATATATGGCCACGAAAGACTTCATTTTCTTTTACATTCCAGAAAACACTTATTGTCATGAATAATCTATTTCAGATAGATTATTAGTTTTATAAACTGCCAGAAGGAAGCACTGTGCCTGCTTTTGCTGTAGCATTAACTTTCTTTAAGGATTCAATTCAAACCTTGCTGAAGTCAATAGAAATCTTTCCATTGTCTTAAAGGGAGTTGGGTATAGAGCCTCCACGCAGTAAAACCATCACCGAGAGACCAGCTGGCAGCGTTCCGATAATCCCCCTTCATAGCGTGCACATTAAATTAACTTAAAACATCTGTCCAGTAGGTGGCATATGAGATCTCATAGTCTAAAACGTAAATAAAGCCACGGCATGTCACCACCAACGCAGGGAAATGGTATTTCAACTGGTTAGGTCTAAAAGGCCAATATGAACTATAACCGTCTACACGCAGCAACCAGTGTGCTCTTTTTATTAGCTTTTATTTAATCAGCATTATTAGATTCACATTTCCATGTTAAAAAGAGCTCATCATATTTATGAATAGCTTGGTTATAAAATATTTGATTTATCCAGCTTGTTAAAAATAATTTACATTTTTCATTTTTTCCATTACTTAATATTTATTACTAATGTCAGAACACTCATGCTTAGCGTGTGGTGGCAGTCCTTCCCAAGTCCCCATTCCAAACATCTGAGAGAGGACTTTTTCTCATTCTTCCCGACAGAAGCTTAGTCTGCCGCTGTAAGAAATCTGGGATTGTCCTTAAAGGGAGGCTTGGGAATCCTCCATTCCCATTCAAGTCCTCTTTGTATCCCTGACTGTTCTCTATTTTGATAAAATAGGCAGTGTAACAGTGACCTCATACCACATGACCAGTGGTTTGGGAAACTACAATACCTGAAAGAACTTCAAAATATCTTAATTATCCCCCACACAAAGATTAAAGGAAGGAAGAGAGTCCCAGGAATAGAGAGGCTGCTTAATGTAATCATACTTCAGGATTACTCTTGGTTATTAAGGTCCTTTTTGGCTAGGGATGTTGCAGAGGATTGAAGTCACTCATTGTTTGCCTTATTACCTTCAGCAAAACATCTGAGGAGCAGGAACACTGAGTCTGCTCTCCAAATCTAGCCTTCAGCTTTGTGGTGCACATAATCTTTGCATGGTAAAAGTTCAGGCTGTATCCTGAACCCTAATAGGTTTGGGCTCCAGCATCAAAAGTTGGCGGTGTACTTGAAAATACCTCCTTAATCTAATCTCATGATTTTGGGGGCACTACAGTATTTTTTTATGTCTAGGATTTGCATCTATACTGTCAAGCATGCGTGGATCTCAGAATATTCTCAAAAGACCTAACTCTCCCATAAGTCACACCACAAAAACCCTTAAACTAATACCGAGGCGTTATTCTAGCGTGAGCGCCAGGAGGTGGAAAAACTCTCGCTGTACTCAGAAACGCTGCTTGTACTCGGTGGCTTTGTGTGGGCCAAGCTTTTGTTCAGGCAGTTCGCTTGGCCTGCAGCCAGGCGAAATCAATCGTAGGAATGGTTCATCACTTAGTACCGGGAGGCTGGGGTTTGGTTGGGGTGTTTTGGTTTTTTTTATAACAGTGTAGATTATTTAAAACCGAGCTGCGAGCGGGCTACGTACAAAAGTATTGATGGAAAATTCGGGGGACGTGTGGCTTAGCGTGCGCATGTGTGCGGTCAAACCTCCTTCTCAGTTTGTAGTCTAGACATGGCCTTATGGCTTGGATTTGGAAATACTGAACCTCCCAGAGATGAAAGTGGGGTTTAATACCCTAAGGCAAATGGGTTGGAATGTGGAGAAAACCTAATAATGCAGGTTACTTTAAAGTCTGCAGTATGACTGTGGTCAATCCTGCTCTTCTTTTAAATGGGGAGGGGGGAATTTCATCTCATCAAAATCTGGCAGGTACAATTCAAGATAAATAGTTTGACTCTCTAGTGACTGTGGTTTGGAAACAAAATTAAGCTTCTAATAAATTTCTGTAAATTTTCTTTCCGAATGTTCTGCTAAACACAACTTCTCTCTTGGAGGCAGCTGTAATAATACAATATTTTACATTTTATAAAGTGCCTTTCATCCTGAAAATTCCCTACAGACTTTGCAAACTGCATTCGTTCAAAATCACCTAAATGTGACTAAACTGCATGGGGAGCAACAACCAGACATGGAGGCACAACACATACTTTGAATCGTGGAATTTTTGGCTAGAACCACTAGATTTAAATTCTAACACTATTGAAAGAATAATGCTTTTTTTTTTTTTTTTTTAATCTACGTGAAACGGCCAGGACCCTGGTTTTTCAAAATAATCAGTTGATTGTAAACTTTACCAGCCCACCAAGTACGTGGGAAGGTAGAAACAGTGAAATGATTTGGTCAGGACTGGAACAGTAGTAGCCAGGGTGTCTTAAAAATAATGCTTAGAGCATTAAGCTTTCCCTGCCAGATTTATCTGGATGTTAGTTCCAGCTCTCTGTGTTTTGCATGCAGATGAGACAGTTGTCGGGTCAAGCAAAAGCACTTTTCCTACAGGAAGGGGATGAACTGAATGTTACTAGCAATCTTTTGCCAGATTGCTATGCTCTGTTAAAAAAAGAAAATACTAAATGCAGCAGTAATTCAGAAAAAAAAAGTGAAGTCCTGCACACAAGCAACTAGTGCAAGTAAGAGTATTAGGTGAATGTACATGTTAAGGTCATGAGCTTTTTTCGTACAGTGGAAATAAAATGGAGGATATAGTGAGTGCTCATTTTGTTACCTTACAAAACTGTCATGTAGCATTATATTTTGGCATCACGCGTGTTGAAAGATCCAAAAATGCTGGATACAAGTTAGAACTCTGATGTCTCCTTCTTTAGAAGAGAGAACTCTCACGGAGTTCAACCGAGATTGTGCGTAAGTGAGGCAGGATCGAGCGGGCCGAAGAGTAGCTGCACCATTCACTGAAATGTTAGTTAAGGCTGGAAGAGTATGGGACTTAGTTTGTGGCGTTAGAAATCTTAAATTAAATGGAAACTGCCTTTTTTGTACATTGAGACAAAAGTCTCAACAAAATAAAAATGTATTTCACCAGAAGAAACAGATTACACCGATTCTTGTTTTATGTACTCTCTGCTACCTCACTCCTGCCAAGGGGCCAGCCCTTATCCAAACATTTTCAGCAAATTATCAATAAAACAGTTATGAACAAAGCACAACTCATATGGTACAGATAATAAACATGTATATAAAACATTTTAAAATGTACATTTTCTTTTTCCCTTTCTAATTGTAAACTATAATCTACATACTTTCCACTTTTTTGTATGAGTTTTTGGAAGAATTCTCTTAAAACTGGACCATTTTAATTTTAAAAGAAAGTAATGATAACAATTGATGTTGTTTCTTGGGACCTATTGTTCATTAAAATTGTTTTTTTTTCTTTTCCACACACAGTCTACTGGCCAAGTTGTGTGTTATTCTGTGCCACAGGCTGTAAAGTCTTTTATACAGTATTTCTTTGTTTCAAGGATAGCTGTTTAGAGAAAAACAGAAGGAAAATAGTCTATTTCTTTTGAAGTGTATGGAATGCAAATTTTTCTTGTTTCTGAGATTGTATTTGCAGGAGAAACATAAAAAAAGGAAAAGTTATTTTGGCTGCAGCCTTTAAAAAGAGCCAAAGAAAATAAGCTGTCCACTTCAGTTGTTTCACCAGGATGGTTTCTATCAGCTTTACATTTGCCTGAAAAAGCTGCTAAAGCAAGGCATTATTTTTCATTACAGCCCAAGAATAAGAGACTATGAAGCCACAAAATATTATGCAAATTATTCATTCTAAAGGCTACAGATATGGCAAAATATTTGACGCACACATGAAAAGTATTTAAGTGTTATTTGTTACTGTTTTTAAATGGAAGGGTAAACAGAGCATGGAACCAATTTTACTGCATTTCCCAAAGCTTTTATTTTTTTTACTATTGGAAGGGCAAGGGAGATTGCTAGATGATTAGATACAATGCATCCAGGTACTTTGGTACTGAACTTCATAACCTGTATTTGACTGAAGACGGTGTTTCAGAAAGGCACTGAGATGGGATGGAAGACTTCAGCAGATGCAGAATCCATCTCCCCTGCCAGTTTGGACATTCACCCTTGCTATTAAGAATGTATGTCTTATCTGTAGTCTGAAGGTTTGGGCTTTCATTTTTTGGCCACAAAAAGATTTCTCATCTATAATATGACCCGGTACTTTCCCTTGTAAAGGTGCAGCACATTAGGTTTCAGTAATCTCTAAGTCTTTTATTTCTCGTTCATTTATCACTGTTCAGTCTCTCAGACAGCTACCAAGCTACTCAGCTGAACACAAAGGAATTATTTTTGTCTCTAAGAATATGGTATGAGACCTACTCTGCACAGAGCACAAAACTTCAAGGCGTTCATTACAAAAATCTAATTTAAGAACAGTGCTGTCAAATTCTCAGCAGTATCAAAGTGAAGAATACCTCAATAATACCAGTGATGTGTGTCCCCACCTTTTACAAGCTTTGCTTCATCATGCAAATAGATACTGCTGGAAAATTAATTAGTTGAGAGGCACCCCCTTCAACCATTTTTTTGACATATAAAGATCATATAACAAGAAGGGTGACTGTTTCAGACCGGTTGATGTTTTTGCATTGGATGCTGGCCATTTCTACCTCTGTGCCGTCCAATTACGCATTCTCTCTAGAAACCTCTCACAGTAGGAATTCCAGAATCATTAGACTGATTTCACTGAAATGTACTGGTTAATGAATAAGTAACACAGACATTGTCTTTGATTCTAAAGCCAGATACAAATCAGGAGGTTGGTGCCTTCATGAACGAGAAACTAACGTGTTCCTAGAACTTGTGGGATGAAGGTTGGTGTCATTTGATGTGAACTGGGGGCAAGCTTACGTGTTCAGGCGAGTATTATGGTTTCAGACCAAAATTCCCATCCCCTAGAGGTATATTTCTTCTGTATTTCATCAGGGCAAACTCCTCAATCTGCAGAAGGCCTTAGCAATTACACTGATGCCCCACATACCAGCAGAGTGCTACAGTCCAGGTGCATACCAAGGAATAAGGGCAGTGAATGCTGACATTTTAAAACACTTAAGGATACATAGAGTTGCTCCTCATGTTTCATACATGCTGTAGAAGTGACTGAGAAGTAACAAAAAATAACTTTTACTAATAAACAAGGATTAAATACAAAGATTGGAAATCGATTAGAAAATTGGAGACAGAATATAGTGAATACAAAGATGGAGCATACTATAAATAGAGTTCCAAATAGCTGGACATCATTACTAATCTCTTCCATATCAAATTATGAACTCTACCTCAACCACTTCATAGAAATCTATGACTTAAAGCCAAAAGAAATCCAAGTTCTTCAGTTTTTTGCTTTTTGTGTAACTGTTGCTTATTTGTCATTCCAGGCTAGTTCTCCACATAGGAAGGTCACTCCCCATGAATTATGCTGCTTGAGAAGTGACTACAGGATGGATGAGGCCAAGGCACAGAGCAGAAAGATGTCATGAAGCAGTAAGGCCACCTCCTGAACCATGGTAGCTCCAGAGTCTTCCTCCTCATCCAAAGCAGATGCTGGAAAGAGCACCAGGAAAAGAAATGTTGATGCCTTTCAAAGTTCACTGAATCGGCCACAGCTGTGAGTGTGGGACCTACATGGTATGAGGTCAACTTTCTTTGCCCTTGATTATGTATCTACTCGTCCAACACAGAAATTGCCTGCTGGCAACAGTTCTCATCCTGCAGAGGAAAGAGGAAACAGCAGGGGAGAGTATCTTGGTGAGAGCAGTGGCAAAGGTGAGGGAAAAAGCTTACAAATCTGTGTGAGTTCTATTAAAATGTTGATCACTGTAGTTCTTACTGGCTCAGCAGATATTGTGGGGCACTTGGTACAACTGAAAATCAGACCATTAATTTAAGAACCAGTTTTAGACTCCTAAATTTGAAAAAGTATTTGAAATGTTGGCTTAAATATCGAGAATTTATGAAGCATTTTGTACAGATGGTAATATAGCCCATTGCCATGAGCTCTTTCCGTTTAGTCAACAGATGCATAATGAACCACACACTAGAGGAACTGTAGATTCTATTTTTATTTTCTATTTGTTTTTTCCTGTCTTACTATTCTGCTAGGAGAGAATTTAAAGTGATATTGTATACTTTTGTAAACACAGAACGAAATTCCACTCTAATGCACACCTGTAGCCCTATTCAGTAAAAAAATTAAATTCTCATCTTCTGGCTTTCTGTGAGATTTTTTTTAGTCTGTCACATTTCCTTTCCCTGTTGTGACTACAGACTCCGTAGGGACCATAAAGATTCACCAGAATTCTCCATTGTAAGGTCTTCTTTTTGTGTTGGCTTTTGTCCTGGCAGGAGATAAACCATCTCCTTCACTTCTGGGACGCAGATGGGTATGGGCAACATTCTTCCTCTACTGAGTCATTAATCAAAAGGATCTATTTTTCCACATTTTAGCGGTCTCCCTTTTTCAAAATTTTGTCATTGAAATTTTCTGTCTATATAAGCCCAACCTTTTCCTAAACCAGCTTGGATTGATTAGTTTAGCGTCAATATTCTCTAAACCATGCAGTTTTTCTACACTTCTAATAAAATATGGACACTTGAGAGCTTCCTACCTCCATGGCTCATTGAAAGAAGAAAATGGGCAATATGTAATGCAGTGCTAAAGAGCACTGTTTACTATTATTTTCTCCAGATCTGGCATTTTGATAAAATTTAAAATTTTTCCTTGTGCATTCAAATATTGAAAAATATCTGTGAGTTTCCAAAATCCAGTGTTGGTACCTGTGAAATAGATGTAGAACCATTCCTCCTTCTTTCAGGCAGCTCCAAAAGGATATGTTGTGGGACACCATCTGGTGGATAAATGTAGTTAAAGCAAATAGTTATATTTGCAAACAAGTTCTTATTTTTGTTCATACTATGAAGTGCCTCAGATACCTTACAGTTCCCATAGCCTTGTCTAGTCTCATACTAGAGGAAGGTTAGAAGTACTCTGATGCAAGCTCTTCTCAAGCATGGCCTCTAAGTAACCCAGACCATGAAAGACCTTTGTGCTTAAAGTACTGATACATAACTAATTTTGAATGTTGATGATACACATGGATGAATTTCACCATTAGAATTTCAGCATGTGCTTCTAGAGTATATACCATGCTTTTAATCACATCAAGCATAGGAACTAGGTTGCTTTTGGATGAGATCAAACTAGGAGATATGGTCCAAAAGCAGGCCTAATGTTGTCCAGCCATGGGACCAGGCTAGAAATGGCCCTAAGGAAACCTTCCCGAAATGTATGGTGTGCATGTTACAGCAGCTTCCAGTACCTGAAGGGAGCTACAGGAGAGATGGGGAGGGACTCTTGATCAGGAAGTGCAGTGACAGGACAAGGGGTAATGGTTTTAAACTGAAAGAGGGGAGATTTAGACTAGATATTAGGAAGAAATTCTTTCCTGTGAGGGTGGTGAGACACTGGAACATGTTGCCCAGAGAAGCTGTGGCTGCCCCATCCCTGGAGGGGTTCAAGGCCAGGCTGGATGGGGCTTTGAGCAACCTGGTCTGGTGGGAGGTGTCCCTTCCCATGGTAGGGGGTTGAAACTCGATGATCTTTAAGGTCCCTTCCAACCCAAACCATTCTATGATTCTGTGATTCTATGTTAAGCTCTCAGCACTAACTCC
Source organism: Limnodromus scolopaceus (assembly GCA_028565335.1). NCBI lineage: Eukaryota > Metazoa > Chordata > Aves > Charadriiformes > Scolopacidae > Limnodromus > Limnodromus scolopaceus. The sequence continues at coordinate 30,606,860 of JAOXNO010000013.1, forward strand.
TTCATGCCACAAATCCTTTCCTATTAGCCTGCACTACTTATGAATGTAGACATCCTTCATGTGGCTCACCTGAGCCTACCTGCAGAGCAGAGACCACCCAGATGGGCTTTGTGAATCTGACTGGAAACTTCGGTCCATCCAGGAATGTGAACTTCAAAGTGGAAACACAGATGGGGCAGGCTCCTGTACGCTTGAAGATTAGTTACGTGGATCTAAGGTATGTAATGCAGCAGCTAAGCAAGAAGCCCTGGATCAAAACCTTCCTCCTTACTGAAACTGAGTCCAGAACAATGCATTTTCAGAACATGCTTTCTTTTCCCCCCCGCCATTAGTGTGATAGAATGAATGTTTAGAGAGATTTCCTTAGAAGTATTCTATTGAATTTCTTAGCATTTTGAAGACAGCATTACTGATATGTATGTTATACATTTGCTCAAAAAATGCATTTTGCTCCTTTTATATTTCTCATGAAGCAAGCAAATAGAGGGATAGGGTGTCTTTTTTAAAATTTTTAAAAAAATAGAGACAGAGAATCACATCTGTGTATAATTAGAGCTGATGCACTGAAAATTTACACATCTTTTGTGAGCTCATCCTCAACAAAGCCTCACACAATCCTCCCCTTTTTATGCCAACAAAATGAGTTTTATAGCTTGGACTTTTCTACATCATAAATGTAAAAAATAAAGCAGTGTGTTGGGAAATATTATGGGCACCACTATATGTCTAACAAGCAATAAATTGCTCTATGCTGGTATCTGGGTTAAGCCTGGCTGTAAATTTGTAAGAATATACAACCATGTAGTACTTTCTCCATATACGATACAATATAGAATCTTAAAATATACAAGCTATATATTTAAAACAAATGAACCACAAATTTCTACAATTCAGAAAGCAGCAGTATTCCTGCAAAGAGAGAACAGCATTTACTGAAATTGGTTTTACTTGGCACACCCAATTTTTACTTTTATGAGGCCAAGATAAGTAACACTGATTTCTTAAGTTATTTTAACAACAAATTTAACTATTCAAGCTTTGCATTCACTTTGAGGATTAGTATCAGATTGATGCTTGCATTCAAATAGAGTTCCTAATTTTATTTTAAGAAGGTAAGAAAGGCTTTACTGGGTGAGACCAATGGTCTCTCCAGCCCAGTTCTCTGTCTCCAGCAGTAGCAATGGGAGAGGCTGCTCACGGAGAATAACAAGCCCAGCTGTTTTCAGAGGTCCATTCCCCTTTTGCTTCCACAACACACCCCTGCTGTGTTAGGGATGTAGAGGTACATCCCGACCTATGGAGCTTTTGTCCATCTATTTGTCTAATCCCTTTTTGAACCTGTTGACCCAGTTTGTCTCTACAATCTCACATGATAGCGAGTGCCAGAAGTCCACTACTTCGTGTTTAAGGAAATGCTTTATCTGTTTCAAACCAATGTTCTATTATTTTTATTAAGTTCTCGTGTTACAGGACACAGTGAACAGAAGTTCTGCCTTCACCTTATCGAGTATTTTCATGACTTTTTAACCCTTCATCACTTTTCTTCCCAGCCTTCTCCTTTCACTGCTGAAGTCTCCCATCCTTTTTGGTCCCTCCTCATAAGGTAGCTGCTCAATCCCTTACTCATTTAAATTGCCCTTAGAGCTACATGTTGTTACACAAAATTTTTTGAGGGTTTCTCAGCAAATTCTGGGATCCAGTTGCCATACTGGTGAAAAGAAAACTGAAAGTTTCCATATCATCAACCTGATAGTCATTTTCTAGAAAGACAGGTTACTTTTCCTTATTGCTTACTCCTAAGAGTTCAAAAAAATGATTCTGGAGAATATAATTTGATTTTTCTCCTTACAATTTCAACCTACTATTTTATACATAATGCTATTCATTAACTTTAAATTTAAAATTTTGAGGAGTACCTTATTTTTGCTATAGCAGGCTAATATATTTAGCTGTGTTTCAGTAATACTTACACTTTCCTCTAATGTGCTGTTTGTTATTCCTTTAATGCATTTATCTATCTACAGCTCTTTTAATTATGTCAGGCTCTTCTGGAATGTCTTTAAAGTTTTCCTCAAAGACTCTGAATCATATATATTTGTTTCGTTCTCTGACACTCAGATTTCTCCTGCTCCAGCAACTTGGGCTGAACACTGGTTTTGAAAACTGTCCTTTTTGCTTTCCTTTGAGGGATGTTTTTTTTTTCCACCTTATATATTAGAGGTTTAATTTTGCATTAGTTACAAGTATTACGTGCAAGTACAGAAGCTTCTGGCCACAGGTAAGCTATCTTCTTTTCTCCCAGGAGAAAAATACAAGCATTGTGCTGACTGTTACTGATTTATAGAACACAAAGGCCTCATTCATTCTCATTTCAAGGTCATCGCTATGTGATCTTCTTGACAAGTTTGAACAACTTGCAGATAAGCATCAAGAAGTCCTCATGAATAACAATGACTAAACTGTCAAGACAGTAATAGTATGATTGAAGAGAGCATCCTCTAAATGCAACATATACTGAGGAATGTGAGGAAAACTTCCATGCCTTACAGTTGTGATAAAATGGGATATGCCATTTTTACTGGAATGGTGAACTGAATTAGTGATTGGAATCAAGTCTTAGACAAATGGCTTATTTAGCCAAGAAGAAAGGGATTTTGACATTTTGGATAAAGCAGAGTGATATGCAGGAAGCTCAGAGAATATAATCTCTTTCTCTGGCTCCTTTGTTCCTCTGTGGGAGGCCACTGTTTAGCACTCAAGAAAATTCCTTGATGCTGCTGAGTTTCATATGAGCAGATTGACAGGATGCCCAGTTTGGCAGAGCTGTCTATTTCTGATCAGGATTACAAATAGCGGCGGAGGCAAAGATCCAAGCTGACCTGTACTGGCAGAATAATTCGAGTAATTATCCAGGCAACCATACTGCAAACATATTTCGTCCTTTACTTTCATGTGGAGTTCAAAATGCTGCAAAAATCTCATGGTGTGAGTTCCGTGCTGCATATCTTGATTAATAACGTGGTGAGGTACCACGTCAGAGCGAGACAAGAAGCTACGTGCAACAAGGTTCTCAAGACTGATAAACCGGGTTTGTTTAATTCCTAGATAAATTTCATAGAAGCAGGACACATATGTGAAAATTGGACAGTAAAGATTCCCATGCCCGGTACAACTAGGAATGTCATGTATACTAATTAAGCAAACAGAAACAAGAAAATAGTTTGTATGTATTTTGGAGGTGCACACAATTCACAATAGACCAGGTTTCCAGTCTCTGTGCCAGATAAGCCTAGCCAAAAAGGATAATTGATTGGGTTTATGCACCATTGCACAGTGTCTAAAGGCATTCATAATCTATGGTTGATTGCATTTTGAATATTGCCAAAATGAATACAATCCCCTCACTGTTGAACAAGATCACAATATTTATATTGACAATTGAGAACTTTGAATAATACATGGTCCCATCACATCTCTTCTATAAAATTAAGACTCTTTTATGTCCAAAATAAAAAACAGATTGCACAGTCCAAATAGTTAGCATTTTGTCAGCATTTTTCAATTAAAATTGCTTATTTGTGTAAGTTGTGTCTTTGTCACACAAATATGAAAATTCATTCTCACAGTATGGATTTGGATTCAATTCAACTTCCAGTTTTTCTTGTATGTTCTCATAGTAAGCTATCTGCCCTCTCAAAAGGAGATATAAAGGAAGTTCTTAGTTTGTGAGGCTGAGAGAATAAAACAATGTTCCCATTTAAAAATTGTTTGTCTCGAAAGTTAGTATTAAATATGCAGACATCTTTCAAAAAGAGTGACCAGATTCACTTTGACAAAGCACAGGCTGAGGGAGAGTGTGTTCTCCCTCTGAAAAGCATCCTGCTTTTCAGCCAAAATTTGGAATAAAAAGTTATTTCAAAATTTCCGATGGAACATGGGAACAATCACTATATTCTGTGAGTGTCTCAGTAGAGCAAGAATGTAGGACTTTTAACATACCAATTTTCAGCCATTTCAAAAAATTCTGAGACTCAAACTTCAGTGTATGCGTTTATATGCAGAACACTGGCTGTTCTGTCTGACCACCTTGCCGAGGTGAGTGAGCATCTCTGCTGTTACAAAGCACCGTTTTGGAATTTCACTGTGGGATATCTAAGGTACCTGTCCCAAAGATTCGCACAGAATCACGGAACTGTAGGGGTTGGAAGGGACCTTGGAAATCATCTAGTCCAACCCCCCTGCCAAAGCAGGGTCACCCAGAGCAGGCTGGACAGGAACACATCCAGGAGGGTTTTGAACATCTCCAGAGAAGGAGACTCCATGACCTCTCTGGGCAGCCTGTTCCAAGGTTCTGCCACCCTCAAAGGAGAGAAGTTGCTCCGCATGTTGAGATGGAACTTCCTGTGTTCCAGTTTATGCCCATTGCCCCTTGTCCTGTCACCAGGCACCACTGAGAAGAGCCTGACCCCATCCTTTTGTCACCTGCCCTTTAGATACTGATGAGCATTGATGAGATCCCCTCTCAGTTTTCTCCAGGCTGAACAGACCCAGGTCTCTCAGCCTTTTCTCAGTAGAGAGATGCTTCAGTCCCTTGCTCATCTTCATAGCCTCCACTGGACTCTTTCCAGTAGCTCCCTGTCTTTCTTGAACTGAGGGGCCCAGAACTGGACACAGTCCTCCAAATGCAGCTTCCCCAGGGCAGAGCAGAGGGGAAAGATGACCTCCGTCAACCTGCTGGCCACTCTCTTTTTAATGCACCCCGGGAGACCATTGACCTTCTTGGCCACCAGGGCACATTGCTGGCTCATGGTCAGCTTGTTGTCCACCAGGATTCCAAGGTCTCTCTTTACAGAGCTGCTCTCCAGCAGGTCAGCCCCGAATCTGTACCAGTGCATGGGGTTATTCATTTGTGTCAGTTTTGAAGTTCTGTGAGAATGCTGCAGAACCGCTTTCTACCTGCGTTGAAGCTGTTTCTAAAACATTAATGAGGACTTCTTTGGTTCTTTTAGGCAGGATGGGAGATCAGAGAAAATTGTTCAGTGTGTGTTGTTTAATTTTAGCACACACATTGTTTGCCAGAGCTGTTTATGTCTGTGGTTAGCACAGTAATAGAGAGGGGAAAAAACCAAAACAAAAAAGAACCAACCAGAAAGACAGTTGCAATGAATGGCAGTTTGTCTTCTTCTTATTTGTGGTGGGGTGTTTTTGCTAGTGATTATTTGGGAAAAAAACAGTATTTAACTACAATCCCATCCACCCATGAGTTAAATATTAAGCACTGCTTTCTAGTGACCTAGATTAGCATTAAAAAATGTAAGTTTTACTGGTGGTTATTAATGTTCTACTAGTATGTGTTTTAGACCTTTCTGAGAGTTAAGATGCTACTCTATAAAAAGCTTGCAGATATATTCCCAACTCCAGTAAATTCCCAACAAGGCACTGGCAGACACAGGAAACTTGTAGAAAGCTATCCCAGTGCAGATGAGGCAATATTTTATTCTTTGCCCTACAGAATATTTTAATCAAGCCATTTACATATAGAAAGTGAAGTTTCAGAAAATGTGTACCTTTTAATTGTCTTTCAAGCTGAAAACAAGGACTAGATCTAAAAGCTACTCAGACATCTAGAGCTACAAGCAAGTGTGTAATGCCACCTTCCAAAATGCCTAGCATTAATCAGTTTTCTTAGTCATCCACATTGCTAAACATTAATTTTTAGGATTTTTTTTAAAAGTTACTAGAACTGCACTTTGTCCTAGAACACCAAAGGGAAAGTGCAATAGGAGAGATCTTTTTGAAAGATTTTGTCCCAAGCTACTGTATTTTTGCCTTGGGGGTGTCAGCTACTAAGGCTGAAAAAAGATACAATTTATTGAAGCTGGGTTGACACTCTCAGCTTAGAAATCTGATTTTTTTTTTTCCCACTTGAGCATATTTGTAGTTCAGAGAGAGGAGCCTGGAACAGGGTGTAAAAACTAAATTCCTGGACACAAAGAATGAATTCAGCCTTGAGAAAAGGAGGCTGAGGGAAGACCTTATCACCACATCCCAGTATTTAAAGGGTGGCTACAAAGATGGAGACTCCCTTTTTACAAGGAGTCACATGGCAATGATGAGGGGTGATGGGTGCAAGTTACTCCCAGGGAGATTCCCACTGGACACAAGAGGAAGATTTTTCGCAATGAGAACAATGAGCCCTTGGAATAATCTCCCCAGGGAAGTGGTGGATGCCCCAACATTGGAGACATTTAAGATTGAGCTGGACAGGGTAATGGGCCATCTTGTCTAGACCCTGCTTTTGCCAGGAAAGGTTGGACCAGGTGATCCCTGAAGTCCCTTCCAGCCTGGGATTCTGTGATTCTGTGAATTCAAAAATAACAGGGACTAGAAGATCTTCAAATGATGGATGTTTGTTACTTTCTGAAAATCTGAAAAATTAAAGTACATCAAATTGGAAAACCAAAGCTGTTTAAATATACTGATAGTTTGGCATGAATTTCATGGAATATATGTCCTTTGCTTAGATTTAAAAAATTGGGGAAATTGAGGATTAAGGTTATCCTTCTAGATAAACTAATTTCTTCTTGATTATGTGGGCTAGTTTAACCAGGGTTTTACATAGCTTACACATTTAAATTGAATCATTACTAAATATTACAGCATTCCACCTTAAATTCAATCTATACTTTTCTGTTGCAACCAGGGAAAAGAATTTTGAGATAGAGTTAATTGGAAGGCAAATACACCCCAGCTGTATTCTGAACTGTCTGACAAAATGGTGATGGTCCTGGAAAACAGAATTACAATCAGCAAGATCAAACTTATGTCACTACTAAAAGAAAACAAAGAAACAACTAGAAGGTATCCACCACATTTTGCAAAAGTATTTCAAAATTCTGAACTATGTCCTTGTTGAACAGAGTATTTTAAAGATTTATGTGAAATGCTTTGTTTCAAAGTAGTATTTTTTAAATGCCAAAGTTCAGTTCTTACAATTCTTTCCATTCTGAAGTTACATAAGTTTCCCGGATCACTAGAACTTCCTAAAAATGTTTGGCTTTAACAGAACAGTATATTTGAGTAATATTTTTAAGGTGACAATCTTCTTAACACCTTGAATGAGCTAAAATAACCAAAGGTGATGCTATGTATGCGTGTGTGATTAGAATTTTTTTTTTCAGGACATCAGACATACACCTTTTAATGGAAAGTTATTCCTACTCATCAATAAGGAGACACACAAAACAGGGAGCTTCCTTCCATCAATAACCTTTAACTAACAGCAAATCTTCTTTTCCTCAAGGCAAACAGTCCAGTAGCTCTGACACCTGCAGCTACTGGAAAGATTTGTCTAAGAAGGAATCAAACTAGTGGGAGCCTGGGGAAATATAAATAGAGTAAATGGATTGAAAATACTTCAGCTGGGGCTTAGAATTGTACAGTTACAAAGTACTACTCTTTGCTAATAAAAACCCCCAGAACTCGCCAAAAAGTGAGCTTACTGTGGTGTTGGAGCAATTACCAAATGTACTTAGAAGAGGAGAAAGCTGTATTATAAACTAAAGCAGTGTTTATACATGGAACTATATGAAATTAGAACAGCTTTCCAGGAAAACAATTGCTTTTAAGGTCTGGCGAGAGACTTTACAGAACACATCTATCACTTTATTTTAAAAACACAGATATTTCTGTAGAAAGGGAAGTGGACTCTACCCATATGTGACTATAACTGTACATGTCTTTTTAAAAAGAAGTCACAAACTCAGCCTGACAGGCACAAAAGCCAAATTCTCAAAGGTACCAGTGTACCTAGAAGTCCATGTAGTTATCCAGAAGTTCTTTATAATTCTTTATAATTCACGTAGTTTGAGTAATTCCTCTAAGTTTGACAGTTCCAAAGGGTCCATATTGGGTTCAAATTGTGCTCTGCTACAATGGCTGTTATTTGTTTGAATTCCGTACCACTTTTACAAACATACTTTCAAGTGTTTTTCTCCCCAGTACAGTTTTGTGAACTTGAACACATACTTTTGTTAGTCATGGGCCTAATTAATGCCAATAGATACCAGTATACATACCATGCCTCTACATATCATTGCAAGATAATAATACGGAAAATGAGAGCTTGGGCCTAAGAAAACTTTCATCTGAATTTATTAAACTCTTCCTACATGGCAGTGAAATCATCCTGCCTTCCAGCTGTAGAAAAACTGAAAAAGTAAATCACAACTATGTAGTTTGTGGGAACCTTGCAACCTTCATAAAGGGACTCTTCACGCACCTTCTCCAACCCTTCATCATTCAGGGTTACCTGCTCCCTTTTGCTCAACCACGAAGGCAAGAAGGGAAAAACAGAATCAGAAACAGCTGTGAAGCATAATTATGCTATTTTCATTCTGCTGCTAATTGGCAACAACAAAACAAATTTATGAATGTGATTATGTGAACATCAGGGGGAAATAGTGGACTTGATCTAGAAGGTCTGTTCCAGGTCTAGATGTTATTTTCTGTGCAGGACATACAGTAACAGTGGCTTTTGCCACGTACACAGGTTCAAGAGACACCTGAGAATGAATCCATCAATTGCCTTTGATACACTGCTACAGTGTCCAGATGTCACTTGATCCTAACTCTTACTAGCTTTACCTATTTTTCAGTACCTTTAGCTTAGGTACAGTACTAAGTAGATGGTATTCATTAGAGAATAAGAATAGTAGTAGTAACGTAGTGTATAATTCATTCAGTCACACAGATCAGTAGAGCTTTTAATAGACTAAACAGAACTTACAGGACCCCAAATTATCAAATCTATCAGATGGATGAGTCAGGGTTTTTCCCGGGGCAGAAGGCATGAAGAAACAATTTCAGTGCCACGTAGCCAATAAACATAATTTATCCCATATTTAGATTAAGATGTATGATCAGTATTATATAAATTAAGACTTTTTGTGGGATTAAGAATAATTTTAAGAGTTCTGGTATTGTGATTGCATTCCTTTTCCCTTGAATCAATCTACATGCAGTTCTTACATGTATAAACTCACACTCTCCTTCAGAGCCTCATTGCCAACGTATTAAAAAGACTGAATACCAAAAGTTTACATCTGAAAATTACTTTGGCAGCCATCACAATTAAAAAACTATTTGAAAATGAGAAGGGCTTTTTTCAGTATCTGTAGGTTATGGAACCAGCCCAGTGACCAGAAATGTTCTGAATTAACAGGCACTGCCCTCAGACATCAGCCAGAACAGTATTGACTTCCAAATGTAGAGAACTCTGCAGATGTTACCCTTTTAGAAACAGTTATTACTTAAAGGCTAAGGTGGTCAGTTTTGTTGGGAAGCAGTATTAAAAGTTTTAAACATGCATAACATGTTTTTATGAAAAATACCAACAATGTTAGTACCTTGACTTCAAGTACTGAATAGAGAATTTTTACTTATGTGCCTAACAACGACACTTTTATAATAACTTCTGTATTAAAATACCTTCCCATGAAGCCTCAGGAATTCCAAGCGTGCACATTCGAGAAGACCAAAAATTCCAGTTAGTCATGTTCTGGAAAGTACATGTGATCATAGCGATGGAGACTTTTCTTTTTTTTTTTTTATTAAATATATGTTCGGATAGATACAAACCACTGTGGAAGTGCATATACAACATTTTGAAACAAGAGGATATAAATTTCTGAGACTGGAGTACAAGGATCATTTGACATGATGTTGTTTACGTACCCATAGAAGAGCTGCAGTGGACAAGAACTTCTTTTCTGCCTGTTGGATTAGACTTGGAAGCTGAACTGCGGGAACACTCCGGCACGTGGAATGGCTGGAGAAGAAAGTCAAGAGCTGGTTACGCTGAAATGAACGATACATCCCAATTGTGCTGATAGAAAAATAAGACTAAGCATTTCTAGACCTGTTGGAGCACTTCTCCATCAGGCCTGTCACACTGGTGGTGGTCTGTATTCTCCAGGGTAACATTCAGATGTCCAGTCAGACTGAAGCTGGATTTGCATGAGCTAGTTCATACCTATGACACAATCTGCTGGGAAAATTAATCTGTAGGCTTCATATGGACTACTTTTCCTTCTTCCCTTACATTTACCATTGAGTAACATGTATTCATTTCTATTACACATAGTACTAGAAAAACTAAATTCAAATCTCTCATTTCCCAGACAGGAGTCTAACCATTTAAGCTAATTGCTAGCTTCAAACTGAAAATAGTCTGAGCTGTTTAAATATAGGGTCAAGCTTCTATCATTTATTGGGAAAAAACCTCACATTCTCCCAAAATTCTGCTCTTGTACTTGTTAGGGTCACCCCGATGTCGTCAGTGCCATCAGCAAGATTAATAGTACGAGGGAGAGGAGTCATTCAGATGCCTGAGTGCTTTAGAGAGCGTGGAGTATTTGAAACATCTGCACGGGGCTTGCAGCTACTGGACCTACGGCAGACCCACGCTCTTCTGGAGCAAGAGCTGGAATGCAGGTGGGAGGTCCTACCCATCTGTCCTCAGGCTTCTGGGCTTCAACCCGATAAACACTGATAAAATATTTCCGGTAACAAGAAGAAAAAAGGAAATATGCATTTATCTACAGTTTTTTGCATTTACTTCACACTTTTCCAAGTGAAATCTATTTACAACCTCAGAAGCAGGTTAATTGTACTCGTTTCTATCTAGTATAACACATGTGATTTTTAATTTCTCCCAGGTAATTCTCTCTTTTTTTTTGATGGCTGTTCTGTAGGTATGCAGGCTGTATAAACACATGGGATGGGAAATAATTCTAATTCTTTAGTAGGATCTGCTTTCTTTGAGGGGGGCTTAGATTAGATGACCTCCAGAGATCCCTTCCAACATAAATACATTCATTCAGTACAGGGAAGATGCAGTTTTTAAAAATACCTTTCATAAAAAAGCCATAGAGCACAGTACCTTTGATAACTATTTAATTAGAGAAAACAGTAAACAAAAGCACTGTGCAAGCACTGTCCTGTAATGGTGTATATTGTACCCATTTCTTCAAAAATGTGGTGAGTGCAATCTTGCTATGTTATTTTTCATTGTTAAGTATTTTTTCTTTTTACATTAAATAAAGTTGCTGTGAAAACGCAGGCCTTGTCAGGGAGGCGCATTGGAACACAACATTAAATCCCGGGTCAATGAGACTAGAAAGGTGAGAGTAACATGCAAGTAGTTTAAATTATCTGTATGAAAATGAAAATAGATTTTACTTAAAATATTTGGGACATTGCATGAAGCAAAAATCTTACTAATATAATGGAGAGAAATGGACACCTTCAAAACTGTAATTTTTAGAAGTCATATAGGACTTCAGAAACAAAAATGGAATATAAACCCAGAAAAATTAAAGAACATAGTTCGTATCATAGGTGAAGAACAACAGGATTTTGAAGATTATAAACTTTGGTGATTAAAAATATCAGGTATTAGACATGGGGTTTATCATGTTGTGTTTTTCACCACTACCAAACGATAGGGGGAAGTTATGAAGAGCCACTGCACTATCGATTTTTCAGTAAAGCCCTATCAAAATCATTGGGCAGTCAAAAAAAAATAAGAAAAAAATGTTAGAGTGATTTAGCCCATCTCCTAATTATTGTCCAAGTGTCACTTGCTAGACTGTGATAAAACTCTTGGCACCGTACTCTCCCCAGAGAGGATGGAAACTGTGGGAGACTGGACCGGAGAGCATCCAAGCCCCTCAGCAACGCAGGCAAAGACAGGTTACACTTTAAACCAGGTTTAACCTGACCTTTTCTATCCAAAGCAAACCTGTGTTTCTATACTGTGGTCTCTAAAGTGACACAGTGACAATCCCCTCTGCCCACGGTGAGGGGTCTCTGAAGTACTTCAGGGAATTAAAGGTGCTCTTCTGTGTGTCAGATGAACTCCTCCGGGCATCTGCAGCCCTGGTGGTTCACAGGAGGAATCTCCTCCTCTTCTGGTCAACCACCTGTGTCAGTAAAACCAGAACATCTGTGCTTTCCCCTATTTTCATGTCCTGAATGTTCCCAAAGACAGGTGATCGTTTCTTCATTTTTGCACAGCAATCCTGGAATAGCATTAAATTGGTGATAGGTTACATATTTTGGAAAAGGACAACATCTAGTCAGTATAAAATATGGTAATAATTCAGTTTGAATACAAAAATACTCATTTTCTGCCCAAGTTCCTTTAAGCTTGGTGGGGATTTAAAGTGTCAACTTGCAAATGCAGAAGAAAAATAGATCATTTCAAGCAGTCGGTTTAGTTTCCAGACTAAGTCTGTAGCTCACAGTTATCAATCGAGACAAGCACCTCCAAAAAACCCAAAACTTGCCTAAACAAACCTCAACCCATGTATGTCGCACCTCTGTGTTGGAATGCAACAAAATAGACCCTAGAGGTTCCCTCTCTCCATACTTTAGATTACTGAATTTGCTTGTCATACCATGTTAATTGGACTCCTTGATAAGACAATTTTATTATTGAAGTTGGTTTTTTTTTTAATAACCATCTCACCTTTCACTCTTCTGAAGTGGTAGCTTTATCTTGTGATTGAAAACACCGAACTCAAACGTAAAAGGGAAGAAAGATGGATCTGTGTACCAGTTTCTTCTTCTTCGCTACATTTCCTCTTTTTATGATTTTGAGTACCCTAGAGATATTTTTGGAAGCTAAAATAAGTGATTAAAGAAATTTCTGTTGTCAGTTTTATACTTTTAAGATGTCTAGTCTTTCTTATTTGAGGTTTCTATTTGTTTAAAACTACCTAGCTGAAATGGAAGCCACCCACACAATTTTTTCTATGAAAACGAGGTATTTGCAATTGAATACTTGTCCTGCAGTTCCATTCCTCCCTCACACACCCGACATCTAGTTTCAGCGCTCTGAACAAGCGAAGGCACGCTCGTAATTAATTCCATGAGGGACAGCGTATTCATACATTTGCACACACAACCCTTGCTCTTTGTATATCAGTTCCACATAATTTACAGTGACTGTTTCTGCTAACTTGAATACTCTGTGTAAATTAAATTCTAAATAAAGCCTCGAGTTTTCAGATGTATTTTTGGTGTGGCTTGATCAAACATTTTCTGTTGTCCTACACGCACACAAGCATGTGTGCACACACACACACATTGGAAATGGGTTTTTCTATGTCTCAGCTTGTGCTGTGCAGTAAAACGGTTATAAAAATAACACCGTGGCGATGGTTGCTCGCACACGTGGATCCCATTTACAGCCAAAGGCCGCACCGCCACAGCGGGCCCTTCCCAGGAACAGGCACCGAGGGGACCTGCAAATGAGCATAAGGTGTAAATTAGCGGCAAATTTAAGTCACAAGTGTTTTTCTGATCGATAGGTGAGAGAGACACGCGCGCAGGTACGATTCGTGCTTTAAAAAACCCCACCCGGGCAGAGGCGGCCCAAGCCCTCACAGGAAGGAGGCTGGGGCGAGGCGGGTCTCTCCCATCTCCCTCAGCCCCCGCCGTCCGGGCCGAGCCCCGCCCGGCCTAACGCTCGGGCTCCCGTTCCGCCGTTAGAGCAGTGCCCCCGCCTCACAGGGAGCGCTGGGACCGGGCCGGCCCCACCCGGCCTCTGTCACCCCCCGCCCCGGGGCTGCCCTCCTTCCTCCCGCCGCCTAGGAACGGGGACGCCAAAATGGCGGCCGCCAGCGCCGGCGGGCAGGTGAGCGGAGCGGCGGCCTCACCCCGCACTGCTTCCCCGCCTCCAGCCCGCAACGGCGACCGCCCCCGGCGCGGGCCCTCGCAGCCCCTCCGCCCCCGCAGCGCTCCCGACCCGGTCCCGCAAGGCGAGCGGCGCCGGCCTCGCCTTCTCCCTCTGCCGGGCCGGGGGCGCGGGGGAAGCTCTGGGCGACCCGCAGCGAAGGGAGGCGTGTTCCCCGCTCGCCCTGGCAGCGCGGAACGGCCTGGGGCGGCTGGGCTGGGCTCCTCTGAGGCAGCCAGGCCTTGGGCGGAAGGATTTGGCCGGGAGGAAAGGATTTGGCCGGGAGATCCGCACACCCGAGCCCGCGGCGGGGCCCGGTCGGGGCCTGGTGTGGTGGGAGCCGGGGCTGACGGGGAGGGAGGCTCCCACCTCCCCGTCAGGGAAGTGGGGGGACGGAGCCATCCCAAATGATAGAGTTTGAGAAATAAGAGATCATGGCCATCGAGCACGGTGTCTGGGGTCTTCGAGGGGTCTGTGGTGAGTGGGCCTGGCGGATCCCGCCAGCTCCTGCTGCCAGGCTCCTGCAGGTGCCACAGGCCCAGCCTGCCTGGGGGTGCCCCCTCAGTTACCCTGGGGGTGTTTGGGGTGCCCCCCCAGTTACTTTGGGTGTGTTCAGGGTGCCCAGGACACGCTGGAGCCATGGCACAGCCCGTATAGACCGCTCCAGATGTGGCCATCAGTGCTTCCAAGCCATTTTTTATTTGCATAGACCAGTTCTGTGTTTTTTAAACAATAGTGGCCTTGATGATGTTGGGCACAGTAACTCGTGTAGTAAAACCATTTTTTTTTTTCTGATAGACATTTTACTTTTCATCAACCCCAAGTAAGTGTGATCAGTAATGCTAACGTTAGCTAGGATTCATTGCTTTTACAAATGGCAGCACATCAGTAATATACTGAAAATTAAATTAGTGCCTCCATTTTTCACCATTAAATGTACAATGAGCTTTCTGCGTGCACAGTTTAGAGGCCTCATGTGCATAAAGTAAAGTTGCATGAAATAAGGTCACAACTGCATTGCAAGGGAAGGAGTTTTCTGGTCCATCACCTGTACGGGGTTGGGCTGACCTCAGTGAAAAGCCCGTTCTCTGGTCACCAGACGTTACTTTCGTACTTCCTGTGTATGAACTATGATTCTCCACAGGAAAAGAAAATTAATGCAAGTGTAGCATAATTGTTGGAGTATTTTTATCAATTTTAAATAGAGACTGCTAATTATATTGTTAATATCTTTTTATTTAGTCTCTTAGACTACATTATAGTTTGCAAGATGCTGTGATGCATATATTCATTTTGGTGTGCATATTAATTTAGACACCAAATAGGCATATGTTATAATGCAATGAATGCATAGTTAAGCAGTATATTTTGCTGACAAATGTACTGTGTGCTGTCAGGCAGTAGAAAACCAGCTGAAGATCGGTGGCTTTAAGAGGAACGTGGATGTCTTAGCATTGTATCTGGCTGGACAGTAAGTAGAATATGTTTCTCTTTGGCTTTTATTAAAAGTAGAGCACAGCAAATGGTAACCTTTTATAGTGCTTTCTATATCAGGTACTCTCTGAACATGATTTATATGTAAAATATCAATAAATCGTATTTATATCTAGCCCATACATGTTGTGTAGGAAGAAACGGTGAAGATACACTGACATATGCAGCAGAGCTGTACTCAGAGTGAAGCAGTTAACTCCCTCAGCCCTAGATACACAATCCTCCAGCAACCCAAAATCGCTGGAGGGTCTGTGAGTTCACAGGGTTGTGCATGAACTTCTACCACAGGGAGCAGAGCAGGGAGGCTTAATGGGCTGAGCTCTGCCTGTTCTAACTGGCTCCTAAGGCTGGGTGGAAGGAGTATCAAGAAGGCAAATTGAAGAAAAAAAAAAAAAACACACAAGACCTGCCCAGTCTAAGAACTGCCAAATTTCTGACCTCCCTGAAGAGATCTGTTATTGCAACAGTAAACTCACTGGTAGTACCTTTGAAATTACCTGCATCTCTGCTGTTAAGAACTGAAGGGAGGGCAGGGCAACATGAAGTGAGAACAAGAACGCTTGTTTGGGGCTGGCAGTGCTGATCAGAGCACTGATCTCCTCTGAGAGCTTTATGAAACAGCCCGAGATGTAGGGCAGATGGGGAGAAGAAACCCTGCTAAGTGAAAGAAGGCAAAACTTTCATGAACCCGTGGGTGATCTAGGTTGATAGAGGTGTGTGTTGTAGAATGAACATGCTGAGAGGCTACCGTAGAAAGATGGAGACGTGACAGGGCACACTTCAAAGTTTTTGAAAAGTGTACTTTGAATTTCTGGCCAGGGCATAGTTCCAAGTGTTGCATACCCGTCTGCAGCCTCACAACTGCATCTGATGTCTGTATGGTTGATACCATGTATAAAGAACTAAATATACTGTAATAATTCAGGGACAAGGTTTTCAAGGTCTCTAGGTCCTGTGAATGCCAAAAAAAAAAAAAAAAAGGCGTTAAGGGATTTCAGTGTTGTCTCGCCTGTTTTTAGTAGAAATCAGGTTGTCTTGAAAATCTAAATTTATCCACTGGTATCTTTAAATTCCTTAGCACACCTCCTGATTTACATCAGAAAACATTTAACGCCTTGAAAGGAAAATGTAAAACATATATTTACTGTTAAATTCATTAAAATTCGTATTTTAGAAAGAAGAAAACATACAAAAAAACCTAAGGGAGAAGTTTAAATAATGAGAAAATTACAAGATGCACATATATATTTTTTTAAATATACAAGAATATTATTTTAATGCATATATGTAAAAATTAAGACTGTATGCAGTCTTAATAGGTGTATTTTCTGATTTTAAAGTCTTAAATGTTGCCCTCACTGGCTTTGACATTTTTTTGGGTATGGAATAAAAAGAAGTGTTCAGATGGCAGATACAGAAGTGATCTGTCTTCCTGTGAAACCATTTTGAGAAAGATGATGCAAGCTGGCTTCTTTGATGATGGGATAGAAGTGAATTCCTTTTATTCTGTACTAATTTATATAAACCTTGAACCTCAGCCAATCTCAGTATCAGATCATGCCTCCTTAACTGTCGGTTTGACATAATTTTCTGCTGGCTAAAATAAGAAAATGAAAAAATAATAATTAAAGTCAATCAAATAAGAGGGAATGAGATTATATTTTTAAACTACTACTATTAAAGGGACATGAAAAAATGTACTTTTGGACACTGAAAGCTGTCATCCTGGGAAAACTGATTAACTTAGCAGTAGGTACGAAAAGAGTGCTGCAGGCCAAAAAGGATCAGTTTGTAAGAGACACGCAAAGTCTGGAAGGCATACAGAAAGGGACAGGCTCTTTTAAAATGTTAGAGGAATTAAGCTCAACCTGGGGCAAATTAAATGCCTTAAAAAAAAAAAAACCAACAACAAAAAAAAAACCCAACAGATCAAGGCTTGGAGATAGTTGAGATGAGGCTGTTACCAGAGAGGGAGTAAAGCCAATTAAAATGTAAACCTGTAAACTAAGTATAGAATGGGCAGTGACAAAGAATATGAGGAAATTTTGGCTTTGCTGCCTGAAAAATAGTTCAGGGGTGTAAGATAGAACTATACAGAAGAATGAGACAGTAGCTCTGTCAGAGCTCTGTATGTCCTGTCAACACTCATCTG
>JAOXNO010000013.1:30624346-30643364 GCA_028565335.1 Limnodromus scolopaceus
GCTTGTCTGTACTACTTGCAGTAATGCATTTTCTGGTTACTTGTGACAATAGACACATAAATACCTATTTTCAGGGTTCATTTTTATGGATTATTTGAGGAATAAACAGTTTAACAAAGTAGCAGCATGGGATAATCTGAATTTCAGAAATATGGGAGAATAGATGTATAGCACCTCAACTCTGTAGGGTTTGCTCTCCATAGATTATTATTTTTTTTAAGTGCAAGATCAGAAAAGGTATCCAGTCCCAGTTTGTCTATATCTGGAGGGTTTGCTGGAAAAAAAATCAACCAAAAAAACCCACCTATGGGAAACTAGAGACCAGGCTTCAGGCAGATCATTTTAGGCTGATGATATCAGGTTAATTTTTATCAGTCCTGTTAGTTCCTTCTGAAACATTTGGCTTAGTCTTGCAACATGTTAAAATCCGCACGGAAAGTTTTATTAAGTCAATTAAAATTTGTCATGTAAAGGTAATCTATAATTATTATAGAGGAAATCAAGAACATTTATTTAAAGCAATGAAAAATAAGGAGGACC
The DNA here is from genome assembly GCA_028565335.1 of Limnodromus scolopaceus. NCBI lineage: Eukaryota > Metazoa > Chordata > Aves > Charadriiformes > Scolopacidae > Limnodromus > Limnodromus scolopaceus. The sequence continues at coordinate 30,624,887 of JAOXNO010000013.1, forward strand.
AATTAGTAAAAATTACTTGGCAGCTCATGAATATTCTCTTGGTTAGTAGGTAATTTGTTATTTATAGCAAGCTCAAAGTGCTAGAGACACGATTAAACCAAAAACCCTACCAGCACATAGGAGATAGTTCCAGCCTCAGTGGATTGGCAGTTTTATTTAAAACAAGGCTCCTAATGAATACGAGTAAATAATAGGATTATATGAGGACAGGAGAGAAGAGGGGTGAAAAAAAGGGCAAAAGATTTCACACTAAGCCCTAAAATGAAAAATAATAAGACGTGTACATTGGTGTGCTCGGTCCCTGCCTTCCATTGGCTTCTCTGGCACTAGGGCTGGGCAATCCACACCGCTACTTCAAAGCAGTTCTTTTAGGTTTGTGTCCCCAGGATGTGAGCCTTCCCCACCGGTGTTCTGAGCAGTTGCTACAAACTGCAAAGTACGTGGGACTCATTCTCTCTGGGAAAAGAAATGGGGGGGGGGAAGTTCCCATTTGTTTACCACCTGCTGCTTTGTAATGCTTTCAGGTGTGTAGAATTCTTCCTCTTTCTCTGCTATGATTTCTACAGAAGTGTGGCTTTTTAGTGCTTGTATTATAATATTTATAAAAAGATTCAACCGTTTATTAAGTGACTAAGCACCATTAATGTTAAGAAATCTGTTACTCTTTTTTTTGTTTGTTTTGTTTTTCTCTTTCACCAGAGGACTAAGAATTATCCCAAATCTATCGAGGTTTCGTAGGTTAAGGTATTTGTGGATCAACAACAATAAGGTAATAAGGTATTTCTTTAAAGAGCAGAACAATGTGTCTATACTCCCTGATTAGTATTTCTTATTTTTCCTAACATGGAGTATTATGTGATTGTCAAGCTAATAAACTATTCTTAATTTCCAAACAAATTTAACTGATTTAAACATGAAAGTTTTGAAGAAACAGTGTTTTGTTCTACATTACAGGGTATAAGCTGATAGATTTTCCTTTAGAAAATTTTGCAGATTTAAGAAGCTGAGGTTTTGTGCTAACACCTTAGCAATAAAAAGAAAGATTGAGTATATTTAGAACTAAGTTATTGGCCAAATTGCCCGATAGTGTAATGATACCTGAGGTCTGGGATAGTGGTTCCCAGTGTAGCTCACAGTGAGTATTCAGTGCCCAGCAGAGTGGGCAGTTCTTGGAACAGACTGAGGGTGATGTTGCTGTAAGTTATTCTTACAACAACTCCTGGCCTCCCTAGTGTTTTTGGGAAAGGAGTGGAAAAGGGAAATGTGGAGCTTGCTTTTTATGCCCTTGCAGACACGCGTAGTACATGGGCAGCAGCACCACAGTGCTAGGCTGGATGTTCAGCCGTTCTGCAGGCCCTTGTGCCACCTAAACATGTTTGATTTAAGAGAGTATGACATTGGGCCACGTTAATTTCTCTTGTTTCCAGTGCACTGTATAGTCCTAAATCAGTTACAGAAACCATGTGCCTTACTTTCTCCATCTGTGCAAATCTTGCCTATATTATTTATTATATCCTGTAGGGGTTTTAAGACAATGCTCTGTCAAAATCTCCAGACCCTAGAGTTTCCAGCCAAGTCTAAGCACATTGTGTCTTACAGAAGACCATCTATTTGACAGTAGAATTATACGATTTAGAAATCTCCAAATACATAGCCAGCCATTATTAAATGGTTGAATTAAATCCAAACCTTCACCGTTAGCCACTGGTAATTAAAAAGCAAGAAAAGTGATAAAACCCACAAATTTCTGACCTGTTTTTAAGTATCTTACTGTACAGAAGTTTACACGACTTTCACAATGAACTCAAGTTCTTAAAACACCAGAATTGCTTGCTCAGGTAAATAAGTAGCTCTGTGAGCAGCAGAAAAAATAAATTTACATTCCATGTCACTTAGGAGCGTATGTATATCTGCTGCCCCAGGCTAACATCAATTATATAGCATCTTATGTCGAGTTTATTGAAAGACCTGTGGTTATCCAACTATTTTCAAAAAAAAAAAGGCAAAAATACAGATACATTAAAAGGTTGAACTAAAATCATAGATATAATAAAGCTTTCCCTTGTATTTCTAAAGGACACCAAAGACTAAGAGGAAATGGCTTGTTGACTAAGCAGAACTGATCTTGCTGACCAGAAAAGATAAATAAATGTGATTTTTGCACAGATCTAACTTTCCTACCAAAGCAGTATCAGTGAGCATTTTTCTGTTGTTCTATATAACTTGTGTGGAAATGTCATTCTCTATATAATTTGTGTGTGGAGCAGCCATTCAGTGGCTTTTCTTAGGAGAAGTCTCAGCTAAATGCTCTAATAGGGGGAGAATGTTTTTCTGAACTCAGAAGATCTGAGGTCTTTTTTGCTTTCCTTAAAAATGCATCACAATAATTTTATCACCAGAAAGTAAACTTCAGTTGATCCTAAAAAACCCAAAGATAGGGGAACACCACTCTATACAATAGGTATGTGTGGGCTGTGCAGTACACAAGATACGATAATCATTGTGAAGAATAGGATTTTTTTATTTGTAGGATATTGCTGTTTTCACTGAACCAGGTTTTTCTGAGATGAAGCAGAACTCAGAGAATGGTATTATTTTGAACTTTAAAGTGTCTTTTCTCAGAGGATTGAAGAGAATTTTAGGAATGGAAAAACCTTTGTCTCATTCTTTTCTTTCCAGCTTTCAGATACCGTTAATTCAGAGAGCAAAGCACATTTGTTTTAAAATCAGTTGCACAATTCAAGAATTGAAATTATTCCCTCACTAACAAGTGGATTTGCATCACAGAAATCAAAATAGTGTCAGGAACAAAGTTCTGTTTGTTCTTGCATTTAAACTGTGGGATAAATACTTAAGCACCATTAGTGCTCCCAGTTCTCAACTCTTAAAATTGTCATCTCGGTGCCCCATTGTGTGTATGTCACAACTTCATTTTTGGAAATTTGGACCTGCTGATGAGGAAATAATTTTAAAACTAGAAGCTGGGTTTTTTCCAAGGATATAGTTCAGGAGTTTTCTTAAATCAACATAAAATTATGATGTCCTACAAGAGTGCTCTCACAATAAAAAATATTTCAAATGTGAATAGAAGTAAAAGAAATGTGAATACTGGTAATTCAATGAAATGTGGTTCCAAATGTAAATATTAATTTTTTAGTTCAAAAATTAGGTAAGGCTGTGCTACGTGTATTTGATGTGTAGTTAGTATTTCTGATGAAGGTTCGGTTGTCAGGAGAATCCTTAAACCAAGAGTCTTGAACAGAAATATAAGAAACTACCAGTAGTTAAACAGTTTTCAAGATGCTGTGTTTATACTTGTCCAAAGTTAAATTCAGACTGACATATAGCAGTTTTCCTAACTCTAATTTCAGATCCAAGATTTAACCTTTTTGATCAAAAACTATTGCTTGACTGAACTCTATCTCAACAATAACGAGCTGACAGATATCTCAGGTACCAATATCCCTCTTTTAGATTATTGAGCAGAGGCCTATGCTTTCTTTTCTGTGTATTGGTGTTGAAACTTATAAAAGTGGACAACAGTAGGTAACTTCATGGTTGAAAGCTCCTATGTATGCATAGCAGTACATGTTAATTGTTTTTTCTTGGTGATTTGATTTTTCCAGCATACGTGAGTGTCAATAAGGTGATATGTTTATCCTGGTCTAAGGGGTGAAATGTCATTCACTTCAGTGTCAGGCAATAGTAAAATATTTTTCATCCTACATGACCATATTTCATATTGAAAATGAACATGCAAAGCCCTTTTTACGTGATGATTTGTGGCCCTCTTGCTGACCAGGTACTCTGTAACATGATAGAAGTAGCTTTTGAGAGTCATTTATGTTTATATGATGAAAATCTAATAGCGGTGCTGACAGACTTACCATGAAAATAAAAGGATAATAAATTAATAAGTTGTCCCACTTCTAAGGTAGTCACTAAGGTTCTGCAGTTTCCTCATGATATAGTTACATTTATGATCAGGAATATTTTGTAAAGTTACCATAAAAGTGTTTTATTTTAAACTTACATCTGTTTTACACTTCTATTTCAGCCTTGCTTGCTCTTGTAGATTAAAGTGGCTGTGAATTTGTGAATGAAGAAGCCAAAGCATATTCATAGAATCATAGTATGGCTAGAGTTGGAAGGGATCTTGGAGATCATTGAGTTCCAACCCCCCATGCCAGGGGCAGGGTCACCTCTGTGAAGAGGTATATATTTGTGTATATTCTAGACATTTTAAATTTAAATTTTTACTTTTCTCTATCCTTATAAAGGGACATTTCTCATGGAATGAGAAATAGTGTTGATTGGTTTCTGTGAGATTCTGAGAAAAATAGGTGTTTGAAAGACACATGGGCACAAGAGGCAATACAGAAGATAACAAAATATGGGTAAATGGAGGGCAAGTATCAGTGGTAGAGACATGTGGATGAGAAATACTGTATAGAATTTACAAAATGAGGTCTCTGGGCCTGATGTGGTGTGAGGAAGTGAACACATAGTCTGGGTAAGCCACAACAATATTTTTGTAATAGCTTTTTAATACATTACTAATTATTTGAAATGGAACTATTTTCTAAGGAATTCGTTATTTGTTGCTTGTAAGGCAGAGGCAGTATTAGGGATATATGATTGTAACGTAAAGGTAGTATTAGGTAGGGTAAAAGGGGGTGAAGGCGAATTAATCAAAGATTACTGGGATATGGGAGGAAGAAGAGAGGGTGTAGTTGGTGTTGATTTGTTGAGGCAGGGGCGATGGGGACAAATGGAAGGAACTGGAATGAAAAAAGTTAGGCATGAGTTCAAAGGATGTGACTAGAAAGATGAAAGGGATATTGAAATCTCTGATAATTTTTATTTTACTAATCTCATGCAAGGTGTTACCAAAAGGCAGACATAGCTGGATAGCTAGAATACCAAATTAAGTGTGCAGCATCACAAATTTATTATCTAATAAAGGTAGTCAGGTATGATGAGAATAATTAATTGGTTTTCATTTTATTTCAGGTGCTCTGAAACACTTATGTGTGTTACAGATTCTCTTGCTTCACAACAACCAGTTAAAAAAACTTGACAAGACAGTGAAGGAACTGGAAGGAATGATGAGCTTGCAGACCTTAAGTAATACTTTATTTTTATTTTGCAGAACAGTGAGCAGTAGTTTTTTAGTGTTTCTTATCAGGATGTTTCTTGTCTGTTTCCGCATCATTTGCAGATAGCTTTTGAAGCTAATTATCAATTTCAACCAAATTTGACAGAAGAAAGAGATCTTTAAGACACAAAAATTCCACAGAGAGTACCTCAACTAAGAAAAAACTGCCAGATGAGTTCAGAAGTTTAACTTCTTTTGGCTGCTGGCGAGCCAGTCTCCTGGATGAGTAGCTTGGAGGCAATCAAAGCAGTTCACTGCTACCTTTTTTGTAAGGGAACATGGGAGTGCAGTGAGATTATCACAGAGGTGAAGGGAGTTGAGAAACGATGTTATTGCTGTTGAGAGTGGGAATGATAGGTTATAGAACCCAAATTCCTGCCTCGTTAATTCTGTTGCTCATAGAACTTACTTTCTGCATCTTTTTGGCAGGCTATGGATTTCTGGAGTCTAAGAATAAATATACTTTAGATATTAAGTATAACAATATTTGTTAAGTGGCATACTCTTCGAAATACTGGCTGGAAATGAAAGCAGCATAGGCTCTGAAATTTCAAATTAAGTTATACGAGGCTGTGTTGGCGCCACCGAGTTACAATGTAAGAATTAGCCTCCAGGGAAAGTAGGATTATATGCTATAAACCTAGTGAAAGTGAAAGTGTAAGCAGTCCTTTTCCATGGTTCCTAAAGGAATGTCATCATGGGTCATGCCAAATGCTCAGTACTTTGAGAAAATAGGAAACAGGAAACAAGTTTCTTAGTGACACCATTAATCGAGGTGACTGTCACCATGCCATACCTCCTTATACATTCAAAAAATTGAATGCCTGATTGCAGGATAAGGAAAATATGGCTCGAAAAGTACACTTTTAATTGAACTTGACGCTAGGCCAAAATTAAAAAACAAATCAAGTGTTTAAGAAGATGACATGCCAGCCAAATTATTGTCATTTTTTTCATTCTATGCAAGTTGTTGGAAGTGATTAGGCAAAGTGTGGGCAGACATCCTATGTATGAATGGTGTAGTCACTTGAATTTAATGTTATAGCCATACCAATTAATAAGGAGCTTCAGCAAGCACAGGGAGTTTGTTATACTTGTTGCAACCATATATGAGAAATAAATAGCAGATAGCTGAATTGCTGCTGAGTTATTATGATGGGCAGTCCCAAAGACGTAGTGAAAATGCTGCGTGTTGTACTAGCCACCACCATAGAAATGCAGGTGTTTATGGGAATTTTCAAACAATGTATAGAATATACCAATCTACCCTCCTAAAAAATAGTTCTCTAGATATGAAAGTAAACACTAATCAGTGGAAGAAACTTAATAACCTTAACTTTATAGTCATTCCTTTGCTGTCATAAAAAAATTGTCAAAGAAGTTGTTTCAAAGAAATTTCATAATAATGAGTTCTCAAATTAACAGGAATATTACTGTTCTAATAAAGTTCAGTCATATTTGAAGTAAATGACAGAAGTAAATAAACAAAATAAATTTTCAAAGCCTATACATCATATTACTATATCATTTATTTGCCTGCTTGCACTATTCAGAAATATGAAAAGGGTGCAGAATTTGCTCTGTGTAGCTTTGAAAAGTCCTCATAATTCCCCATTAAAAATAACAACTGTGTTGGGAATGGGAGAGTTGTCGCTGTTGTGAGGTAGATCTTTTTTATTGCCAGACAATCTAACTAAAAAAACCCACTCCCTAGCCTCCGACAGAACTACTTGATGCATAATAACATAGTATTATTTTGTAGCTTTTGGGGACATTAGAACTATTAAAATGGAGCAGTTTAATACACTATTATTGTTCACTTCAGAAGTAGCATCCAGCTGCCAAAATGTTGCCTTTCTTTTCCTTAAGGCTCTCTTAAGTGACTTTTAGCCACTGCCCCACACTGGATTTGTAGCCTAACACCATTCTTTGTCAGGCATTTAGGGAAGACACTCATCTTCTAAAGATTTCCTGAGTGGGTTGCTCACAATGGCAGCCTTTTGGGAGGGTTTCTTTATGGACTCACCTTGTGCTCACATCTCCCTTTTGGAATCCAAGATTTTTGTTAGGTACTCTGTAAATTGCCTCAACTGATTTATTATCCACAGATGATAACATTTTCTTCAATATTTTTCTGCCTCAGTAGTTCCTTTCTGCCCCATGTGGGTTAGGCACACTGTTTTCCTACACTCCAAATAGAGAAAACAGACAAAACTGTGGAGGAAGAAAGCATTATCCCTAATTTGTAGAAGCAAAATTGCATGACCTTGACAAAAAGTAGATAGCAGAGCCAAGAATTGATCCCAGATGTTTCGTAAAATAAGACCATCTTGATCCATACAATGGTTGGATTTATTGTAAGAACAAGGAGTAGAAAAATTCATATATTCTAAAATAAACCTACAAATCAATGTTGATGAGGAGGGATGTGCTCCAAGTAGAATCCAGATTCAGAAGTATTTAGTGTCAGCCCTGGTTTGTGCATTGGAAAAAGTCTCTCTTGAACCTTCATTCCATTCTACTACCAACCATACCTGCTTTTAGACATCTTTCTGAAACATCTCTCATTCTGGAATGCTATCATGTATTTTCTTGACTTAAGAACAGATTTAGCAGATACATACCTAATATTCTTTCTGATTAACACCTTCTAGAAAAAATAACTTTATAATACTTCATTTGGTAAAAATGGAACTTTCTTTTGCTGCCACCTTGTGGGTCTCTCACTACTTTTAAGTACAGTGATTTTTAAAAATTTGTTAAAGAATTAAAATATTTCAAGTTCTCCTCTGAATACATGAACAGGCATTTTCTGTGTAGGAGATGCAAAATACCCATTCCAGCCTTATTGTACCCTCAAAATAACTGCTAAATCACATCACGTGCTGAGCCCTCTTTGCCTGTCATACTTACCCTGAAGAACATGAAACAGCATCTTACAGTTTACAAATCTGTGTGGAATTTTTCCAGACTTTTTTCTTCTTCTGTTACCTCTTACTCACTTCTGTAACACCATCTTTCCTTCCCTAACTGCTAAAATTACATATAAGAGGTTTTTTTATCCTGGAGTGAATACTAGCTGCAGCCTTTCTTAAAAAAGAGAAAAACAGACCAGTGTAGACCTTGGTAGAAGTTGTCAAAGTTGTCAATTTAACTTTTTTCTCTGCTCTGATCTCAAGGTCGCAGCCTTCTGATTATTTTTACTGTCTTAGAAGAACAGCATTTGCATAAGGAGAAAAATAGCGTTATTATGTTTTTCATTTAGAGAAAAAAAAAAGCCCACCCTCAAAAACAGTTGTTTGTTTGTTCATTAGCTGATCTGGGAATGAGCCAGTTTCTATTTTAATCAACCTCAGATACCACTCTTTCGAAACAAGCCGATCTGACGCGTCTTCCAGGCAATTCTTCCACATCTGGCCAAGCAGCAGCGCAGCATCGATACCTGTCTCTGTGTTGAAAGGGTTGGTCAGTCAGGTCATGGGAACCTGAACTTAAGTATTTTAGTCAAGTTGCTAACGGGCTTCTGGAGCTTAGTTCCTGGGGTTGCAATGAAAGTTGGTGGGAAAACATCAGAAGAGCTGGGTGTTTGCATTTTATGTTGTGTCTATGGAATAAAAACTTCATATCCACTATGATAGGTGTCCTAAGGCTCATCTGGTTTCAGTAACTCTCTCCCCTTACAAATTTTACATCTTGCCTTTAAGCTGTCACACTTAAAAGACTACCATCATTTAAAAGAGGCATCAGCTAACAATACGTGAGAAAATCAAAGGCAAACACTCGGTGGTTTTATCTGTATATCATAAAAAATAGAAAGAAGTCTCCAACTCCAAAGGTTTGAAGTGCATGACGGCACCTTTACTCAGTTCTGGCCCGTGGTGTTTTGCATACTCAGCAATAAGCCACCTCTTGCTGTCCCCCTTCAGTGAGCAATTTTGCGTGTGTAAAGAGGCTGTGCTGTGCTTACCCAGCGTAAGAACAATTGGAACTTGATAATATGTCATATAAAATCTGTGGCTACTGGTGATTTTTAATTTTCCTGCCTGCTAAGTGAGTTGTTTTCCTTTTGCTGGATTTGGTTTTCTCTGATGTTGCTTGTTTTTTCTCTGTATAAATTTTGCAGACCTATTCCATAACCCTCTGGCAGAAGACCGAGACTACCGGCTTTACGTGATATACTGCCTTCCCTCAGTGCAGCTCCTTGACAGGAAGTGTAAGGATTGCTTTCCTCTTTTCACAAAGCATTGGCGGTTGCTTTTAGTTTTAATCAGTTTGGAAAACAGGTGAATTAATGTTGCCTGTTCTTTTACATGCATTTGTTGATTTAGCAAAATATTTAATGAACAGACACCCATTTTTTTTTGCCAGATTTGTCAAGCAAATAGAGTTTGCATGGCATAAACAGTTTACTTTGCCAAAAGTTCTTGATTTTGGTCTTTTTTAAATTGTATATGTTTATCTTGTATCTTGGTCTTGGGTAAGACAGGTAAAAGCCTGTGCTCAGAAACATGTACCTACATTTGCTCATTCGAAGCACTGAATGGTGAGTATTCATATGGTGAGCATGTTTACGTAGATATGGCTAGTATCCTCAGCTATCTGCGTGTTTCTCTATAGTTTAAATATGGATATGAGCCTTTCTTGATGAGGTACATGCTGACCAAGCTTTCAAACAGAATGTTTCATTTTGCACTGGTACCTCCAGTCTCTTGACTGTTTGGGTTTGTGTTACCTTTGTGCTTAGCACGTCTGCCAGGCTGTTTTATTAACAATCATTTTTGTCTAGGGAGTGAGTGATGACTGAAGCTTAATGTGCTGGAAAATACGTGTTGCATTTACAGGTCTAGAAACACTTCCGTAAAACTTCGTGAATTTCATCTCCTAAATACAGTTATACTGCAATCAGTCCTGGATTAAGACTTGGGGCATTAATTTTTATCAAGCTGTAGTCTGAACTTTCTATTTAGTGAACTATTTCTCTAGCATTACAAAGCTTCATCACCATCTGTGGAACATTACCCCGGCGTAGTCCTGGCTGTCTCCTCTGCGCGAGACGTGTGCTCACGCTTCTGTTACCTCCAGGCAGGACTACTGCAGTTCCTTCCTAATTGGTCCCCGAGACACTGTGACTTAAAAACTTCCCTGAATTCAAAATGCTTCTCCCAGACTTAATTACTTGTTCTAAACCTTTCGCTCACTTCTGTTCCGTAGCCAAAGCACTAGCTCAGTACGCAGCTCGTAGCACTGAAGTTAAAATCCCCTATTTGAATTAGCAGTCTCAAACTTTGTTTAAAATTTAAAGTTATTTTTTAATTAAAGTGCAAAGCAGGAAAATTTGAAGCTATTCTTTTGATTGCACTCCTGCAGTTTTCTCTGTAATTGAGCGATGGGAATTGAACTGGCCTTGAACCAGGACTCGTTTTTGCTATTCGTAAAGAAGCTGCCAAATCTTTACTGACTTCTGCAGTAGATCTCATTTCAGTGGTATCAAAACTCTTACTTTCTAGTTTCTTGGTTTAAAACTTCTGATCCTACTGCACTCAACAGACAGGGCTTCACCCTAAAGCCTTAGGAAGTATCACTCCGTGTTCCCATTTTGAGTTGTTGTGAAATTATGCAGATTTACACTGCTGCTGTTACAAAACTCTGCACCAAAAAAAAAGTGGATCACCTTCATCAAGATGATCTTTAAGGTCCCTTCCAACTCTAACCATTCCATGATTCTATGATTCTGCGTGCGGATAAATAATACCAGCCTTTTCAGTTGGTAGAAAAAACAATGCTTTTATATCCCTTTTAACAGTAGTTACACAAAAAGAAAGGGAGTCAGCGCTTCATCATTGCAACCGCGACAGGTCTCGTCTCGTGCGTTCAATAGCTTTTGGAAAAAGAGTAAAGACATCCCTGGAAACTACAGCAGGAGCCAGCAGGTGCACTCAACCAGCCAGAAGACTGGTAATGCCCTCAGGTATTTATCATAATGTAAGGAAAAACATACTTTTTTTTAAGTGATTTGAATTAGAAAAAGTTATTTTCATTCATCTAAGAAAAGTTATTGGTATTAGTAATAAAATATATACGTGAACTCAACCAAATTGCTTTGTAAAGTAAGTGGTAGTAGCAGCAACAGGCAACAAAGGTATCCTTCTACTAAGAGTATTGTGGCAAATAAGTTCTAGCCACTTCCTGTAGTTACAGAATCGTCTTTAAAGATAGCTGAACAAACAAAATTTCATTTTTTTCAATATATGCCTTATGAGTGTTTAGTTTTACTTTAATTTCATTCAAAACATCTCAGTACACTTCTAGGCTGGGCCTTAGACAGTGATCAGCATCATAGAGTTTTGATGCCCTCTAGTGCTTTTATAAAACAATCTCTTGAAAAAAGCATTTTCTTCTAAATAGCATTTTAAATTTTACACATCTTGCCTAGTTTTGTAAGCAGGTTCTTTTTTATGCTTTCCAAGCTGAGCACATTTTAATGATGTCTTATAATAGCATATAAAGTAATTTTTAGAGTTCTTACAACACTCGGATCTGGAAGACGGCATGATCCTGGCGCAAGAAGGCAGGTGAATACCACCTGGTACCTTCTGACTCGTGCTGTGTGACAATCCAGAACAAGCCTTGGAATGCCACCCAATAAAAACAGTATTGTGCATAGATGACTGAAATGGTGGCATTTGAAAGAGTAGTGTTGATGAGGTTTGAAATGAAGTTTGGTATTTAATAAAATACCTGCAATTCTTTTTTTTTTTTAATGTATATACGACAATAGTAAACCTGAAGGGAGTGCATTTAACCATAATTTTGAAAATGTTGGGAAAAAAAGAATAAGTTAATCATATTTAATACTTTATTTGGTTTGCTCATAATTATCAAAGTAGGCATACAATTGTGTTTATCTCTGCCATACAATCATTCACATGTATAGACAGTGGCATCATTTTTCTGTGAAAGAAAAAAATACATGGAAATGTACATGTATGGGAAATGAAATACATGAACTACATAAACTTAAAAAAACCCGAAACAACAATAGATACTTTTTTCTTAAAACATAACTTAATGAAAGATGATCTTGAACATTTCAAATAATCTGGTGGTTTTCTGTTCATTTGAACAAGTAATTTCAGGTTGGGGCGGTAATCCTCAGCTAATCAAAATGCTGTACAGCCTTTAATGGTTTAATTTCAACTTTTTGTTACAGGTTGTGAATTTGGAAATCACACAAATAGGTAAGTAATTTTTTGGATTTTGTCTTTCTTTTGCATCTCTGAAGCGTTTACTTAATTTCCTTTTCTCATGCCTAAGAAGTACCTGAACCAGAGAAAACATCCAGTAAAGAGGAGCTTTTGAAAAAAATTCTGATCTTTGTATTTAACGTAGTTGCAAGTCTGTGCTGTTGTGATGAGACAAACTACCCGCTGCTGTCTGAAATGTGATACTGAAAAGTATTCCCCATTTGGAAATGGGCATATAAAAATGCTATTTATTTGTAACATCAAATACAGATCACTAGAAAAAGCACACTTTAAGTATTAGAGCATCAGAATAGCCGTTCTGTGTTATGGCCCTGCCCGGCTGTTCACAAATACATACTCTGAAAAATATTATGACTTGTAGAATGGAACTTTTTTAGTCTGTACTTGATGTTAGTTTTATTCTGTTTAGTTTCAAAATCATAGAAATAAATGAAAAACTTATCTCCGTTATCTCGGTGTCTGGATTGAGGCAGCATAAAGGTTGCATTTTAACGTGATGACATTTTTAGATGCTATCTCTATAAGAGTAAATTTACAAACTTCAGATATCAGGCTTGGTTTTACTTTGTGCCTTTACATGGGAATATATTTGAAATTTTTATTAAAGAAAATAATAAAAGCCAACACAGGATGATATCCTTTAACAATGTGATTTTATGTAGGTACTCACTTTGAGTACAGCTCTTAAAATACAGCTAGTTTTTGTTTAAAATGAATTCTTACCTGCTTTCGGTGGAGTTGGCTTTTCTCGGTGGATGTCCTCTCCATCTCGTGTCGGTGAAATGGAAAACAGTCCCGTGGTTTGTATTAGGTGTGTGTTGCTACAGGTACATCTTTATGAAATAAGTTCCTACAAGATCTTATACTTTTAACTCCGACAATATCACGTCGGAGTTAAAAGATTTGGGTCTAACACGAAGTCCTTGTTAATTCTGCATCCATGTTGTGACTCTCCCACTTTCTCCCGGCTCCCATTTTCCCCCAGTCTCCCAGACTGCAGGATACGTGAACAACACGAGCTCCCAGTGCTGGGGATTCAGAGCTCAGAGGCGGGATGTTGGCGTGTTGAAATAAATGCGCATTTGCATTAATGGGTATCATATCACTCTGAAATCATAACATTAGTTTTATGGTCTCCATTGAATCAGAGCATTAAAAGTATAACAATAATATCTTTTGAGGGGAAAAAAAGCAGTGAGAACAAAAAAAACATTCTAAAATCTACTGTAAATGTATTTTAAATAATTTATGCCATGAATTTTTTTCATTAGGATGCTGTGATTCTGACCTTTTGTCATTTTGTTTTGCTTTCTTGAATTTGTTAACAGAAGGAAGCCTTCCAATATTTCAAAGTCCCTGCTGTTAGTGTCATTAAGACTTCTAACTTCCCTTCCTGCAGAGTGGGTCCAGTAAATTACCTCTGAAGTAGTTTGGGAACAGTCAGATAAGGCGCGTTGGCTTTGTTCTCTTCGCAGGGTACCGTTTGAGAACCCCGAAGATGCCGTTTTTCTACGGGCAATGGCACGATCTCTAATGGAGTTTTCTTCTGTTGACTGGAACAAAGTCCCCACCTGCCAAGAAAGACGGCTTGAAAACAAAGCGGAAGAACCCTGTGAGAAGCTGACAATCCAATTTAGATGAGAGATTTCTTCCCTGAGAAAAATAAAAACCATTCCCCTCTCTAGTGTGAAGATAAGCCTCTTATATAAGTTAATATCTCTATAAAACAAGTACACTAAAACATGCATCTAATTAAATGAACTTCCAGCAAAAAAAAATCAGCGTAACGTTGTTTTTATCATCAGATGTGTAATATGGAGAGTGAAGACATTAAGACAGCAAATGATAAATAGTGGCAGTGTTACAACACAAGCTGCTTGGGATGCAACTCGTACTGTACTTTTGATATCAGAAATTATTAAGGCTAAACAGCAGGTTAATTTTTAAGAAACTAAATATAAATAATTTCATTCCTTTGAGTTTCTACTGGAGACTTAGACTTGGTGTTTTCACTAGCAGTAATTTGTCTTCCTCCCTCAAAATAGAGATAGGAGAAAGCAACCATTAAGCTTTTCTCATTTCCGAGAGGGATTAAAGTTTCCATTTGCTAATTTGCATGCTCCATGCTCCCTATGGCAGTGTTTGCTGTTGGTTCCCATTGTAGTGTGTAAATGTTGGATGTCATCCGACCAGCCACGAGACAGGAGAACCACCACCATGTCCACTTCACTTAAAGGCGGTGCTTTCCATGCACTCACTCAACCATTTGAGCTTTGTCAAAAGGTTTAAGTCTGCTTTAGAGCCATTAGTGAAAAAAGGAGTAACGTTAGCTATTTATATGAAAAGTAATACTCAAATTACAAAGGCAATTTCAAATTTTGCCAACACTTCACTTGAAGAAAAACCTTCAAAATCTATCTGTGTCAAAAATCTGAAGTGATTGGCACACGCAACATTTAGCTCGCTAGATCTGCTCAGATGGTTTTAGAAGATGTTCTTCATTCAATCAGATCTGCCAAGGGGAAGAAAACAGTGGAGGAGAGAGTAGATACGAAACAACACTTAGCCTGAAAGTGAACGAGGGGGCAGGACGTGTGACGGAGCAGCCTGGACGGATTCACAGCTGCCACGTTCTTACGTCCTGCAAACCAGCTGAGGAAGCGAGAACTCCATTTTTGCTAGTGGAGGGGAAAATCACACACCCTTGAAGGTACAAAAGTGTGTCTGTTGGCTTTGCCCCCCACCGCTGGCTGGTCACTTAAAGCCTTGACAAGGAATCACTCGGTTGCACATGAACTTTCCTTCTGCTTTAAGTTCCTTCTGAGTAACGTTAACAGATGCAATGAACAAGAATTGCCACTCAGTTCGGTTCTTTTAAAAAACTTCCCTTTATTCTTCACAATTGATTCATCTCATCCTTGAACTGAAGAGACAGGTACATTCCCTGCACGGGTGTGTTTACGTATCCTCACTCTTACAGTTTGCAGAATATTAAACAAAAACCTTCAATATATTAAATAGTAAAAAATTAATAGCATTTTTCCTCTGCTTTGAGGATGGTCCTTATTCCTCTAAGTTGAAGGACATTGCCATGTTCAAAACACTAGTTATTCATCCAACAATTAGAGAATCTCAAATTTTGTTATGCAGCAGGAGATGTTTCCGGTTGTGTCGTTCCCGTGGATTTCCCGAGACACAGCAGTTAATCCGAGTGAAAACAGCACAGTTAAGGGAAGCTATTTTCTAGGTGCGGTATTTAGTTGAAATCCCAGTTGTATCATACATTGATACAGGAATTTTCCCGCATAATTCACTGTGACCAGATTCGGCATGAGCAATATTAAGCATCATTTTTGTTTATGAAATAATTCATAAGCAACATTCCACTGTGCTCTAAGGCATCTTTACCTGAAAGCTGAGATTTAGAAGCTGTTACTCTTGTCAGTCAAAACATTTTACATCATTCTGGTCTTCCCTTCATTAGACTTTGACAAAACTTGGAATATTTTTGACCAAAGCAATAGTGAAATAATTCTGTTGAAACACACATTTCACAGTCGGCTTGAGACATCTAAAACAGCAGTATCATTTAATAAAATTGCCACAAAATAGATACTATTGTTGTGCACTCACTAGTCAGAAATATGTACAGAAATGTCATGAAAAGTTGAGAATTCAGGTGAGTATCTTCAGAAACTTAACTGCTACTGAACTCCTTCAGATAAAGGTGCATAAAACGGTGTAAAAAAGCAACTTACCAGTTGGCTTCCCAATGCCTTTAACTACAGTTCTGTGCACTTGCAGAAAAAAATATTTCAATTAGAATTAAAACAGATTTTAGGTTCTGAAAACATGATTACTGCAAGTCAAATGCTTTTTGGTTGTTTCTTTTTTCACTGTGGCAGATTAACCACAGAACTCATAGATCTTTGCTTACTGTTGGTGAGGGTACAGACGGATCTATGCCACTCTAGTTTTTTATCAGATAATAAATACACATTTTGAGAATCTACAACAGAACCTGAAGTATTTATGGACGAATTAGCCAGTATTTCATCTCGTGATGAACAGAGCCATGCTCTCCTGCAGTAGCCGTGCTGTGAGAGCTCAGGCATGGTCAGCATAAAAGAATCTCTAGGACCCTTGAGGTACAGGGACGCGGCCAGAACACTCAGTCCCTTCCTGCCCTTTTCTTACTCCTCGGAATCTTGAATTTTCTGAAGAGCGACGTCAGCTAAGCCAGCCTCGCTTCCCGCTGGGCCTTCGGGATGCGGGGCTGGTGCCTCCCTCTCTTTGGTAAATTCAGGTTCTTCCCCTCGGTCAGGAGCGTGATTTGGATCTGCTTCTTTGGTGGCATCTGGCCCAGGATCGGACTGTTCTTCACTTGGAGAACTGCCCTCTGCTGGTTGCACTTCATCTGAACAAAAGAGAAACGGCATCCTCAGTAAACCCTGAACTCATCTGCAGGCAAACATTTTTATTGCTGAAGGGCAATAAAGACTAGGAAACTTTGCATCAGTTACAAAAGCGATTAATTTCACCAAGCTTCATCAAAAAAAGCCTTAAGACACCACAGTTCTGCTTAAGCTGGCACGAGATCACTCTGAAACTAACCCTACACAAAGCTGTCAGTTATTTGTCTTTAATTTTGCCGTACTTCTTTTTAATATGTAGAGGAGCACTCGGAATGCTTTAGCTGTAGAAACCGGTATAACTCCAGCATCAAAACCCACATTTTAAAAAGTTTATAGCATTTGTAGATGGAAAGACCGGAATTCCAACAAATGCTGCAAGTATGTCTTTAAGTTACAACAAAGGTATTTCTTTCAACCTCAGCTGTTAGAGATTTTAAACCTGTTCCTGGTGTTCCTGGTGGTGCAGTTCAGGCAGCGCTGGTGTCAGCAAACAAACTAGAGATCCTAACCTTTCTTTTGCTTTTTTTCTTGTTTCTTTTTTTCTTTGGCAGCTTCTAGTTCTTGTTTCTCATGAATTTCCTTCAGGGTCTTGCAGACTTTTTTGTGGGTGAACCAGTGTATTTTCTGGCAGTTCTGGTCGCAGTACATCACCTGAAAGGTACCAGAGCTAAAAATTCATCTTCGTGTACTAAAAAATAAACAATATTCTTGCATTTTATAGCACAACCAGTTAGAGCTCTCTATGTATATTACTTAGTGGTATTTTTAAACGATGTGTAAGGTCATATGGAGTGATTCTAACCTATGTAAAACTCTATAAAGAATAGTTTATTTTGTTAACTCTGACCATACAGAAATTTTACTCTTAATTGTGAAACATACACACTTGGAATTCCAAGTACTCCTACTTGGGAATTTCAGGCATCTCTCCCAGAAATAGCTGGGCTTGCACGTTGTCAGTGCAGGACACACACATGCCGTTCCTCACACCCCTACCCAGCAAACAGTCAAGCATTCAAAATCCTCAGCACCTCAGTGGCACCAGGTTTTGTGACTCATTATAACGATGAATGGATTCTTACCATTTTACAGACGGAACATCTCTTGTCTGCTCCCTTCCCCCCGCAAGTTGTGCAGAATTCGGCATCCACAAACCCCACTTGGCCAGTAATGGCTTGTGTAAGGACAGAGAAAGCTGTAGGATCAGAACCCTGAAAGGTAAGAGAAGAGGTGGGGAGGAGATTAAAGACAACGCTGTCATGAAGAGGGACACCTAAGAGAAAACCAAACCAAACACGCACTGCAAGCTGCCAGCTGCAGCCTCACTGAAGAGGCAAGATGCAGAAGATGCAGCGAGAACATAAAAATAAATGATAGAACTTCAATTAACACCCAGAACCTAACATTTACACTTAGAAAAATTCTTGTGTATAAATTTAACTTAGTCCTTCGCTTCTGTAGAAGGGAGTGAGCAATAGGACGAGGGGTAACGGTTTTAAACTAAAACGGGAGATTTAGATTAGATCTCAGGAAGAAATCCTTTCCTGTGAGGGTGGTGAGACACTGGCCCAGGTTGCCCAGAGAAGCTGTGGTTGCCCCATCCCTGGAGGGGTTCAAGGCCAGGCTGGATGGGGCTTTGA
>JAOXNO010000013.1:30643464-30669721 GCA_028565335.1 Limnodromus scolopaceus
GTGTCCCTGCCCAGGGCAGGGGGTGGCACTGGATGATCTTTAAGGTCCCTTCCAACCCAAACCATTCTGTGATTCTACGATTTTTCACTCTGTAAATTATTAGTAATACTAGTAATGAACTCAGTGTTCTTTACACACTGTCACCCGCCTGTAGATCACATGCAGCAGGTCTCTGCAAATGGGTCTCTGTGCTGGCCCACGGAACGACACTTTGCTTGTCACTGAAATATTTTGTGCTCAGCACGTTCAGATCCCACAGCCCAAACAGCCACAACTCACAACCGCCAAAACAATTCTTTGCATGTTACCATTTACATGTATAATCTGCAGTATCTTCCCCATGCAGTACAAGCAGGAAGATGTAGTATATTTTACTGGTAACCAGAAGTTACGACTATTCTTTTGGACAACGATGTAAACATTAGAGGAAAAAAAATCCCAAGTTGCTCCGGCACTAAGTAAATCCTTAAACTGTAGGACTGCCATGGAACGTGTGTGATCACAACCCACGACAGCACTGAGATGCCCAGACCGAATTTGCCTTCTAGACAATTAAAAATGTATAGCAGCTGCTCCTTCCCGGTTCGGCGTAACGGAGAGAAATCCAGTGCAAGCAACTCTACTCCTGTAAAGGGAGACGGCGGAAAAGACTGCAAGGGACGGGAGGGAAAGCGTTTACTCTAAAGCAAGGCTTAATGCATCACCATGGCTTGTGTTTGTTTTTCTGGCTCAGAGAAGCAGCAGGGATGGCATTAAGCCTCGGGAGGCTTTAGGAGACTGGAGCCACTTAAGATGGAGGCTATTTTTAATTCACTCAGCGTAATCCAAACACATCACTAAACTGTTCCACTTCCCCAGTGTCAGTGCGTGTAACATCTAGCTCTCAGAGACCAGAGAGATCACTCTTAGTAACGAGTAACAACTCTCATGTAAGATTTATTATGAACTAATTAATAGCACTGTAACGAGGAGTGTGTTGGCAAAGATGTATGAGCAAAACCAAAGCTAGATTTTTTGACTTATAATTTTCATTTCCTGATTTAGATACACATTTTACTCTTTATTGCATCATCGTGCCTCTCTGTGATAAAAGGAGCTTCACAGAATGTTTTCCCTTTTCTGCCATCATATATTACCAACTTTCTGCGCGCACTAGAAATGCATTAAATCTAGGAAATGATTTGATACTAAATTGAATTTAGACATTGTGAAAAAAGAGCACGAAATGTGTTTCAGCTGTGTCTGAATGTACAATTTGTGAAAGCAAATTGGCAAAGAAAAATTAAATAGACATCATAGAGTAGGGAAAGAAAGCTCTGACACAGAAACAAACTGTTCCAATTGTCTTTAAAAGCTGAGGTATTTAAGCATTCATCATGGGCACAGGAAAAAACTGCTAGTTGAAGTATTTTAGAGCATTTCCCTGCAATATGTAAAATAAAATTCGAGTTTGCCAGAGAGTTCAGGGACATCCAAAAACCTTCACTTAATATAATACATTGCAGAAGCTGAGAAACAGGAGGATGGTTTAGTTTAAACTGAATTTACTACGCCAGCTGCTTAGAAAGTATTTACTTGATAGGAAAAACTTACTATTTCAACAGGAGCGATACTTCTCACAAGCTGCTGGAGCAACGTAGCTTCACAGTACGGAAACTTTCGGATGCTTTCTCGAATTAGCTTCTCTTGATACACAGGGAAACCATCTTTATCTCTCCCTTTCAAGAGACTAGATTTTTTAAAAGTCAAATAAGAAATTGCATAGTAAATGGTCAAGAGCAAATACCCAGCGTGCTGTAACTCTCCTCCTGACTCTGTCTTCTAGCAAATTATAGAGAAGAATTCAAAATTATTCGACAACTTCAAACGTAACTGTTTAAAATGCAAATGAAACTATTTTTATTCTAATGCACAGTCATTATGAAATAGAAAATAACTACATGTATGCTCTGAAACCACTACTTGCTAATTCAGCCACACAGAGACAAATAATCACCTACAGATAGACCAGCATCTGATCACGCTGAAGTAGCAAAATGCTTTGTTTTGTTTAAAAATGAGCACTGTAAAAATAAACACTGAAGAATACACATTACTTTAAAATACAAATTCTGCTTTACAAATTCTGCTTTACTTCTGTTTAATAACGTGTTCTAGCCCTGATGCTTCTGTATTTATCTGGTTGGCTCCTACTGTTTTATATGGATCGCTGATGAACTGTTTGATCTCAGTATGTGAAAGCTGACTGCGTCATTTGTTTTCAGCACCGCACAGAAATCTGCTGAGGTCTCTGGGGCATGCGATCCTTCTAAGAGCCAGGCCATTAACTGATACATAAGATCAGGCAGCTGGTTTGGTAACTCCGAGGAGGTTCTGAAGATCTAAGTGATTTAAGAGTCCAAGTCTCATCCAGAGCCAGGGGGGATTTGCAGCTCTTGGTTGCTTAAGCGTTTTGGAAAAAAAACCTCTCCCCCGTCTGACTGCTGAAGAGTAAAATAGAAACATTCCCAGATGATCCATACTGGACATTGAGAAATCCTTTTTTCAAGCCTCTCACTCCCCTTTTTCTCCACTACATGCTGTTCTCTGCCGCTCCGTGGTGTGTGTGTGAGACTGCAGCTGGGCACAGCCTTTATCCCAGACAATCCAATCTGTTGTTACGGTTGGCTTTCTCTGGTACCTGTGAAGCTGCTTCAGGCCTCTCGGTAGAAATACGTACCTTTTGATAAATCCATCCAGTTTATCCTCGCGCTCCTTTAAGAACGTAATACATTTCTGGAAGATGCAACTGATGTAGTGCATTTTCATAGCAAGTACTTCATTCATATCTTTCTGCTTCATACATTTCTCACAAATCAGATCCAGAACCCTGTAACATTTCTGCAGCGCTTCTACTTCGGCCAACAGAGGGTTCTCTTTTACCAGCAACACAATCTATGAGAAAGAGTGAAGAAAATGTAATCTAATTAGGAACTAATATTTTTTCAACTTGTGCATTAGCATTAAAGGTTGCATAGCTCATTGCAGCCAAATCTCAGTGCAGTTTCTAATATTATTCTACTTCCACCTTGTGCAGCCTTCCCCTTCCTTTTTCAGTCACTATTTAGTATTACTATTTAGTAGACTGTAATTGAGAGTGCCCATAAAAGAAATGTTCCAAATTAAGACCAGTATTGAAAATATTACGGATTTTTCCAGAATAAGAATCTGATGAATCAAAACTATTTCAAAAGAAACAGTTACAGAAACTACCATAGGCTGTCCTAAAATCCCTTTCCTTTTGAACACCTCAACCAAACTGGACTTGTATGATTTAAGCAGTTTCACAGAACACATTGACCTCACGTGCTCTTGAAGCACTTCAGGTAGACCAATAAAGCACCGAATTAACCACTTGAGAAGGAAACTGCATATTCTACTCACTAACTTATCTGCCAGCGGTGCATTACCGTGTGTGTGTGCTGCAGGTACCTGGCTGGCAGCTGCTGACAAACTCCTGACTTTGAATGGCAAACCCAAGGAACCCATCTTTGAATTTAGGTGTATTAATTGCACTGAACTACCCTGGAAGAGCAAACCATAGAACACATTATTTTCAGCAAATACAGTGGGAAGTAAAAATAAACATCTTTCTCCCATACTTTCAGAACCAGCAGTAGTAGATGTTACTATGGTGAACCAGGGATGGAGGCAGGAAGATACGTGCTGAGACAAGCAGCGAGGGAACAACGAGATTTTGTTAAGATGGGAAATCGTTTTACGTTTTCACTTCAAGGGGGGGAAAAGAGAAAAGCCAAAACCAAAAGCTATTTATGGCTACTGATGCGAAAAATAAGAACCTCTCCACTTAGAGGTGTTAGTTCAAGAACGCGCTGTGTCTATAAACGCTGAAATAGCTTCATTTTTGAGTCGTGTCTAAATGCTGAGCCCAGTTCTTTCTCATTTTCAGATGCATCTGAATGAACTGGTAATGCTTTTGATCTCAGTTGGACTCTGAAGGGCTGAACACTTTGTGACATGAAGAAACAGTTCCCATGCCAACATATACAATATACATATTACTCCACCTTAACAGGATGCATGTTAGTTGTAGTAATAATTTTATGTAGAGGCCCAGCTAATTTTACTGGCAGTTTTGGTTCTTTGTCTAAGCCTTGTGGTTTGGTGTAGTAGTCCAGCCTTTCACGTGGGAAGAAGTTGTTGATGACAGTCACACAGTCATGTTGACCTACAGGCACACAAGAAAAAAAAAAAAATCACATGAAATGAATAGTAACATGAAATGAAATAGTGACAAAACAACAACAACAAAAAAGACCTAAACCCAAATCAAACATAAGCAATACAGGTGAGAATTACCCAGGCAGAAGCTGAGCACGATATGCTTTGCCATTCTTTTACGTTCCATAGCTGTAACTTACTGACTCCCAGCAGGGAATGACTTCCTGAAATTCCATTTTGGGAACTCTATGCCCTTCCCACGTCCTCTTTCCCTGCTAAGCCAAAACTACGAGAATGAGTATTTCTCCCCAAACTTATGCTACACCAGTAGCATCACACTGGGGTTGAATTTTCTCAGGAAAAGTTCTCTCCACACTGTACTTTCAAAAATTAATGGCATTTGTGTTGAGACTTGTTAGTTTTCAGACCTGAAGCACATCCTACTTTATCAACCCAATGCAGGAGAAATGACAAGAACAGAACGTGCTTAAAATTTACCAAAAAAAAGGACTGTGATGAAAGTAAAAAGATGAGAGAAGTTATACCCTCTTCTTGTTTGCTGTATCTGACAAGATGATGGATTACTTGGCTGAAGGGAAAGTAAAATTTAGCTTCTCTAGTTCAAGACCACATTCTTTAAATTGATTGATTTGTCTTGGCACTGATCCTGTGAATCGGTAGAAGACGACAGAGCCAACCAAATTCCAGCATTTAAAACCCTCCACTGTTTCAGAAGAGACTGTTCTAAGCTAATGGAGCACAGCGTAAGACAAATGACAGGGGAAGAAGTATCCTCACTTCCCACACACAGACAGATGAATTAGTGTTGATTGGACAGAGAATAAAAAAGAACAGGAACGGATTCCAACGTTCAGACTTTTACAGAGCAGCATATCTCAGTATGCCTGAAAATATTTATTCATTCTCGGTGACGTGATGAGATTTTAAACACGAATTCTTCAAAATTATGTTGGAGATAACATTCCCCATTCGCTATTGACTGAATTCAGCATCACACTGGAAAAGACTCTCCAAATCCAAAGTGTAAATAATGGGAGTGGACTTCTCTGACATGTTAAGTGAGTAGGGTTTTGCTGCTGGAACCTCCAGTGAGTAATGTCAATTTTTTCCTCTTTAAAAGACCAGAATGAGATATGATTGAAATTGAAACTGCACCAACTCACTATTCGAGGAAGTAAATCTAAATGCCAAGGTAGGCTCTGGAATCCAGAACACCTGATGGACTTGCGAGAGAGTTCTCAGACACTTAAATAATACAACAAGGTTGTGCTGAAGCAAAAATACAGGTCTCATTTCTGGCTGTCGGGAAGGTCATATGGACAGCAACAGCCGAGTCATTAAAATGACTCCACTTTTTCTGTTAATATTTTATCACACGTCCTTGCTAGAAGTGGAGAAAAAAATGGTATATTTGGGAACATTAATCCAGGAATCTCCCAGCACTTTCAATATGGGTTAAGGATGAAAAAGGGTTTAGAAAAGAAAACGACAACAAAAAGAAACGTAACAGCATAAAAATGCCCTTTTCTTCTCAGGATCAGACATACTGGAATGACAAATCTTTTCTCTTGTTCTAGTCAGGTTCGGGTCAGTCAGTAGCAGGAAAAAAAAAGCTGAACAACTGTGTCAGTTCAGAACAGGTCATTAAATAATGTTTCTCCGATAAAGAAACAAACGTTTTACTTCTTTAGGAATTTAGAAAATGGTAATAGACTTTCACCTTACCCACGAAAGCAGCCATCTGAGCTGCTGTCCTTCCCACGGAGTTGACAACATCAGTCTCTGCTCCAGCCTCTAACATCATCCAGGTGATTTCTTTGTTCCCTGAATTTGGGGGGAAGATTCGGGGAATGAGAGAGAACAAACCACGACTTGTAATTCTTTATGTGAGCGAATTTCTTAAAGCCCAGGAATAACACTGAGGGAAATGAATGTTCTTCATGTTATTATTTTAAGAATGGATTGAGAGAAAGGCACAGTGCTGCCTCCTTATTTATGGTTCCAGAGGATCAAATCAAATAAAAACTAAACCCAGGCAGGGTATAACCCTGCTCTCTGTAATGTACATTAAGCTCCCTGTGGAGCTTATGAGAGTCAAATACATATAACTAGAGCTTGGTCCCTCTGGACAGCAAT
The DNA here is from genome assembly GCA_028565335.1 of Limnodromus scolopaceus. Classification (NCBI taxonomy): domain Eukaryota; kingdom Metazoa; phylum Chordata; class Aves; order Charadriiformes; family Scolopacidae; genus Limnodromus; species Limnodromus scolopaceus. The sequence goes on from JAOXNO010000013.1 coordinate 30,649,843, forward strand.
ATAGAAGCAAATTCTACTAATCTAGTTTGACAGTTCAACTACAACATTTGCTATTCTAAGAAGAAAAACAAATCCAGCGCTATTATGTAGCAGGAGCACAAGAGAAGGGAACAGATTGTTCCTTGCTCCACAGCGGGAACTGGGTGTTCAGACTGGGCTAAATACCAACTAAAATGAAGCTAAAATTTGATGGGAAGATTAGATGACTTAATTGGTGCCCTTCAGAGACTAATAAGGACACTTGTCACCACTCGTGCTGGTTCTGCTTTCAAAGCTATTCTTACTTTAACGGTTTTTGTGCATATGCTGAGTACAGAAAAGTGAATATAAAAAAAGAGAAGGGGTTGGTGGATGGAAGCGAATGTTTCTGATTCAGGAACGAAGGCGTTGTGTCAGTGGTGCTCTGTACCTTTTGCGCTCACAGATAACAGACCTTAAAGTTAACATTCAAAAGCGTTTGAACCCGCGACGACAGGTTAAAAGCTCAGCTGTGAGAAAATGGTAAAAATTCCAGCATTTTCCATAAAGCTGCAGTCATTTAACAGCCTCTAAGAGTTTGTTCCCATCTGTGTGCTGTAGCTCCGACATTGCTCAATGACACACAAAGTTGAAATTTCCCTAATCTTTTTACCAAAGTTTTAGCAGAAAAGCAACCTGATGCTCCAGTTCAGATTCACAGACACACATATGCCCTTCTTTTTTATACTTATGGTGAAAGAAGGCAGAATTTAAACTCTCCATACTATGAAATCTTACTTCCCTAGAATCTCCTTTTTGGGAAGACATAAGTGATCCAGTAAAGAAGATATAAATATTTATATATTAAATATATTAAAATAACCTAATATTTAAATATAGTATATTAAAATAACCTAATATTCCCAAACCTAATATTTTCCCCAAAGGAAACAATGTTTTTATGTAGTGTCTTTTTCTCACTCAAGGAAGTAATTGTTTGCTTCATCTGGAAAAAAAAAGGCAAGAGGAAAGCTGCAAACCACCACTTGAGAGAGGCGAATATATATACAGCTATAAGCACTCTCACAAAAAAAAATAAATCTATCAACAGAGGGAAAATAAACGTGAGAAAAAAATGTTTTTAAAACTTACTAAATACATTTTTAAATGCCTACAAGATAATTGCAAAAATAATGTAGGAGAAAGGCAAAATTTGCAATAGTACTAAATTAATTTTACAAGCCTCAAATATTACTAAAAGCTACTGATTTGTAGTCCTAAAAAAGGTAGTTTGGTGCAGCATCTTTTCAGTGTAACACAGTATAATTAAACAGAACGTATCCCACTGCACAGGAAAACTGTCACAGAAGAGGGAATTTTGAGATCTGTAACAAACAGGGCAAAGTACAGGACTATATGCCTCAAAATGATGAACAAAATCAATTTTTGTATGGAAAAAGATCTCAAGCCTGAACTGTAGCTCTCCTGTTCCACTGTCCTGATGATTCTACTGGTCATGACACATTCGCATGGTTCACGTAAGTAAGAGTAAACCTGAATAATAAAAAGGTGTTGACGTTTTCCTTTAAAAAATTTAATTCATGGCAGGTTGTACCCATCATCAATGCCAGAAAAATCAACGAAGTCAGTTTAGTAAAGAGGTTACCTGAAAGTCCAGCGAACATCAAGGCGGTGTATCCGTGCTCGTGCTCGTTGCAGTTAACGTCAGCGCCATGTCGCAAGAGCAGCCTGCACATCTCTGTCTTCCCTTTGTAGGCTGCGTGCATCAGGGGGGTCATGCCATGCTAACGGAAGACAGAGGAAGGAAGCAGCATGCAATTAAGGATTAGTTATAGCTCTTCATCTTCATACCGCTGATAACTTCTACTTGGACACGCATATTCAGCGTAACGACCAAAGCCTCACATAATATTCAAGTTAGCAACGATAAAAAAAGCTCACAGAATCTTCAGGAAAATATATATGTGGTTACCAACATGCAGTAGATTTTCCGTTCCCCTGTCACTTCTGATTATGCTGTGCTGTATACTTGAAAATAGACCAGTGCTGAAGAGATGAAAACCATTTACTGCCCATTTGTCACTGGCCTTTTGTATAAGACGTTAAAGACAGCTAATGCTTCTACTAGCTGGAAAAGCTTATTTTAGAAAATACGTTATGTTCCTAAGTTATTTCTTTTCTCAACCTGCATTATATGATAAACAACAAGAAAATTAGGAATAGGCTCTTGGTTTTGCCATTGCAAAGATTTGCAGTTGGTGAAACCCATTTTGCTCATTTTTATTCATGGTTATCGGTAATTGTGCTATTCTCCTCTCTCCCATTTATCCACCCTTTTGGTGTCGCGTCTGTGATGTTGTATCAGGCAGAGCTCCAAAAGCCCCTGTGAAGATGCACAGCTCTAACTAGATTCAAACAGCCCCACAGTCTCAAACCTTGCCTTTTGATAAACAGAACCAGTACAAAATGGATTTGGCTCCAGCAAGGGAGGCACTGAGTTTTTATCAGTCGCACTGGTGTAATTATAAATTCAAACCTGGGCAAAGGCATGGGGAAATTTTCAGGACTTGGGGGGAGCTGTTGGTGTAGGGTCTGTCCCTCTCACAGGGCAGGGAGAAGCACAACTCTAAGAAAATTGCATGACACTCCGCTTGGAGAATTTGATGTGCTTTTTCCAATATGCTGCTTATTTTCCCTTAACATCCAGTCAGGATTCACGTTATCATCCAAGACACAGTAATTGCCCAAGAACATTCTCTAACGCTGAATACAAGGGATTGTGCTTTAGTTTGTCCCCAAAGGAAATCAAAATGGCATTTTCTTCCTTTTTTTGCAGGTTAAGGCTGCACGTGTGAATACGCTCACGTACACCATTCCTGCAGCTCTGTAAACACACGGTAATGGCATATTCTGAAATAATGTAATTGTCAGGATGAGCCTTAATGTATTTCTTCCTTCAATTTATGCTAGAATAAAACCCAATAGAGTTAAATTTGTCAGTATAATTTTCAAAAAATTCCTAAAGGTGAGGGCAATTGGCAAAGTTAAAATTATAACAATTTTTATGTATTATACTTTCTTTTTTCCCTATCCTAACTGAAAACAAGAAAAAAATTATTACTTGATGCATTATATTTTAGTAACCTGAGATATTTTTGTAAACCGCAGTATCAACTGCCGTAAAGGAAACAAAAGACCTGAAGAGAACACTTCACAGCACGAAACAGATTTGTCATCGGTTTTCCTAGGTTCTATTTGTGGCCCTGTAAAAGTAAGTAAAGGCTTTCTATCCTCATATATAAAATATGTTATGTTATAATATATGTTATGTTGACAGCGATTTTTATGGGCCAATCCCAGTCTGGAGTCATAGTACAGATGTGCCTCCTTTAGTTGCACAGAAAAGGGGACATGAACACAGTGAGGTTTTTGACTGGAGAAGGAACTTCAAGGAAATAATGACTTTAGGTTTGGTTCTATCTTGAATGCCAGTTGTTTCAATTAAACAATCTGTCTGAAGATTACAGGACAAAGGAAAAGGTTGGGGTTGGGGTTTTTTTTGTCATCCACTCCTCCTGGGAAACTTCTTTTAAAAGTCTTTGACTAACTTTTGAAAGTGTCAGGCTGTGGTGTGGATCTAAAAAACGTACAAAGCAGGAAACACGTGGGCAGTTGTTAGAAAAGCTGAAAAAGCTTGGTCTCCTGTCCCTATACAGAAACTGAGATGACTGAAAATGCTCTTCTCAGGCTGAACATCAAAGACAGGTCCAGCAACAGTCTGTTTTCTGGCAGATGACATTTGGATTGTCAATACAACATACTTAAAAGACTAAACTAGCAGACAGTCTATTAAGCACCCAAATGAAAGATTATTTCTTTTTCCAGCATGGAACATAGGATGAAGCATCCATTTTCTAGTAGCGATGTTAACATTCTTCTGACCAAAAATCCAGTCTTTTAACCTCATTCTCTTGTCCCTTCATCAGGGCAAGTAGAAAGCAGATCACTCTGTGCATCTTCAGCACCTGGGAGAGGCGGAGGATTCCACAGGATGCACAAAACACAAATTTATAAGGCTCAAAAACTGCAAAAACAACCTTCTGCCTACTAGGAACTATGGAGGAGTTTGCAACATTACTGTTTCTCAGCCTCCATTGACCAGAGGAATTGGGGAGTGTGGGATGCCTGGGCAACAAGAGTTGGGACACACCAAAAAAGGACCCAGACCATCTTGCATCCCTGTGCATATTTGGCAGAAAACTGGCTATACTGTGAGCATTTAACCACTCCCGCTGACTCTATGAGAAGAGACATGATGCGCCTATATTTTTAAAAGCCATTGTTTTGTGGATAACACACCGATGAAGTAGCCACATAGACCCAAGCTACTCAAGAGAAATGAGGAATCCAAGCAGTCCCAACATTTCCAGTGTTTTACACTTGTCCTGCTCACTTTACCCTTCTCCTCAACCATGGAAACTTGGCCAAGATGTGGCACACATTGGCTGGGTCACACTGGAGAGGCTCCCTCAGCAGGAACTGGAGGAGTGCACAACAACACTGCACGTGTGAATACCAGCTACCTAGATAGTGTGGGAAAGGGCTGTCAAAACCTGAGCTGAAAACTACTGTAAACATTCATGTGCTGACAGTATTAAAGCACCCACCTCTCCCTTTCCCAGCCCAGACAGGCCAGAAGAGTTGGGGTTGTTCACCCTGGAGAAGAGAAGGCTCCAGAGAGACCTTATTGCGGCCTTTCAGTACTTAAAGGGGGCCTACAGGAAAGACAGGGACAAACTTTTTAGCAGGGCCTGTTGCAATAGAACAAGGGGCAATGACTTTAAACTAAAAGAGGGTCCTGAGTGATGTGCTCTAGGTGTTCCTGCTTTAGCAGAGGAGTTGGACTAGATGATCTCTAGAGGTCCCTTCCAACTCTGACAATTCCATGATCTAGACTAGATATAAGGAAGAAATTTTTTATACTGAGGATAGTGAAACCCTGGCCCAGGCTGCCCAGAGAGGTGGTAGATCTCCCATGTCTGGAAACATTCAAGGTCAGGTTGGACGGGGCTCTGAGGAACCTGATCTAGTTGAAGATGTCCCTGCTCGTTGCCAGGGGTTGGATCAAATGACCTTTAAAGGTCCCTTCCAACCCAAACCATTCTGTGATTTTGTAACGAGGAACCCAGTCCCACGTTAACATGGAAAGAGTGCCTTAGCTTATTTTTTAGGTTCAGACAACTACACGCAGTTCTATTCATTCAGAAAGTTACAAGCTAAACACATCGGTTCACGGTTTGGCTTTTATTTGAGACAGTATTTGGGAAGTTACTAAAACGGAAACAAATGATGCAAAAAGAGCAGGAACACTAGTCGATGTACGTATTCAAAAATCAACTCTCCTAAATAAAAAGGAAGAGCACTAACCAAAATTAGATCAACTCATTAAGACTGATTCAGACAGGTATTTGGAACTGGACTGTAAAAACATCTCCGATTTTTAACAGAAATGGTCCTTCCTGAATGCTCCTACCCTAGAAATACATGACTTAAATTTTCATTGGATGAAAGCCTTTTTTAGAAATTTCACCTTTAAAGCTTTTGAATAAGATCACCCTTACCTACCTTAAACTTACGGCAAGCAGGATTTGGAAGGTAGTCAACAGATACATGCACAAATAATTTTAGCTATAGCCAAGTATGAACTAATTAGAGTATGAAATATTGTTCAGCGAGAGCCGATCAGAGCTATAGTTCTCCTCCTTTACAGTCATCCTGCTGAGCTGCTGGTTTCACATATGTAACACATTAGATTCCTGTGATGATCTTTCTGTTCATCTGCAGTGATGAAAAGTTAAAGTCCGCATCAGTCAGCGACCTGAATTGAAACCAGATAATTCTTAATAGCTGCTGGATTTTTCTTTGGTTTGTGTATTTTGAAATACCATTTAAAAAAACATCAAAGACAGAACTCTTTCTCCTCAATAAAGGCCAAGGACCTGGGCATTTTCTGCTAGCATGGGAAGTTCTCACTGGAACAGGAAGCCAGATTAACCGAAGAACCCTCCACTGAACATAATCAGCATGAGGAAAGCTACAGATATCTCATACACTAATAAACAGGCTGCTGCTGTAGTTCCCAGAAAGTATTCAGTTCTGTAATTAGCATACAGAAGCTGACTGTTTCTAAAAGATGTATTTTATTACAGAACTGAACAGCTGAATTACCAAACTACAGGAAAAAAAGTAGCACTGCTAAGGCCAAATGATACTTCTGAATGTAAGAAGATGATAAATGACCTTAAAGCTATTTTAAATACAGAAAAACTGTGAAGTCTTTTCAGGTCAAGTCTCTCTGCTCGATCTGCAGAAAATATGGGATTGTAGGAAAACAGCCCTCCTTTGCAACCTCAACTACTATCATGACTGGAGGAAACTTCCACAGCTAGAAACCCCACATGCTTCCTTTGGACTGCCTTTCCCTAACAATCTGACAGATCTTAGCCGCACCCTGCAAATGGATGGAGCAAACTGCCACCGTGAAGTCACACCACTATTTACAAGCTCTGTGCTACCAGGGGAAAGAAAATTCCTGAACAGTTTCTTCCATACTATGTTTCCAAATTAGCAACCACTCCCATTTAAAATAGGACAAAAAATGACTATGCGTTGTGCATTTAAATGAAATATATTAGTGTTTATTTTGCATCCATTTCCAGTGCCCATCTAGTGCTCCTAATATTTTGGGACATCTGAGCTTAAATGCCCCTGAAGTTTTAAGGTTGCCGGAGTCAAACTGTTAAAGACAAGTTTTGTGGAAGAGCTATGTATTTCTGTTTTCCTAAAGACAGTGATTAAGCCTAAACACCTTTCCTTTTTTCAACTACCTAAATCCACAAAGAAACAACAAAACAATTGGTCAAAAAGGACACTGGGGAAAAAAACAGGACTGTATCTGCTGGATATCTACAACCTTCTGGAAGATGGGCATCTGTGAAACTAATTTGAATAAAGGGGTCTTACTCTGCTTTTAAGTAGGGCACTGAAGATAGGAGGAGGTGAAGCCCAAGTCTTGGCACATGGGCAGGAAAAGCAAATAGACTTAGAGAAGCAATATTTTATTTTTCAAATACATGTAACAACAGCAGAAGCCATGCTGAAACACTGTGTCCAGCTCATGCCTACATTTTTGAAGGAAGAAGCTGAAACAACTGGAAAAGACTCAGAAGAGAGTCATGGTTGTAGCTCAGTTAGTGAAGAAACACAACCTCAGGCATAATGCTTAAAAAGTCAATGCCTTTGAAAGATGTTAAAATGTTACGTGGTCCTTGTCTAAAGGCACGTTAGAGAAAAGACTGCTGACTGCCAGCAGGATTTAATCGAGAAGAAAGTAGATCTAAGCGGTCAGAATATATGGTCAAACCAAAAATAAAAGGGACACCTTATGTGTTTATTTTTTTAAAATCAGGAAGTGCAATAAGTAACAGCCTGCTGCTGGATCCTGTGGATCCTCCACGTTTGCTGTACCACAAACAGAAGAGAGAATCACATTAAACCTGTGCTCATTCTGTGGATTCTCTCATGTAAAAAAGGACTTTAAGGAAGGAAATGAGTTCTTAGTTCCCAACTGAATTGTGCTCCTATTTCAAAATCTAAGCATTCAATTTTCAGGGCTCTGTTTCCTCATTTCTTAACATTAATAAAGTAAGTAACAGTAGTAATATAAATAATAATGTGATATTCAGGATAAAAGCTAAGGCCACAGAGGAGGAAAATAAGACCTGATTCATTCAAAGCAGTCTCCAGTTGTGGCAACGTTGAATAACAGATGAAGCTAATGTTTAACTGGGGTTTCACACACTCTACTTACGTACAGATACAGAAAACAGTTTATAACAGAAAAATTCTATATGTTGATGCGAGATGACTGATGGATTAAGAATCCTAAACACATCTGAACCCTCTCCTGTTCGATATCCATCGTTCCACACCACTCTTGGGGATAAAAAGGGCACTGCAAGAAGTGCATTGCATGAACTTTAAGCCTTATGTGCCTTGGGTGTATCTAGTCAGATGCGAGCATTAGGCGAGTGTTGTTAATACTTCTTCTTTAACGATAGCCTGAGGCATAACTCAGTTATGGTTTCTATTAATAAACCATATCCTCTCAACAGTAATCCTGCACATTGCGCTAATACTGCATCAAGGGTGCAGTCATTCAGCAATTACATTGCAAGAAAAGCTTTTAAAGTCTGTAGAACAAAGCGCACTTGCAAACACACTGACACTGTATCCCAGGTTCCTAAAGTTTACTGTAAAGCTTAGTTTGACTAGTTTGTCAGAAGCTTGTTGAAATTCATACATTAGAAATTAAGGTTTAAATATTTAACTGTATTTAAGAACAGTCAGAAAATGGGTCCATTGGCAGCACAAAAAAGCCTAACAATATTCCACAAGGATAACCAGTAGAGTAAGTGATAGTTTTCCTCCACTCAGCGTTCACAAGACCACATCTACAATACCCTGTCCAATTTGGGGCCTTCCAGTACAACAAAGACACAGCTGAAGTGCAATGAGTTCAGCCAAGTACCACCAAGACGTGGTGTGAACTTTAGCACTCATGCAGTGAGGAGAGGCTGCAGGAACTAGGCTTGTTCAGCCTGGAGAAGAGATGGCTTTGGTGGGACCCAACAGCCACCAGCACCAACAGGAAGATCACTGAGAAGACAGAGACACACTCTGCAGCTATGGTGGCAGGAGGGCAAGAAACAACGAGCCTAAGTTGAAATAGAGGTTCAGACATAAGGAAAACACATTTTCACTGTAAGCACAGTAAGGCAGTGGAACCAGTTACCCAAAAATATTGACAAGATAAAGCATGGAGCAACCTCATCTACATTCAGAGCTGAAGCTGCTTTGAGGGGGAAGCTGAACTACAGACCTTCCGAGGTCCCTTCTAGCCTGAATTTCTCAGTGATCCTATGAAATGATAAAGTTGGGGAAAAAAAAAACACAAATTGACATTTAAATTTATAAATTAGATATTCATCTAAAATGCATGGTGGGCAATTACAGTTTTTCTTATATGTTACACTTCGTATTAATGTTGCATGTTTTAGAAAAACGTAAAAAGAACAGAAAACGGATATGAACATCACACAAGGTTCCTTTCATCTTCAGGTAGCACTTAAGGATTATATCTTCTACCTGTCTATCACATCTGCCTCTGCACAAGACAGTGTGTTTTCTGCTTCTGACCTCGCTGCTCACTCTCTGAGTATGTTTATGGTTCAGCTTTGGGTGACGAGATGCAGGCATGAGATGGGGACAGCTATTCTTTACCCACATCATCTGCTGCTCTCTAAGCAAAGGGACTCCAGTTTGGTGGAAGTGACAAGAAGTCAGGGAGCACCCCCCCCCACGTGTCTTGCTGCAGTGTTCATCTTACCTTACAGACACCAAAGCTCATGCTGGAACTTGAGAGAAAATACAAACAGTGTAGAACCTTAAGTAGTACTAATCTTTAAACTATCTTTTAAAAAAAAGTAAGAGCTCTTCAAAGGTTTGTTATTCATCTGCAGGCTGGAAATATCTTCAGAATAACTGTGACTTCCAGGATTCTGTATAGCAACATTATTTAACAACACGGCAGCCTTCAGACCTAGTATTTTCCTTGCTAAACCCAGCATAACGCTTGTACACTTTGGCTGTACCTCATCCAAGCAATTGACACGGACATTCTTGCTGCCCAGTAGCCTTCCAGCCTCCTCGGTGTTTCCTTGAGTTGAAAAAAAAAAAAGAAAAAAAAAAGACAAAAAGAGAAAAAAAGGGAGTGAGAAAGGGAATATAATCAAGAATCAAGAGGAAAAAGATCAGTTCCATTTGGGATTAGAATCAAAATCTTTGTAGATTAACCATCAATAAATCAATTACTCTTAGCGGAGAGGCTTAGGAACGAACAGTGCTCTGTTCGAGAAGCTAAAAGCCAAGAAGTCACAACATCAAAGAGTAGTCTGTGAGCAAGCACTAGAAGTAAACATCCATTTTCTGATCTACGCACACACAAGAACAGGCGACTAATATGTCTTTTCATAGACAACACCAGAACAATTCTGAATGAGTAATATGATACTGAGCATTTTTAACACATTCTGTACTTTCACCTCTTTTGGAGCATCTTGCATCTAAAAGAGCTATCTAAATTCTCACAAAAATAAATTGTCCCATTTCAAAGATTTTTCTGGTCTGAATGAAATAGGCTTTATCATTCACTTACATCTCCTTTCCTGTTTAAATTTGGAATTTGCATCTTTCCAGTTCCCAGGTGCACAAAAGTGGAAAAAATTTGCATTTGGATAAGAGAGAATAGAGGTGGAAAAGACAAGGACTGAGGTAGCTTGATCACTGCCATTTTTAAAAATTGCCAAATGCATAAGCAGACTGAAGTCTGGAAAAGAAAAAAATCTGTGCAAGGAGAAATAGGCCATAACTTTGTGTTTTTCAATTTGCTATGAGAATCCTTTCAGCTAAGCCACAAACCTAAGAACCTGATTTAAAGCCCACTGAAGGACTATTATTCAGTAGCAGCTTCAACAGGCATTCAAACAAATAGAAATAAAAGAACATTCAAAGAGTCTAACTTTGGGGAATTAAATTTATTGCAAATTAACAGAAACTTCTGATCACCAATTCAGTCATAAGCAAAGCTCTTTCAGTGCTGATGTGCTTAATAAAAATAAACATTACATCCTTCATTTTAATGATAGGCTTCATGTTTATCTTCACTATATCACAAGGAGGTGCTCTTCCAGCAAATTTTCAGCAAAGCAGCTCTTGCAACTTCAGCTTTTCCTCATTTTCTTTCAAAAGAGCACGACAAATACTAGGATTAATTTATTTTCATACAGCTTTTGGTGTGGTTTAACTATACTAAACAAGTTTCTTTAGCCATTTTTTAAAAAAATCATTATTTTAGGGGGAAAAAGTCACCTGAGTCATCTCACACACCTGATAAAGACCCAATAAAATACACTGACAGTCAGAGCACTGTCAACTAGCCTACTGTCCCAAATATATAGATAGAGAGATAGATATACACATCTTAAACATGTGAGAAGCTTCTTAGGACCTGGAGTAGTTCAGAAGAACATCCCAGCAAAAGAGCAAGTCTTCAAGGGTTAATCTTCAAAGTAAATTTTAATGCAAGTACAGTAAAGCAAAGCAAAGTTGCATTTATGAGTTCAGAGTTCTGCATGACAAAACATTGAAGGTTTTCCAAACAAGACACTAAATTGCTGGAAGTCAGACTTCTAGAGTTGGCCAGAGCCAGGCTGGAGCCAGGCTCTTCATAGTGGTGCATGGTAGGAGGCCAAGAGACAAGTTGAGAGGGAAAAAAAAGCTTCACACTGGATATAAAGAAAAACATTTTCACTATGAGCCCAGTAAGGCAGCAGAAGAGGTTGCCCAGAGACACTGCAGTCTCCATCCTTGGAGGTTTTCAAAGCCTGATGGGATAAAACCCTGAGCAATCTCGTTTGACCTCACAGCTGACCTATTTTGAGGAGAAGGTTGGTCCAGAGACCTCTTGAGGTCCCTTCCAACCCGAATTATCTCATGACCCTAATCATAAGCATCAAGTAAGTTAGACAGAAGTGTCTGCAAGATGAAACCTGAAGCTCTGATTAAAGTGAGTCAATCAAACTGATTCTGATTCACAATAAATTAATTGTTGACTGTCCTATGCTTGTGCCTCTGACACAGAGAGTATTTTAATATAATTGAGAGAGAAGCCCCAAAATTATAAATAATTTTTTATGGGTTCAAATTGCCTCAAAACCACGTATAGAAATACACGGAACACATCTTTTCAGTTAACCTCCAAATAACAAACATCGCTCACAGTTTTCTAAATACCATTTGGAGCATAACCATTTAGGCAGGGCTGTGGAATTCACATTGCATTGAAATCCAACTGTTAGGAGAAGCATGACAGAAAGCCCCCCAGCAACAAGCATATGCCCCACATAACATGGTGAAACAGCAATGCTTACATGAAACGCGAAATAAAACAGTAGCAGGGATAAGAGGCCCACAATACCCTGGACAAGCTCAATTTCTGTTAATTTGAGAACGTGCTGTCTGCAAGGACATCGTGGTCTGGCAAGAACACGTAGGGAAAACCTGTAACAGGCTGGAGAACTGGATTATCCCCAAGAAAACGTTTTGGTTTTTTTTTCCCCAGCATATTAACACAAGTCAGTGGATAAATGTCAACGCCCGTGACTAATACGAAGGCGCACAAGGAAGACAGAAGTTTTCCTTGGCAGAGTTAGGCCCTCACAGCTGGGCTCCCCCGGCCCGGACCGAGCAGCACCGCGCACCCCCCTCCGCGCTCCCAGGAGGCCTCAGGCCACGGCCAGTGGGAGAGGAGCGGGCCGGGCTCTCCCTGCTGGGGGGGGGGATAACAGCCTCTTGCCCCGCCTGGCAGAAGGGAGACGAGGCCCAAGGGCCGGAGGGCGGGCAGGCCCGCATCGCGGACCCCGGCAACGGCGCCCCGAGGAGCCTTGCCCTGCCCGCGGCCCGCGCCAGCGCGGCCGGTAACGGCTCAGGCGCCCCCGCCGAGGGGCCGCGGCCTGCCCTTCTCCCGCCGCCGGCTGTGAGAGCAAACCCTCCCGGGGTACAGCCGGTGCGGCGGGGGCGGAGAAGCGGCCCAGGCACTACCAGGCCCGCCGGAGCTGCCACCGGGCCCGTCCCGCGGCGGCAGGGCAGAGCGCCGGCGGCAGGCTCACCAGGCCGCGACGAGGAGGGCCAGGCCCGCCGGGGCGGCGCTACCACCCACGGCCGGAGGGGCGAGAGCCGCGCCGGGCTCACCTGTGGCGATCACTCCCAGCAAGTCCTTCTCCTCCGGGCTCAGGTCACCTCTCCTGGGGGGAGCCATCGCGCCCCCCCCCCCGCCTCCCACAGACGGTAAGGCGGACTCGGGACGGTGCCGCCGGACGCGGCGAGCTCAGCCCGCTGGCGGTAGCAGCCTGTGCCCGGCAGCGCCCCCCACCCGTCCCCTCCCCGCGGCCGGCCCGCCGGCACCTGCCCCCACCCCGCTCCTCATGGCCGCTTCCTCCCTCAGCTCCGCCTCGCCAGGGGCCGGCCGCGGGGAAAACCATTCTTTCCCCGGATTGGGGGGGGTTGTGTGCGAGCCGTCCCGTTCTTCCGACTTCCCAGCTCGGCGCTGCCTGAGAGAAGGAGACCGCTCCTCTCTTCTCCCTCTTTATGAAGTTGAGGAGCGGGTTTTGCTTTTCTTTCGTCCCTTCTTTCTGGCTTTCCTCCCGTCCCTCCTCCATGCCAAGCCCCCCCGGGGCGGTGCCGGGAGTGGTGCGGCCGGGCGGAGGGGCGGCCGCAGCGGCGCCCGTGTGTCAATGTCTCTGTCCTTCACTCCTCCATTGTCTCCCTCCGTTGCCGCCGCCGCCGCCGCGCCTGCCCTCCCCTCCCCGGACCGCGACACCACCCGACAGGTGCGGGCCAGCGGGCGGGAGGGCGAGTGACCCCTCACGGCCGGGCCGCCTCCGGGCGGGAGCGACTCCTCAGCCCCGGCAGGCGGGGGCAGCGCCGGGCGGGCGGGCGAGGCGTGGGGCCTGTGCACGGCGGCCATGGCGCGTCCGGGCGGGATCCAAGGCGGGTGGAAATACCGCCGTCCCGACGGGTTGTACGCCCTCGCCTGCCCGGCCGCTGCGAGGCGGGGAGGGGGGGGGGGGAAGCGGTTGGGCTGCTGAGCCCGCTGGAAGCCTCCGGGACGGGCGGTGCGGGCTGGCACCTACGGCTGGGCAGCCCTGGTGCCCGGCTGCCCTTCCCTCCCTCTCTCCCTGGGGGCTGCTTTCTTTCCTTTTTATGGTATGAGTTGGCGGGGTCTATTTATTTTTTTCCAGGCAGGAAAAGGTGTTTATTCGGCCGGAGCGGCGTGGCGCCTCCCGAGGGCAGCGGGCTGTGAGGGATGGGGAAGGGAAGCGAGGCGTCCGGGGAGGGGGGGGTGTTTGGAGCCGTTGCCTTTTGTTAGCGCCTTTCTAAAATTAAACCCTGGGTGGAAAAACGATCTTTGTTCCGGCTCCAACTTTCCACTGCCGCCGGCGGCAACGGGTGGGCGCGGGGGGGATCCGGCGGGTCCCAGCGAGGGACAGAGGGAGCCCCGCATCCCCCGTCCCTGCCCCTGTGTGTGCGGGAGAGAGGGAGAAAGCAGAACCCTTGTACGTGGTGGTGCTTTTTACCCTCCTTTGTCCGACTCCTCAATGTAAAATTTTTATATCCTTTCGTTCAAGGAGCCTATTTTTTCCTGTAACTAATTTTTGAAGGCATAGCCTTATCGGCAAGCAGATTTTTTTTTTCCCCTTTCCTTAGTACTTGCGGGTCGTCTCATGGCTGCTTATTTCTTGGAATCTCGCTTTTAAATACTAATCTTATTCTCCGTTTTCACATGTATTAATTGCTTGACTGACTTTCAGAAACGATGAAGTCCCATCGTTTGCTTCCTCGTTCGTAGAAGAGCACGCTCTGTGCACCTAGCGTATCTTCACAACTGTTTGGGTACAAACCCAAGATGTGATACGATTTTATTTTAACAAAACAATCCAATTCTGTACATTTCCCAGATTTCAGAAGTCACAGAAATCCAGGGATGTACCACCATCTAGTTTTACTTGAATCAACAAGTGTAAATAAGAGAGACTGCTTTGGATTTCAGATTATAACAGATTCCCTTGACTTTTTTTTTTTTTTTTGTGGGAAACCAAAAATGCCTTGAAGGAAATGCCCTCAAGACAAAAGTGCTTTTTATTTTCTGGTCCAGAAAGGTGTCCCCGTGTAGTGCTAACAGAAGTCTGTCACTGGCTCAACCGTGAAGGCTGAGATTAGGATTTAAGTGGTCTTTTGTTGGTTCACTGCAGGGTGTGAATTTTACCTGCTGTGAACAAATTTTGTGATATTATAGTACGCTGATAATCTCTGTGGCATTATTAAATAACAAGAGCCTATAAGCTTCCTTTCATATTTAAAAAAAAAAAACCCAAAAAAAACCCCAAACCCTGTCAGGCATTCAGTGTATACAAAAGCATGCATATTACATTCCTCTTTTTTAACGGGAGAATGTCACTTCTGTCATTGCACCCCGGTGCACAGAGTGAACAGGCAAACACAATTTTTCCTTGGCAGCCTCCCTGGAGCTCACTCGGTGACTGAGGCTGCAGGAGCGCTCCGTCTGTAAGAGTAATAAAATACTTTAAGACTAGTTAAAAACGTTTCTTCCTCTTCCTGATGGAAGGCTTCTGTACGACCGCCAGTCCGGTAGTTTGTGGACGTTTCACAATCTTCGGTTTATCCTTGCGAGGTGGCGATGAGGTAATGAAGTGGTGTTACCTCCATTTTATGTATAGAATTTGAAGCGCGGAGGCAGCAAGTGATTTTTCCGAGTCTGTGTTAGGGCAGGGAAACCGAAACGTGAAAATGTTCTGTACCTTTGTGTCTTGTCCCTTAATGCGTTTTATTTCATCTGCTGTTTCTGTTTGTTTCACGTATTTAAGTTGTATTACTGTGTGGTAATTAATAATTGAAATTTGGGGTATTACAGAGGGGGAAATAAATGTTGACCTCGCTGCGACTCAATATATTGTTTAGATTTCAAATGATAAGTATTACATATTAAAAAAAATAAATCCCTATTTCATCGTTTGGTGATACATCACACACTTTTGATTTGTGAAGCAGGTACCAGTGCTGACATTTTTTCCCCCCGTGGTTTGCTGGTTCTGGTCTGCTTGTGGGAATATATGATGGCAGTTGTAATCGATGTATAGGTGTTCCTAAACACCTGATGTTTTCTGAGATTCATGCAAGAAGGTAACAGGGATTTCTTTAATTGAGTAATATTCACTTGTGGTGAACATACAAAACAATAACCTTTCTTTGTGGGTCAAGCTAGGGGAGAAAAAAATGCCTTTTGCCTTGGAGAGTGCACCCTGAAACTCTCAGTCTTTGGACATGGAAGAGATGCTGAACTGGTTTCTCTGGTCTCGGACTGCTCTTTCTCAAACGACACCTTTGCTTGTGTCTTGGAGGCTTGCTTGAATTATGACTGTATACTCTGCTGCTCTACTAAGGGTAGCCTGGGTCAAAGATCCTGTAGCCACCCCCTGTGTCTGGGCTTGGCATGATCAGACACTTGGTCTGACCCACTACGTTTTATCCAGGGAAAAACAGAACAATAGGTCAAACAGGTACTGATAATTCCTATGACTTATTTTCCCAGCTCCCGTCCTACTGGTTCACAACGTCCTCAGCAAAATGTGGTACCTTTGTGTTTAGCTTTGTATTTGAGAGCCTGCGGTGGGTTTTTTGAATTTAGGTGAACTTTGTGCCTGCAGCATCCTGTGAATACAGCTTTCACAGATGCTTATAAAAGGAACTTTTATTTTTTTAATTTTTTTTTTTAAACCTGTTACTTAACAGTTTCATTTGATTCCCCACCCCTCCACTCCCAGTTCCTGTTTCGGGTCAGGTCTATTTAGTCATTCCTATATAAAAGCCATTTCGTGTGGTTCTCAAGTGCGTTTGTGTAAAGTGGTTCTGTCTCCTGCGTGACCTGGGCTATGGGAAACCTCCTCACGTGGAGCTGAGCCTTTGAGACAGAACTCCACTGGGTTTTGGTCTTGCTTACCCCAATCCTGGGACCTATGTTCTGGCCAAAGTGAGGAGTATTTAATAGGATTATTCATTTAGATCAGTTCAAGTTCATGCAAGTTCAAGAGCTTTTTTGTTGCTAGAAACATCCTCTGTTTTTTCCTCTCAGATGTGGATAGGTTTCTGTTTCCCCCCAGGTTGATTTGCATTGTGTAACTCTTTGACTTCCTTAAGTATTTTTATTTTATTGTTAAGTGGAGGGTTTTCTAGGTTTCATGTGTATTTGGATCTCAGGACAGCCACTGGACCTATGATGTGATCTGATCTGTCAATGTTGTCAAGTTTTGGGTTGTGCCAGAAGGCAGATCATAAAAAGACCACTGGAGACGGACTGAAAGCAGGCAGAGAGTGGTATGCACAGGATAGACACAATAGGTCTATCTTTGAATGGGGGTTGGACTAGACGATCTCCAGAGGTCCCTTCCAACCCCATGTGATTCTGTGAATGACAGGGTATTGCTCTAGCTAGGAGGCTCATCTGAGACATGGACAGAGATCTCCATCTGCTACCAATTTACCGTAGGACAAAGTTAGGTTTTCTCCACACTTTAAAATTTGGGAACAAATCCCAGCATTTGACTCTAGCTGTATCCAAAGTCTGGCCGGATGAGATCGGTGCTCTCTTCACCTCCTCTTGAACCCTGACTTGAAGGATTTTCAAGCATATGGGACAGAAGGGTGCCAACGTATCCTTGAAGGGATTGTCTGCTCCAGACTGTTGGGAGCATGTCGAGAAGAGCATGTTCTCCAGCAGGAAATACAGGACAGAGCAGTGCCAAAGTGCCAGTCTGGGACTTTAAGGTTCATATAACAGCATAATTAACAGGGTTTATTAGCCTGATTTAGCACGAGCAGTGATGGTTTGCTCCTAGACCTGATGTGATTGAGCAGGGCCAGCTTTGGTGGTTTTGCACCCAGAATGCAGCCATCTGTAGAGATTTCTTTAAACTGCTCAAGAGCTTATTTGTATTGGCTGCAAAGTGTATTTTTTGCGTATATGCTTTTATTTTTGTGTATATCTTTAACTGCTGATTGTGCAAAGAAAACCCACGTAATCTTCCCACAGAAAGGCAAGGTTGACGGTGCAAAGAAGGAATTTTGAGGCGCTCGGTCGTGATGATGAGGGCAATGTGAGTGCTTTAGATAAATGTGCATTTGTACTACCTGGTTAAAAGCTGCTTTAAAGAAAATCAGCCTTATTTTCATAACAAAGCCATATATGTGTACCCCTCGCTCCATTTATATATTCAACCATTTAATCTGTAATTCAGGGGGGAAAAAACCCAAATTGCCCCTTTGCAGGTTGATTTCCTATTCTCTTAATTGTTCTAGATGGGCCTTCCATGAACAGCTTGCTCAGACAATACACCTTTTTTGTTTTTTCATATGAGACTTTAAGTCATTATGATTCTTTTTCATTAAGAAAAATTCAAGCTTTAAACAAATTGTTTCATGCAAATGAATCGCATGTAGGTAGGTAGGGAGGTACTTTTTGTGAGTGTAATAAAAACAGCAGCTTTTTGCTGATAAAGGACTGAGATGTGTTTCGTGGCTGCTGAGCGCCTTTGCAAGACTAAGTTCTTTCCCACTTAAGCTTTGCAAGTGTTGACAGTAACCCAGTCGTGTGTTAATTAGCACAGTTTCTGTAAGAGTAGATTTGCAGTGGCTTTTCAGACAGGTGTTGCTAAAATAATTTCAAAGCTTTGGAGCTGTAAAGTAAATAAAATTACGTAAAGCTGTAAAGGAAATAGATCTCCACATAGAAGAACTTTGAAAAACTTTACAGCATGTATAGACCCCACTCCAGCTTTTGGGAATCGTGAGTGTGATGCCGGGAAAAATCAAGTCCCTGGGAGCGTGATGTGTCAGCAGCAGTTAGTGACAATCAAGCCTGGTGAAGAAAGGTGGGGGCAGTTGGGTTAAACATACCTAATTAGATCTAATTCGTGAGTAATTTCTTAATATAAGTTTATTTAAACTCTGCTCACACAATACGTTCATGTACAGATAGATATATGTACCTGTTTGCAGGCATAAGGTGGTTGTTTAGGACAGAGGAGTAAGATTATGGATATGTGCTATTAAATTCAGATTGCCTTAAGAGACATCATTTTTTTACTCCTCAGCTTAATTTCTGTCCCTGATTCCTCCTGTTCAAATTGAAGAATTCTTTTATCTGTGTTGCACGTAAGGCAATAGGCTGTTGCCTATATCTGTTCTCACTGCCTGAGCCTACAGGTAAAGTAATTCCATTCTGATGTCACCTGCAATAAATCTCACTGGTGAATTGTCACCGTTGGCCCTTAAACAGCGGATTTGATTTCTTTTGCTGTGTGATCTGTTTTTGATTAAGTATGAGTACTCCCCTCGATGCGGCAGTACGGACTTGTTAATTTAAAATAGTAATTATCTGTTCAAAGATAACTAGAATACGGAGGGATCACAGAGGTACTGCCGGTGTGTGAGAGGAAAATTGACAAATGGAAAAAAAGGGAAAAAAAAATATCTAGTGCTTCTCCCTAAAGAGAGGAGTCCGTGGAGTGCAATAATATTCTGGCATGCCTGAAAACCCTTTTCAACTTGCCGTATCATACCTCTTAAGTCTAGCTGTAGATCTGGTAAGAGATGGCAAAGTCAAAATAAAAGCTATTCCAAAATAAGAAGGAAAATAAAGAGAGTGTCCAGTGACTGAAGGGCTGGGTACAGTGGTGTGGGGGCCATGTGTATGGCAGCGTCGTGGTTCTTACCGGCTGTAAAGCTGAAAGCAGAACAAAACACTTGAGTTTTAGGGTTTAACGGCTTTGGTCTTCCGTAAAGCGTGGTTGTGCGGTGCAAGCACAATAAAGGGAGATCAGGTATTTGTGAGGTATTGCTGGTAAAGCTTCTGACTCGGATCACAGTCTTGCCGTGGGGTTGGATGGGTGCAAGTGGCAGGCGAGATCAGTGGTAAATCAGATTGCGAGACGAGGAGGTGCTCGGTGCACACTTCCTAGGCAAAGGGAAATAAAGTAGTTAAGATAGAAGGTGGTCATGAGTCGGTGCAGAAGCTGAAACCCAGGCAATGGCTGATACATGTGGCATGAGCACTTTTTCCCCTGTTGTTCAGTCTTGTTCCCACTCCATCTTTAGATATGCTTTTATCGCTAACTATGTTTTAATATAGCAAAAAAACTTCCTCTCA
>JAOXNO010000013.1:30689789-30710144 GCA_028565335.1 Limnodromus scolopaceus
CTGGGCAACCTGTTCCAGTGTCTCACCACCCTCACAGGAAAGAATTTCTTCCTAATATCTAATCTAAATCTCTCCTCTTCCAGTTTAAAACCATTACCCCTTGTCCTGTCACTGCAATTCCTGACAAAGAGTCCCTCTCCGGCTCTCCTGTAGGCAATCTCCTGTTATCTCTATATCTGCTAACAAAATGGTGCAAAAAGGTAAATAACAGCATAAAAAGAAGCTAAGCTAAATAACACATGTGACTTTCAGAATGGAAATTATCTAGTAAAAAGTCAATATTAACACCTTTATGCTAACCTGAAGTCAGGAGCGGGACAAAGAGGGCTTCTTTTTTTTCTTCTACAGAGATATAATTGCAGGCCTTCTGTTTAAGAGTTAAGATTAATTCTCAAGGAGGGGAGGCATAAGTGTGCTTTGTGATTTCCTTAGAAGCAAAAGAAAGGAAATAAGAATCCGGGAACATGATGCAAGTGAAAAGCTGTGTACAGCGCTGCTGCCTGGGGTATTGTATGCACCACATCTGCAAACTACACCTGCCTCCGCTCCCCCTGATTGGAACTCTGCTGGGTCAGTAATTATGTACTCGACAGCCCAACGTTACTGTCACCACTTCTTGATGATGGCTTCTTACTCACCCTGCTGCACCACATCAGCATATTCCTTTTCAGTGCATTAGCTTGGTAGGAAAATGATTCAATAAAGTTCTAAATCGTGTTTCCTGCAGCGAGTTTACCTCCTCTTCCTGTGTAAATTTTTAGATTGTGACAGACTAGAAAATAGCAGGGTGCTCCAGATGAAGAGGAGGGCTTGTGGGGCAGGAGAAGAATCTTTAAAATAGCTAAGAAATATTAATGGTGGTGTTAGTATTTGTACTGAGCACTCTGTACCCACGATACCACGCAGGGAACACCTTTCGGTTTAGATGTGAGCATCTTAAATTTTTAAACAAAATACAGTTGAAAAAGTAAAATAGCATTACTTTTAAAACTCATTTCTTAAGAGAACTCTATCTTTTTACTGGTTAATGAGTCATCAAGCTTTTTTTTTTTCTCCCTGCAAATGTTATACTTGGTAACCTAAAAGAGAGCAATTATACTCAGATACTTGTTTATGGGTAGAGCTGGATATCTTGAGCGCAAATAAACCTGCCTGAAGTACACATAGTGAAGTACTTATTTCAGTAAAAGGCTTGTTCGGTTGTGGTTTGGTTGGTTTGTTGCTCGCTTTGTGTTGTTTCAGTACTTCCAAGTTAGAAGAGAGCTGCAACTGAGTATTTGGTAACCAGTCTGAGTCCAATAATACTTCTCTGTGGGCATTTCCCTGAGCAAAGGCATGGTCCTTGATTTGCCCCACTCACCCCTCTCTGGTTTGTCCCCCACGGGCATGTCCTGCAGATACGAGAGATGGTTACTCGAAAGGGCAAACTCTGGATCTTCATCACCCCTCTGCTCTGCCCTGGTGAGGCCCCATCTGGAGTACTGTGTCCAGTTCTGGGCTCCCCAGTTCAAGAAGAACAGGGAACTACTGGAAGGAGGAGAGCTAGGAAGATGATCAAGGGACTGAAGCATCTCTTTTGAGGAAAGGCTGGGAGACCTGGGTCTGTTTAGCCTGGAGGAGACTGAGAAGGGATTTCATCAATGCTTATCAATATCTAAAGGGCAGGTGTCAAGAGGATGGGGTCAGGCTCTTCTCAGTGGTGCCCAGTGACAAGCAACGGGCACAAACTGGAACACAGGACATTCCATCTGAATATGTGGAAAAGCTTCTTTACTTTGATGGTGCCAGAGCCCTGGAAGAGGCTGCCCAGAGAGGTGGTGGAGTCTCCTTCTCTGGAGACATTCAAAACTCACCTGGATGAGTTCCTGTCTAACCTGCCCTGGGTGACCCTGCTCTGGCAAGTGGTTGGACTATATGATCTCTGAGGGTCCCTTCCAGAACCTACAGTTCTGTGATTCTGTGATCACAGCAGAAGGTCGAGTAACACAACTTAGAGCCTGGATATCTCCAAGGTCTGGAGTGAAGTAAAAGCCTGGGAAGAAGTCACTTGCAGTTCAGAGAAGGGGCATATTGAGTAGTTTGGATGCTGAGTGTGGTAGGGGAGAAGATAGGTTGGCCCTAGGATTGCATGCGTGGCTTCAGGACCAGCTGGGGTTGGGAGCGGGTGATTGCAGGAGGGATGCACACGATCCTGGTGCCATATGTATGCGGGTATCCACGGAGCTGGGTAATCTCAGCTTTGGTTTGAGGAGGTCAGCTTTGGGGGATGGGGCAGCATGTCCCATCCTTCACATTGGAGATAGGTAGTAGAGTCAACAAGCCACTCAAAGCTTGGCATAGCAGGGGTTTTCTGGAAAATAAGGTGGTGCCTCATTTTTCCAGTGCTGCTGAACACTTGATGGACAGCCCTGGAGCTGCTGTTGCTGTGTGCTGGAAGGGTTGACTGGACCCCTGAGCTTCCTGGTGGCCTGGGACACTGAGCAGGAGGGACTTGTGCTTTTTGGGTACAGTTATTATGGGGGAAGGGAATGCATTGAGATGTGCAAGTGATGCACTGGAGATGGTAGAATGAGCACATCCCAGGTGCATGCAAGGGAATAAGAAGAGAGAGCAAGGTATTAGAAATACTTAAGCTGAGAAAAGTAGGCATTGTGTGTAAAATAGTTATTTAATTGCCCTAAGGCTAATGTGGCTGGAGGAAAGAGATTAGGGGAAGAAAGGCTATTGTAAACCAAGGTCTTCTGGATAATATTTGGGATAAAAAGCTGCCATATGAGTCGCAGAGAAAGGAAACCTCCAGCCAAAGGACGGGTAATGTCTAGAACCTCTTCTCCCAAAAACGCCTGCGAGGGTTGCAGCTGGCACGTTTCACTCTGCACACCTTTAGACAGGAATTTTACCAAGCCTCATTCGTCTCAATAACTAAAATCCCAGGATTTATCTTCTGGTTATAATACGTGCAGGGTTTTTTAAAGAACTTGTATCAACATTTGTGTCAGCAGGTGATGACAAGCTTGGTTTGGTTTTTGGGTGTCACAGAACAGCTCGCAGTTGCGTTGGTGAAGTTCAGTGTTATTTTGATGGTAACAAGCATTTCATCTGTGCCCTTGTATAAAGTCAGGACTTGCTTCGCTAAGCAGCTTCAAGCCCCTGGTAAGCTGTTAACAGCCTGCAAGAAAAAGCAGCGGGAGGTTTGGGTAAATCCACCTGGCTTTGTCTGGAGGTTGCAGCTACATCTGCTGTGGGGAATGGCCTGGACATGGGGACCTTGTCTGGGGGTCAGAGGGTACCTTAATGGAGTTCAGGCAGGGTCGGCTGTAGAAAATGCGATGTGAGCGCTGCGTTTCTGTGTTCCTACTGCTGCTTAGGTCTGTGAACACGAAAGATAAATTCTTGGTTACGCCATGTGGCAGGGTCCTAAAAGTTTACATAAAAAGTATTTTTATGAATACCTCGATCTCTACTTTTCCTGAAGACTTGTCTTTTTGAAAACACTTTAGATATGCAACCATAGTTATTTAAAGAAAAGTATCAAGAAATGAGAAATGAAGTGTTGCTACAGTGAGAGTGTTTACACATAACTGACATACCCTTTATTCTGCCATCAGATTTAGCAATGCATCAGGATATGCACATTCAGTAACAACTTCAACAAGAGAAGCAAGAGTATGAAGTTTGAAAACTATTTCAGTAGTTGCTTTTCCTCCCTTTTATTTGTTTATTCCTATATGTTTGTATGTGTTTTGGTGTTTTGGATGGTTGAGGAGGAGATGGAAGCAAGGGTAAACACTGCAAAATTCCCACAGACAGTAAAAGCCAAACAAACAAACTCTTGGTGCATTGACAGAAGGGGAAAAAATAGGTGCCACGATCATTTCAATTGCTGGCTGATAGGGAATTTTAAGCAGAAAGTTTCAAACTGACGCTCTTTCCTTTGCCTTTATCTCTGTTTCAGATGAAAAGGAGAAATTTGAACCCACAGTCTTCAGGGATACGATTGTCCAAGGCCTCAATGAAGCTGGGAATGACCTGGAGGCTATAGCCAAGTTTCTGGATGCAACTGGCTCACGGCTGGATTATCGCCGCTATGCTGACACGCTCTTCGATATTTTGGTAGCTGGCAGCATGCTAGGTAAACTGCAGAGTTCTGAGGATCAGCCTTGCTTCTTTTAAGATGCTGTCTTCCCTTACAAAGTGGAAAATATTAACTGTATTACTATTTCACTTATCTGGATACTTCTGGGATCTGTTATCATAGAATTGTTTATTGGTTGTAGTGCAGTAATATCCAGTCACTTGATTGTGTGAGGCATTCTGGAAATATGAGAAAAAATGCATATTGTTTAGCCTGGAGAAAAGGAGGCTGAGGGGGGGTCCTTCTCTACAACTACCTGAAAGGAGGTTGTAGAGAGGTGGGGGTTGGTCTCTTCTCCCAAGTAACAGACAACAGGACAAGAGGAAATGGCCTCAAGTTGTGCCAGGGGAGGTTTATATTGGATATTAGGAAGAATTTTTACACTGAAAGGGTTGTTCAGTATTGGAACAGGCTGCCCAGGGAAGCGGTTGAGGCGCCATCCCCAAAGGTATTTAAAAGACAGGTAGACATAGTGCTTAGAGATATGGTTTAGTGATGGTTTTTTTCAGTGTTAGCTTGATGATTGGACTAGATGATCTGAAAGGTCCCTTCCAGCCTAGGGAATTCTATGGTTCTATGAGAAGCCTTCAGTCTGAGGTGAAAGAGCATATAAATGCACCAGAAGAGAAAATGAGAGAGACGCTAATTAGGGGAAACAGGGAGTTTGTTAGTGTGAAAAGGTGTATAGAGCACTCCAGGTTATTAGCTGTTGCAAAGCTTGCTTTGTAGACATCACAACAAAGGCTAGCTAAGAGGAGAAGTGAAGGGTAACGAGAAGTGCTTAGTGGATGTTCATGTGGCATTTCTCCCAGGTATCACTGACAGCACGGGCAAAAAAATGCCTTTCAGCTTCGTCTGTGTTTTGAATAAGTTGGCTCTTTTTACTGGTCATATTAATTTGATTCCTACTTCCTGCTCTTTGGTATCTAAGAATAAAAGACGTTTTTGTAAGGCTTGAGGTAATGCAGGGAACAAAAGCCAGCGGAAATACCTAGGCAAAAAAGCTCTCAACAAAATAAGCTGGGAGAAAACTTTTGCAGCGGTGTTTTGAATGTTTACATGGGCATTAGAGGGGTTAGGGAGATCACACAGAATCACAGGGGTTGGAAAGGACCTCTGGAGATCATCTAGTCCAACTCTGCTGCCAAAGAGGAGTCACCCAGAGCAGGTTGGACAGGAACTCATCCAGGTGGATTTTGAATATCTCTGGAGAAGGAGACTCTGTCACCTCTCTGGGCAGCCTCTTCCAAGGCTCTGGCACCATCAAAGTAAAAAAGCTTTTCCTCATATTGAGATGGAATTTCCTGTGTTCCAGTTTGTGCCCATTGCCCCTTGTCCTGTCACCAGGCACCACTGAAGAGACCCTGACCCCATCCTCTTGACACCTGCCCTTTAGATATTGATAAGCATTGATGAGATCCCCTCTCAGTCTTCTCCAGGCTGAACAGACCCAGGTCTCTCAGCCTTTCCTCATCAGAGAGATGCTCCAGTCCCTTGATCATCTTTGTAGCCTCCACTGGACTCTTTCCAGTAGTTCCCTGTCCTTGAACTGGGGAGCCCAGAACTGGACACAGTACTCCAGATGGGGCCTCCCCAGAGCAGAGCAGTGCGGGAGGATGGCCTCCTTCCACCTTCTGGCCATATTCTTTTTAATGCACCCCAGGAGACCCTGTTCCAAGGGTATCAGATGTTCTAAGTCCTCAAATTAGTTAGAGAATGCTAATACTTTTCTCTTTGGAAAGGATTTATGTTATAGCGGTGTTTAAAGTAGTAGTTAAAGTATGCGTGAGGGTTATGCTCCAAGCCATGCTTATTGGATCACGCTCAGTGCTCTCAGAAACAGCTGAGACTCCTTAGTGTGACCTGAATGTCCCAGTCTTGTGAGGTCTATGTGATCTAAGGTGCATATGGGCCAGCTGTCCCTTCTGTCAGGTGCCACCACAGCCTCACATAGCTCTGTCTCTCTCAGTTCCCCCCTACTTGCTCTTACCCTTGCCTTTTGCTTAAGTGATACCAACATAAGACTTATAGAATCTTATAATTAGAGAACATTTTAAAGTGAGAAATTGTTTCTTGCTTTCTTTTAGCTCCTGGAGGCACACGCATAGATGACAATGACAAGACCAAGATGACCAACCACTGTGTATTTTTCGCAGATGAAGATCATGATGCCATCCGAAATTACGCTCAGGTCAGTCCGGGCGTGGTTGATTCCTGTTTTCCTTTCATGTCTCAAAAGGGATTACAGTGGAACATCTGCAGACTGTCTGGGCCGCAATAGGCTACTTAGAGGGCAAGTGAAAATCCAGTTAACCAGTAATCTGCCATAACCTCTACATTTTAGGTAAGAAAACAGGACGTCTAAGATAGTCTGGTCACAGCTCAGAGACACACTCCCTCTTTTTTCAGTCTGCTGTTGGTCCAGTATATTTTTAGACACCATCCTTATTATTTTTGTTGACCTTTTCTGTATTCAGCCTGAAAGATTCGTATGAATATATTTTTAGAAATGCATGAAGTATATGAATGACAAAAAATATAAAGCTCACGCTTCCAACCTTTAGTTGTATAACGAGTTAGGACTTGGGCGAATACTCCAAGAGCTTTCTTTTTCTCCTACGTATGTGATATATAGTTTCTTTTTGCAGGAATAAGGCTTGCACAAATAGGCTTATGTGAAGTTCACACAAATAAGCAATGAAGCCTAAAACATTACTGAAGAGAAGCTAATGTTGCATAACTCCTTAATGGAAGATAATATTATATGAGAAAGTACAGTAAGAATTCTATTGAGGGTTCAAAGCCACCATGCAATTTTGGATACAAGTAGTATTGCATAAAAATGCAATACCATTGAAAGTCTCATGTGTCAAAAGTCCTATTGTTAGTTGAGTAACATATTTATCTTTTTAAATAACTAGTTATTATTGGGGTGCTGGAGACAGTAATTGCAAGCATAGAAGTTACTGTCCCTGCTAAGGTGTTGAGGGTGGTAAATTGCTGAAAAGGCGCATGGTTGATTTAAAGGGTGCTGGGATCAGAATCTGCATCAGTAACAAATGTTTGCTAAATAGCAGAAAGCTCCTTTGAAAACACATCTTTGATAATCTAAACAAGTGAAATATACTTATTTCTGGAAAGGGAGTCAATATATCTTCTGGTGATTCTGTCTTCCTGAATTTTAGTATTTATATATTATGAAACCATTATATTTAAGATAACTGCAGAAATATCAGATAACTGCAGAAATATCATTCGCTGGCTGCTTATTTCCTGGAAACAGTGTCCAAAGGAAAACTGTGCAGGGGAATAGTAGAGTGTCAGCAGCCACCAGTGCTTCCTGATTTTTCTTTTCTGTTATGGATATAATAAAAAGAAAAAAAATCATCTTATCACGGATTTGTGAAATATATTCTCTATGGATTCAGTAATGGCAGTCTTGTTTCCCCTTGCCTTTTTTGTAAAGAAAGAGGGCTGCTTGTTACATTGTCTTAAGTTAATCTGTGTTTATCTTTAGGTCTTCAATAAACTTATCAGGAGATACAAATACCTGGAGAAAGCATTTGAAGATGAAATCAAAAAGGTAATGTTGGTGGCAGTCTTCTCTTGAATGTTAATATTTTTTACCCAATGCCTAATATAATTGTATTTGTACAAATGCGGCTCTGTTGTGTATTTTATTTAGCTCTATTGGAAAAGAGGATGGAATCTAGAGGTGGCAGCTTTCGTCTGCAAATTTAGCTCTGTGGGAACGCTGCTGGCAGTACTTGGTGTAGAGTAACTCTGGATTAATGCTTCCTTTGGTTGCTAACTCACCTTCTTATCCCAGGCTTTTCTGTGCAGAACTTCGATATGCTTTGGGGTATAGTTCTTAACGAGGAGCAGTGTTACTGTCCTGCTAACAGAACAGCTCTCTTGTGGCTTTCTTCTATAGAATAAATACAAGTCTGCTGTGCAGAGTGTCATAGAGTCATGGAATTGCCTGGGTTGGAAGAGACCTTTCAGATCATCCATCAACCATTAACCTAACACTGACAAAAACCACCACTAAACCATGTCCCTCAGCACCACACGTACCTGTCTTTTAAATACCTCCAGGGATGACGATTCCACTTCCCTGGGCAGCCTGTTCCAATGCTTGGTAACCCTTGATGTATAAGTATTAAACTACTCCTGAATTGTGGAATGAACCCTAACCACGAGTTTTTGTATTGGAGGGCATAGGTACGTGCAAGAGAAAGTCATTACCACTGAGTGCTTAGGATTTGCAGGTTAGACTGTGGTGGATATTTGTGGAAACTCTTTTGTTTTGTAATCCTGAATTCTAAGGAGACAGGAGAAACCTGGGTAGAAATTTTTGAAAAACTAAGTACAGATTTATTTTGTCTGTTTTGAGATCCTAGTAACAGTTGTAAATATCTTTTTCCAATGGCCTGACTAGGTGATAAAGGCTGTGCTGTGCGGTAGGTTAACAGGCACCCTGATAACGGCAAACCTGTCCTCTGACTAAAATGTGTTTGTTAAAAGTAAAAGTGTGTTTCCATATTACTTAAGCATTAGAAAGATTGCTCCGAGGGTCAAGTGAGGGTAAGTCTGGAGCATGATGCCTCGCCACCACCTCTCGTGGCTCTGATAAATTTGGCTCCGATTGTTACATTCTTGCTCATGTAGGAAATTATTTTTGCGCTTGTGGCCAGCAGGCCTATTAACTGATGCTGATTGCTCAGTACATCATTCTAAAGACCTAAATTTACCTCTCTCCCCACACAAATCTAATGTTCTTGCTGTTAATTACTATAATCATAGACATGAGAAGCGCTGACTCATAGCATTCAAGTTTCAGAGAGTGTTCTGCATATTAAGCAATTGCCGTGTCAATTCAAGCCGCCTCCTCTCTCTTCTGTATCGTGCTTGGGTTTGAATCCTTTTAAGTTTCTAAGAATTCACTTTGCATACTTAATAACCAGATGAGACTATGCTTAATGTATAATAATTTGACTCTCTAGCTGAGGAACAAGCTAGCTTGAGATGATGCAAATAATTTGAGGTACAGTGGAACTGGAGTCATGATGCTCATTTAAAAGCGTTGGAGGCATCAGAGCCTTGGCAGCACAGGGTCAGAATGGGCTTCTTCACCTTGCAGTCTGCAAATCTCGATTTCATGTCCATCTTTTTAATAGTTTTCAGTGTCAGATTATATCACAATCACAAGGTGGAGGTTTGCATAGTGGTCCTAGCCTGGGGGATGACTTTTCCATCTGCCCTTCCATCACCACCGTTAGCTCTTGGTGTGAATCATGGTGTGGGTGCTGGGTGTGCTCTCTTCCTCAGTTAATGCACTTTATTAGAAGCTGGGAAGATGGTTGTGAAAGTTTGGGCTTGTGTAGCTCCTTTTTGCTTACCTTCTCCCTTCCCCTGCTTGTGGGAACCCACCAAGTCTTCTCCCTGAGGATGCTGCTGGGTTTTTTAACTATTTAATGCTTTAATCCCCGTGTGCAGTAACTTGCGTGAGAGCAGCTGCTCATAGAGGGTCAGAAGATAGATACATTAGTATTATTAGTAGTATTAGTATCATCATTGCTGGAGGTATTTAAAAAACAGATGTGGTGCTTAGCGATATGCTTTAGTGGTGGTTTTTGTCAGTGTTAGGTTGATGGTTGGACTTCATGATCTTAAAGGTCCCTTCCAACCTACACAATTCTATGATTTTATGATTTCTAGAAGGTGTTTCTGCAAGATTTAGCAGTTCGTAGCCTACTGCAGTTAGTCAGTAGTTAGAAAAGCAAGACAGCGACTCCTTCATGTTTCATGGGTCACTGTCCCAGCAATTAAAGTGATTTTTCTGGCAGGTTCATTGGGCAGCCAGAGCACTTGGGTGGAAAATTAGCTCTTCTCGTGGGAAAAGTCATGCTAAAAAAACCAAGGCAATACCACCAGTTTCACTCTAAAGAAGCATATGGTGTCAGTGGGACTTCTCTGTCAAGAGAGATTGTCTTAAATGGCAGTATTTGTACAAGTATTTGCTTTATGTCTTCCAGTTCATAATTTTATCATTAGGACATTACCATTTCCCAGCACCTTTCCCTTTTTTGTCTGCTTCTAGCTTTCAAAAGTTTTATTTCTTAGCTTTCTCCCTACAAAATTACCAGTTATTCTTTCTTCTAGTGACATAAGCAAACCATACATCTAAATTTTTACATCCAAATAATTTTATGCGAACAATTTCACAGAAGACAAAGATATTTAAGTGCATTTCTCACTTGTGGGTTTTGATATAAGCAGCTTAAGTTCATATGAGCACTGCCCTCTGTCCTGGCATAGACTTATGACAACATTTTGCAATAATTTCAGCAAAATTCTCTGTTCCAAATTTGTGTTCATCTTTCTTATAACCGTATTTCTGTTCAGTGGATGAAGAATGCAATGTTAGCTGTGTATATAAGTGTGTTTGTGTGTTTAAGTTACATTCTACATAGTTGGGGGTTTTTTATCAGAATTGGGAATGGGTACAGATAAGTATATTTTTGGTCTTAACAGCGGTAAATATTGCTGAGTCATATGAGGATGTCTGAAGTGCTGGGAGGTCCTTTGTTCATGTTCCTGTTTTCCTAATGAAAGAACCTTAAATCAAGTTGGGAATTATGAATTAAGAAGAGACAAACATTCTGAGATCAAATGGGCTGTAAACAGAGATGCTTTAAGTCAGCTAAATAAAGGGACGGAACCAGTCAGCGGGTATCTGTTGTTACGTTGGCTGCCTTCTCCATGGCTGATTGCCTACAGATGTGACAAGCTGTCAGATGCTAAAGCAACAGACCACTTCAGATAGTGAAGATATAAAAAGACACCACGCTCCCTGTGTGTGGATAAAATTCCTTAATTTTTGCTATTAAGTTTTCCAGATCGCAAGAGAGCAGAAGCTTTTCAATGTTGCTTGCGTATCTTTGCTTGTGCGTATCTTTTCTGCCCACAATTTGTGCCTAAAAGACTTTTTCTTTAAAGACAAATATAGCGTGGAACAGCACATTAGGTCTGGTCTTGTGCTTATTAGGCATTCTGAACTCCCACTTAAATAGGTGGGAGTTCTTATAGCTATGATAGAAATCCAAAATTCTGAGCCAGAACTGTGCATTTTATGCCTGGAATCAGTCTGTATCTAACAAAAGCGGTAATGCCAGTCCTTGGCTAAGCATCAGCTTGGAGAACGTTCTGTGGGTGGTTTGGTGCTATTCTGAAGTGACTTGGACATTTTGTGACTTCCCCGTTGAGGTTTGTAATAGTGGTGGTAAAAGAAGAGCTCCTAAAGTAATCGGCAGTAAAAATCTGAAACAACAGCGTTGAACTGAACGTTTTGTTCTTCTCGATGGTTAAGTGGGTTTCTTAAAGAGTTTGATTCTCCTTGTCACCCGGCCTCCCCCTAAATTAGACTGTGTTTCACAGGTGCTCGAAAGCTCAGAAGCTCAGCTCAGAAGTCTGTCAAAACCTGGTCTGTCATGTTAAAGTAGTCAGTGTGCCCACTTTCTACTCAAAATCCTCAGATGCTGCTTATATGGGAGCAGAAGGAAAAAGAGCTGAGTAGGCTACACAGAAATAAAGCTCTCTCCTCTTTGTTAACAGTCTCAGTACTTATCAGTAAAGAACAAAAGGTCTTATTCTGATTTTTTTCATGTGCAGATCTCATTTTGGTACAGTATTGTTGGTAAAGCTTGTATAAGGAAAGGTTTAAATCACCTGGCCTCCATTTTACACTAGGCTTTTATTGAAATCCTGTAAAAATGTTTTCATTCTTCCCATTAACTGTGGCCCTGGAGTTCCATTACCTGCACTATTATATATACCAGTTAATTGCTGCATTTGGGAATACAACACACCATTTGTTTCTCATCCATATGTTTAGAAATAATAATTCCATTCATCTGCACCCCAAATTTTCCTGCATTTTTTTGGTTGTGAGTCATGGTTTGCTGAAATAAAATTACACCTTGAAATTTTATAGTTTCGTAATTTTTTCTTTTAAGCTAAAACTGCATGTTGCACTCATTCGTTTGGTTTTTTTTAAGTGGGGCTTCAGCCAAATGATTAGTCTGAATCATTCGGGTCTGTGTAAGCTGTAATTGAAAAGTGATGTTATTATGTAAAGTACTATCGTATGAATGAGGTTTTTTATCAGTTCTGTTCACTGATACAGAGAAGAGCTATTCATAAAACACTGCATGAGTTTTAATAACTTACTTGGTTAGTTATCTGAATTTTTTAAAATGTCAGTACATTGAGAAAGCTTTCCAGTTAGTGATAAGCTGCTGAGATAACTTGGGGAAGAGCTTTCACTGGCCACGGTGACAAGCAAGCAGAGGGACATGTGTGAGAGCCTGTCCCTTTGTTATGGGTAGGATTTGATAATTAAGAAATACCTTTAATTTGGAAACCGGGGTGGGTGGGACATTTCCGTCAGAATGAGCTGTTCTGCTTTGGTTACATCTATTGCTCATTTAGAGAAGGAAAAAGGGTGTCATGACAGCAGAAGGTGGGTGAATAAAGCACTGGGAGCTGGAGTTACAAAGGAATTCTCGTTTCCTCCTTCGGCTCCCAGTACTTCATTCACCCAGTCTGCAGTCTTTTTTTTTTCCCCTTCTTTTGATTTATTTTTTGTTGTTGTGGTGGTGATGGTAAATTTGTAAGTCAGCTTCTGATGGAGTCAGCAGCTTCTTGCAATGAATGAAGCTGCCCTGTGCTGTCTCTCCTCCTTTTCCCGTCACCTGTATTGTGATTGCTAAGAACATGTTAATAAAACATCATTGTTAACAGTAATGCTATTGACAAAACCTCATTTTGCACAGCTTTTTTCCTGATGTAAAGGGAAAGAGGTGTAATATACTTCATCAATATGCTTTCAAGTCATTCATTTTAACATATTAAATTAAGATATTTAAAATCTTCTTTACCAGTTATGTACTTAATTACCAGTTTTAGACTTTTAAGAGGAAAATATATATTATATAAGATTGTGGGATTTGTAATTTTTCTTAAGCTATTTATTTCCTCTTGTAATTAGTAGTGGAAACGGTGAGGTCTTAAAGCAGCTTTTGTTCCTGTCTGTCCTTTGTCAGCTTTATCGAGAATGTCAGAACTTGAAATATATTTCTTATTGTAGCCAATAGAAAAATCTGTTGTAATTGTGCTGCGTTCCCTTCCCCAGAAGGAAAACAGGAAACTTTCTCATCCTTTTATTGTTCGTACGAGTAGTAGTTTTTGTAAGATAGAAATTCAGCTGTGCCTGTGTGGGGCTTGGCCCGAAGTCAGGAGCAGCGAATGGGACGGCTCCTGGTAACTCAGCCAGGCTGTGATCCTATAATTTCTGTGGGTCGCAAGCCTTTAGCAAGCACTTTTATTTTCACATGTGTATACGTATATTTGGAGAAAATGGGTGTTATTTCCCTGAGTAATGCCATATTCCAAATGCTTGTGTTTTTATGGAACGTGAAATTGTAAGTGGTCAGTGAAACAGCACTGCTGTGCTTTGGGACAGATTTTGACATGATTGCTATGAGTTATAGTGGGACTGCTTGAGAAATAAGAAATTAAACTGTCTGCTAATATTCATCTCTACCTGTCACCATTGCCTGTGACTCAAATATATCTTCTGGTTTTTTCTCTTATCCGACCCACAGCTTCTGCTGTTCCTTAAAGCCTTTACTGAGACGGAGCAGACGAAGCTGGCGATGCTTTCTGGCATCCTGTTAGCCAACGGGACTCTTCCTGCTACGATCTTAACGAGTCTCTTCACTGACAATATAGTCAAAGAAGGTAATTTTCTATGTGATCTTTTTTCTTACATTAGCTTTAATCGGAGATGTATTTTATTGAAACATACTTTATATGTTGGAAACCTGTAACTGCACAACAGAAATCAGTATTTTAAAGCAGAAGTGTGTACAGACAGCAATGGCCAGCGTACTTGCTGAAATCTGCACATGCCTGGAGATTGCAGAAGAAAAAAGAATAATTCCAACCCTCATTTTACCTTCATACCGGTTATTGATCAGTGATTGATACGCTTTCCCGTGGACTCGTATTTACCCTATGATGAGTAACTGTTCTTTCAGTCTTAGGGTATAATGCATTTTTGAGATTACTTATTTCTTTTTTTTTTTAATTGAGGGATTTTGTTCAGTTATTTATTTATAGCCATCTACCCTCAGAGTCTTGATTTTCCAAATGTTTGTTCAACAATGTCTTTCTCTGCCAGTTACCGACTACCTGAAATAATTGTAAATGCACTGTCAGTGTTGAACAGTTTTCTTGAAATCATTTTGGTTTTGTTGAAGAGCCATATGTTAGATAAAACGTATTCTAATTTTCTTTTTTTTAAAAAAAGTATTCTAACTTCATGTTCTCATTTGCAGCATGCTAACCATTACGTTTGTGTCCTAAATGCTGCAGAAAGAAAAGGCACAGCTGCAGCTTTGCTCTGTCATCACCCACAGCTTTCAGAATCAGAATTAAACCAGGAGAAAATTCAAACAAAAGCACTAATCCTTGTCTTAAAGAGAATGCCTGCAATGTTTTTACATCAAAGTCTGGTCCTAGTTATGGGAAGACAAGAGGCATCTGAAAACTCAAATTTCAAAGCTCAAGTAATTTGTTATATTTAAATTTTAACATTTTAGGAATACAGTTGTTATGTACAAATCCTAGAACAAATTCCATTTATGTTATGAACTTCTGTTTCTAGGAGCCCTAAACTTTTGTCGGGAACTTACATATACTTTTGGTTCTTAGTTTATATATAATAAAAATGTACATGTGTCAGCGTTTGAGGAAAAGATTGTTCAATCAGGGACACTGTTCAAGAATAATTAAAGATGCGAAGATAAAAGAAGAACAGGAAAATGATCAAGGCTTAAAACAGGTAGATCATATAAAAGTAAACTTGATGCTTTCTTTAATTTACAAAAAACAATGCTGCAGGCAAGTGAGATTAAAATACATGAGGAAAAAAATTATCTGAGGGAGTTGTTGATCAGCTTGGCAATTATTATTGGCAAAGAATTGGCTGAAAGGGAGAGAGGATAGATTGTGCTAATAGATCTATCAAGTTTGAGGACAAATACCTAATTCATTTTAGGGTTACCCTTTTTCAGTGTTGTCATTACTTTTACTGTGATGTATGGATGGGGAAAAATGTCTTTTGGGAATGGCTGGGGTAATTCTAGCAGAGACAGAGAAAGGTCTAGGCCATGGTGAAACCTCATGAGGCTTAAGTATGCCCTTATTGTTGCCCATGCTGAAAAACCAGTGTAAATGTAAAGAGCAGCTAATGGGGTTAATCAATAAAATGAATGGCTGAAATTGACATGTGGGTAGTGAAGCCCTGGAACAACCTCCTACTAATATTTGTACTGACATAAAACTTGTTTTGTTTAAGCTAACACTTGAAAAAGGGTTTAGGACGTGGATATTGGGGGCAGTGCTTGGTGACAGAGACCAGAGAGTTCCATCTGATGTTGGTATTGAACTCATAGGCACATCAGAGATGCTGAACTGTGTTTGCAGGTTCAGTACACCTGGGACCCCTGTTGGTTGACCAGGCTTTGTCAGTCTTGACTGCTCTGCCCACAGAACTTATGATCTCTTCATCATTCTGGTTTCATTTAGAACCTGCTGAACAACATGTAAAAGAAGCCCAAAGTAGTATTTGTAGGCCTCTCTTGGTGTGGCGTTGTGCATGCGTGGTTCCATATGGTGCTTCTCTAAGGATCTTGAAATAAGGTTGCCAAAACTGTCATAACAATCAAGATCTGTAATGAATGTTAATGAAGTTCACGCTGCTCTGGGAATAATCTCTTCTGTTGTTTGATGACTCATTTAGTCAATGTATTCTAGAAATAAAAAGAATAGATGTCTATCTAGAAAGTGGCTGAGAATGATGAAACTACTTCCTACCAGTAGGTAGCATCTAGCTCTCGGAGCTTCAGGACTGTGTGGAGGTGAAACAGTCAGCTGGCCTGCAGGGGACCTTCCTCAAGGATAAGCTGGGTCTCCATCTCTGAGACCCTTCAGGTCACTTGGAGCCGAGAAGCTGAGGCAGAGCTGTGGTGCTGCTGCTCCTCTAGGAAACAGTGTGGGGCTAATGGTTTCTTAGCTCCCCTGGGAAACCTACAGCTAATGGAGGTAGAGTTTGTTTGATTTAATGCACAAAATATTAAGTTGTGCCTTGAGGAAGGAATTTTTCCACTTCAAATAGTATTTGTGCCTGGTTCTGCCAGCTACTAAATGCCTCCTGGGAGGACAGGGTGCAACCAGTTACCTTGAAATTGCAAAGTTACTTAATCCTATTCCAGGACTTGCTGAAAAGCCCTTTAAGGAGATGGTTTTTTCAGTTCTTATTCCTGACTATCCTTTATTATTTTGTGTCTTCATTTCCTAACTGATTTAACGCATAATTTTTCCTTTTGCATTGGACTTGGTTGGTAAATTGGGGGAGGTAGGAAAAATAATTGCAAAGAAAATCTTTGAACGATCGAATGGAGACGGGCGATACAGAATGAAAAGATTTTCAAATGATGTAGCATACTTCAGAAAATTAATACTGAATTAAAGAAAAAGAAGGATCATTTCAGCTCTGCGTGTTTGGTCCTGTTGTCATAAATGTGTTTTCATTCCATATTCTTGTAACCGTTTTGTAACCTTGTAATTCTTACAGCCATCTCTAATTCATGTTGAAAATTGCTGAAGCAGGTTTTGTGGGTTTTTTTTCTCTCAAACAGGGATTGCAGCCTCTTTTGCTGTAAAGCTTTTTAAAGCGTGGATGGCAGAGAAAGATGCCAATTCTGTTACCTCTGCTTTAAGGAAAGCCAACCTCGATAAGAGATTGCTAGTAAGTACAATATATTTTCAATAATCCGTATCTCTCAGTGGGAAAGAGAAGGAAATAAAATGCAGATGGCAGTTTGCTGTAAGCCTATTAACTTCCCCTCAGACTCTCTTAGTATTTTTTAAATATTATGAATCACAGCAATATTGTTATGGCTGTAGCATTGATACAGGTTCAGCAATATTAAATGTCGCATGTTTTTACATTCTGTCTCTATTTTTCCTGTAGTTAAATGCCTTCTGTGATACTGTATATAAAGGGCTTAGGAATTAATTAAATGTGGGGTTTTTTTCTAACCACTGCCAACAAAACACACACCACCAGCAACTGTGCGTGAGGACTTTCATTTTTGGAAATATGTTTAATTTTGTAAATAATAAATAAAGTACAGAGGGTTATGATTAGAATACAAGTTTCCAAAGTGACAGCATTTAAATAGTATAGCAAAAGCACAGTAAGCTCATTTTCTGCAGCAGTAGCCGTCTGGGCAGCATAAATGCTCCTGGAGTGATGACAGCAGACCTGGTAGGAGCGATGCAGAAAGGCTTTTCAGCCTTTGGACTCAAAACCTGTATTCTGGGTTTGCAGCGATGGCCTGAGGTATTTAGAGAGAGTATATATGAATATGCATCAGTGTCATGTGCTTTTCTCTCCCGGTGTCTTTCTGAATATCAATCGGGTTGTTTTAATCCTCAAAAAGATTTCTGCTGCGATAATCCAGTCAAATGCGCTGCATCCTGTGTAGCACTGCCCGGAGAATTTCAGCAGTATTTCCTGTTTCCACCTCAATAATTTATGATTAGTCAAGAATATTTCAAAAGTGAAGCAACCGCCCACACCCCTTCATCTCTTCAATTTGTATTTGGTTTTAAGAGTCCAAGTCATAAATAATTTGCCATAAAGCTGGGAAATGGGCTAATCACACTTTTAATTAGAGAGGGGGAAAAAAGCAAACTGCATCTTATTTCTATTTCAAACTTGACTGACTTAAGCTTTCAGCTGTTGGCTCTCATTATGCTGCTATACTAAAGAACTATAAAGTATCAGATGGTGTTGCTGAGCTTGGTTGCCTTCATGATAGTTTCTTCTTAATCTCGTTTTAGGTAAGTAAACAGATTGAGGGTCTCTAGCTTCTTTGTAAAAAAAAAAAAAAAAAAAAAGTTCTATCCATCCCACAAATCCTTGTTGGGCACCAAGGGCTGGATGGTAAACAAATGCCATTGAATCCTTGCCAAGAAGCGGCCTTTGCTGTAGCAATTTTTAAGAATAATTTTAACTTTCCTAAGTGTCTGGACATTCATAAATCATAGAATGGCAATGTCTTTGAATTAGAAATGCCTACAGGAGTCAGTGTTAACAGCACAAAGTGGATTTTGTGATTTTTATGAAGTGCTGCGTTAGTGGTAATCACTGCTCAGCAGAGCAGGGACCTCGGGCCAGGCTGCCTGGGCCATGTGTGTATTGAGAAGTGTATTTTTCTGGAGAGGTAAATGTGTGGATGCACTTGGGAGGGCACGATAAATGTGCTTTGCATATAACGGCTTTACCATCTATTCCTTGGTATTTTCCCTACAAGACTCTTGGACTCAGGGAAAAGTATAGTTTCTCTGAGGACTGTTTTGAGCGACATCTTAAGCTCACAGCTATGCATAAGTGCATGCACTTCACATGGAGAGGGTGTTAGGTTTTTTGCGTAATTGACCATCGCTTTTCCCTCCATTATAACAAAACACCACATTATAAATGAAGTGTTGACTTTTCCGGTGTTAATACAAGCACTGACTTGTTTTTTTTAAGGGCAGTACCAGGTGATTCCTGCTGTTCATTCTTAAAAAATGTTCCTTCCGTTCTGTCAAGAGTCATAGTTGGTTATTTATTTAACAGAGAACTGTTCCTGTCTTTTTAGGAACTATTTCCAGCCAACCGGCAGAATGTGGACCATTTTGCCAAGTATTTTACTGAAGCAGGTCTAAAAGAGCTCTCAGATTTCCTTAGAGTCCAGCAGTCACTGGGGACTCGTAAAGAACTTCAGAAAGAGCTACAAGAACGTCTCTCTCAGGAATGCCCAATTAAAGAGGTAAAGAGTGTTTTTGTCATCACTTCTGTTTATGTATTAATAGTCAAAGATTTAAATCAACAGTAAGTGCAGAGGAACAGATATGAGCACCTCATAGATTTCCTCTGCTTTTCTGGAAATTATTTTAATTTATTCATCAGTTCACTCTGTGCTTAAGACTAAAGCAACAAAACTTCCTCTGGGTTTGCAAGTGCAGCTGACCGTGGGGTTTGGTTTTGGTTTGGTTTTGATGAGAATGTACTTAATTTAACTGCATTAAGTGTTAGGTTGGAGGGGAGGGACAAAACTTGTAGTCAAGTAATAGTAATGTTGCTAAATAAAAAACATGCTAAATGCTTCCTTTTTATTATTCTTGCTGTAATTTTGTTTCTTATTATTTCTATACTGTGATGTTATTTGTAAATGACTGCAAGTATTTAAGTCAGCGTTGTTTCTGGTTGATTGGGAATGTTGCTTAAGACAGCAGTTTATTTCCTGCTCCAGGTAGTGCTTTATGTAAAAGAGGAAATGAAAAGAAATGAGCTGCCAGAGCCCGCGGTGATCGGTCTCCTGTGGACCTGTGTCATGAACGCGGTGGAATGGAACAAGAAAGAAGAGCTGGTTGCAGAGCAAGCCCTCAAACATCTAAAGGTGTGTGCGTGGGTGATGAGGGGAAGGGCTGCTGTGAATTAACACAGTACGTTCTACAGCTGTCAAGCTTTTACCTGTTTAAATCCAGGAAATTTAGAGTTTTGGGGGCTGACGCTGAGTACACCAAGCATTGTGTGTAGTCCCTTCTCCTTTAGTCAAATGAATGAAAAATGGATGGTTCAGATTATTGAGTGCCCTGAGACATACAGTGCAGAGAACCAGGGCAAACAGAGGTGGGCACAGCCTGAGCCTGTGCTTCCTCACTGTGACAGGTCCTGAGAGCTGCCCGGCCTTGGGGACAATGCTAAGCAAATGCTGAGACTCAGCTCCAAGTAGTAAGCTTGCAGGAACTGCCTCTGCCAGAAGCAAAGAAGTTTTGGGAGTGCAGTGAGGTGGCACCTGCGCTGGCTTTGTACAGGGCTACTGAGATCCAGGCAGGGCTGCTGAGCTCAGCATCCGTGACACGGTTGTTGCCCATATGACTGTGGGAGCTGGATACACAGCAACTTGTCAACTAATAGAAGCCCAGGAGTGGGCTTGAGAGCATGTGCACTGTATAGGCTGAGAGAGTTGGGGTTGTTCAGCCTGGAGAAGAGAAGGCTCCAGGGAGACCTTATAGCCCCTTCCAGTCCCTAAAGG
>JAOXNO010000013.1:30728538-30742868 GCA_028565335.1 Limnodromus scolopaceus
ACCACCCTCACAGGAAAGAATTTCTTCCTAATATCTAATCTAAATCTCCTCTCTTTCAGTTTAAAACCATTACCCCTTGTCCTATCACTCCACTCCCTGATCAAGAGTCCCTCCCCATCTCTCCTGTAGCTCCCTTTAGATACTGGAAGGGGCTATAAGGTTTCCCTGGAGCCTCCTCTTCTTCAGGCTGAACAACCCCAACTCTCTCAGCGTGTCCTCATAGGAGAGGTGCTCCAGCCCTCTGATCATCAAATGCAGAGAGAAATGCACTTGCCAGTCTTGGCCATCACTGAGTAGGACCACACAGATGGCTGCGTTTTGCACACATACAGGACATTTCCCCTACCCACTGGAGAGGTGCTGGTGGACTGTACATGCCAAGATCCACCGTCATCTCCTCCCAGTCAGCATGAGAGAAGAGGACAGTGCTGGAACTGCTAATATGACACAGCTGCAGACTGACAGGTAACATTTTGGTACTTGGATCTGTCACTCCCATGGCTTCAGGCTGCCAAAAACTCAATTACCTCAGCCCAAGTGTCTCATTTAACAGTTCAACGTTAACGAGTGCCGCTGCATCCTACGCTCATCACAGCACTTCTGCTGATGGCGTTACAAGACTCGAGTGTCTGCTTCCATTCTTCTTCTTCACGGTGAGGGTGCCAGAGCCCTGGAACAGGCTGCCCAGGGAGGTCATGGAGTTCCCTTCTTTGGAGATTTTCAAGCCCCGCCTGGATGCCGTCCTGAGTAACAGCTCTAGCTCTGGGCAATCCTGCTTCAGCAGGGGAGTGGGACTAGATGATCTCTATGGTCCCTTCCAACTCTAAAAATTCAGTGAAATTCAGTGAAATCCAGCACCCTTCACCCTACGGGACCACACAGAAACCACATGCTGCCCTGTAGCTCCACTAACAGGAAGAAACACACTCGGGAACATCAGATTTCTCTGATTTAGAAACACTCAAGAAAATAAAAAAAGGAAGATTCAACCCAGAAAGAACAAATGACTGTATCATGGCAAGATGCATTTGTGTTGCAGTCTCTTTCAGGACATAAATTGCCTGAGATTTTTCTGTTTATTTTTCCCTGATGAAGTTCAGGAGCATTGCTGACAGGCCAACGTAACACTCTCCATATCATTACGAGTTGTTGCTGGGATATTTGCATAATGCTGGCAGCTATAAATTGTGCCAGAAGAAATAACAAAACAGTATTGTTGATGTATCCAAGGATATAACCAAAAACAAGGTTTGTAGGCAGCCCTATATTATTAGACCCCCTAGTCTATCTGGGAAAAATCAATAAGATCTCAAGTACATCAGTCCTTCTCCAGGTCCAAAAGAGAAGCAGCAGCCTTGAAAAAATGAAAACCAATTGAGTACAACTGCTCTAAAATGTATTTAGCTTTGTATCAATAAGACCACCTGAGAGAAAATAGATGGTATCTGTGATACTGAAGGATATTCTAAAGGGAAATGTGCAGGCAGATAATTTATAGTTTGTAGGATAAGTAGGACATGACAGTGAAAGAAAAGGCTAAAAGATGCCACAGAATCTCTCTCTTTTGCTGTGTTGATGACCTAAAGAAATTCAAATACAGGAGATTGAGATTTTTCCACCTTTGCTCAAGGGTCACAGACAGCACTACTGTAGCTGGGAAGAAATGGTATTTACCATGTGGCAGTGAGCCCACTCCTGCATCAAGCCTGTCTCTTTCTGTCCCTGTGATCCAGGCCCTTGGGTTAATGCCAATGCAAAGACAACTTCTGAAAGAGCCTGGAGATGAGACTGTATTTCCACAACCAGAAATGTCTCTTGTGTCAAGAGATAGAAACTTTCAGACATGGAAGTTCACACTTTTTCCACCTTTTGAATATAAAAACGTTTTTCTGTGGATTTACTGAGACAGAGGGATTCCGGGATTAACAGAAACAACGTTATACTTCTTTTTGCCATCACAGACTTCAGATGTCCTGCATTTTCATTTGAGCTTAAAACATTAGCGAATTCAGAAACCTCTGAACCTGTAAAGCTGTTCCAGAAGAAACCACTAAGCATGATTTCTAATCAAAGGCCATCTCATCCTGTACCCAGCTGAGAACATCCTGAATTCTCTCTCCCCTCACAAAACACACATAATTCAACAAATCCAACATGGAATCTCCTTCTCCCAGACAGATCACCTCTCACTTACTGCAGTATCTCACCTTCCTCTCCCTCACAGGTTGGCCCCAAAAAGACTGAGCAAACATTTTGACACTCTCAGCCCAACCTCTGGACCTCTGCCCTCCCACTGCCCTTCTCCCAGGGGGAAGGAAGGGGGATCTCTCCTTCCCCCATGGCTGGGGACCAAGCTGGCACTGCTTCGCCCCCTCCTTGGTGCCCCCCCCAGCCTCCCTTTCCCAGCCCGGGGGAAGCAGAGCGCACGAACCACATCTGCTGGCACAATTCCTCTGTTCCTTGGGGAAATCTG
The DNA here is from genome assembly GCA_028565335.1 of Limnodromus scolopaceus. NCBI lineage: Eukaryota > Metazoa > Chordata > Aves > Charadriiformes > Scolopacidae > Limnodromus > Limnodromus scolopaceus. Next base: position 30,731,012 of record JAOXNO010000013.1, read on the forward strand.
CCTCCAGCCCTGAAATAATCACAGCAGCCACATTCGGAAGGGACGCCGTCTCTAGAGAGGCCAGTAGCTCACCAGGGGAAATGCCAGCACCTGGAAACACTGCAAAGAGAGAGACAGGAGTATTCAGAACTGGTCCCGAGAGAAGGATGGAATACGAAAAACAGGACAGAAAGATAATTTGGAGTAACTGCATAAATCAAGGTCACGCGCTGCCACTTCTGCACCAAATAGCACGTATGTCCTGCTGTCTCAAGTGCTGCTGCTCTTCCAGGCACACTCGGGTCCCTGGTACCATCAGCAGAGACTGCTTTACCTCTCTTTCTTTCCTTTTATTTCAGCTTTCAACTACATTTTGTGCATATTCACATTCACGGTTTCCTTTACATGTTTTCTTAGTTTTGTTTGTGTGGGTGAGCTTTAATATTTTTATAACAACTGGTTATAGTTTAGTGATTCATGTAGCATCTATGTCATTACATTTGTGTTATAATTTACTGGCTGTCACAGCAACTGAAATGACTCTTTTCTTAGAGAGCCCTTCCTGAAACAGCAGCTGAAGAGCCTCCTTTAACTGAAGAATTCTAAGGACAAAATGCAGCTCCAATGATTTAGGCACACATCTGGATGATTTATTTAAACTTGAATAACACAATCCTCCTTTCAAGGACCAGGAAAGTAACTGACCACCTGATTATGCTCTGCCTGTGTGCAAACTCACCTAAATACAGTACTAAACTCGAGCAGAATAGATGAAAAGCACAAATCAGATGCAGGCAAGAAGAATCAGGGTGGACAAATCAGATATATGAATATAACTACAAAGAAGTCCTAAAGCGAGTGGTTCTCACAACTCTAAACTCCAACTGGTTTCCACAGGGTCTGAAAGCTGTAAGTGGATACACGGACAACTGACTGAAGAGGAACACATGGTGGTGCTGATGTTGCAAAGGAACCCTGAATTTTTAACATCAACATAGCACAGATGACAAGTGTGAACTTCTTGGGAATATTAATCCTCAGGGATTTTTTTTTTTTTTTTAAATAAAAAGGACAACATTTTCCCATATCGAGGGAAGAATCCACAAGGGACAACTTTAATAATATAGTTGAGAACCTAAAATTAAACGAGGAAAAGCACAAAAGCACTTTCTTTTACAAACATAAATGAGAGAGAGACAGCAGAGCAACAACCTGCCAGTTGAAGTCCTGCAGCAGTGGGGGGTCCTGAACCAGGCTGTAGACGACATTTAAACTGGAAATTTGTTTCCATGATCAAATTCACACTAGCTGTTCTCACAAGAAGCCCCTTAAAATATCAGGAACCCAGAGACATTCTGGAATTCCCAAGGGTTCTTCCTCCACCCCAGATATGTTGGAAACCCAGATATTCCCCCAAGAGGCAGCACTGGAAACAGAAACTCCTTCCAGTTTTGGAGTAGGTATTGAACCTCTAATTATGGTACTACCCCACCTCTCACCAGCCATCTTTCACTGCTGTGCTGGGCAGTAATGTGCAGAAATACATCCTTCACAGGATAAAAAAAAAAAAACCAACAAAACAAAACAGAAATCACCCAGCTCACTAAAATAACATTAAATAGATCTGATAAAGCACTGTGAAAAAGAAACCCAACTATTGACTAAGAATATCAAACATGCTCTATTTCCCGCATCCTACATCATTTGGTTAGTGCAGGGCATATGCCTTTGACACAGGAATGTGAAATAAAATAGAGCTTACAGTTTAAAAGAACTGTCTTAGCAGCTTCTGCAGTTAAGGATTTACCCCGTATTTGGAGTAAATCCTGTACTTTTGAGGGATCTTCTGCTTTGTTCTGTGAGACCTGCAGCCTTCCTGTCCCTTGGCTCAGGTGCAGACGACTCTCAGGGCAGACATCAAGATACCTGGAAACACTGCAGGAATTCTGACAGCAGAGGCTTATGGGGATGAAGCAGTGGAGTTTCAGCCCCAACACAGATATAGCAATGAGAAGCAGAGGAAAAAGACCTGAATTCCACTACTGCTGGTCATCTCAGAGGAAAACAACTTAGCACCAAGAGCCAGAATTGAGACTGGAAACAAAGACCAGCCTGCTGTTGGCAGGAAGAGGGCCACAAAGGCTACCTGGCTTTTGTTGGTCTGATCCTATCATAATATCACTTGATAGTTAATAGCACTCATCAGATCTATTGCCACTCACGTCAGCAATCCCACTGAAGGGCTGCACCTGCAGGTGGTCAGTGCTTCAGAGCTGTCTGTTCCTAACACGACTGATTGCTTACTTACCCTATCTAAATTACATGAAGAAATACCTCCTGGAGAAAAAGCAGCCTTCAAGAGCACTTTATTTTGAGTACATCATACTAATTTACGGCTAGATCCTTTCTACTGCTGGAGCAGCCTTGTTTTTCAGTTTTTCAGCAATCCCTGGGATTGCTTTCTCAGCTGCTGTGTCTCTCGGTGGCACCGACAAGGCGAGCAGCACCAAGCACGCTGCCAGCTGCCACCACTCAGGCTGCTCGAGGGGAAACTGTGCCATCAAGCTTCAATACGCTTCCAGAAGAAAAGCCACTCCTGTGGTGACAGGCTGGCAGCTTCCAGAGCTGGCATCTCTCACTCATACATAGAAGGTAGAAATAAAACACAAGATAGTGCCAAAAACATTTTCCAGCTCATACTGGCATGTAAACTAATTATTTTCCACGTGAAAATTCACCATCATTTAAAATTCTTGGCAGAATTAAGTTTAGATTTACCTTTATGTTTGCTTGGAATTCAGTGTACTTTCTGTAAAGCACAGTCACTACAAATTTTCTCTAATTTTTTTAATTCTTCAGTCATTCTTTAAAAAAAAATGAACAGCATAAAACCCGCTGTGTCCTTCCTTCATCCCTTACTGTTTGCTGCTCGTACTCTCTTCCACAAGGGTTCTTGACCCATGTGAAAGAACATAATTAAATGGCAACTGCATTAGCACACTGGCAGAACACTCTTCTCCTTGACTGTGTACACTGCATGGAAAAAAGCAACTGCATAGAAAAAAAATGAACAAACCAAAGTTAACACCTGATTGATTCACATCAAACGATTTTTGACTGATGGCTGTCTCAACCAGCACCAACTAGAAACATGAAAAACCCCAGCTTCAAAAGGGTGAACCCTAAATTAGGAATCCAGGCCAGAAAACCAGCTGACAGAAACAGGCAAGTCTTGGGACTCTGAGAAGAAACTTTGGTGAAAGATAAGCCTATCACCTTTATCTTTCTTTTAGGGAAACTGTACCCAGCAAATACAACTGACAGAAATTTCCTGTGTGCTTAAGAGATTACTTACTTATTGCAGATATCGGTATTTGACTGTCAGCTTGTGTGATGTCCCCAGCACTGATGTTTGGACACTGATAGCAGAAAGCACTGGCAGTAGACCTGATAAAGAGCTAACCTGTAGGATAAAATATAAAGCTAAGTTTAAATACATAAGTCTATATATTGCTTAGCTTGTATAAGGTCAGAAATCATAGAATCATAGAATGGTTTGAGTTGGAAGGGATCTTAGAGATCATCGAGTTCCAACCCCCCCGCCATGGGCAGGGACACCTCCCACCAGACCAGGTTGCTCAAAGCCCCATCCAGCCTGGCCTTGAACCCCTCCAGGGATGGGGCAGCCACAGCTTCTCTGGGCAACCTGTTCCAGTGCCTCGATGGCTCCACACCCAAACAAACAGACTGATTTTCACAGTGGTACAGCTGGAGCTGGACATATAGCTCAAGAGCAAAGCAGTAAATTTGTAATAAGCATGAGATTTTAGGGTTTCGCTGTCAAACTGAGTATCACCCAACACTCCAAGTAACATGGTTTGTTTCTGTTATTTCCTAGTTAGTAGGTTCCTCTTCCACCATTCGTGCCATCTGCTTGCAAGAAGACTACTGGAACATAAAGAGCTGTGCCCATAGATGAACACGCTCCTGAGTGCTCATGTTGCTTTACATTTTTATGTAAGGGCCTGATAGTCTTCCACTGCTTTGAAAGGAAAAGACCAAACGATGAAACTGCTTCCCAGCAGATGACAGTAGTGACACAGCAAACCTGGCTGGCAGCAGCAGGCTGTCTTCCCAATTAGAAGAGCAAGTCATAGCTTTTTTCCATATGCTCCTCATGCACGCTCAGAAATACTGCATTCGTATTACCAGCAGCTCAGGGCTGTAGGTCTTCTCTTTGCAAGAAAAGAAGCCAGGCTGTTCTAATAATGAGATATTTTAAAGAAAGATGAATTGCTAGGGGCACGGAGCATTACGACTGAACCAACTGCTTCAAAATGTATGTCAGGTGTCTAAATTAGTAATGACACTGGTTTAAGATTTGATGTTGGGAAAGAAATTGGGTTTTTTAAATGTACTTTATGAATTTCAAGCCATTCACTGCTCACATTTTCAAGGTTTTGCTCACAACTAAGTTCTTCCATTTCTGGAAGATTCTCACATCATCACAGGACCCAACTTTACTACAGATAAGCCACACCAATGGAGCAGGGTAAGCATACCGATTGTGCTTACAGAAACCACAGAAACAAACAACAGATACAACAAAAGCTGCCAATCTGTCTTTCTCTTCTTCCTGTGAATTTCTTTCACGTGGGGATTGCTGATTTGGACCAAATATCTCTATTCTCTCACAAGTGCTCTATCCCAGTTTACCAGGAAGTCAAAGAAAAATACCAGCTCATGACATCACTAGGAAAAATGTACTCCTCTGGCTCCTGAACGCATGACGAAGGAATGATGATGGAACTGTATTTATTTAACCTAGATAAAAGAAGGCTGGGGGCGTATCTGACTGCAGTCTTCCACTCTCTAAAAGGAGTCAAACGGACCCAAACTCTTCTTGGAACGACACAGCAAAAGAACATGGCAATGGCCACAAGTTGCAACAAGGTTAATTCTGATAATGGAAAAGTTTTCACAGTGAGAGTGCTCAAGCACTGGAACAAGTTGCCCGACAGGCTGTGGCCCTCCATCCTCAGAGATGTTCAAAACTCGACTGAACAACTCTATGAGCAAACTGCTGTGGCTCGGTAGCCAGCCCTACTTTGAGCAGAAGTCGCTCAGGCGATCTCTAGGTGTTCCTTCTACGTACTTGTAAACACTTTGGATTTCTGCTTCTTAGCATATGATGCTAAATTACTTCAGGATTTCTTGGAACTCTCCCAGGGAATCACCTGGGATGGTGTTCAGCGCATGGCATCCATTTTCCCTTCAAATCAAAACCAAGTGGTGATCGTTTCCACTTGAACCTGATGAAGAGGAAATCTTTGGGATGTGACAGTAATGAGAACCTGCAGCAGGCATAACATAAGACCAATAAAAACTGCAATTAATCTGAAAACTATTTACTCTCCCACTGCTTACACCTCACTGTTAGTCCACAGGCATTAACATATCCTGTTAATCACAGAGTTATTGTCTTAACTTATACTTACTGCTGAAGTTTCCTGGTTTTATCTCAGACCTGAAGAACAGATATGACGGTTTACCCCTCGTGAGAGCAGGGTCAAACACTGTCTCTGAGAGGCCACCTTCCCAGCAGTTATCACCTCTCCAGAGAGACACGCAAATGCCTCATACATAACAGCACAAAAAAGTTTGGATTTCGCTGCAGGAAGCATTAGACCGCTTTGTGGCCTGGATCTAGAATTCTGCCTTTTTCTCTTCCAGACTTAACTAAAATCAGCCCAATTCCAGGACATCCCCAATCCTGGTCTTGAACAGAAGGACAGGGCTTTGGGTCAAGCCTTTCATGTACTACTATTCAAAATATCATTATACTGTGATTTCCAGCCTCCAGCTGTTTCTTTAATAAATTAGATGCAACGAACTCTCCTTATCCTAATCCAGTATCAGCTTAATTCAAAATGGATTTCAAATGTGCTGAAAGGCGATTCTTACAATTAAGGTAAGATCTTAAGAAAATCCCAAGAACTAGCTTCTGAACCTATAAAATGAATATTTGCCTCTTTTACTATTTTTAGAAGACTGACCCCTGAAATACACTTTCCCTTTAAAGTCAGGGTCCTGGTGCTATTTTAGTTCTTTGTTGGTTTCCCCCTCCCCACCTGTCTATAAACATTAGAGGGACGAACTTCACCAAGTCTATCCTTTGTCTGGCAAGTGCTATTCATGGGACGATTCAAAAGACACGGGCATAAACTGAATTAACAAGTAGACATGCTATTGTTATACTCCAATGTTATTTTCACCCACTGCATGGGAGATCCGTCAGGAATTATAAAGAATGGCTTAAAAAGCGAGGCTGGACATCCAGCCGCTCCACCCAGAACAATGGCTTCACACTTGCCTGTAGCTAGTTTTGCTTGAAAAGCATCTCTTCTAGCTAGTTTTCTAAAAGCAATTTAACTTTCCAGGCTCGATCCAAGAACCTTACGCTATGTTGATTTTGGTCAGAAAGTTTCTCAAAGAATACATTCAGCATCTGTCTAAGAGCAAAGATGAACGAACTGTTATTTCATTAGTAGTCATTCGTAACCACTTGTTAGATTTATTAAACTGAACATTTGTTATGTCTTTGTGCTTTTGGATGAGCTAATTTCTGACCTAGTTGTGGGCTGCTCTAGCCACTGTACTTAGGGAAATTAGGACAGGCAAATAGGCCATCTTTCTCAATCTACAATGCTGCTTCACTAAAAAATAAATAGATAAAAATCCCAAACAGTTTTCTACATTTTTTTTTCCTCCTCTGCAGAGAACTGCTGCTCCAAACAACACGGGGGCAAGTTTATTCTGTAGGCCAGGATTGTCTCTCCCTTGTGTCTGGCTCAGAACGATCATCATGGTGGTGAAACACCACCACACCACCTTCTGTGTTTTCCCATAAGACAGCAAAGCACCATGGAGCAGCTACGCTGTTCCTCACTGCCCCATACCAGAAAGGGCTTCTTCAAGGTTGGGGGTGAAATGGCACAAGAACAATAGCACTGCTGGGAAACTGGTGTTGTTCCAGGAAGTGGAAAGAAATTCATGACCGCCTGCATACACCGTGACACAGCCAGTTCATTACTAAGCAAGGCAGTAAATAACTGGGGTACATCCACAGGACATTAGCGCTGAATTCAGCTTCAAAAAAAGTAGTAAAATCTTGACTGTTACTGCAGCTAACATTAAGTGTATGTTTTATTGACTCCATATATTCTATCTCCTGCATTATTAATAACTAAGGTGACTAATTGACATGACTGAATAACTGAGGCAGTTCAGGTGACCAAGATGACTCACATTTCCCTCTTCAGTGACATAAGAAATGACTGGACATTGGAACCTTTGCTTTACAGGGAGAAACATGTTTGATCATAAACAACATTTTACTTCACAGACTTTGTTGACCCTAACACAGATCCTACAGCCATCATCAAACTTCAGACATGCTTACTGGTCCAAGCACACAAACAGGCTTTAATGCCCAAGTGCTAAGGTAGGATAAGCCCTTTATTTACTCCAAGTTATGCCAGTTCAAACCTTGTGCATATTTGCTATGCACCTCAACGCTATCATTTAAAAATGTCAACTGTATACAAAATCCTTTGAAAACAGTTTAGACAGACAGCAGATGCAATAAGCTTTAAAAACAATCCTATGGGACCTTTTTGCATATATAAAAGGAAAATGAGAAATTCCCTAGATGCTGCATCAGTATAACAAGTATATTACTGACTTTTAGCACTGTTGTTTGTAGTTTTCCTATGGTGCCTTAAAGGAAGCAAAAACACTGATGCTAGACTTTAAAAAAAACACCACCACAAGCAGAAATACCAAGACAAACATAGCCAGAGAATAAAATGTTGGAAGGTGTATCCCAAGTTTCATCATTAGCAATGCTTTTAACACACCTGATTGTCTTGCAATGGAGTTCATACAATTTAGACTCATTATGTTTATTTTGCCTGCTCGCACAAGTATTTTGTTTATACATTTAAGAAGAATAAGTCAAATTAAAGTCTAAATTTAATGATTACGAAGTACAAGATTGCAAGTGGCACTTCTATTTCTGGAAATACCTGGCTTTTTTAGCCCTGCTCTTCTCCTCCCCAATTTTGATGTGCATGAGAGATTTTAGACAAACAACAAGGGAAGAAAAATGACTCTCTAAGACAAAGAGTGAAACTACTGAAAGTGCTGTCAATAGCTTATTGTAAACCTGGGAAAAATGAAGCAATAAAAATAAATTTATGCAAACAATGTTTCATTCACAACATTTTCGACAATCCGTAATAGCAGAGAGTAAAAAAACAGATCACACTGTCTTAATTTAACAACAATAGTATATACTTTAAGAGAACTTTGCATATACTTGAGTCTTCGCATTTCAAATTTGTGCCTCAGAAGTGACACAAACCTTTAGATTTCAGGCACATAATAAATAACATAAAGCAGGAGCAATAATGTGGGATCACAGCCTACAGAAATAGAAGAGATTGGCCTATAAGCTGAGTTCACATTCAGAGCCTTTCAGCAGAGGGCCCCATGAAGAAAACCTCTTCCAAACGACCCCAGTTGATGTTAGCTTTACAGGGAAATGAAAACTACCCAAACGGCTCCATTTGAAACTCTTCCAACTACTAAGAAGCACGTGGGTATCGAGGCCCAGGAACTCTGAGTTTTCACTGCCCTCTCTCCTTGCATAAGCGTTTCCTTGCACACCTTCATCCTGTCTCTAAGTGCACATTAGCAGCGTTACAAGTGCCCAGTGTACTCTCCCGCCGCCGCAGCTTCCCATGAAAGAATGACTAATGCACACTGTTTGTAGCTCCTCCTGTTGCCAGCAGTGCCACTGAAAGACACCAAAGAAAGGCAGGAGAACAAAGACTGTGCAGGGAAGCGGAGAATAAGCATCAGAAAAAGTGAGGGAAGAAAAGGAAAAGGCATATTCTGCTTTTGGTTATGTCTGGCAGCTCAGGATTCATGTAACAGATGGGGGTGCAGAATTTGTCTCTATAGAGACAAAGGGTGAAGAGACAAATACTTAGGTTCATCTCCTGGACCAGCTATTTAAATAATCTTTTAAAAAAGCAATCAACTAAACACTATATGCTTTCCCTAAAGAGAAGGAAAGATTTCCCTCCAACTGCAAGAAAGCCTTTTTATAACTAACAACTTGTAATTATCCATTTAAAAGAATTAAGCCAATTTAGCCGGAATACAAGTGAAGTTCTGCAGCCTGATGGGGAATAGGAGCAGACGTACTCCCGACCACTACCAGAAATTACAGCAGTCAGCAGAGCCAAATGCTGCATCAACAAAAGCATTACTCTAAATCTAAACCATGTTATTCCAAGCCTCTATGTAACTTGTGAACAAAACTGGAGGGGAAAAAAAAAAAAAAAAAAAAAGAACTAGACCCCAGCTACACTCCTCATAGCTCTATTTACTTAATTGAAGCCACTGATTATTAATACCAGCTGAACTATGCCCCAGAGTTTGTGGTCAGAGGTGGATACAAACCAAGTTGCATTAGTCATAGTTAGATGCCTACCTGAATCTGAAGCAGGAAACCTGTAGCAGGTACTTCTCACCCACAAAGGACTGTAGGAGCTGGGTCCCTTAACAAGAAATACCAGCGTTAATTAAGAAAGTGGAGGTACACCTATTAATAATTAACACTGAAAGAGATCTTCTAAGAAGGGCAGCAGATGATAATATTGAATAATTCAGCACTATAATCAAAGGAACAATGTCCAGTAACTTTATATGTGAGCACTTGCAACAAAATCCAACAAAAGCCATTTGATATGCTGATGGCTTCTTGTGTTCAGGAAAGGGTATACATCCAAGACACTCCTTCCTATAGAGTGGGCATCAAACAATTTCTTAAACCAGTCTTTACAACAAAATTAAAAGCAGCTTATAAAATTGCACTGAAACAAGTGACTCTACACTGGGCTTACACTCTGCCAGACTTGAGCCCAAAAGATCAGTAAAGACAGTAGCTCAAGTCAGTAAATCTGCATTCCCAACAGGCCAAAGTAGCCACATCAAGTCAGTTTAATTAGCAAGGGAAAAAAAAGATCACAACAGATTTTTCATTCATGCTGTCACTTCACAAAGCTCCAGCAGCAGGGATAGTCTGTGTCTGTCAAGTTTAGAAACAAACAAACAGAAAGCTTCAGCAGCTGTTGAACATTCAGATTTAATTTGTGGCCACAAATATTGGAGAATTTTAATTTGTTGCCTGGCTAGCAGCTGAGAGGTAGATATACATCTGTAAAAAAGAACCAAGTCTCTATTATTGCAGGAGGAAAAAAAAAAAAACTGTAATATATTTAATTGCAGAAGTCTGGCTAAATATCAAAGAGCATGGAAAAAAATGTTCAAAAAAAAAAAAAAAAAGAAAAAAGATCTGAGTGACAGACCAGGAAAGACAAAGCCTGCTGCTGTTCAGGCTCTTTCTGTCTCACTGCTGGGAAGGATTAGCCTGCTGCGGCTTCCCTTCGCAGACAGAGGCCAGCCAAATTACATAAAACAAAATGCTTTTGGAATTTCCTTCTTAAATTGTTTTGATGACAAGTTCCTATTAAGAATTGTTGCGAATTCATCAGACAGTAAATGCAGCTTCCTCTGCTTGCTAGGAACTGACCATCTCAACTTCTTCTCTGGCACCAAACCCTGATGAAGTGAAACTACCACACTAAGTACCCTTACAGACATCCCAAGGGAGGAACACACATCTCCTTGTCTCTTTGTGAAGCCCAGCAAAAAAGAAAAAAAATATCTTGGGTCACTAACCCCACAACATATGTACACGCTGAAGTATCTGGCAGTTATTAGATTTGATATATTGAGTATAAAGCATCACACAGCAGAGTCTAGCCCCCAGAGACTAGTCTAGAGTCGCTAGTCTAGCCCACAGCGACTGTAAAGACACAATTTTGGAGGGTACAAGTGAAGTGGGACACTATTCCAGCCAATTAAAAAAACAGTAACAAAAACTTGATACTGACTAGTAGGAAATTAACGATAGAGATGGAGGATTTTGCTTGACAACCTGCAAGTAAAAATATTTCCCCCTCAAACTACTAAAATATACATGAGATGTAAATACATAAGAAGTAGCACAGTGGAAGCATGAGTGTCAATACAATTTTTAAATATAAATTTTAAAAATATAAAAATATAGATTAGCAGCTGGTAAAACTGTGGCAGTACTCCGAACAGTTTAATGCCCTGGAAAAGTAAATCCCTTCGATGACACAGGGCAGCAGGTCACTGATTACAGATTACGGACCCCCACCGAAGGGGAAGGGAGGAACCTCTCGCTCCCCCAACAACAACATGGCCGAGGAGACGCCAAACCTTCCCCCGCCACCCCTAAGCGAGGCCCCGGCACGTTCCCCTCTCCCCAGCTCCTCTCGCAGGCAGGGCACAAAGCCGGGAGCCACCCAGGGCCGCCTGTCAGCCCCGGGGCCTGGTGCCCTGGGCCCGGCAGACAGCTCCCGGTAGGCCGCCCGCCTGCCCTCCACCGCCTCAGGGCCGAGGTGTGGGCCCCGGCTACCCTCAGAACCACAGAAGGGGGCCCAAGGGGTTGCGAGGCCGACATCTCCGCGAGGAGAACGGGCCGTGCGGGTTGCACGGCCGGGCGAAGCACAACGCAACCCGCCGGTGCCCGCCGCTAACAGGTGAGGGGAGGGACGGCCGCAGCCCTCATTGCCGCTCCCAGCCCCCCCCGCGCTCGCTACCTCATTTGCATACTTTTACCTTTGCGCCCGCAAGCGACCAATCAGCGGGCGCGGCGGCGGGCTGCGGGCGCCACTCACCTGCTGCGGCCGCGCCCGCGCGCTGGCGGCCGGCGGAG
>JAOXNO010000013.1:30742968-30766528 GCA_028565335.1 Limnodromus scolopaceus
GAGCGGGGGGGGCGGGGCGGGGCGGGGCGGTGTCGGGCCTCCTCCTTGTCTTTATCCTGCTGCCGTCGCTGCTGTTGTTGCGTGGTTTCCCAGCGGTAACGGGTGTAACGGCTGCGGTGGCGCGATGGTGTGCGGGGGCTTCGCCTGCTCTAAGAACTGCCTCTGCGCCCTCAACCTGCTCTACACGGTGTGTGGCCTCGGTGGGGTCTCCCTCGCCCAGAAGGATCCGCTGGGGAGGGGCCGGGGGGGCGGGGGCTCGTTGCGGCCTGAGGCGGCCTGCCCTCGGCGGGCTGGTGCTGAGGGGTTGGGGCGGGCTCCGTGCCGGGCCCGCCGGTCTGTCGTGGCCTCCGGCGGAGGGGGGCGGGAGGTGGCACCGGTCAGGCCGGGCTTTGTCACCGCGGGGACGTGGCTCCTCGGGAGCAAAATCCAGGGCGGTCCCGGAGCGGGCGGCGCGTCTCATCTTCCCCATACCCCCCGGCGGGCCGGGCTTGCCCTCGCCATGGGGCTACCTCTTTCCTAGCCCGGCCCGGCCCTCTAGTGCCTTTTTTCCCTGTCTGGAAAGGTCGCTGCGCCAAGCCAGGGGTGACCGGGGAAAAGGTTTTATTTTGTTATTCCTTAGGGAAGGAGCAGCACTGAAATAAGCGCGGTTGGATGAGTGACAGGTGCCGTGTGGGTGTATTGGGCCCTACGAGACCTGTACAGGCCAGAGCACGCTGGAGAGGGAAAGGGGGTGTGCTGGAGAGACCCCCCCAACCCTCTGCTAAGCCAGCTGCTTTCCTCTCCCGTGGGCTGGACCAGTGAGTTAGGAAGTCTGGCTGCTTCGGGGTAGTAGGAAGATGTGTGATGGGTAAAAATAATAAAATAGTGTGCCAAACTGAAATAACTGACTTGCTGGGGAGCTCCAGGCAGGTGCCTTGTTTTGTTCGGGCAAGTTGGAGGACCCCTTTCCAATAGGGACCAATGAAATATCCAATTATGGTATGGCTGTAGGTTGTTTTGGTTTTTTTTTCCTCGTTACCTTTTTTAAAATGACATAAAAATAATAAGAAACGGGAGTACATGTAATGGCTTCCTCTCACAGCACATCTGGAGAGGTAGCATATCCTCTAATGTTTCGTGTTAACAACTGTGCTCGGAGATGACTTTCGTCAGACTGAAATTGGGGTCAGGCAGTGCTTGCAGGCAGTTATATCAGTGCTTTTCTGAAAGCACTGCCTGATCTCAACTGAAGGTGAGACAGGAGAACAAACAAGTCTAATGGTGTTCATCAGAACAAACAGTTCTCATAGCTGGAGGTTACTGGACCCAATGGTAATTGCCAGGACGCAGCATGAATGGAGGCAGAAGTGCCTGTGCTGAAGCCAGAGTTGTTCGTTATTATGTTCTTTAGTGTGTGAGGTGACCATCATTCCCTCAGAAAAGAGCAAAACAAAAACCTTGGTAGGAGGGGCTGTGCTGTTGCATGTGCTTCCTTGGAGAAGCTTGCCGAGTGGAGTATGTCCCTGAAAAAGTCTCAGAAGCATGGTTAGGGAGCCCAGCCTAACCACTGGGAAAGTCACCTGGGATCCCCGAGATGCTCTGGGTTGCCCATGCTACCCCCAGCCAGAAGAGAGGGGAGCAGGTAGGCATTGCCTCATTTAGCATCTCTAGTTGGAGGTAAGTTTAGTGATGTTGACTGTCATGATGAAAGAAGGTTAGAATCATAGAATAGCCCAGGTTGGAAGGGACATCAAAAGGTCATCTTGGCCAGCTTTTCATGGGATTACCCCGTCCCAGCGGGTGAGTTATAGGTGCATTGTCCCATCCTGTTTTCTCTTTTCAGTAAACCGGCGGTTAATGCAAAACTTCTTTTTGTTGTTGTTGTTATTAGTATTACTTCTTGAGTGACAGAAGAGTGAGAGAAATCTGGAGCTTTCTAACATGATACATCCACAAATCTCATTTAGATGTCACGTAGACAGCAGGTGTTCTTCTGAAGATGCCATCATTATTTCTGCAGCCATATATTAAAGAGATGTAAGGGATCTGGTAGGTCTTTGGGTGTATTTGGCCTCAGCAAGAGTGGGCTGGTCCTTGGGACCTCTGTAGTTCTGTTTGTGATACCTGTACAATGCACCTGTGACCTTAATCTTGCTTTGATGTCTCCTTGAGTAGAATTTACTTTGTGGGTGTCTTTCATCTGACCGATATAGAACATATGTTTTTTGTGAAAGGGAAGGAATGACGACTTTGAATTATACTATCTGATTGTTATTGCTTGTGTTGCTTGTTAATTATAGGCAAGTTATAAGAGTAATGCTTTTAAATTCTGAGTTGCAGAAATAGCATTTAGATGTTTAAAAACTGGAAAAACAGCTGGAAAAAAATACAAAGACAACCAGAGAAAGGACTTTATCGTCATCTTTTTAAACAATGTTAATTCACAGTAATAATTGCTGGGAAAGGAGTAGTGGGGGTAAGAAGGGATATAAGGTCAAATAGGTACCACTTCTTGAATGTTTTTCTAGCTAGCATTGATGTGTCTGTATCACATGGTTGGAATGAATCAACCCTCAGTACTGTACATTGGGGGTTACAGTTTATATTCTGCTTTTCTTTAAAACTCTCCTAGAGTAGGATATTGGAGCTTGTGGGTTTGTTTTTGTTTTTTTTTTTTTTGGTTGGCTGGGGATTTTTTGGTTGGGTTTTTTTTTAAATGCTGTTTCATTTTACTTTTTATGGTAGTACACCAAGAAAAATATATGTCCTGGCAGTAATAAATCAGTTACTGGTTTAAGGCAAGAAACCAGGAACCCACTAACCTAATTGCTCACTTAACATTCTTTTCAGGTGGTACTTTGCTGATGACTTTTTGTTCTTCTCTGGATTAAGTTAGTGTCTTTAGGCCCTGATTCTATTTTTAAACTTATTTTATATGAGTAATTCTGGCATCTATGCTGGATCTTGCTGACTTCAGTTTGGTTCCTTATGGAAGAGCAGAGAAAAATAACTGAGACTATTTCTTGACTCAGTGTGTATATAGTGATGTGTATTGCTGGAATGAAGACTTACATGGGAGAACTGTCTGCATATAAGGACCTTTAAAATACTAGTTTTGGGTATCTGACCAATTTTGTCTTTATTTATTCAATCATATTTACATTTCCCATAAAATAGCAAACCCATACAAACTGTTTAAAATGGCTATTGAGAGAGTTCAGCTAAATTCAAGGACGTGTACATAACCTGAGACTTCTTATCTTCCAGGTATGAGAACCCTAGATGCTGGCTCCACCATTATTTGCTCGCTTCAACCAGACGAGAATTTCCTTAGGTAGACAGTGTTTCTTCCAAGGAAGTCTTGTATAATTGTGTTGAAGTGTGAACAGTTGCTATCTTATTTCAAATCAGATCCTCAGAAAGGAAAGGGAAGTCCTTAAGTCCTAGCTAGTGATGAAAGACTGAAGTGGTAGCTGGGCCAGAAGATTAAATATTTAAATTTTAAAAAATATTACTGACAGTCAGTTCATTTGGATGGGTGTGTGTGTGTGAATGCTGTTTTTGTCACCCAAGCAGCTACTTAATTATTGCTGCAGCAGGAAACATGGACTGTTTGTTGTCAGTATGTAAACATCTTGCCTTTGTTTTGTTAAG
The DNA here is from genome assembly GCA_028565335.1 of Limnodromus scolopaceus. Lineage (NCBI taxonomy): Eukaryota > Metazoa > Chordata > Aves > Charadriiformes > Scolopacidae > Limnodromus > Limnodromus scolopaceus. The sequence goes on from JAOXNO010000013.1 coordinate 30,746,602, forward strand.
CGGCTTTCAGTTTTCCTTACACCTAGAGTGACCTTTTGATTTGAAGTGAAACATATGGTAGCTTTGCCATTTAAAGTGTGGATTTTTCAGTAGCACAGAGCTCATTCCACAAGAGCATCCATGTTTCCTCTTAACACTAGAAAGTGCTTCTATGAAAATGATTTACTACTTTGCTCTCTGAACTTGTTTTCTAGACTGTCCTGTTTTTTGCATCACTTCCCAAAGTACTGTATTTGAAGGGTTTTGATTTTTTTTTTTTTGTTTGTTTTTTTTCTATTGCTGCCTGTTGTTCTCTGGATGCAGTATTTATTGGACATGTAAATAGTGCATTTCTGCCTTCTTTATCAAAATTGATTTTCCTGTATTATGGAAGTATACAAAGATGAATACAGAAGTTCTCAGATCTGGACAGCACTTACTTGGCATGGTAGGGTTTATCATAGTGTTTAAACGTCTTAGTTGCAGCACTCCCAACGCAGAGGGCTGAGCATGCAGATCCCCCACCTCCATCTCCCTTCTCTCTGCAGTGGGGAAACTTGGTGGTTGTAGAAGGGTGAGCATCTGGATTTTCCTAGGGAAACGGAATGTGACTGTTTTCCATGTTTTCTAATAATTCCCGACTGCTCTAGAGGCTACACAGAACCAGGTACTAGCAGACAGGAAACACAGTTCTTGCTTCGTGTGCCAATTTTGTTCACAGTGGTGAATGAACCTGCGATCTGAGTTCAATTCCATTTTGGTTTGTATAAGCTTGTTTTCACCTGTAAGAAGCAACCGGTAAAGCTATTTTCTGTGTCTGTTGGTCTACGGTCACCATTTAGGAGTACAGTGTCAAGAGTTTGCCCCAGTAGCAGCCTGTGCGGGGCTGATCTAGGTAGGACAGTGGTCCTAACTGGACGCTCAGCAGACGAGGCAGGTTGCCTTGGAGCCATCTTTTTTTTTTTCATTTGGTTTTTTGGGAAGGTTTCTATACTCATGTTTGAGAATACAGAAGAGTGACTACAGCAAAAATATAGACACATACTTTAAGACTTTTCACCAGTGCTTGAGAGTGCCTTCAGCTATAATGTGTGCCAGTTTATAGCCAAAGTGACAGCACTTGGTGGTAGCAGGTCAGAATTGAGACACAAGCTGGGTCTGTAGACCAGCAGTGAGTGGCTTTTGTTTTTTCCACTTGCACAGAGTGCATGGTGGCATTTGGGGCGAGGAAGTCAGACTGTGTGTAGTGAAAGACCTGGAGAGCGACAGGGTGCAGATGGAAGAGGCTATATGGAGCACGGTATGTTTTGATACCATGCATGTTTTCGGACACCCTTGCAATGCAGGTGGACACTTTAAAACCAACACAATTATCGAGAAGCCCTTTGAATGCCCTGTAGTAGCCTTGTAGCTTAAATCATTAAGCTGTTAAATCAAAAGTTGTCTTCTTTCTGCTGTTGTTTTCGTGTTGATGGAGATAGATGTATGGAAGAAGGATCTGTGGGATCACCGGGCTTCCTGAAAACATTTCACAAGTTCCTAAAAACACAATGAACAAACAAACAAAAATGAACATTTCAGAAGACGGTTGTTCCTGCCACACAGCAGAAAGCTTGCATTTCCAAAGACCAAGGAGTATAAAACGGGTTAAATTTTACTATTATTTTAATATGAAAGAAACTCTGGATAGAGTTGGTTTTGACCATGTAAAGAGTATTGACCAATCACATGAAGAACTCTGAACTAGGCCATCAAACAGAAAGAACTGGCATTTGTGATAAGTGACAGGAATGTTGCCTTTCACATTAATTGCTTGTTCCATATCACGTGTGTCAAGGCTGTTCAGTAGCCAGACTACTGATCACTCCTCATTTAAATAAGTCACCTGAAGGTAAAAGATTCTGCTTTCTGTTCGAAATCCTTTGGAGGTACCCAGAGCTTTACTTGATGCTCAGCCTTTGCTTTGCTTTCAGTAAAGCTGAAGTACTGTAAGGAGATAAAGTTGCTTACAGGTTGGCTAGCTTACAGCTGTGATAGAAATCAATTCAGCTTAGTCTTAGCTTGCTAAAGATGCACCACTCTATACTGCCCGTTGTTTTAATGTGGTGTCTTCAGATGTAGTGCAGGGAACCAGAATAATTGTCTTCAAGATTCTCCATGGCTGTGCAGAAATGGTTGGCTAAATTAAAGGAGAGGGTGATGAAAATATCTGCCTTCAAAATATATACCATTTGAGGTTTAAACTTTAAAGCCCCCTTGAAGGAAGTGAAATATGAATTTATATGTGGAGAGAGAGGTTAGGGAAGATGTATTTCATCATGTGTCTAATCTTTCTGGTTTCAGTTCCTGTTCCATATCCAGCTTGACAGCTATTCTGTAAATATTTCCTTTGCTGATACCAGTGTAAATGCTATATAATCTCTTTACTGGGGAATGGGGAGGCTGTATTTCTTGAAATTTGTGAAATGCGGTTTTTACTCCTTTTTGGGCTGAGGCTACAAGAGAACAGTGAGAACGCTAATTTCTGCGTATTACTTCCTTCCTAGCAAGCAGTCCAAGCTAGTTCAAGTGCTGAAAATTTTCTAGTTAGTCAAACCAGCAGATTTGCTTGTGGCTTTCTGCTGAAGAAAGGAAGAATTGGTTTTAGCATTTGAATTGTTTCTCAGTGGCATCTAGATAAATCATTTGTTGCTGTCTTGGTTTCTTTTTGTAATGTAGACTATAAGCTTGTGGATAAGTACACAAGGGGTAAGTGTGAAGAGAAATACATTTTTCTAGTACAGGAGTGAGGAAAATGAGTGGTTACGTGCACAGGAGCACTTGGATTTAAAGAAAAGAGCAAATCAGGAGATTTTTTCATTTGTTTTGTAGAAGTAGTAATTTATGCAACAGTAAGGGGAAAGAAAACCCCAACAAGTACTGTAAAGGCTAATGCTTTATTGTGTTAATCAGTCAGCTGGAGAACAGGACAGTCAAACTTGTGATGACTGTCTCTGTGACAAAGAAATTCTTCTTTGTCTAGAAATTGTTATTTATGAAACATCTCTGAAGTTCAAATGTGTTGCTGTATATATACGCATAAAATATAATGGAAGTCACTTAAAGTGGAGTCTGAGCCATTCAACTAATCTTGAACTTACAGTCCCTAAAATCTTCCCTGTAGAGATGCTGACATTGAAGTAACATGTTGTCTATGGGCAATATGCTTGATTTTCTTAATTATTTTCTTTTTTATTCCATGGAGAAAGTACTCAATCACATAGTGAAAACTACTGATCTTCACTTAGGATTTGCGCTACCTATAAGTTTGTTCCAGTAAACATTTACTTAATTTTAAATTGATGAGTTTATATATTGGATTATGCTAAGCCTGTGTTTGTGTGGTTTTAAAATAAGGTTGCTAGAGTTTGTATTGAGAGAGAAGATAGTATATAATAAATGAGGATATTAAATTTAAAATACTAGTTGTCACCCTTCCACACACATGCACACACTTCCCATAGCTCTGTGTTGCTTCTCTGGTTTGTGGACAGTGTGTGCTTGTAACATCTTTCTGTGAGACAATGCTGCAGCTTGAGATTGTAATAACTTGTAAATTTGTAATGAACTTAGTGCCTGCTGGCTTTAAATAACATGCAAACATGCCTTAAGTGAACAGGATCTTTTAAATCACTTCTGAGAACAAGACTTTTACTTGTGATTTTGAAGCTGTGTAAGTACTTTTGAGGAGTCATTCATTGCTCTTTTATTGAGAGACTTTACTGCTTGTTAGAAGGTGTTTGGCTGGTATGGGATTTAGGAGCTCATGGTGGTCGATTTAATGGGCTAGACAGTACAGGAGAGTCCTTGGCAAGTGCTAAATCTCTCTCTTAGCTGCCTGTTAAAACTTTCATTTTCGATATGGAGAGTGACAAGGTTTCCATGGTGAAAGAGCTGGCTGTGGTGCATGGAAGTGTTGGTTGGAAGGGATTCCTGGGGCTCATTTGTCCAGACTCCTGCTCGGAGCAGGATTACAACTAACATTCATTTGCCAGCAGTGGCTACGTCTACTGAGTCTTGAAAACCTCTGAGAAGAAAGATTATCACCTCTGAGTACAGCACCAAACCACCTTCTTATGGCCAGTCTGAATCTCCTGAGCCACTACTTCTGGTTGTTGCCTCTTGTTTTGTGGTTGGTTAATAATGAGAAGAGTTTATCTCCATTGTTTTTGTAATACACCTTCAGCTTCAGTTGCTCTTAGATTATCCCTAGGCTGCCTCTTTGTCAGGCTTAACAAACCCAGCTCCATCACCTGCTTCCCAAACATCAACCTCAAGGCTCCAGGCCATTTTAGTGACTCTTTCCAGGTTCTCAAATTCCTTTTCGACCTGGGGGGGCTTGAAATAAGACACAGTATTTGAACTGCAGTCTCACCAGCATTTAGTTTCCTTTGATTGTACACCTCTTGGCTTTCTTTGTTTGCGATGAGAGCAGGCTCTTGGCTCATGCTCAACTTGGCAACCAGTGTGATCCCCAGGTCTATCTCAGTAAGACTGTTGTTAGACCAGTCTGTTCCCAGGCTCCACTGAAGGACCCTAGGACCAGAATTTTGCTCTTTATGAGGTTCCTTTTGGCTTATTCCTCAAACTTATCAAGATCTGAGTCAAATATCTATTTGGAGGCTTAGTCACTCTTTCTTGTTAAGGTCTTCCTTAAGACTGAGAATTCTGTCTGAAATTACCCAGTTTGGTGGTGGAAAATACTGTATAATATTTGCCCCAGTATTAGCCTTTATGGTGCTTCTTACCTGCTCCCAGCTGGATGATGAGCCATTGATTACTACCCTTGAAGCTCAGCAGCCCAGCCTGTTGTCATTCAGTCTAACAGGCCATTTCTCCAACACATACCTTTTTAGCTTATTAATGAGAGTACTGTGGGAAACCTGATCAGTCCTAATCACAGAAAACTGGACTGCGATTTCATATATTTCTGGTAGATTTATCAAGGAAATATTTGAAGCGTTAGCAGCCAAAGCTAGCTTTATGTAAGTAAACTCACGTACGTAAAATGAAGTTTCACATGTACTTCACTCTTCCAAGGCTGACACTGTTTTCTTTGGGGGAATTCTAGTGCTGGGAAATGTGGTTTCAGTAAAATGAAGCATGACGTTCAGGAGCTCAGCAGAGAGTCTTTTTTTCCTTTATTTACCAGAATTGGTGACTTCTGTATGAGCAAATGAAGCTTGTACGTTTGGAAGATACCACATTACTCATTTCAAAAGTAATTAGGATCACTAAGCAACTTTGTTTCAAGTAGGTTTTACTTCAAAGTCTCAGCAGTTTCACTTTTAGAAATACTGCATCTCAGTGCTTTTGTTTCAAACCCCTGGAATAAGCACTGTTGACTTGTCATTTCTAGCAACTAAACAGTGGCTAATGCTATGAGTCTTGCATTGTTTTACAGAGTTGTAAAACCTTTTCCCAAAACAGCTTATTTTTTTTTTTCCTGTTTGTAGTAGTGTGCATTTACTTTAGCTTTTCATGTTATGGCTCTATAAAAGCATATATGTATATAGTTTTATTGCTCAACATTCAGATTGTCCAATCCAAACCTGAAAATGAAGGAATAATCATCATTTAATCTCTTAGTTAACACACAGAGGAGATAGTAACTTAATACTAAATCTGTTTCTGGAATAATTTGCAAAGCTATAGCCTCTTCCACTTCAGTTTTGAGACACGAAGTCAGTTGTAAGTGGCCAAAATTGGAGCAGTGGATAGTTACTTTGATCTGACTGGATGCAGCATTGTTGCAGCACTTGCCAGCCAGAGCCCAGTGACATGGATCTGTCATCGTATTGAATTTCCATGTGTCTGCTCTCTAATTCTTTTAAACAATTTTGTCTTGTGAGAGAAAGTATAGCCTTGGTATTATGGAGGTAGAGCTTGAAAATGAGGCTGATGGCTTTTAAAAAAAACTAGAATGTGATCAAAAAAGGAAACAATGTAAGATAGTTTAGTTTCATTTTTGAAGCTGGTCACCTGATTCCTGTACATCTGGCATCCAACAGCAGGTTTAAAAGCCAGAGAGGCTTTTTTTCCACTTGAAAACTGTAGCAGTTCTAGATTGGGTATGTGGCTATTCATACCAGAAAAGGTTTTTGGGCCAGGGGGTCATGGTAATAACCTTTAGTGTCATACACACTAATTTCATGTACATATCCTCAAATAATGGGATCTGAGATGAGTAACGGCAGCAAGAAGTAACCAGTACCCTGCAGCTCATGAGCTGTGTTTATTCAAGAGGTGTTTTAGGCACAGATTTTGTTTAAGTCTCTTCTTTTGATTTTGATACTAATTTCATTAATTGTTTCAGACATCTTATGAAATGAGTAAAGAGCTGAACAAATACGTGTTTTGGTATCCCAGAGGCAGATTGGTAAAAATAAATATTTGCAGTCATAGCTCAGGCAGGAAAAAGGAGTTTTAGTGAAAATCATCAGGAGCAAAGTTTCTTCTGCTGTCCTTTGTGAAATAAATTGAAATTTGACATTGCCTTTGAGATTATTTGTTTTTTTATGAGCTAACACTTTGAAGAGCTGTGTGGTGGTAGTGTGAGTTCAGTGCTTAGAAGTTGATGCAGAGCATGGGACATGAGCCAGCACTGTCTGATTGGAAAGCGGGTTATGGGATTTCTTTTGTTGTTCACTTCTGACACCTGCATGGAAAAATAAATCTTCCTGGTTGGATGAGACAATGAAATACAGTGAATGGGCGTAGATCAGAACAGGTAGGTCTTGCACTTAACTGTCTGATTAGCAAGGCTAATTTTCAACATAATAATAACATCAGGAAGTTTATAGCCTTGTGCAGAATGCATTCAGAAAATCTGTCTGTGGCAGAGCCAAGGCTTTTTGGTTTGTTTTATTCCCTCCCCCCGCCTCCGTCTATAATCTAGATTTACTACATGTTGGCCCAGTGATTTGGTTTTAACTGAACATGGTGATTAAAGCTTTTTGTTTGAGAAACAAAGACAAATGTGAATTAATCCTAAAACTCTACTGGTATTGGACAATTCCTTTGAATATTTTATTGTTCTTTTGTCTCATCACCTGATAAGAGAGAGGTGTAGGTGTGACAAATATCCTCCTTTTCTTCTTGCAGATTCTCTTAAATTTCTTCTGTGGATTACTGACTTCTGATAAAAAATTTTTGAGGTGTGTTCCTGTGTGAACACCAGGAAAAAACACCCACTGGTTTTACTAGCATTCTTGATGTTATCTTAGATTTCCATGTTTCAAAAGCAGTGTTACATAGGTCAGTCTTCCAAAAGGTACTTAAGCTGAAAAAATACACAGATGTATTTGTTATTAAAACAAACAAACAAACAAAAAATGCCCTGCCCTAAGATAAGTATACTGAAATGATGGATAAATTGGAAATGTCCTTCTTATATATTTAATTTTTTTCACCCCTCTGGATGAGCAGTAAAACAACATGAGATATGTCTTGTTTGAACGGAAACTAGTGAGCAAGTGTAAGTGCTCACTCTGTGTTTGTTGTTGAATAAAGCCCAGTAGTTGGACTAGATTAAGCCCTTACTGTTTTGTGCTGGTTTTTTTGTTTGGTTTTGGTTTTTTTTTTTTTTTAAGTGATGATACAAATTCTGGGTATATTTTTGGTGAGGTCAGGGGTTTGGAAAGTTAAAACTTGCATGTTGATGAGGTGTTATTTAATAGACAACGTAATGGGCGATATGTTACACATAGGTCTAACTGTTTCAAACAAGCGTATCAGGCATCTTGTGTATTGAACATCTGGGTTGGCTTTGTTTGCTCCTGCTGTACCTCATTACAAATTTCTCTGCAGCTTTTCATGTTGGAATTTTATTTTGTTCTGGGGTCTTGGCATGGAAACAGGAAAGGCTGGAGCTTCCTGCCTATATAAACAATAAATCTCAGTAAACTTACTGGAACAGGTTCTGCCTTTCTTCCCCAAATACCCCCTTTAAGAGGAAGGAAACAGCATAAGAGTGTTTTGGGTATTGAAATAGGATTGACTTCATAGTAGAGCTATTTTCTTTAAGAAATATGTAGCAGCAACAAGGCACCTTTGTTGTTTTACTACGTTAAGTCCTTGAGATACAGATCTAAAAAGTATTTTTGTGTGACCTTGTTAACTGTTGTGTTGTATTGTCAACTACATAGAAGTTTCTCTAATTAATCAATACAGCTGTATTCCTGATTACAGTAGGTTTTGGCAAAGTGCACTTTTTACGTGTTCAGAGTTGTGGAGCTGTAGATCCTATTTTCTTTAAATACACTGCCTGTGTTTCAGAAGGTACTTGGAATTTTCGTTCTTCCATTCTGTGAATTCAAGCCAATTATTTTAGCTTGCTTATCAATTCTGTTATAATTCGCATGTCAGTTAGTGTCTCTAGTCTTAGAATCATAGAATGGTTTGGGTTGGAAGGGACCTTGAAGATCATCGAGTTTCAACCCCCTGCCCTGGGCAGGGACACCTCCCACCAGACCAGGTTGCTCAAAGCCCCATCCAGTCTGGCCTTGAACCCCTGCAGGGATGGGGCAGCCACAGCTTCTCTGGGCAACCTGGGCCAGTGTCTCACAGTAAAGAATTGCTTTTTAGTATCCAATCAAAATCTCCCCTGTTTCAATTTAAAACTGTTACCCCTTGTCTTATTGCACCACTCCCTGACAAAGAGCCCCTCCCCATCTCTCCTGTAGCCCCCTTCAGGTACTGGAAGGTCGTTATAAGGTCTCCCCGGAGCCTTCTCTTCTCCAGGCTGAGCAACCCCAAGTCTTTCAGCCTGTCTTCATGGGAGAGGTGCTCCTAGTCAGTCACAGTGTAATGTGGCTTGACTTGTAGGTAGATTAAGTTGTAACAGCTCCACATTAACAGTGTTGAAGAATGTGTGTGCCTTAAAACACCTGGAACTGAAGTTACCTCTGTGGTGAAGTGGAGGTATTGGTTTGTTCAGGGTTGTGCTTCTCTTTGCACTGGAAAAAACCCCGTACCTTTGTAATAACAACTTTAATGTAAAAAACGTAGCTGTATGTGGGCTGAGCCTGTTTTAATATGTGGACTAACTTTTTCTTTTCTCTTCCCTCCAGCTGGTAAGCCTCCTGCTGATTGGAATTGCAGCATGGGGAATCGGCTTCGGCCTCATCTCTAGCTTCAGAGTTGTTGGAGTGGCAATTGCAGTAGGAATCTTCCTCTTCCTTATTGCCTTAGTTGGATTGATTGGTGCGGTGAAACATCATCAAGTATTGCTGTTCTTTGTATCCTTCTGATGCGTTACATGGATTGCAGCTTGGTTCAAGCCATGTGAACGACCTGCTCTGTTGGCTGAGACTGAAGTGGAAAGCACTTCAGAAACAGAACAGAAATTCAAAATCCTATTTTGGTCAAGTGCAGTCGAAATTAAACTTGCTTCCTCTTGAACTTTATTCCTGCTTCTTTTTTTCTCCCTTGTTTGTGCTCCAAAGACAGAAGTATTCAGGTCTCCTCTTTTTAAAAATCAAAATATTTTAATTTTTTGAGAGCTTTTTATGGTGGGTTGCTGTCACAGGTGCCTCTTGCTGTGTGCTCAACCCTACACCAAGCTAGAGTATGTGAACTATTAATGTTTAATGGTAGAGAAAGGTGATACTTCCAGATAATAAGGTGGTTGTAGCTGGCAGGGAATGCATTGTGGGTAATACAGGCTGTCAGGAAGCACTTTCTTTTCATACCTGTCTTTAATTGCAAACCCAGACTAGAAATGAGCATAGGCCTCTTCTCAGTGTGCATTGCTGCCCCTTTATGCTTCCTGATGCTGTGTAAGCAGCCTGTGGTGCTGCCTTGCATAACAAAATTCATCTGTTAGGATGAGAAAAGAGATTGATCAGGTAAAATTCTTATTTTTCTTGGTTGCAGTCTATGAATAGGTAGTGACCTCCACTTTACAAACAGTTTAGTAGTGTGAGATAAGTATCTGCCTCTGAACACAGCAGCCAAATTTGAAGACAGTGCCCAGCTTTCAAAATGTGATCTTTAGTGTCAAAGCCTGTTCTTTTTGTTTTGCAGTTTTCAGATGAATTAGTCCATAAGTGTGTGAGGCTGTGTTCCAAAAGCAACTCTCACTTATTTGTTTAATCTAGGCTAAAGTTACCTTTTGAAATTAATTACAAGATTCTGTCATTGAAGAAAAATCTGAATATGTAATACCCAGAAAAGTATTTTCTTTACTACTTTATTTGAGTGAGGTATCATGATGTAACAACATGACTCCCTAAAACTGGAGAAATTCGCTGTAGATTTTTCTCTCAGAGCTCCTTTTATTAACCTCTTTGCTCATCTTACCTTGCTAGGCAAGAAACACCTAACCTAGAAACCGGGTCTGTATAGTAGCAGCCAAAAAAGAATAATATGCGGTGATTGATTTCTGGGAACGTTATTTGGGTCATCTTTTCTGCATCCAGTCAGTATTTACTTCTGTAGTTATTTTGTTTTAAAGGACCTGTTGTTATCCAATGATGTAAGGAATACATTAGGCATATGTGTTATAAAAGCAAGATTAAATTGAGAGCGTATCCTTAACTATTCTTTCCAGTACATGATTATTCTTTTGCTGGTCTTTATTGTCCAGTTTTCTGTCTCCTGTGCCTGTTTGGCACTAAACAAGGAACAGCAGGTAAGAAAAGTTTCCTGACTTCTCAGTTATTCTGTAGCCTAATACCATATATATATGTACGTACACACACTTTTATTTTTTTTAACGTGTATATAGTCTTGCAGAAAATGAGGAGGGCATATTTTAAGACAATCAGCATTATGCTTTTAAATAAGGAATAGACTTCAGGCAGTGCTTGACTCTGGTAGCTAGAAAGAATCTGGGTTCTAAAATTACTTTCAGCTCTCCTTTTTTTCTTTTAATTTGTTTTGGTTTTAAGCTTCCTGTGTAGGTTTATGGTCACAAGTGTAGCAGCATGATATTTTGACTATCTGGTGTGTTTAGCAAAGCTAGATAAGCTGCTGAAATCTACAATAATCATAATGTAAAGATTATAAAGGCACTGAATTGTTTTTGTGAAACTGAAAAGGTCATGGCTACATTAAGAACAGAGGTGGCCATTAAGTATGAAATTAAAACCAGATTCCGTGCAGTATGGAGATTAATTCTTGACTGTGTAAAAAGCAGGCAAGGGTACAGTGACTGAGTAATCAGCTTCCTATATGTAAGCACACTCTTTAAATAAAGTCTGAGCAGCCCCAGTTAGATTAGTTGCATGTCCTGTTACTAGTGCTCCTTCAGGTTTAGGAAAAAGAAAGGAAGAAAATTAATTATAACTGTGAATGTGCTGCTGTTACGTGCTTCTATTTCATTAGCTACGCAGGCTGCTTGAACATTCAAGTTCTTTAATATATAATGCTGTTAGACTTCAGGATCTGAAGGTTTCAGTTAGGGAATTATCAACTTGGCCTAATGTATTGTTTTCCAATGAAATGCAAATCAGTTCAATTGATATGATATGTATTTGTTTATGCCTTCTAGAGTCAACTTCTAGAGGTGGGATGGAATAACACTAACAGCGCAAGAACAGACATTGAGAGAAATCTGAATTGTTGTGGATTCAGAGTCTTTGATCCGAATGAAACCTGCACCTCTGTAAGTTCTTCAAGCGCGAAAAAACTTAGAACTTCATTGTGTGTGTTCAAGTATGTACAACTGGTTTTATAGTTGCAGAAAGCAGAGGAAATGTGCGAGGTAGTTGTTACAATGATACAAAGCTCTTTAGTTAACTGACTAGAAACATAATCACACAGCACCCTGCAAAGCTTGTACTCCGTTGTCATTTATGTACTTGCTTTTTTGGAGTCTTTTAAAACTGCTAGAGTTTGTGCATGGCTGGCAGTCTTTTATAGAGCTAACTAGATGCTTTCAATCAATGAAGAGCCATTGGAAAATGGAATGCAATTCTGTGTTTGTATCTGCTTCAGAATTGTTTTAAAAGTCACCACTGTCAACCGTGTGCACCAATAATAGAAGAATATTCTGGAATGGTGCTGAGATTTGTTGGAGGCATAGGACTCTTCTTCAGTTTCACAGAGGTGAGTAGGAAGTTCGAAAATTGGGTGTTTTTTCCCCACTTTTAAGGCATTGTTTTGCAAAACAGTTAATTTTAGGAGGTTCATTACAGGAACTCTCAGTACCATCTCAGGAGTCAAATAATGAATTACATCAAATTTTTCCAGGCTAAAAGTTTGCTTAAGTCTGCCAAAAGGACGGCTTGTCATTATTCAACACTGGGAATTCTTGCAACTTTATGCTATTTAGACTGCAAACTGCAACTATACTTGCTTTATTGGTTGGTGAATAAAAAAAAATGCAAAACAGGTCTTTCATAACCCCACAGAAGCGCATGTGAATATACTCCTGCTGCTCCTTAGTGCAGTTTTCGGAAGGATTGTAGATATTACAGCAATGAGAAAGATAGAGCAACTTAAACAGAATCACTCTGGCATCTGCCCTCAATTTCTCTACTGAAACTGTGATGCTGCTGGGAGGGAGGAAGGCAGTTGGAGGGTTTGAAAGTGTACTAGAAAAATAGTGGTAACTGCAAAATGAAACAACTTGGAGGATTTGTTTATCATTACACTAAAAACAGGTTTATGAATATTTATCATTTGGGGAAGGGAAGAGTAATATAAAGTTAGACAAGCCTACGAGAAATATTTTGCATTGCATTGCAGATATGGTTTTGGCTTTTTTGCTTTGTTCGTGTCTCTCTTGAATTCATTCTGAGAGGGTGCATTCTTTTTTCTAATTAAGAAAGCTGGTGTTTGGTTGTGCAATTTTAGCAAGAGTAAAATATCCTCAACTCACATACTGGAGATTTGTTGTCAGGATTGTATGTTTAAAACAAATTTTGTAAAACTGATGGAAGATTGGGTGGAGACCCTCTGCTTAATAAAATCTTTGGGTTTTGTTTTCAGATTCTGGGAATCTGGCTGACGTATAGATACAGGAACCAAAAGGATCCCCGTGCAAACCCCAGTGCATTTCTTTGATAAGTTTATAAAGGACTGAATCTTCTGTCAGCACTATCTACTTCAAACTACTGATTCGCCATAGTTTGGTATTTCTCCATAATAGGTATTCTACATATACGCAAAAGAAAACTTTATTTTCTGTAAGAAATGTGTAGTTTTCATATTTAATTTCCCACTATTTTACTTCTAAGAATCTCTATCTTGAAGTAGACTGGTGCATTCAGTGGCTGGGCAGAGTCAGACTGCTGCTCTGAGCTGGTTAAATAACTTAATAAATGGATATGGTAAACTCTGTACAGTGAGTTTTATAGCACTACTGGCTTCTCTGCTGTCCAAAACAACCTGAAAGTATTTTCTGCTGTGTTCATTGATAACAAAAATTCACATGATTTCTCATTAAAACAATAAAAATATATGGTGGATGGTTGGGCTGTATGATTTGATTAGGCTTTAGGATGAACTCTAGTCAACCTCTTGTCTTAATAATGGTCTCCCACTTTCCTGCTAAGATAAAAAATAGAAGATAAAGATGTTATTTTCTGTAGTGCACGTAAGTGTGTGTGTTAATAACTACTGTAGCTTCACTCGTCCCCTTCCCTATTTTGTTTTGGCTTTCTGGTAGCTTTAGCATTTTGTTGAGAATCAAAGTAATTATTTACTACTTAATGGGTATCTTCACTATGAGAAAATGAATGAAGAAAACCGAGAGAATGTGATCTGCAGCTGATTAACTTGAAACTTTTTTTTTCTTTGACAAGTGAATGAAGTTTGGTATTTGCACAACATCAGAATCAATAGTGGTCTGTCCTCTTTAATGTAAGAAACTTGATGTCTGGAAAGCTGTCGTACAGCTATTTTTTCAGATGGTGTAAAATTATTGTTGTAATAACTCAGCAGTATATATTCCTCTGTTGTTCAGCTAACAGTCTTGATTTCATGGAATATTGGATGATGTGTAAAAAAAAAAAAGTAAAAAAAAAAAAAGTGATGGTTTCCAGTAGTTAGTTTGTGTTTTGTTTTTTTTTTTTAAAGAAAAGTTCAAACAGTACATTAATCTGTGTAGTAAGTGTTGTCTGAGCTGAAGGAAAGCTGGTCCCTCTTCCAGCCTGGAACAGAAGTGATGCATCAGCTGGAACATCAGACAGGGGAACACCCAAGGTGCGTGATGGTTCCCTTTGTTTCTAACCTCACCGAATTGCAGACCTGCAGTGCGCCTTTCCTTCGTGCAGTTGCTGCTTCTGGCACGGTAGGTGGCTGCTGTAGCCTGAAAGATGGCTCTGCAGGAAGAAAAGGGGAAGAGTTAAGGCCATCTGCCAAGGAATACAGCAGCTGAGCGAGGGGGGAAAAGAAGGCAGTGAGGGCAGACAGCAGTGGGTTCTCATACACTCTCCCTGTTTACTATGGAGATGCCTCTTTGCTCCTGTGGCAAAAAAGAAGCTGAAATACACACCCACCAGAACCCTTTCAGGCTTTCATGTGCCCAGTGCTCCTAAAGAAGGACTTGTCTCGAGGTTTGGAAGGGGAGGAGTTGAACCTGAAGGCAGAGGGATGTCAAGAACTTGCTGAAGAGAGTTGCTCTTCAGGTGTAGCTGATTCTTCAACATCTGCTGTCAGCGCCATCTCCTGGTGTTCGGGCTGTGAATGCCTGCTACCGGTATCGAGAAGTGTTGGTGCCTGTTTCAAGCACACACTTGTGCACTCAGTGTAAGAGCCCACTCATGTACTGAAAGACCTTAAGAGCCTTCAGACTATTCCTGAAGTATAATGTACGTGTACACAGCTTTTCTCGCCCAAGTGCTGTCCTGTTTAAGCAACTCACCAGCCATTCTCAATACATGTCAAGAGAGTATACATTACTGTAATAAATTAAAGGAGGAGCCTTATGGAGAGGGTGAATGAAGCTTAAAATAATACTGTATTGCTGCTTCAGTTTTAAATTTTTTCCTAATTGTTTTTTAGTGCTTAGTTTTGGGTGGCTATGGTTTCATAAATATGGTAGGTGCTAATTGGAGTGTAAATGTGCATCACTGAAAAAATACTGAAAATATTTATTACTTTAGAAATTCCCATGTGTCAGAACACTTAGTGTGAATTTGTTTTAAATTCATTAAGTTTTAAGTAATCAAAAGACAGATCAGTGAATCTTATGGTTCGATTGAAGTTTTTCTATCATAATACTTAGCTCTTTATTTCTGTGATTTAAAAATAAACAACCCCACAACCCCTGAAATTCATACCAGAGATGTGGGTTCACTTTCGGAACCTGATCTTTAAGTGGGGCAATAAAATATGTTGATTCTGACTTTTTTGGGGGAGAACAGCCTCCCTCAGGAGAGGTCTGACTCCTGACTTGTGTGTCAGTGTGCAAGAAATGTTCTGATGTGTTGAAATAGACCTTTTTTTGTTTTGTTTAATTTTTTTTTTTTTAATTTATATGTATTCTTGGTGGGTTTTGTCTCTGAAGTTTGCTTTGTTCATTGCAGAACAAAGTTTTTACTCGTGTGAAAATAGATCTGGTCATATGAAGATGTTTTTTGTTTGGTTTCTAGAGAGGCATTTTAATTTTTATCTGCTTGAGAATTGGGTGTAATTGTAACCAGATTTTCTAGAAGCTGTTTACAGCAGCAGAGCAGCAAAACAACAGAGTGGTTTAATTTGGAGCGTTCTTAATGTTTATGTTAGATGTCTTTTGACCTTAGTTACATGGAAAGGCTTTCTTAAAGTTGGTTATTCTGGAAAATGTAGGAACCTGTCTTCGCTTCTTTCAAGACACCTATGCATTTTTATTGCATAAAAATAACTGGCTATAAAATATTAAAATATAATTCTTTGGGTAAGAAAGTGAAAACAGATCTTAACTAACGTGCTGACACTACTGCATAGCATCTGACTCCTCTCACATGAAAACAACTATTAAAGAAAGAAAAAGCTTGCATAATTTGAATAGATACCTGTAAAAATGTACCTTAAAATCTATAGCTGATAACTGAATAGAAATCTTTAAAAAAAAATAAAATAAAATCTTCAGGTAGACAAGGTGATCCTTGGATTACTTCAGAATGCAGCCAGTTTAAAAAAAGAAACAAAAACATATGAACAATTCTATTCTCTAGTCTCAGGTATTTTTCTGTAGGAGTCTTGTTCTTGTTATCTAACTGTAAAGAAAAGGCTGATGATGAGACCTAGACGTAGGTTGGTGCTATGAGAAAATAAATGGAAATAAAGAAGGCTGAGCACTAAAGAGCTTGGCTCGCTACTGAAACGAGCTCAAAAACTGCTTTCCTCTGCTGAATTTGCCTGGGTTGAGTTAGTTTTCTTCATCGTAGCTTGTATGGTGCTGTGCTTTGGATCTGTGACCAAAGCAGCTGATAACAGGGATGTTTTAGTTGTAGCTGATGCTTGCACAGAGTCAAGGCCTTTTCTGCTCCTCACACTGCCCAGCCAGAGGGGACACAACTGGGACAGCTGCCCCCAAATTACGAAAGGGACATTCCGTACCATATGTTATCGTGTTCAGCCATAAAAGCTGGGGGGACAAGGAGAAAGGGGAGAGGAATATTTGGAGTTAGGCCATTTCTCTTTCCAAATAGCCGTTCCGCGTGCCGGAGCCCTGCTCTCCTGGGGATGGCTGAGCACCCACCTGCCCATGGCAAGCGGTGAATGAGTTCCTTGTTTTGCTTGGATGTAAACTTGCAAGCTCTGGTCTCAAGTTACAGAGTGATTTTGCTCTTTCTGATAATGATAGATAATAATAAGGGAACAAAAATCCACAGCAACGATTTGTATGGAAACACTTGAAATGGATTTATTTTTTTAAAAAATCATTTTTACAGTTGATCATACAGTGTTATTCTGTATGCCTTAAATTAAAAGCCTCTGGCTTTCAAAAATGCTGCCCAGTACAAAAGTGCTAACTTAAAACTGCAGTGTTTATGTATATAAACCAGCATTATACATCACTAAATACCACCCCAAATAGTCTCTTCGCCAATTTCAATGAGTGGAAAAGAGATGGAAGATCAGACTTCATAGTATTTAAGGGCTTCCTTCTTCCCCTTACAGTTCAGTCTTCAAGAGTTTCAGCGCTTTCTGCATATTTGAGTACACTAGAAATGAAATATTCATATGTGTTATTTTTGTCGCAGCCTCCTCTGCCAGCCCCTACAAATACTGCAGAGAAAATGTCATTATTACTAAAGCTTTTGCTCACACGCCCAGTGCTCTATGGATTGGGATGCGCTGTGCTCTTCCAGCCGTTTTCTGAATAGCATCTGCTTAATTTGGACTGGTGAGAATGTAACGTCGGTAATTGCACACCCGGGGGTGTTGGCAGGGCAGGGATGGAGCTGGGCTCTGGGATCCAGCTCTTCCCAACTCCCAGCAGGCCCCGGCAGGGCTTGTGTGCGGGAGTTCCCACCCTCGCCTGCACTGGGCCCTGCTGAATTATGCAAGTTCCTGCTGCTTTCTTCTCAAACAGATGGATGTTTAAGGCTCCAGGGCTCTGCCATCATTCTCTTCACCTCGCTAAGTCTAGCATTCCCTTTAATGTCAATCCTGGTTAACTGTCTTCCACCAAGCATCGACTGTGAGAGGCTGTAACGCCTGGTGTTATTCCCTGTGGCGTGAAAAATGGGACTGCTCAGAATACACTACTTACACAGGGCAACGTCGGAGGGCTCGTACGCGTAGAGACGGTTTGAGTATCTTCCAGTAATATCTGCTCTCACGGTCAGGGAAGGATCTGGAAAAAAGGATGGGAGAAGTTGCAGAGGAGAGGACCCACCTTCAAGAAGAAGGAAACAAACCTCTCTGCGCTTCCACTTGCTTCCTAAAGATTTCTGCAAGACAAGTCTGCCACCACCACCAACCAAGAGATCATTCTACACAGTCACCGACATTTCAACTTTAAGAGTTGTATTTGCAGCTTTATTGAGAAGGGGATGGGTTTTATTCTCATCAGTCTTGATTAACTTTACACCCTGTGCCACTGCGTAGTACCTGAATGAACCCTGCGAGCCAAGGGGGCCCTCAGGCTACAAAGGTTATTTAAAAAGAAATAATCAAGGGAGTGAAAATAGGGCATTTTCTTTGGTCTGTTGAAGATGGTCATCATGACCTTGATTGATAAAGTTATGTGTTGATGGTACCCATGTGGGGTATCTCTTCTGGGAGAGGGAATGCTGTGACTCTGTAATACCTGGCTGCGGGCATGGCCACTAATGCATCTCCAAAAGGCCAAAAGCAGGAGTTTGTGCGGGTTGGTGGGGCACAGAGCTGAGTACAGAGCTTTGAAAATCAGCCCCTGAAGCACCCAGGTTCCTACGGAGCCCGAGACTTGTGGGACAAACACAAACCTGGTGAGTTTACAGTATTTCTAAAGCCAGGAGGATGAGCAAGGCTGAGCCGGTGCCTACCCATTCCCGTGACCACTTCAGTGACACGATGGAAGGAGTTAACGTGGCTGGTGGAATCGGTGAGGGAGGAACACTGGGCATGTGAAGCTAATGCCCCGGCTGGGCTTGCTTTGAAATTTCCTCCAACAAAACCAACTAGAATATCTTATATCTCTCATGGAATAAATTCCTGAGGATTTGAGCTGCGTGGCACAGCAGGGGATTCCACCCGAGGTCAGCTTTGACGCTGGAGGTGCTTACTCACCTATGAACAGAATCCGAGGGACGTACTGGCCATCAGGAGAAAGGTTCTTGTCTGTGGTTTCATACTTAAAGAAAACAGAAAAGGTTCCCAGTCAAGGCTGCAGGAGGGCACGGTACATAAATATCTCTTCTCTTCATTGCGCTTTGTGTCACGAAACAGAGCTTAAATAATGCATTTCACGGTTTAAAGAGAGGAACTGTCTGGGACACAGTCGTTTAACAGCCGGAGTTGAAAACTGATAACAACAGGCCGTGTTATTATTAAACTTTAAATTCCCTCATATTTAGAGTTTCTGATGGCTGCAGATGAAAGAGAATTATTACTCAAACTATTATCCATCAGCAATGGTCATCTTCTCAGCCGACCCGGGCTATTAAACTGACTAATTATAGCTAGGGAAGCTGTAATTAAAAATAGAACTTTATTGCTCTCACTTACTGAAGTGTAACTGGGAAACTTACCACCAGGTTCAGGAGGATGAATTTTTCTGCCAGTTTCTGTATATCTTTATGTTCGGCAAAGGCCTTCTTCAGGGCTGGGGTGGGAACAAACGGGGGTGAAGGTTAAAGATACGCCCCTGAAATCTATTGTCCTTGGAAAAGGAACTCAAACAAACTGGTGGAATCAAAAGGAGAATTCCCAGTTCGCAATGACAGCAAATGAAGGGTTATTTTTTTAAGCTCATTCCAGGGGAAGATGAGCAACTCGTTTCTATTCTGCGCTGTAAGGGTACAAAACGTCCCTCCTGCCTTCGGATAGCGCAGCTCCCACAGTTGTCTGCTCAAGCCTGAATTTGGGCATTTAACCCTTTAAACCTCCCAATATCTGCTGTTGCAGCTTCTGGCTCCCAGTTCTTAAGGCCCAGGAAGCCCAGTATGGAGGTGTCGGACCCCAAGCCCGAGGTGTTCAACAGGACTTTAATGCTTCTGCAAAGATCCTTCTGGAGTTGCTGGAGCTGTGGATGGACGCAGTGTGGATCGGCTCGCCCGAATGAAGGGCCCTGGAGTCAATTCAAAAACACTGGGAAAAGAGCATTCCCAGTGACCAGGAACCCCACAAGGGCTGGGTTCCAGCCTGCTTTGGTTCAGTCCCTCCTCACGTTCAGTCTCCATCACCATGAAACTGGGAGCTGGATACATCCTTTCCAATAAATGACTGGTTTTCACTACTCAGAATCACAGAATGGGGTTGGAAGGGACCTCTGGAGATCATCTAGTCCAACCCCCTGCCAGAGCAGGTCCACCCAGAGCAGGTTGCA
>JAOXNO010000013.1:30766628-30786653 GCA_028565335.1 Limnodromus scolopaceus
AGGTTGCACAGGAACTCATCCAGGTGGGTTTTGAATGTCTCCAGAGAGGGAGACTCCACCACCTCTCTGGGCAGCCTCTTCCAGGGCTCTGCCACCCTCTAAGTAAAGAAGTTCCTCCTCATGTTTAGGTGGAACTTCTTATATTCAAGGTTGACTTGAATTACTTAATTACTCCCGGTGTTATTGTTGGTTTGGGCTGGTTGTGACGCGAAGCAAAACCAGATTTGTCACAGGTCAGACCGTCTGACCTGTGCTGGTTTCCGTATCCATTCTCAATTGCCATTTTCATTTCATTTCTGTTTTTTTTCTGATTCATTTCTGATTTTTAATTTTTTCCCTTTTTAAATTTTTTTATTATTATTATTATTTTCCAGTGCAAAGGATTACCTTGGCTGTGCGGGCAGTCATCCAGGTGGTGGATGATCATCAGGGGCTTGTTGCTGGAAAAAGAGAAGAGTCCTCGTTAAGGGCCGGGGAGGCGCTAGGGGGCGCGGAGCGGGGCGCGGCGGGGCGCGGAGCGGGACGCGGTACCTGTGTTTGGAGCGGAAGAGGGCTTCCTCGTACGTCTGTGTCCAGATGAGCTGGTCCCCCCAGCCTGCGGGGGAGGGAAGGAGGGGAGGCGCGTTATAAGCGGGGCCGGAGGTCGCGGGTTCGCGTCCCGCCCCCTGCCAGCCGCTGCCGGCAAGACAAGGGCTCTGAGCAGCCGCGCTTGCCAGAGGGCTTTGCATCAGGAGCAAAGGGGATAGGAATGCTAGGAAATACTAGAAAATATATTTGCAGAACGAATTGCAAGAAAACTAATTTATTAAAACAGTATAGGAGTCAAAACTTTAGCAGATTGCACTTTTTTTTTTTTTTTTTTTTAATTTTGAGCACTTTTTTGTTGTTTTTTACCTCTGGAGAGTGTCTGAGGCAGTTTTGGTTTAGCAGTAGTCTCCTTTGTCTCCTTCTTGCCCACATCCTTTGCCAGAGCACAGGAGATGGCCACCAGCAGGAGGAACATGGACGCGTAACTCTTCTCCATGGCTGCTCCTGGAAGAGAGAGGAGAGAAACCTCGCCTTGGGGTGCCTCCCGGGCTGCCGCTTGCTTCGAGGCACCCAGCAGATAAGGACGGGGTAGAGCGGCAGGTCAAGTCACAGGTATGCAGCAGGGTGAGTCAGGGCTGAACCCAACTGCTGCAGGCAGGGGGTCTGGGCTTCGGGGAACCTCAAGGGAGCATGAGGCTTGCTTAGAAAATTGCCACGGACAACCTGGCTGCTTTCTACTGCTCCACTCGTGCCCTTGGGCTGTGGTCCTTTTAAGCACCTATGTGTTAGTTTCTTCTCTCTTCTATTTACATCGATTGAATTTGCTCAGTAAAACAACTGAGTTTGGGCAATTCCAAAAGTACTTTCAAGTCCTAAGAAGTTCACAGTTATACCTCGACCTCCCAGTGTTATTGTAACCAAATACTTTAGCGGCCCAGGGGCTGAAAAATGAGTTTATCTCGCCCCTTCCTTCACTTCTGCAGCAAGAGCAACTCAAATGAGAAGTCAGGATGCTAAGCTAGGCTTTACAGTGAGCCATTGGCATAAGCACAGCCTAATGGTGCTGTTGAAACTTCAGATCCTGTTTTCCCCCTTAAAAGTATCATCTAATCCTTAAAGACAAACCCAGTAGAATCTATAATAAAAAGAGTGGGGAGGAGCTTGCTGTGTGGAACAGTGAGAACTGAAATGCAGTTTGCCGGTTTAAGCAACAGAAAGCAAATGAAACATTCTGATAAGAACCTCCTCAGCGTTTCAGCTGGGATGCTTCTTTGAAGGACGAAAACACTTTAGCAACATAAGCCTATGTTTTCTCATCAAATTTCCTCCTGGAAACTAGGGCACCAGGGTACAGTAGGAAGACCTAAGGTGTTCCAAAAACAATACAGAAAATTCAAAAGATTCATGCAAAAATCACAACAGGCTGACAGTTTTTAGAATTCAGACAATGAAAATGAAAGTCCAGGGAAAGAGAAGCATTTTTTCTGGGTAGGAACTGTGGAAGGAGGCATTAGCTGAGTTTCTGTCAGTGGTATGGTGCCCTTTGCTACTGGGATGCCCAATAGACCACAAACATCCGATGAGTCACTGTTTCCAGGGCATGAAAAATGACTTTTGCAGCAGGCTGCCTTTCTGCCCTAAGAGAAGTCTCTGTGGCAAGGAAGAAAATTGCATTAAGTTAAATTAGACCCAGTGGATTTTCAGGGTTGCCTCCGGAGTTGTGTTGGCTGGAGTTCTATGGAGGGAGTAATGCTTCTCTAAAAAAAAAAAAAAAGGTATGGGACAACCAGAAAATCAAAGACCAGGCAAATTTTATGCTGTTGCGGATGCAGAAAACAATGGCAGAGGATCATTAAACCTGCTGTTTAGAAATTTCACCTCTGGAAGGCTATGTGTACTTTGCTAAGTACTTCACTACCCAAAAAAACCCCTTCCTCTCCTGTCTCTTTTAACCCGCCAAGCCAACGTTTCCCTACATATTTTTACCTTCCTAGCAAGCTGTGCTGAGCTGTGCCTGTCTTGCTGCAGACTTTTCTCTCCGTTGACCGGCTGCCCCAGCCCCGGGTACCCTGGGCTCCAGCTCCCCCAGGTACTTTCCCGGGCAGTGCCGAGCCTTACCTTGTTTCCTCTCCCAAATGCGGGCCAGGGTGCGAAGGTGATCCCGGTTACGCTGCGAATGCTGCCCTTCCTACCGCCTATTTATGCACCTTCACACACCCCAACTCCACCCACAAGCTTTGAATTCGAATACCACTTCCAAAGAGCTAAACTTTCCAGTTTTTTTCCGCGCCAAAACATTCAGGGTTAAGTTTGTAATTAACTAACGCTAGAGTTTGCTGTCAGACACTGCACCTGAAGCTCAGAGATCTTTCTATAGACTTTTGGGAGATTTTATGAAAGGTGATTTTAAAATGTTGGCAAAGATCCAAGTCCAGGTAAGCTTAAGTCAAGACTCCTGATTTGCCTGAAGAGTGATTTGTCTTTTTTTGATTGGCTGGAACATCAGTATGGGTTGCCGTTCCTTTAGTCCTCTGAAAAAGTTGAATTGGTGACTTGGAACTTCAGATGTTAATTAGATAATTAGCTATGCACATTATACAGATGTGTGTGTACACATCCATGTGTAACATCACATAAGGTAACGGGAATAAAACCTAAAAGAAAGTTTGTAAAGATCTCCACAAAAATGCATTTGGAAGCTGTAACAACAAACTGTGCTCATAAGCAGAGGTCTAAATAAACCTTCATTTCAAATTTCATGTTTTATTTGTTGTGTAGACATTTATTTATAACTACAACATGAAAATCAACCATTTTAGGTTGGAGATACACATACAATACAGTACAACTCTTAGGAAAATGAGACTTTCTCGGGTGGCTGGAAAGGCCATCCCTAGTGTTGCACTGACTCTGGATGGTCCTTCCTCAGAGGTCAATGTGATTCTGTCCTCAGCAATATATGTTGAAACTACAGTGTGTTCTCCTCAGTGCATGCCTCATATATTTCAGTGAGATTAAAATCACATGTTCAAGGCCAGTGATCGCTTAACATTACTCTGTTGGGTAGGTGGAATCCATCAGATATGGATTTTCCTGTTTGAAATTCACAGTGCTCTCTGATGGCTGCTAGTGGCACCCATTTTTTATGAATATACTTAAAAGAATGTAGTGCTTTGGATCAAGGTTGTTCTGGGTTTTTTTCCCCTTGTTCTTTTATAGATAGTAATTAGGAAAATGAGGCGCAGAAGCAAGATGGTAAACTCAAGCAAAAAAACATTCTATTGCTGTTCCTTAAAAATATACAGTAGAACCGTGCTTTGCTTTGATGCTTCACTTATTAGAAGGGTGAAACCAAACCTCCCAGGGAGGCCAGTCATTATAACTCCCCATTCTGTATGTTTCGTGTCATCTACAGCCTGATAAAGAAAAGAACTGAGAGAAAGAGATTGCCTATCAATCTCTGCTCCTCCTCCCATGCTTGTCCTTGAAGATCCAGAGATTTATTTTTGTTAGCTTCAAATCACATCCACTCAATTTTTCTTCTAAAACGTATACCAAAATATGTTTTCAAGATCCGTATTTGGACATGTGAGCACTTACTTTGGACAATGAGGTTACATCCTTTATCCATTTCAATGCAGATGTGCCAGTCAAAAATTAGGTACCTGTTTTCAAAATCTTGGTCTCAGCTCAGGCAATTCATAATTGTAATTTAATGTACTCTCGTTGACTATCTTCTCAGATAGCATTTTGTAGTTTTAAAGCCCATAACAGAAGTTGTAGTTGCTCTCTGGTTGTGTGAAGAGATAATGAGCAGGTAGGCTCCCACTCACACGCTTTTTTTTTAATTGGGTCTTGTTGAAAAAAACATTTTCAAAATGAAGCCCCCACCCACTCCTTGGCTTCTGCCTGAGATGGTTTAGAGACATGTTCAACTACTTCTATTGCCTTGTTAATGACGAGAGAGGAGAGCTCTTCTCTCCCTCAGCTTCCTGTTTAGGTCCTGAGACTGTACCCAGCCACTCAGCTGGCTTCTGACCACTTATCAGGGGCTACTTTCTCTGCCTCAGTGACTAAATCCTGCAGGAATTGCCCCAGGAGAGCTTAAACCAAAACAGGACTATCCCAGAAGATTTTTCCTTCTCTGCTATAAAGATCTGGTAGATCTTTAGGTCTCTAGTAGAAGTCTTTCACCCCAAAATTTAGGAGTTGAGACACTTCTAACACCTATGGCAGCTGCAGGTCCCATTCTATTTCCCTCCCCCTCTGAAATAATTCAAATCCTTGCCCTGAAGATAGGTAGGTGCTCTCTGGATTGGGATGTGGCTTGGTGAGCGATGTTCTCAGTCACTCCATCAAGACTGTTTCTTTTTGTGTAATAGTGGTTTATGCTGGAGCGGGTACCAGACCCCAGACACCCCACTTTCCAGTGTAGCTGTCAGTCTATTAGGCAAGAAAGTGTTTTTTCTCACATTGACTCCGGAAACTTTTGCTAGTATATGCAAATGGAGAGCACTGCTAAAGGAAAGACTAGGAAGGACCTGGTATCTTATAAGTGGTCCAGACATTCTCCTGGGAGTTGGAAGGCGATGGTTCAACCGTCTTCCTGTCTACTTTGTGGTCAGTACAAGCTGCGTTTCAATACAGAGCCGGAAAGTCAAAAATTTAGCAGATTTCTTCTGCTGAACACTTAAAGTTGGTAACCGGAGTTCAGGCAAATATCTGCTAAGAATCTGATGATTTGTCTTGAAGGATGATGATTTCCCAAAATACATCATCTTAACACGTTCCTCTTTTTTGTTGGATGAATTACTCAGGGAACTTGCAGTAACTGCAGGGTATTGGTGATATTTTTCAAATTGGATAGCGGAAGAGATGGTTAGGATTTAAAATATGACATTCTGAGCCTTCGATCACTGCTTTCAAAACAAAAGACCAATCCATCGGGGTTTTGATATCTCTGAAGACATTCTTTCCCACTTACATGCGCACGTTTATAATACAAATCACCACGACTTCATATAGAAAGTGGCAAGCTGGAATGCAAGCATGGAGCTTCCTTAACATAGCTTCCGATAAAGGCGGGGGTTTGTCATGTAACCAGTTCTTATATTATACTCTGTTTTGAGCTGTGAAGTACTGGGATGTCTGGAAGGCACTGCTGAATGATGTGTTTTAAAATCAGCAAGTCATTTGAACACCCACAGTAAATATACTTGCTCTTGAATTGCTTAATGTCCTTTTCCACAACAGTAAGGAAACTAGCATGGCCTGTTACACTAAGGAGTCTCAACATTTTCAGCTTATGTAGGACTTTTAGTTGCTCAGCCTGTTTGCTAAGAGAAAACCTGATCCTAACAACATTTAGATGTAACTGTGAAATGCCTTATTCAGTCCCTCAGGGAGGCAGTGAATGAGTAAAGAGGGATTCTTTGATGAGGGCGATTGGGATGCTGGGGATGTACCACAGCCTGCGGAGAAGACTGTTTATCTAGTCTTCTTAACTGGGCAAGTTGGTTAGAATCAGTTCTCCCCCCGCCTCCTCAAGTGCAGTACTCTAAATTTCTGTCTAATGTCACAACTGACCTCCTCTGCTAGAATTCAACAAGTTGGCTGGGCTTGTCTAATCTGTCAAAGTGGAGGGTAAGGGACTACCTGAGAGCAGCCTGCAACTACTTGAGTGGGAGCTACAAAGATGAAGGATCCAAACTATTCCATCAGTTTGAGGACTGTGAAATGTCCTCAGGACAGTTTAGGAGGAGGTTAACTTAGGGATTTCATTGTGGACATCAGGAAAAGCATCTTTGTGAGGAGGATAGTGCAGCACTGGCACAAGTGACCCAGAGAGGTAGAGGGACAACTCTGCTGTCAGGTTTCTAAGAGCTGGTTCAACAAAGTTTCAATCTTAATATCATTATTCAGTCATCATGCAGGGGGATGGGGCTGGAAAAAGTACCTTCACCCTGTCCCTGGCCTTCAACTGTTTAACAGTTTATAACAAGAACTCTGAAGTAAAAGAGGAGCCTGTTCCAGCTGGTTCACGCTATGAGGTAGTTCCTAATGCAGACCGCTGAATGAGCTTCTGAAGGCTTCTCACAACAATTCTTGTCTGCAAATATTGACAGAATACAGTTCCTTTTCTTACACAGTATCTTAACAATGTATTATAGACCACTGGTTTGTCTTCCTGCTGAATAAAGCCATTCTACTCTAGTTTTTTTCCTTAGTTTTTTTCTTTTAGGTTGCCCGTATTCTATGCTGTGCTGATATTCTGGCTCCTAAAATAATCTCTTATTTGCCAATATAACAGAAATATTAGGGACATATACATTTAAAATGTCTTAACCAAAGTCACCTTTAAATATGTTTGTAGAGTAGAAATCCCAAAATAGTCCCAGGATAGAATTCTTCCTCTTTTTGCATTTTTGCAGGAGCAGAGTCAATGATGGTGGCTTCTCAAAGATCATCTATTGTAAGGGAACTGAGCTGTTTTCTTGGTGGGGAAACATATCACAATGCAGTGACCTTGGACGAGAGAAGATACATCTCCTGTAACGTCCCCACAGAAAAACTAATAAAATATGGCCTAAGTAAGAGGAGAGTGAGAGGGACTGAAAACTGGCTAACACACAAGCTGGAGGCCAGTCACTAGTGGTGTACCCCGGGGCCAATACAAGCATCTTCATTAATGAATGGAAAGAGTGCACCCTCAACAAGTCTGCAGGTGATACAAAGCTAGGAGGAGTGGTTGATAGACCAGATGGTTGTGATACCATGCAGGGGGACCTTGACAGGTTGGAGAAATGGGCCAACAGGAACTTAATGGACTTCAACAACGGGTGATGCAAAGTTCTGCACCTGTGAAGGCACCAGTACATGCTGGGGTTCAACCAGCTAGAAAGAGGCTTTGCAAAAAATGACCTGTGGTTCCTGGTGGATAGCAAGTTGGACATTAGCCAGTAGCATGCCCTTGTAGCAAAGGTGACCAACAGCCCGTAGGTTGCATTAGGCAAAGCGTTGCCAGCAGGTAAAAGGAAGGGAGGCCACATCCAGAATGCTGGGTCCAGTTCTGGGCTCCCCAGTACAGATGAGATATGGACATACTGGAGCAAGTCTAGCTGGAGCAAGTCTGGCTTTAAAGATGCTGAAGAAATGGAACCTCTGTCATTCAAGGAGAGGCTGAGAGAGCTGGGACTGTTCAGCCTGAAGAAGAGACGGCTCAGGGGGATCTCATTAATGTGTGTAAATACCTGATGTGGAAGAAGTAAAGAAGACAAAGCCACACTCTTCTCTAACATGAAGTGACAGGACAAGAGGCAATGAGTCCAAATTGAAATTCAGGAAATTCCAAGGAAATATAAGATAGGGGTTTTTTTTATTTATTTATTTTGTGTGTGTAATGTGAGGATGATTGAAGACTGGAACAGGCTGCCCAAAAAAGTTGTGGTATCTCCATACTTGGACACATTCAAAACCTGACTGGGTATGCCCCTGAGCAACTTGCTCTAAGTCACCCTGCTTTGAGCGGGGATCTTGGACCAGACAATCTCCAGAGACACCTTCCAAATCCCGCAATTGTATTATTTTGTGATTCTACATGTGTAGCATATACAAAAGAAAGATTAATTGGTGCAAAGGTGAATTTATAATTGAATTCAGACATACCCCACTCTCAGCTACAGCTGACCTATTGCCACATAAAAGCTAAATTAATGGAAAGATGCCATACTGTGGTCACAGATTAGGATTTTATTGCTGGAACAGTAATGAATGGTTATTAACTTTTACCCATGAGGTGCTCATGTTTCACCACCATGTGGGTCATACGCTGTACAAATACAGTTGTAATATCCCTATCGGAATAGTTCGCTGGCTGTTTAAGCCAATGAGAGTGACTTAAGGCAACGTGTACTTAAAGTCTTGTTTAAACGTTATGGCCTGGAAATGGTAAGCACACTCCCACAGGTGGTGACACTAAGTAAGCAGTACCCGTCACAGAGGGCTGATAGGAGGATGGGTGTTCCTGCTCCCCTGCTGGCCTGGCTCCAGCCGGGGGCATGACGATAACGTGTCTCTACCATCTCAGCATTCAAATGCGCAATGCTCCCTTAAAACTACTATTTCTTTGCTAGCTGGCATAAGCAATGCTATCCCAAATCTTGTGAAATACTTAGTTTATAGTGGTCCAAGGGCTGAGATGTGTTTAAGTTGGGCTTAGCATAGAGACTCAGACGTTGGGATGGAGAATCCAGCTGTCATTTCACCTCCCTCCCCATAAGGTCACCCCGGCAGCTGAGAACAGCTGAAATAGAAGCGAGCTTAGGCATTGTGGTCTTTTTACATCCAGCTGCTTCCAGCTGTATCGCTTGGAGATTCCCTGGGAGGCAGGGAATTCCCACATAGTCAAGTCAGGTGCGCTAATCCCTACATGCCAATAAAATTGGGTGGGAAAGATGGGGATGGGAGCATGATTTGAAAGCAGAGCACTTAAAACTTCATGAGGGGTTACATATATCTGTAAAATTGCACACACTAGAGTCACAGTGTTAGGAGGTCTGTTAGGAGCCACTCGTGCTTTTAACATGTCTGAAAAGAAAAGATGATAGAAGGTGTCGTTTCTTTTCTGTTGGTAGACCTGTGGCTATCCTACTTTGATTAGCCAAGTTTTTGGAGCTGAATGCATTGAGTCATTACAAATGCCAGCAGGTTGGGGCTTCAGTTCCCGCACTCCAATTTCTCATGGGGCGGCTGCTGGAGCTGCAGAGCAAACAGGCAGCTGGCCGAGCCCCATCTGTGGCCACCAGCCTGCTGCATTCTGCAGGTCTTGCTGGGCAGGAATAACCTGGGACCAACTGGTCGCACCCGCTGACCTTCTGGCATGGGTTGGGGGGATATGATATAATGATATAAATCTATGATATAAATCAGCAGCACAGGGTGAATAGGGGAAGTGTCCGCCTGTGCTTGGTTTTGCTTGGTTAGTGTGAAGCTCTGATGGCTGCTTCTTTGGTATATTGGCTAGCAGGGCTGAGATGCAGGTTGCTGATTCAATACACAGTGCTGCTCCCTCCACTGACAATAAGTTTACAATGTCAAATGTCTTACTAAAGAGCTAAACAAACTGAAGGGAATGAATAGCAGTCAGGTAGAAGATGCCAGTTATGTGGAAAGAAGCAAATAATCTATGCTATACTCTTCAGTAATGTACAACTATATGGGTACCACATGTCAACAGACCACAGGCATGGGAGCCTGTAAGTATTACTATTAATTTAATTGCAGGTTTATATGATACATGTTTCTTTCACCTGTCTCATATGATGATCAAATAATCCATGGCTCCATCATCTGTTCTAGCCCCCTGTCTTTTCTATTTTAAAATCCCCAAAGGAATAGGCAGATACATCATCTAAAAGCTAAAACTGACTTGAAGATTTAGATAAGCTTAATGTGGACACTTAGATGTTCCAAATGTCATGCTTGTGTATGCGTGAAGCTGTGCTCTGTGGTTAGAAGTCATGATGTCTGGCACGGTCTGCTATAAAATCTTTCTCTTCTTTCCTTTTTTAGAAGAAAATGACAGTCTATCAGACAGTGGGTTCAACTAAGGATGCCTTCATTGTTGCTTTATTAAAGGCGTTCATTATACTCAGGTTTCTTCTTTTTTTTGACCAATAAGATTGTTGCACCTGTATTTCCTTGCAAACTTCCTGGTCAATGTGTGCAGTATATCAGCATCGAGTTTGCTTGACTTTGTCTCTCATGTAGGTGTTATGCAGAACCAGCCCCACTTTCTGCTCTTACTGTCTTGGTTCAGCCCAAAAAACAAATAACATTCTTCTACCTGGTTAATTAAGGTACAGTCATCATAAAAGCCTAAGAATTGATGTAAGGAGTAGCAAGCTGCATCTTGAACGAGGAGACCATCCTTTTGGTGATTGGCACTGCTATGTCAATGAAACTTAAGCATGAGTGCACCATAACAATAGGAACTCTCCAACTGTCTCTCTGAGGCAGTCAAATTGGCTTTGAAATAAAACCACCCCATTTCTTCCATTAAGTACAGGAAATGTAGGAATATAAAACTCCTGATGTAAGTAGCTCTACCTTTTAACTATTTCAGTTGGAGGCTGTAAGAGTTTCTGGGGGCTGCCATGGTGTTTGAACCTGTCTGTGAAACTGTGTTGTACTGTGTAAGTTGTGAGGTTCGCCAGTTGAGATAGTGGGACCATTTGCTGCACGTGAATTTGGGTAGAAGAGCTTGGGTCAGAATTACTCACAGGCTTTCTAGATCCTTCTGATTTGGGAAATGTAGAGAAGAAAAAAAAAGGACTTTTTTTTAACAAGTATTTTCCAGATAACTGGCATGTGCTTTGGAAGACTAAAGATACTTAAAGATGTTCATGTTGAAAGATTAAAGAAGTTCACTTGAAGGATGAGGTGTTAAATTCACAGAAGTGTGGGGAAAAGGAAACTAGTGCTTTGTATGTACAGATAATTTAAATTGAGAGAAAAAAGTATTCCAGAGGGTTTATTTTTACTGCATGGTCATAAGGTTTTCTTTCTGGTCATTAATGCTCATTTAAAGCAGAATGACTCCTTTTGCTCTGTAGCACCATCACAAGGTGAATCCATTAGCAAGGACCCCTCTAGGAAAGTCACAGAATTTTGCCTTCATGAGAGCACACCCTTTGCCGTGGTTTTTTCCTGTTGCCTGTTTGGTGAGCAAACACACCTCCTCTGAGTTCATTCAGTCATCCGGCCCATACTACGCAGAGAGGCTTAAGCTTCCAACTTCTCTGTGCGACTCTCTTAAATCTATCCTGACACAGTTTCTAAAAATTGTTAGATTAAAGCCAAGCTCCGTTCTTGACCACTTGTCAAAAGATCATTTTTGTAAAGGGATGCTACTGTGATGGTCTGTTAGGAGACCTGAGCCTGAAAATGTCTCCATTTTTACAGGTCAGCCCTTGTTAAGTGAATCTCAAACTGAGCATCCTTTGCTCTTTCTGACTGCATCAGCTGGTCTAATAAATTAATTCACTTCTCCTTACAAATTGGTTTATATAGAAGTCTTGCTTGATAAAATGCTTTGGTTGGAAGTGGCAGATACCTCATGGAAGATGCTGAATTGTGTAAAACCTTCTAGCCAGTGCATGAAAATGCTGCTCTCCAGTTTCCTTTGTTTCACTGAATTCTGCCTGGTGAGCCAGTCTCACCCAGGACGACTCGCAGAGCTGGCGAGCAGGAATCTCTAATAGCAGCAGCCCTGGGTGTTGGCTCTCTGCTGCGTGGCACCATAGCAATTTGGGAGGGGTTTTGTTTAATTAATAATCAAAATACTCTACTTGCTGCCTTTAGTTTTCTGAGGGAAGGAGCTGGGGAAGAGAGAGCGCACCTCTGGCTTATCACAGTAATGAGGTTTAAATTTTATGGCAGACAAGTGGCAAGATTTTTTTCTACTGTTCATGAAGGAGGATATCCTTTTCCTTTCTCTTTCTGTGTTTTATGCAGGACGGTATTGCATTCTGGATGTACTGGAGAAGGCATCCTAATGCAGCAATGCAGTTCTCAGCTGACTGAGAGGGCTGAAAATTAATGTTGGGTTTATTGTGCTGGTTAAACAATAGCTTGCAGCCAAGTTGTACACAGAATTTTACTGCAGTTTTATTAACAGGAAGTGAATTGGATATAAAACTAAATGCAAATAAAAACTCCACCCTGCAATTTTTGTTTTTTTGTTATATCATTCTCCATTTTTAAGATTGCATTATTTTCCAGTTCATGCTAGGTCAGTGTTAAAGATACTAACGCAAGACCCAGCAATGCTTCTCTCCCCATTAGCTGCAGGTGCCAGCATTGATATTTTGGAAAACAAATGCATGTTTGGAAGCTGTAATAATAGCACTAGTTCTTTGTTTTAGCGAAGACATCCCCTGCCCCGTGGCCTTTTTACAGACTCTGCAACATGTACATCTTCAGAATAACACTGGAGTCAGATTCAAGGCTATATTTTATTCATAAACTTTTCATTTCATTCAAACTTTTGCAGAGGGATCAAAACTATGACTTAGGTAATCTTTTTGAATGGAAAGACTGGAGATTGAGAGAGCTATTAGCTGTCAACCAAACACCTTTCAAATAATACTAATAAAAAAATCCAAGCAAAGCTTCCCAGTACTTGCCTCACAGTGTAGAGCTACAGTCTGAAGCATAACAGTGTTACGGTGGTATCACTAAAGTGTTTTGGGAAATGCTTATGTTTTTGTGCCTAATATTTGAATGCTTGATCAAAGAATAGGATTGTTGCTGTGTCGAATTTTCATTTTGGAAAAAAATCCCCACATCTCTTTGAGAACGAAAAGTAAGACTTTTCCAAATTTTCTCAAAATTGTTTAAAAGAGTATTTATTTTGGCTTCACTTTCCAAAATGAAATTGTGTTGCAGAGAGTTGCCTGGGCTGCCTCTAACTCACAGACATCCAGTAAGAACTGGCAGTGTGAAGAATGCTTTCAGTGAAAGCATGAATCACTTTCCAAGTCTGTGTTTTAGAAAGGATTTAACCAGGTGGACAGTCCAGTGGGAGATTAGTTAGATGAACTAAGTTAAGTAAGTCATAAGAGGACGGTGGGGAAAAATGTGGCAAGACAGATGAAATAAGTAGTTCTTCACAAGAGCCTTCCACTCTTGGTAGAAAATGTGATAGTGGAATTTTTCCTTCTAGAATAAAATGGGGAATTTAAGTGCTCCTCAAGTTCAGCGAGACTTTTGAAAATATTAGAGCAAAAGATTAAAATTTTTGAAGTAGTGATTCATTTGATCTGCAACTTGTGACAATGACAAAACATTGCTGAAATTTGAGCAATTTTGGACTCAGCACTTGTGTAAACAACCCAGTTTTAGGTTTTGTGCCTACTATTATTGGATTTACTCAGAAACTCTCTACTCAGTCACCCTCATGTTCTTGCTGATTAGAAATGCTTTGTTAAACATGGGTTAGATGCTTAGCACTGCACAATGCCTACAGCTTTTCCCTTTCTGGAGAAGCCTGTTTTGGATATGAACCTGGATCATTCCAGAGTTCTTGTTGGGCATCTCTACATGGTACCTACAACTTTGGTCCACTTTTTCTTTAAAGGACCTCTACCATTTATGCCTCCAAAAAGAAAATCAAATAACCAGGTGCCTTCATTCCTACACCATCCCTTTCTCTCAGTCACTGGAGAACTTACTTTTTCTTCTTGGGTGAGCTGTGTTGTGTTGCTGAATACCCCTCCCTTCACCAGGACTGTATGAGGAGTTTCCCTCCTGCCAGACCTGGTTTTAAGGCTAAGCTGGCTGTGGTGTGCCCGTGGGTCGTGTGGAAGTGCTCAGTTGCATCCTGGTTCCTGGCCAGTTTCTGGGGGCTGGCTTTGAACTGAGGCACCAGCTTGGAGTGAAATCTCAGCCCTGATTGAGCGGGGGGGCACGATGATGCATAGACGTGTGATTATAGCTCTTGGCTTTAAGGTAATGTGGCAGAGCAGCTTTTTTGTTACCTGTCTCGATCTTTTTAATGAATTCCATCCTTTTTCGTCTTTCCCATTATGGAGATGTCAAGATTTAATAATCTTTGAAACACTCTCCCCGTGGCGCAGAAAGTGGGAATGTAAATCACATGTGGAATGGAGGGAGCGTGTGCTCAGGCATCCCGAACCGGACGTGCTGGCAGGAGTGTCCTGGAACTACCTTCCTCTTAATTCCTGCTTTTAGTTCACTTGCAAAGCTAATTGGATATAGTTTCTCCCTGTAAGCTGTAGCTTGGCTTGTATTTCTACTTGGTTTAATGACTAATCTTCCAATCTATATATGTTTAATCAGGAGGTGACCTAGGTCAGATAATATGTCTGCTGCAAATGTTGCTCTACTTGTGGCATGTTTTGCTAAGCCACAGCAAATCTGTTCCGAATTCCTGCCTTGCAAACCCCTTTCAAAACACTTTTACTGAAGGAGAGAATACGTGTCAGGCTGTGAATGGCTGCCTCCCTATTCCTTACTGCCTTGATGTTTTCAAGAACAGTTTCAGGGATACAATATACCCATGCTATATTTATCCATGAAAGTTTCCGCTTCTCAAGCTGCTGCTAATTTAAGTTTCAAAGCACTTCCTTTGGTATTAAGCAATTATTTTATGTTGGTTAAATTTAAATAATTTGTCCTAAATCGCAGACCTATCCTAAATTTTGTTTGCTTTCATTCTTCTTATCTTTCCTGTTTCTAATAAATGCAAATTTCCATATGTCATTAAAATCTACTCTACAAATTTCAAATTGCTATGTTTGTCTGTCTAATCTACTAATTTTTTTTTTTAACATCTGTCTATGTATGACTATCCACATGCCAACTCCAGAGAGGACAAGAGGTCTTGCTGAAGGAGTGATGCAGGCTTCTTTTTCGGTCAGGATTTGGGAACAGGAAACAAGCTTTTTTCACGGCCATTTCAAACATTTGGTATCCGTTAAGGACACCGCTTGCTCTTGCAAAATTGAAGAGCTTCATGGACTTTTCTGCTTGTTTTGTGAAGAGTGATGTCAAGGCTATCCATCTGGGGGTCTTTTCATTGTGGTCAACAGCCAGTATTTAGCACTGCCACCAGTGATGCTACCTTGGAGGAGAAACGCCGAAGCAGAGCCAATGCCTGCTCCCCAGGGGCGAACCTATTCCAAACCAATAAGCCATGCCAGGGCTTGAATAAATCTACCCATTGACAAAGGATGTGCTGTCTTTGGCAGGTGCTCAGCCCCCCCTTACGGTGCCTGGTGTGGTGGCCGTGGCACGGTTGGTGTTAAGTGCAATTGCTGCCTTTCCTCTCTGGCGTGGGAGAGGGCAGGGGCTCAGCTCTGCCAGCCCAGGCTGAGGAGCATTTCAGTGCTGCCTCTGATTGTATTCTTGCCCAGAGATGAGAGAGCAAACAGCTGTGTGAAGCTGCTGCAGTGGGGCAAATATAAGCGTTTTTTTTTTCACATGGGTAGCCTGTTCAACAAAGCCCCTAAATATACTGACGTGGGAAAATAACTATCATCTTGTCCTTAGCTCTTTCTCTCTTTCTTGCTTGATTATTGCAGATTAATATGGTGCCTTTTCTCCCCCCTGTGATATTCTGAGCTTCAGGGAGCATAGGAAATAGCACATCCTATCAAATGTTAAGTGGCAGGAAATGGTTCTTGAAGGCTCGATCCTGTCATGTTGTTTGCCTGTTCTTTTTGTGCTGTAAATGCTCAGTTAGACCTTTGATCCCTGAAGTTCATTGCCCAGGGTGAGGCCCCGCTGTGCATCCAGCGAGGTTATGGCAGAGAATGAAGAGGCACAGGCTGCTTTGTGCAAAGGATAGATGAGTTCTGGAAATTAAGCTTCTGTGTCGCTGCCTCCACCGTGCCTCTGCAGAAGGAACAGCATCGCGGATGCCAGGAGGCGAGGGGAAAGCGGATAGGAGCTCAGCCTGGTTTGTCGTGCATAGGATGCTTGACAAATCACAGGAGCTGTCATGCAGCAAAAAGGGAAGAAACCTGCCCTGTGCTTTCTGTGCCCAAAAGGGAGGGTGTGACGGTCACTGACAGCCCTTCCTGCCTGTTTCCTGCCTGGATGCGGCTCCGCTGGAGAAGGAAATGCAGAATCAGGGCGGCGATACACACGCTTATGGTGTGAACTTCCTGTAGGGTAGGAAAGGATGCTGTTATCTCCCACAAAGCCTCCCACAAACCCTGTTAGGAAGAATTGCAACCATCCTTGACATGAATAACCTTGAGCGGCTGCTTAGAGGAGTCCACAGTGAATAGCTGCATTGTGAAGGGTTTGGCTCGCTTCTCTTCTCACTGGTGTTTCAGAAAGAAGGATCGCAAGGTAAATGAAGACAAATAGATGGTAATATAATAAACCAGACGATGACAAAGAGGTGTTGAGCAACAATCAAAACTCTGTGCAAGGGCCAGAAGTTTGCTCTCAAGGATACATGCCTGTTTCTGGACGATTTCATTTGTGCAGATAATTTTACAATACGGGAAAAGACAAAGTGCTGTTTTAATGAAAGAAAACCCTCTATCATATCTATCATTTCACCTAAAAATTAATGTGTTAGTCATAGTATTTTTTTTTTTCTGATTGTGAAAATTCCTTTAGTTTCTGAATAATACTTAGATTATCTTTCCTGGTGCTAAAATAGTATGTTAGTCACTTTTGAGAGAAATCAGATGGAGAAGTATTTCCTTATTTACACCACCCCTTGCTGTAGAAGCGGTGACTCTTACCTTCTTTGATTCATTTACCAGCTCAACTAATCCAAGTGGCCTCTCTTTGACCATGCCTATAATTCCTTATCTTCTTTTTCCTGGGAAGGACCAAGACACAGGCTCAGCCTGCCCATGAGAGGCAGCTGCCTGGTCCAGGGATGTGAGAGAGAGTGCAATGTGTAATCACTCTTAATGGGGAGGCCAGATTCCCAAGCTCCTTGGGACCATGTGTTATATGTCCATTACCCTAAAATCAGGTATATGTGGTTTTGTCAAAATGAAAAAGAAAAAAAAAACAGTTGTAGAAAAAGAATACCTTTTTCAAGCTCAATTAATGTGTAGTGTGGCTATACTATCTAAGTTACTTATAAAAGTTACACTTATGTAAGTTATCACTTCTTTACATCAATTGGCACCTAAAATTAAAAAAGAAATCTGTATTTTAATTCAGCATCTACTCTTCTCTAGCATTATGACTGCAACTGTGCAAGATGTGCTTTTTCTGTTAAACAAGGTAATTTCTATCTGCTGTTCTATTCTCGTTATATAGGAGATGAGTTTGAAAATTTTCTGTGATGATAATTGCCTTGGTAACTACTTGGATAATTAGAGAGATGTTTTGTTCCCCTGAGAGGTGCATAAAGTAGTGATTAAAGCTAACATATACCAGGAGGACACAGCCTTTCTATATCAAGCTTTTTATAAGAAGAGTTTATAACCACCCCCACAATTTAACTGCAGAAACACACTTACAATGACCGTCTTATAGGCAATAAAATTAGTAATTAAAAATACTAACACCCGTTACAAGACAGACAACATGTTACAAATATGTGCTTGAATGGCATCGAAGCACTTCATGTCTAGCTAAATCACACAGAGCGATAGGTTCTCATAGCTTGTGTACACTCACCTTCAGGTACAAATAGGGAATTCAGTGCATCTGTTCTAATTCAGGCACTTTATGCTAACAGTTATTCTGATTTTAGAGTAATACTAAAAACATAAAAAAAATCAAAAGAAAACTTCAAGACTGCACGCTTAAGACCAGGGCTCTAGTTTGAGGTGATCACTGTTCTCTAAACAGAAGTTAGCTCCATGTGTGGTAGATAGTGCCCTGCCTTTCCCCCTCCCGTAGCCTGCCTCAAACTGTAGTGGATACTCTGCCTCATCCATAAGCCTCATCCCTTAATTTGGACAAGGCCAACTAGCTACTTGATAAACTTTAGATAAGCTTGTAACAACCAAGGGATTAAGATTATTGTTTAATCGTGCGTAAAAATGAACCAAGAAGAACGGTAGCAGTACAGCAGCTACCGCAGCTGCCATAGCTTCCCTTCGTCTAAGCAGAGCCAGTACTGCCTACTAGGAAAAGCACATTTTACTTGTGCAGTTAAATAATCACTCACATGAAGAACCATACGAGGGGTATAATGGGCAAAAAGGGGAAATGTGGTCACATCAGCCTAAGTGCTCCTTTTGGGGCTGAATTCTGCCCCCCCATTACAGCCCTAGCAAGTCCAGCACCTGGGAGTCTGCTAATTCCTCCTGTTTGTTCCCCATGCCCTGTGTGCCAATGGACAGCCACCTGAGAGAGCCACCAGTTATGCTGGTGGCCTACAGAAGGCATGGGAGCCATAGTGGTGCCACCCATAATTCCCCCATCCCCAGACCAACATGCAAAGCCATTTACACTTCTATATAGGAAATATACCCTTAGAAGTATATTTTTTTATTCCAGATTTCAGAAGCGAGTTTTGCTAATACATTCAGAATTTATACATACAAATACATAAGCTCTCTATTTTTCCCCCACACCATTTTAAATTACTGTAATTATTTTCATGGAAGATTTCACTTGTTTTTCAGTTTTGCTGTTTTGAAATGTGGTTTTCAGCCTGACATCATTTTGGCAACTTGCCCCTATAGTAGTTTGAACATTTCCATGATTTATCAACATACCACCACAAACGTATTGAGTCTACATGACTGAAATGTACGCATCGAGTAACACCAGAGTATTTACTTGCACTGGCAATATTTGCTACTGTCAGACTTGGAACCACAGTTTCTTCTTCAAATTAATTTTAACTTTACCTGGACACGTGGTAGCTACCATAAGACCTCTAGCACTGTAACTAAAACTGTTTTACCGCAAATATTTTGGGAATTTACTCTTTCTCTAAGACATTGTTACTTCTGGGTCTGTTATGACTCAGTAGAGCGTGTTATGAAACAACATAGCACAGGAAGAATTTTTTTTAGCTTTCTTGGTGAGTCATCCTTTTTCTAGAAGGACACGTATGCTTTGGTTTGTTTCAGTGGAGGGAGGAAAGGCTTTATGCTTTAAGATTTATGCATTGGTTACAAAATTGTGAATGCTATCTTCCATTTATCTTAGCATAATGCTTTTTCCCCCTAAATTTCAAGAATTCAAATCACTAATAGAGGGTCCATCAATCTCTTTAATGCTACTCTGTGCCTTCAGGCAGCATGTCTGCCTGTGGATAACAGTGTTGCCTAATGCTTAAGATGTCTGGTCCTCTGTGCTCCAGAGATACCCTAGAGCTGTAGCTGGGGCTGTACAAATTCAGCTCACCATCTCTGCAGTCAACACATTTGGTCAGGAAAGGCAGCCTTGAGGTGCCGTCAGTAGTCATACTTGATGGTGTTAATATAGAGGATACCACATAAACACTTAAGATAGGGTCCCATTTGCACTGTTGCCTTCTAGAACTATCATATGAA
This sequence comes from Limnodromus scolopaceus, assembly GCA_028565335.1. NCBI lineage: Eukaryota > Metazoa > Chordata > Aves > Charadriiformes > Scolopacidae > Limnodromus > Limnodromus scolopaceus. Next base: position 30,786,170 of record JAOXNO010000013.1, read on the forward strand.
AGAATACTTATTAATTTAAAAATCTCTGTGAGACGTCAACAAAGTTGTTTCTTGGTTTTTATAAACAACAACCAAATGAACCCCAAAGCCTTCTTTCTCTTCAAAGGAGTTGTTCCACGTCCCGTATCTTTAGTCCAAGAAAGCAGAACAACCCATAACTCATTTTCACTGGAGTGTGGCTCCTGGCGCATTAATTTGTTTGGTAAGTAAATAAGAAAGGGCGTTTTTCCAAGGAAGGAAAGATTGAGCTTCCAGGCCTGGGGTAACTGCTTCTCTGAATCTTTGAATTCCCTTTTGGGAACTCATGAGGGGATTTAGGAATTTTTGTCTTTTTTTTTGTCAAGGTTGAGAGTATACAAATGAATGAGAACTAAAGCCGCTGAGGCCATGAGCGAGTATTTCTTTCAGTTAGAATCATAGAATCTTCTAGGTTGGAAGGGACCTTCAAGATCATCTTGTCCAACCATCAACCTAACTCTGACAA
>JAOXNO010000013.1:30800676-30893652 GCA_028565335.1 Limnodromus scolopaceus
CAACCTGTTCCAGTGTCTCACCACCCTCACAGGAAAGAATTTCTTCCTAATATCTAATCTAAATCTCCCCTCTTTCAATTTAAAACCATTACCCCTCATCCTATCACTACACTCCTTCATAAAAAGCCCCTCCCCATCTCTCCTGTAGGCCCCCTGATAATCCATACTACAGAGACAGTTTTGGTTATTTCTAGCAATGTGTTTCTTTGTGAGATTAGTGTAAAATGGAGGTTCTTAATTTTATCATGTGGCACTGGTTTCGGTTGTCAAACTCAGGCTGCAGGGGGCAGTTTTCACTCCAGTGTGATCCGGGGAACAAAGTTCATTTCATCTCATTTCTGGTCACCCAGCATTTGATTCTGATGAGCTACTATAATGTTGTCATACTGGATCATGAGAATTTCAAGACAGCGCTACTAGTTGCTCATTCTGTTCATTCTGTTAGTTTTTTAATTTCAGTGAAACATAACAGCTTGGGATCTTTTACATGCACAGTAGGTTTTTTGGTGAAAAGAAGTCTCATGATATCTTCCTTAATAAGATAGGAAAATTGACAAGTATATGCCTCTGGTAATAATACATTTTAAATTGGCAAATCCCTCCAGAATGTTGAAATTGGCATAAGTTTTTTAGCCTGCACTCTGTGAAACAGGATGTTAAAGATTGTGAGATAAACGTCAAAGAAATTTCCAGCTGTTTTTCATAATGAAACTCAAAAAATTTCCCCATTCTTCATGGCATTTTCAAACTGATTTTCAGCTCAAATCCTGCTTAATAAGAGAATCTGCCCGTGCTCCTGGCTGCTTCAGTATTCTGAAGATGTTTGCTTCTGTTCCTGACAGAGATCATTATAAGAAATTCAGTGACTTCTGGTCTTGATAATTCAGAGAACAAAAGCAATGGTTGAGGAAAGGCATTACAAAGCCAATTTTTTTGAAGTGATAAGTCTTCTTTCTACCCGTACAATCATCTTTAAGCTCTTGTGTTCAGGTAGATTCCTGATGACTTGAATTAAGTTTAAAAATATAATGCATATATCCCAGGATACCACTCAGTCGGCTCATCAGTTCTCACTGGAGATTTCACTTTTCAGAAGCTGAGCTTTAGTAGTTCCAGGATGAGAAAGTGCTTTGACTTAAATAATTAATAAAAAAGAACACCTGCCCCCAAGCCCTTTTGCCTGTATTGATAAAGAAACTTGAATATAAAAGTAATATCCAGTATGGAACTACAGCCCTGACCACTTGTGAAAGAAGATGCTCCATGCTTCTTAGAACAGAGATGCATGAAAAGTGCAGCAGCTTTTATCCTTACTTTAATGAATTCCTCAACATTGCTAACATCACTGTTAACAGTTTGATTTCCAGTGAACAAATTCACATACAGCTTTCACTGTTTGTATAACTAACAGCACTATTAGTACAAGATTGCATGTTAAAATGTGCAAAATTTTAGAAAAAATGTAGCATCATAGTAAGAATTCTATATTTATGAAGAAGTTTCTCTGGGTTGCTAAATTAGTTACTATATTAATTTATTTTTTCTCCTCAGTCTTGTTCACAACGGTTCCCTTTCTCCCCTTCATGGTGTTACAACTCTGCAGTTGTTCTTGGTTGCATGTACTTTCCTCCTCAGGCTCGTTCCCATCAGCTACTGTGGACTGAGTTTGAGAAAGGAGTCTCCTTTGAAGCTTATTAATTATGCACATTAATTTGATGATTGGAAATTATGGATATTTAATAAGAAAATGTGAAGTTTCCCAGTATTTCCTAAGGAGCAACTATAACTTTTAGCTAAGCCTGGGGGATGAGGATTGTTTGGTAATAAAAATTCTGTTCAAATTTTCCACGTTTGTGCAGATCACTAACTAGTCAGTGAAAGCACCTCATTACACCCCAGTATTATACTCTTGACAAATGAGTACTTGTAGCAACTCTATGTGAAAGTTAATAACTATCTTTAGTATCAGTTTACCTATTAGATGTTAATAATGAAATCTAAATTTATGTTAAAGTCCTATTTAAACATAAATAGTTATGGCTTTGAAATCACACCAGATAAAGCAGGTACGGAATGCGTGAATCCGTTCTTTCTTTCACGATGTATTCATGGAAAAATCAAAGTGTAAGTCTCTTAAAGTCACACAATTAATAATCTGAAGCTTAAATAATTGATGATTATCTTACAGAAACCCAATAGGGTTTTGGAGAGATAATATATGGAGCTGTAGCTGGAGGCAGTTTAAATTAAATATTCTGAATTTTTGATGTTACATGATTCAGTGCTAGTTAATTGATTAAGAGAAAAAAATGACAGCCAATGCCATACAGATTGCCTTCATCTCTCTGTCAGAACAAATGTTTTGCTAGCTAATCTCTAAGCATCTATCATTTGTCTTTTTTGTATAACTAGGCTTGTAATACATGCATCAAGCAAACCTCATCACTGTACTAAAGGGGAGTTAAGAATGAGAAATATTTTCTCACCAGCAGCGATCAGTTCTCCCGATAGAAGGTCCTTTTTCTGGAACTGGTTACTTAAAAATCTGTGTGGTTTTAGCACAGAACACCTGAGCTGCCCAGGTCTCTGTGTAGCAACAACAGCGCGTTCACCTGAGAAAAACTGAGAGGAACCTTTCAGCTGAAAACCAAATTCACGTGTTTTCACCCTCCCCCTTTCTTTTCTGCCAGCCCTCCAGCTTTCGCTCTTGTGAGTTCCCATGCTCATACACTGCACCCTTGGATTTCTCTTCATCTTGGCTTGTATCAGGTGTCTTGTATGAGGACTGAAAACAAATACTGGCTTATGTGTGTCTGCTGCTTCCCCCCTCAAACAGGCTGAGCCTGGCTTATGGCCAGTGAAAAAAGAAACCACCAATGAAAGCTGGAACTGTGGGTGCTTTTGTTCCCAGTGAATGGCTGGGTTCACTGATGCTTGGAGATAGGTATGAACCTCATCGGAAGATACAAAGGTTACTTTGTGTAGAGGAATGTAATTAACAAATAAAAGGAACTTTTTTTTTTTTTTTTGAGAGGGAAATAAAATTATTTATTTCAAGAATACAGTTTAAAGTATCTGATTATTGCTTCTCTGAGTTGCAGTTTAAAAATGGGCTGATTCTTTGGACATGATGCTTCATATAATTTTGACCTAACTTGACTAATACAGGCAAAGTCCTTTATTCACCATTTTTGCTGGATCACCTTTTCCCTGCTCCGTGGGTAGCTTTTGCGAGGGAACCAGAAGCAATCTTCTTTTGGTTCTTCCTCTCTTAGACTTTTTCCTCCTCCTTTTCAATTAAAGTCTGAATTCTTATTTGTCTTTTATGTTTTGATCTCCTGATGTTTGTTGTCACTGGCATGGATATGATTAATGACGTATGGTTCTTGCATTATGTATTATCAACTACTTTTGTACCAAAAAAGTTCAAAATGTGACTTTCTGTCTTTTTAGTGCTGAGTTTTCTTCAACATTTGTAATGGAGAATTCAAACTTGCATTTCCAGTTAAAAAAAGTATAGTAACTGTATTTAAATCCATGATACACTTAGCTCCTGGAATGGCTGCAAAAAAAAAGGAAGTTTGGTTACAAAAGAAGTGCAGGCAGGTATTTAAATCAAAGTGTTATATTGCGTTTATTAATTTAAATTTTAAGTGAATAAAAAAGACCATCTGAAGTCAAACCAAGGGTGTTTTAAAGTACCTCCCTCTATCTTTGGGTTTTCACATAGAAATTCCAGGCACTGAAGCTTCAATTTTCCTTACTCTTCAACTAATTACAGATCATTAAGTAACAAGAAATACAGAAATTTTCCAAGTGTGCTGAAGTGTATTGCTGCTCAACCCTGAGATATTATGTTCTTCAGCTGTGAGATATCATGTTCTTCGGCTGTGAGATATTGTGTTCTTCACTGCACAGGTTTCTTATTGTAAGGAGTAAAGGGGTAGATATTCAATCAGATAGATTAAAATTGGTGCTGAGCTACCTGTGAGCGTTCTTTGACAGGTGAATGTTCAGCAATTTTTCTGCTGTGTTCTATATTTGAAGATCAAAATTTCAGCCTTTGCCAGTCTTTCCACGGAGAGGTTGGCAGTCCTGGTCAAATGGACCTTGTCGAGGTTTAATACTGGAAAAAAATGATGGTAATGCTTTATAAATCCAAGCTGGACACCTTCACCATACCTATTCAGTTAGGTGGGACCTTATCGGCTCTCTGTCCCTGCTTTCTTCTGCCTGTGTTCAGCACGTTTGGTGTGAAGCTGGAGCGCACGCTAGCAGAGGTGCCTTCCACCCCGGCTGCACTGCCTGAGGTTCCAATCACCAGCAGCAGCAGTTACCAGCCAAATACTGAATCTCTGCACTGAGCCCGCGTTTCTGCACTCATTCATTGAACTAGTGTGCTCTTGTTCATTGAACTTGGCCAGCATCATCTCCAGGGGAATGGGGGTGGAAGGTGTTTCCTTTATCCTCTTCTGTTCTAGAAGATTCATTTTGGAGGTACAAGTAACTGTGGGTTAACTGTGTATATACAGCTGTGTCCAGGTCAAAATCAGGAAATGCAGGAATTATCAAGGCAACAATAAAGCACGTGAAGAGGACAGACTTTTAGAGGGAGAAAGACATTGCAGAATAACCGACACTTGGAGTCGCCCGCTGCAGCTTTCCTGTGAGCCGTGCAGCAGCTGATGTAGGTACGTACCCGTACACGTAGCCCATTTGTGAATTGTGAAACTGACTTTTAAATTTTCCTTTACATACTGCTGCACAAACGCTGATTCAGAAAATAACTCCAGCCCGACTGTATTGATGAGTTCCCTGATCTCACCCTTTCTGTGGCCTCAAGGGTGTTGCTCTGGCACAAGGCAGGGGATACCCCGATGTAAGGAACAAGCAGCTGGTCAGGGTGTAACAGGACAACCCCGTGTGATGGTCTCACGTGCGTAAGTTCAAATTAAAGTGATTTTGGACCAACTGCACAAGAGAAATACAATTTGTTCATATAAATTTTTTTTGAGTCAAAGCCTAGACAAAATACTTACCCGGATAAGGTGCACAAAATCCTCTAGTGCCAAAACTATGGTGATGTGGTGAAACTAAGCCATGGTGATATCCCCGTGGGCAGAAAAGTCAGTCTTCAAACTGAAGCAGCTTGCCCCGGTCCACAGCGTGACATTGAGCTGAGTGACAAAGGCTGAGCATTGCTATGGACCTGAACAGTCTTTCCTACCCTTGGGCTGCAGAGATCCCAGGGGGCTGGGTAGTTCAGCTCACCCCATCTTTTCCAGCAGTGTTTGCACAGCTACAGCTCGCTTACATGATCCAGTTACGGCGGTGTAATGAGCTGATCTGTGTCTGCTGAGCTGCAAGACCTCTGTGGGTCACACACACACACACACACACACACACAAATGCAGGCAATGCTGGGCTTAATGAGAACGTGATAACCCTACCAGATTTGTTAGCCCGTGGGAACTTACTTATTTGAGCCCTTAAGCTGAGTACAAATCTGAATTTGCTGAATGCACTGAATGTAAATTTATAGTATGAGAATAGAAGATGAAAAAAGTCCACATCTGAAAGAATTTTTAAGGAAAAAGATCAGGCAGTGACACATCTATGCTCTGTGTGGTTTCTCATGGGTTACGGCTTCTCCTCATGAGGGTAAGTGTGACATCCCCTGAATTGCAGCAGGCTTAGCAGAAGAAACCCATATTATAAGTAAAATGAAGTATTTACAATTCAAGTGAAAATAAAATTTTTTTCTTATGCTTTTGACTTTTAAAAAATCTCCTCCTTCAGTACTTGCAGAACTGAAATGCTCCTGCCTGACACCCCCTCTCTGCTGCTCCTGTATCCTTGGGTTCCACGGAGACCGGCCTCCTTCTATGCTCAGGGGAAGGTATGAAGAGGATGACCATGTGAAGCACACCTCAACTATGGTAATAAAAAGGATTATTAAGACGCTCTAAAAAGCTGGTTTCTGTTTTAGCACCTATAATGTAGACACTTTGTTGGATCTCTCAGTCAAGCTATCCTAATTTTGTAAGCTTTCTAGCTTAAGAAGAAAGAGTGGAGCTGGTGAAATGTGTTGGAAGGAGCCTGCTGGCCGTGCTGCTGCTGTCTGCTGCTGCAGGTGAGCTGGTCTCGCTGTGGGAAGCCAGGGAAGGTTTCCAGCTCAATTGTATTAAACCCTGACCTTGTTTCTTTGGCTGATAAAAACATATGGTTTGACTCCATAAATTTGGTAGTGTCAGCTCCCTCCTTTATGACAGCGAGACAAAAAGCTCTGGGTTTAAATAGAGAAGCAACAATGCGCTAGCATCACTGATGGAGGAAAGAAAAGGGAATGAAGGATTCAGGTTTCAGTGATGAGTTACTCCTATATAAAAGATTTCCTTCTTTTTCCTTGTGACTCATTCCACAAAGGTCCTAGCATCAAGATGGGTGTGAATTTTTTATAGAGCTGCTGCTTGTTTTGGCTTGGACCACACTGTAGTGGAGGCTGGGAGTGATGGTGGTCAATATTGCAATGTTTGACTCCCAGGGGTTTTTTACTTTGGAAAATTGATATTGTAGAGAGTTCCTAGTTCTGCTTTTAAAAACTACTTTGATGCCTTCATAAGGATATTAAACAGGGCACAATGGTAAGTACATTTTTCTTCTTTGTATATGAAACTGTTAAGATAACTGTTGTAAGAACATATGTAACTCAAGTGCTTGGTGCAGTAAACAGAGATTTTCAGTAGTGCCATTTTTCAAAACCTTATGAAAAGAAAATCTTCGAAACACTGGAAGGCCTTTTGTTTTTAAATATTACAAAGGAAAAGTCCCTTTACAGTCAGAACGGTTAGTTTTCTCTGGCATGATACAGTTGTAAATATAAGTAGTTTTGCTTCGACCTGGCATCCTGAAAGCGTTTTTTTTCTCTGTTATAATTCTTCTGTTAAATGTCAGATTTACTTCGGAGAGTGAAATCCAGCTGTATCTGCAGGACAGAAGACTAAAACCTGACAAGAAAGCTGTCTTGTAACTCCGCAGTTTGGAACAGCATGTACACGAATATAAATATGGTTCTCAAATGAGAAGTTCATTCAGGAGAATGTAAATAGGCAGCTTATAAAAATCCTTCAAAGAGGATATCAGGATTAAAAAGTATTGATGGCAAAAAGCTGGGGAGTTCTTGGTTCTGACTTTTAGCTAAAGGTGATACCTCCAGGTAGTGCTCAGTATGATCACCACGGACTGATTTGGAGGGTTAAACGCTCGCTGTTGACCTGCTTCCCCAGAAAGGGAGGTTGCTGATGAAGTTCTTACTCTGTCCAACTCTGCCTTAGCTCATGCGTAAGCAAGGGATGAGATCACAGCTCCTGTGACAGCTGTAATTCAGCATCGTTCCTGCAGATTCTATTAATAACTCTGCAAAAGCCTTTTACACATGCCCAGTGTGCCTTTACAAATCAATACAAAATTAATTAGGAGCTTGCACAGACGCAATGCCCAAACAAATTTTACACGAAACAATATGACAAAGCATCATGGAGCACGTATTTTCATGGGTGAGAGGTACTTCTGGCTCCTGATGCAGGTAGTTGGTGAGCAGTGGGTCTGGACCTCAGGGCACAATCAAACAACGAATACTACAAGAGCTGAGAACTACGCTCCAGGCTCAAAGTGCTGAGCATTAGCTTTCACTGCCAAACAGAAAAATGAATAAATGGACAAACCCTGCAAGTGTCCATTGGGCTTAGGTTTTGACTGGCAGCCAAAAATCATTACTAGAAAATTTCTGGTTCATTTCAATAAAGCCATTTAAAGGAATCTAGAGATGACATGCTGCTATTTTTTTTTTTCTGTCTCTGTGTGTGTCTTTCAAAATAGCCACCATTGTGGAAACGTCGCTTCTGGTATTACAAGCTGATTCACAACAGATGCACTTATTTTTATTTTTTTTTTCTTTTCTTTCTTAAAAGCAGAGTTCTAGGTAATGCTCAAGTGAAGAAACTACTCCAGTGTTTCCTCAACCCCAGTGGTTTTCTTCCAGTGGACCACTGTGCTTTTCTAGCTTTGTATTCCTGTAAAGACATTGTTATGGAACATAAGCATAATAATATAACTGGAAAAACATTTATTGAATTAGTTTTTACAGTGGTTTACACTGGCTGCAAACCACATTCTCTCTTTCTCAAAGCCGATGTCAATGCTTTCACTTCTAAGCCTTCATCTTATTCCAATACTGTCACCTCTAACCCCCTCCAGGGTTTTCTCTGTGTTTTTGGGACACTCTGGTTCCTCCATCCTTAAACTGCCTTGTGGTACAGTCCCTGGAAAACTTGGTTCCAGGCTTAATTGCCACCTTGTTGTCAGCTGCTCTGCAGCTTGGTGCCTCCATGAGTCACTAGTGCCTATTGGCTTCCACATCCCAACGAGATTATTTTCCTGCCCTCAGGCTTCTCACATTTCCCAGACACTTATATAGATATAAAACTTTGAAGACTGTCAGGGGAAAAAATATGATTTATTATTTTTAATGGATTTTGCTGAGATTTGCAGAATAAATGTGTTTTAGTAAATAAAGGGAAAGCCATGCTGGATGTTGTTGTTTCCTCCCTTCAGCCCAAAAGTACAAAGTGTTCTGGACAATATGTTTATTTAATGCCATGTGAGCTCTGACAGGCAGAGCTTGCCTGTTATGCTCCACCAGCAGATCTTCTTGTTGTGCTATGGTTCTAGCCATGCAGTTTTCCAACAGCCCTCTAGGCTTCTGCTAGAAGAAAAGGCATGTTTATTTAGATCCAAGCATCTCTCCATCTGAACGTCAGTGCAGAACAATAGCAAGGGAAGCCCTGGAAGCCATTCTGGCCTCCCACGCTCCTGGTGCACCCCAGGACAAGCATTGCCAATCAGAAGGAGGGATACAGCCCATTCCCTGCCTATGCTTTCCCCCTTTTCAAAGGGACCTGGTACAGGTACAGCTCCCCAAGCTGTTTCCCATTTGCAATCCTTAATTAGAGAAGAGGAGTGTCTGTGCAGTGCATAAACATCCAAAGCTCTCATGAAGAGTGATCTAGCAAGCATCTACACGTCAGGGAATCTCATGCAGTAACAAAGCCTTTCTGGTCAAGTGTTTTTTTTTCTCTATTTCCAATCTTACTTCTTCAGCTGAACATACTTCAGAACAAATACCTTGCCCCTCAATGTGTACACCGTCTTACTAAGTGGAAAACTTGCAGAAATGGGGTTTTGGCTCACCTGAATAGAGTATGGTTCCTTTATTTCAATACATTACAAAGTCTTATTTAAATTGTGGGTAGAGAAAATGATGTCTAGGATTTATTTTGCCTTCAATGGTATAAATTTTAAAAATTTTTGATACTTGATTGATTGGTACTACACAATGTCTTGTGTAGGTATTTTTCCAAAAGCTGTTAGAATGGCTCAGTAACTCTTTGAGTAACCTGAAAAGATTTGAGATCTGACTTGGTTATGCTTGAGTTTCTGGATGATGCTATTTTTAACAGAATAATAACACTTGTGGTATTGACATTCAATAAGTGACTTAGTGAAGAAACAGAATCTAAAGAAAGCTAAATCCAAGCACCGCTGTAGTTGGCAACTTCGGGTGGGATTTCTGTAGAGCAAATACAATCTTTCAGTATTTATAGTTATACATCCCTTTAAGTTTATTGATGTGGTCCATAAGACTAGAATTTGATCATTCTCAATGCCTCTAGTTGGCAGTGTTGCATTACTAATAGCTTAAGGACAAATGTTTTTATTTTAACTGCAGGATTCCAGTGAGAAGTTCAGAATACAAATCATTTAAACATAAAAGTGATTGCATATAAAAATTCACAAAGCTTGGAAAAAGAGTTAAAAATCAATTTTGAAAAATCAGAATGTTTTTAAATTTATTATTTTTTTTAAATTTTAATTTATGTGCACATAAAATAATTTGAGAGGGGGCAGGGGTAGAAACCCAGACCAGATTTTAAGGAAGAGAGCCAGGAAATTCAGCATGTGTTTTGGAAGAGATTGAGAGCTCAGAAATATTCAATGAAACTTTCTGACTGCCACAAGAAATGAAAAGCGGCTGCGTTCCCCTACAGTCAGAGTGTCCCAATAAAGACTTCACAAGCAAGAATGCTCTCCAGAAACACATTGGACTACTTTGCTGCAGCTGTGAGAGTGAGTCAACCAGGCATCCGTTGAAAGAGATGTCGGTTGCTGCAATGTTTTTGTGATGTTTTCCTGCAGTGACATCACTGCATCTGCTTTAAAATGTAATACCATATAAGAATCAAAAGACGTTGTGTGCTGTAAAATGAGGGTGTTTACAGTAACTTTTAGTGTTTAAGAGTTCTGTACAGGTATTCCTTTAACTTTTACTATAATAAGGGGTTTGTCCCCGGGCTTGCTTCCACGAAGGACTGACGCAAGAGGGCATGAGAGCAACTCAGTATCTCTCAGCTTTTGTCTTCCTTTTTACTCTCTGTTCTTCAGCCAAACCTTGATCCTGCAAGTTTTTGAGTCCTTGGCCCCATTCCAGCACAGCACTTGATACATATTTAACTTTAGGCACATTAGCAACCCTATTGATGTCCATAGGACCGCTCATATGCTTAAAGTTAAGCATGTTCTCGAGTGTCTATGCTGGATCAGAGAATATGGGATTGAGGTCTCTGGCAAGTCTCCAGGAAGGCTTCTCCTAAAGAAGCCAGACAAGCTTCTCTTCTGATGCAGACCTGCTCTGGCCCAGGGGTGTTTATCCCCCACAGCTGGTTGCTTGAAAGGGGCTGTAGCTGATCATTCCTCACTGACTGAGCAGACCAGGCTGCTTTACCGACAGAAAGGCTTCAGCTTTGACTGTTGCAATGTAGAACTGCTCACCTGAGCACCTTGTAGAGCTGCAGCCTGAGGTCCCTGCACCAACCCCTTTGGTGGTGCTCGGCCATTACCCTAAGTCTGAGCTCATTCACTGGGCTCGACCCATGGAGCTGTCATCCCTTCATCTGCAACCTGTTGTTGGCACGTGGAGCACTTTTCTTTCAGTCTGAAAAAGATAAGTAACACCAGGCTTCCGTATTCCTAAAAGAGAAAGATGCATGCACATATATTACCCTCCATAATACTTGTGAATATCTAATATATTCAGAAAACTTGAATCAGAAGTTAAAAAAAAATAACCACAAACAAGCCAGTTATGGATTGCTATGACCTCCTGTTGCTACAAGATGAAGTTAGCATTACCTAACTGAAAATTTGACTTTGAGTAGAGGGGAAGAGATGAAGACAGCGAACATGTAAAAGATGGGAGTATCTTGAAATGTTGACAGATATGCCAGGTGTTGCTTTTCTTTATCTTCGTGGCCATTAAAGACTGTTAAATGTCACAGTCTGGCTTCCACTGAGTAACAGTTCACTTTTAGTGTTGAAATATATTTTTAGCCTAGCCAACCATAACCAAACATAGCTATTTTGTTGTTACATTTATAGCCCACATAACTGATACAGAAACATCTTTAGCTTCAGATTAGCTTCTAGCTACAGTATTTTTCTTGTTGTTGCTTTTTTTAAAGCCAAGGATTAATAGGAGACAGACAGAAACATAGGACTGAGTCATCAAGTGCTGTCCTCCGCTCCTGGAGGCAGCCACACCATAATATTCTGCTTATATATGCATTAAAGTTACTTAGGAATTTTGCCCGTTCTTCTTTCTCAAGCCTGCCTTTGAAACTCACTCCTTTGAGAGAAACTAATTTAACTAGCCTAAACTTACACTTGGCAACTTCTGATCAAGTGTTCTTTTGCCAGCATTGCCCGAAATGATTCTCTCGTTAGTATTTCTGCAGGGAAATCACATCTCAGCTTGGTCTTCTTTCTTCTGGACAGAACAAAGAAGGGATTTTCAGTTTCTCATTACAAGAAAACTGGAAAAGTGGAAACATAACTCCCATTTTTAAAAAGGGAAAAAAGGAAGATCCGGGGAACTACAGGCCAGTCAGTCTCACGTCTGTGCCTGGCAAGATCATGGAGCAGATACTCCTGGAAACTCTGCTAAGGCACATGGAAAATAAGGAGGTGATGGGTGGTGGCCAACATGGTTTCATTAAGGGCAAATCATACCTGACAAATTTGGTGGCCTTCTACAATGGTGTTACACCATTGGTGGATAAGGAAAGAGCAACTGACATCATCCACCTGGAGTTGTGCAAATCATTTGACGCTGTCCCGCACAACATCCCTGTCTATATATTGGAGAGACATGGATTTGATGGAGGGACCACTTGGAGGATAAGGAACTGGCTGTATGGCTGCACTTAAAGGGTACAAGCGTATGGGCTTAAATCACCATCTGGAGAAGCCAGATGGGACCTGGACGGGAGGCATCAGATGAAGAGACCTTAATAGATTGGCTCCCACCAGCTGATGTTAGTCCCTGTAGATATCTTCGAAAGATCTCATTATATATGCATTCTTCCTTTGCATGTACACCAAAATAGATGATGTTAGATCTCAAAAAAAAAATAAATCTTAACAGATCTTGGTCTCAAAGATCTACATATTTGAAACACTCAAATCTTTGTTACTGATACTGAAGCTAACCTTAATGAGTCTATTATGTGTCCTCGCCATCACCAGACACCTGTTTAACTCATATTCTGCTGACAATCATTTCCAAGGCTTGCGTGATAGATTTCAGCTGCAGCACATTCCTGTAAATGCTTTTTTCAGAATAAAGAATGATCTTTTGTTTGAATTAGTGAGGTGTCTCGGTAGACAGGTATGACCTGGCAGTTCTTTGTTATCGATGATGGTGGTGTTGCACAAAAGACATTGGAAGAGATTCCAATGACTTTATCTTTTCTCCTTTCTGGAATAAGAAGCAAGTTGCTTGCAAAACATTGCAACTGATATTTGGCTGAAAGATTTTTGGTGCAGTGTTTCAGGAAACGTGGTTTGTGGTGAGGTGTGGGTTGCAACCAGCCTGGGGTTCTGCTCAGCTTCTGCCACATTGCATTTCCATGATGAAGCGGAAATTAATGAATTTCTTCCTCAGTTTACACCACTGCAAATTGGAGATGCACAGAGAGACCAACGTGTTCAGACTGAAGGTTGTGAAGTGGTATTCACATTTCTTAACTTTATGTGGCTAGTGAGGAAGACACTTTGTCTAGGCTACGACAGATTAATCCTGTTAACTCCTGTTCTGAGTGACTCCCTTGAGAGGTTCCTTCTCAGTTGACTCATAGCAGATGCTGAGGATATTGGCCTCTTCTGTGAAGTGAGGTGCCTTGGATGGTCTAACTGTAGATTCCTCCATACTCTGCAAGGACTGTTGCCTAAACAGAAACATGTATGTTTGGGAAAAACACATGATCTTGAAATATATGGGGAAACATAGATAGCTGGAAAGCATGTAGGTCTTGTATCTATCTTAGATATCAACTTGTTGTGGTTTAACTCCAGCCAGCAACTAAGCACCATGCATCTGGTCACTCATTCCCCCATGGTGGGATGGGGGAGGCAATCAGAAGGGTAAAAGTGAGAAAACTCATGAGCTGAGATAAAAAAATTATTATTATTATTCATTATTATTATTATTATTATTTGTAAGGAAAAAAAATGACAAAGAAAGAGAAAAATAACCCCCCCAAAAGATAAATGATGCAAATTAAAACAATTGCTCACCACCTACCGACTGATGTCCTGCCAGTCCCCGAGCAGCGGCCCCTCCACCAATGTCTCTCCTGGGTTTATTGCTGACCGTGATGACATATGGTATGGAATATCCCTATGGTCACTTGGGGTCAGCTGTTCTGACTGTGTCCACTCCTAGCTTCTTGTGCATCTCCAACCTACTTTATGTTAATGGAACTGTGCTGTCACCTCCAGTGGTCTTTTTCTTTTGGAAATGTGACGGTATGTCTTCTGAAACATAACCCCCTCTTTTGACAGCATATAATTTTATCCAGAAAGTTTTCTAATAGTTTTTATAGCAAGAAAAAAAAAAGTTTTAAATTTTATTTTCTCTCATGGTTTTCCTAAGGGATGAAAAAAAAATATCCTTATTTTAACCCTTGTTGTTTGGGATAATATATAACAATAATTTTAATGCTGGCCAAAAAGCTTTGCTGCCATTCTGTAAAACAGCAGAACTGAATTTTTAACTTTTTTTATTTTTTTAAGGGAAGAACTTAAGTAAGGGAGAAGGGAGAATAACTTTCAGAAAAAGCTGAGTTTCCAAGGTGGACCACTGAAAGAATGTGAGGGGACATTTTTACATATAAACTAAGAAAATTGTTTATAGCTTTTCATTTGGGAAGCGCATATAAATTACACAGTGCTTTGTGACATTGCTTGAGGAGTAAAAAAGGAGGAAAATTACCTAGTTTTCACCAGTACTTGTAAGATTTCAGTGGTGAGACTGGAATGAAAAAGAACATCTGCCAATGGCTGACTTAATTTACCCATATTGCAGGAAAGACAAATTCAAATAAATCAATAAAAAAAGAAAGAAAATATTTAATTACGATATTTAATTATGGCAAGAAAATCCAACACAAATGACATAGGAAAGATCAGTGGAAACTTGCTGAAAGGAATGTCTGTTGTTTGTCATAAGAGCATGAACTGGACTGAATGCTGAACCAGGTCCTCAACATAGCGTTACCACAGAGGTACCTGGCACAGCATCTCATCGGTGGGAACTGAACTGCTTGGAAGAATGCCAGTGGCTTATAAATACTTTACCCTTCTCTTGCACACTGCTTTAATTCTAGATTAGCCTGCCAATAGCCATAAGTTGCATGAGAGTTGCTATATGGATGCCATAACACAATTTACCATGCTTTTGTGTTCGAGTGGAGATGAAAGACCCAGTTCCAATATGAGCATAATGCAAATACCATGGGATGTTTCCCTCTGGCAGACACAGACACCTACACTATGACTAGTATCATTCTAATGCAGAAGCCTAAAACTGGTGGATATCTCTAAATTTTGTGGTTCCACAGACCATAAGACACTTCCATGGAAGATACATTGACTAGCTCAGGTACAGAAGTCTGCGGACATCTGTAGTAAAGTTATGTGTGGGGAAATCTACCCCATACGTTTCAGTTGAAGAGTGTAGTAGAGGAACCTCTGGAGGAACTAACTGCCAAAACTAACCTATCCTCACGGACAGAAAGCTGACCCTGGGCTCTAACTGAAGGGAGGTCTTTTACAATGACAATGCCTGCCTAACTAAAAAGCAAGCACAGGCAAAAGATGCATCATGACAGGAACAGGAAAAATCAGCTATTGCCAGAGCACATTTCAGAGGGGCTCAAATCTTTCTTCAGAGGGGCACATTTCAGAGGGGCTTTATGAGGCTCAAATTAGCTACAGTGTGGAGATTGCATTTGAGTAACAGGATGATGTTCTAAGACCTAGTAATTTCTTGTCTGTTTATTTATCTTCCTCTCACCTTCATAAAACTCTTTCTTGGCCAGCAGGTTATCCTATTTCGATTGCTTCCAAAGCATGCTTTTAAAAATGGAGAAATAAATGTTGTTTTCAATTCTTTTAAGAGAAATCTATTTCCTGTTTCCTAAGTGACTCCAAAGTCTGGGTCTATCCAAAATGCACCAAAAAAAGGGAAGTCTGGAGTGCAAAAAGGCTCAAAGCTTTCTTTATGCTCTCCTAGCTGTCACATTATTTTATGGGCAACACCCCTAACTCACAAGTGCCTGTAATACCACAAGACCAAAACACAGCACAAGGTCGGTGTTCCCCAGTCTCTAGCCATGCCCTGTTTCTTTCAGTATGAGTTTCATCCTGCCCCAGTGAAGTCAACTGTGATGTGGAGGATGTCTTAAGTTGGTGATTAATTAAGTACATATGGTACTTGCAGGTCTGTTCCACATCATATGGCCACTGTGGGTTTAACCCACTGCAGGATGAGCTGGTGGGTTGAGGAAAACACAGGCGATGTAGTCATTTGCACAAGAAGCGAAGATCAGGCTCCGTGTGTCCTTTATCTCTGGGCAGGACTAGGAGGAGAGAATTTTCCTTCTCACTATATGAGATCAGCAAATTAAAGACCATCTTTTGTGGCTGTGGACAGAGACATGTGGACTTCTTCCATGATTATTGCCACTGAAGAAATGTATCTACCTCCTTTGATGATCACTATTACTTAAAGATAATTTATATCAGTGAAGAAATAATTGAGAAAGTGTCTTTCAAAATTAAGTTATTCCTGCATCTTGTCTATGAACAGCTTAATAATGCTTGAACAACATGGTAATGCTTCATCTTTTCTACCTTAAAAATGAAGATCTAAGGTAGGTTACATATAAATGACTTCTATGAATAAAAAAACAAACAAAATGAAACCTAAAGAAAAAAAGTTGTGTAGCTTTCTTGTAACTCCTTATTTTATCCACTTGCATAATTTATTTCATGATATTTTATCAGATTTACCATTTACTCTATATGCTTTTGATGTCTGACACCTGGAAAATACATCTTGATCTCTGTGACTTTGATATTTTTCTTTGCAAAGTATTAATTAAATCTGTCAAATTGTATGTCACATTTCAACCACTAATCAATATGTAATAGTCATCCTTATTGATTTCCTTGGGTATATTTCTGTTGTGTAATATTGGCTTGAATGATTTCCTCCATGTTTGCCTGAGCTAAAGTTTCTGTGATTTTAAGGCAATGCTTGTTGGTTGTACTTATAACGAGTCTCAGGAGCTGCATTTCCCACTGCTTTTGAACTATCATTGTCATAAATTATTTTTGAAATTCCCATATCTGTATTATGGTATCACCATATTTTGGTATTTTTGTGCCCTTGGGAAAAGTATTCTAATTCATTGATAATATGTCTGTTACAATGAAACTGTCTACTAGTTCTAGTAATAATTACTTCATACTCA
The DNA here is from genome assembly GCA_028565335.1 of Limnodromus scolopaceus. Classification (NCBI taxonomy): domain Eukaryota; kingdom Metazoa; phylum Chordata; class Aves; order Charadriiformes; family Scolopacidae; genus Limnodromus; species Limnodromus scolopaceus. Next base: position 30,817,608 of record JAOXNO010000013.1, read on the forward strand.
TAGTATTATGTCCATCAGAGCTTTTACTGAACAGTTCTGACACAGAGATGTAAGGTCCATGTGAGTTTTTATAGCACATTTTATTGTAGTCTAGTTTCATGTTGGGCAAAGACATGACTCCCGGAAAACTTTAAAAATCAGCAGTAATATTTTAATTATTAATGTTTTTTCTGTTATTGTTATTGTAACAGATGAACAATAATAGTAGTTTTTAATGTAAAATGTGTAATTATTTTAATTTGTTCCTCGTAATGTGAAAACTTCATCCTGAATTATTGCTTTGCATTTTCGTGGCAAATGGCTGTGAAAAAAAACAATTCCCCAATATAAACTGTATAAAAAGATGACCTTCTAGAAGGCAGTGTAGGTGAAGCACAGTATTAGAAGACAAAGAGAAATGCAATCTCTTGCATTAGTGAGATGGAGATATTGACTAGCAAAGTATTTTTAAGAAACCTCTGAGAAATGGTGTTACCTGGCAGTTCCATGTGCAGTCAGTTGTGCCTCTCCCCAGCTAGAAACAAACTTCACAAAAAATGAACTTGTTTGAAGCTTATAATAACTAGCTTTGCTTCATTCTTCTTTAGTTCAGATAACAGGATGTGCAAGAGAAGTCATAAACCACTACCTGTATCAACCAAACTACGTTTACCACAACAGGACCCAAATCTTTTTTCAGAGATGAATAAAGTATAGATATGGCTAAAAATGTCTAGGCAGGATTTCCTTTTCAGAGCTTTGGCAGTATTTTAATACAAAAGTAGCATTTTTGGTAGTTTTTTAAATTTCATATTACAAAAAAAAAAAAAAAAAAGGAAGCACCATTTTAATTTTTTAATAAAAGAATTTAAGGTTTCAATTGATTTGTTAAAGCCACCAGTTACCAGCAGTTCTCCCACATCCTTTCACAGCTGGAGGGGATCCCTGGTGCTGATGTTTGTTTAGGTCATTGCGTGCAAGAAAGAGCAAATTTAAGGTACCTGCGTAAGTAGGTAAGGAGGTCAGTACCCGCTCCTGTGGGACAGATTTCAGCTTCACAGGGAGACCTTATGTTAAGACAGGGTGAGAAAGAGATTTTGGAAATAGATAATGAGGAGTTCTGTTCATGGAATTGTTCAGCTAATGTAAAGTCTGTAGTGGGACTACAGAGTTGATTCTTTTGAGCAAGGAGACAGGGCTTTATTTGTGGACTCTCTCAGCTGTGTTACAGGCTGGAGATAGGAAAAGGAGCCTTGTTTCCTTTGTAACCACCTCACCAGCAAGCTTTGCAGCTGAACTGAATTATCTCAGTTTTACAGGAGTTATTCAAATCAATGAACAACCATGGGTTAGTAATACACATCCATGCCTGCCTGGCAGATTTGGTTTCCATGGTGTACCACAGCAAGATTTCCTAGCCCTACAACACTGCTCTTTCAGGTTTCTATTGGGATACGTGTCTTCCAGACCCATCTGACTCCAAGAATGAGGTTTTTAGATTGAAACCTAGGGAAGAAACTGATAGAGTAACAAAAAAAGTCTTAGTATTTTGTACATGGCCATCTGCAAGGCCTCTTGCTTACATTTTCTTTAAGTTCTTGGCTAAATCACAGAAAACAACCACCTCATCCAAATTTTTCATTGTCCTTGAGAGCCTTTCCACTGACTTTAGAAGGTGCTGCCTTTGGCCATGATGAAATCAAGTCTATTAATACTCATCTGTCTTTTCTGGGAACATTGGCATGATATAACTGCAGATTTTGTGCATCTCTGGCCACAGTGATGCACATCAAATGAAACTAAACTATCCAGTACAGGCATATTCCTCTCAGGATTTCCATCCTTTCAGTGGTAGCCTATACGCCTGAAGAAATTCTCACTATGAAATGCTCTTTTATGTAGGCAGTCTGCTTTTCCTTGCCTTCTGAGACTTACACATACAGAAAATTTCAATAATCATGAAGTCTGGCTCTTGACGTGTAATGTGACCCAAGCAGCTGCCCTTTAAGTAAGAAGTTGTGATTGAAAAGACATCTTCTTGAAACAAGTAATTGAAACTATCTGGCCTCATTCTTGACATTTATGGTAGCATACTAGATTTTTATAGGAAACATGAAGGGATGACACAAAACATTTTCAGATGTGGTCATGGACCTCTGAATGCATTTAGAGAAAAACAGAGTTCATAGAGATCCTGCATATGGAAAACAAACATATCTCTTCACATACTTCTGTACACACAGAAAGTATAATGCATTTTGTATCTTTTTCAAGCCACGTGGCAGTATTCAGGAAACATGTTACAGTGTTGGATAAATGTGGAAAATTCTAGTTTACCCTGGGGTGTTACCCATAAGACCCATTCAGGCTCAAGATCTCTGTGCCCGAAGCTCAGACGCTTACCTTGAGAAGTGGCAGAGACCTTGTGCCAGCCAGTAAATCCATCTTAGGATGCAGTGTTATTTCACCTCCCATGAAAGAAAGGATTGTTAGAGAAGGAGTGCATACGAGGAGAAAGACTGAAGGGGGGAGAGATGGAAGGGATGAATAATGCAACAGGACTTAGCTGGGTAATTGTCCTGACAATTCATAATTAAAAGGGTGAATGCAAATGTGTAACTTGTGGATGGTGTATAACAATACTTGATAGAAAGACACAAATCGGGGTAAGTTTTGTTTTGTGTCTAACAGTTACTTGAGCTTCAGCCTACACCTTGCATCTACATAATCCTCTGGGCTAGTGCAGTTGGAATAGACTGGTCTATGCAAGCCATGGCTTGTATGGGGGTGGCTCAGCTGGCATTCACTGCAGTCACTTCTGACCTTCCAACCTGAATAATCAGGTAGCCATTTCTAACATGGTTGACTATGGTCAAAGGTTTTAACTCATGCTCTTAGTTCTTGCAGCAAGACCTACCGTGCTAAGTGGATTTACAAACACTGCAAATGAGACGAGTAACACCTTGAGTGGGATAAGAAAGCAGAGAATCTGCCTGTTCTGCCTCTCCTGGTTTCTGGGGATGTAATGTCTTCAGATGCTGCAGACCACCAGAGCTTCCCAACTCTCAGCTATCTTCAGGAGCTCTGTTATTGAGCAGAGCTCTCAGCAAATGTGTTTGGCCAATATGCATCAGTAGTCAGCAGAACAAATAGGATGCTTGAATACAGTAAATTATAGCTATGAAGTAACAGAGAAAGTGTTATGGACTCAAGTAACATCAATTTCATGCTGACATGTAATAAATCTCTTCTCAAGGCTCAAAGATTTTGCTAATTAAAACACATTTGGAAGAGGAAAAAAAAAGAGGAAAGAGACTGTTATTCCAGATTTTAGTAATGCTAAACACCAGGCTGGAGACTGTTCTTGAGGGAATGGCAGGATAGTGTGAAATATGTGCAACACTTGATAAGAGTCAAAAAGAAAGAAGGGAAAACTGATGTCATTAATGCATTTTTTTAGGTGGCTTCTTCATGTTTTAACTTACACATTTATAAACTTTTAGTGGCTGGCAGAAACCGGGAAGATATCTGTACGTTTGAAACATCTTGTGCAAAGTCACTTGTGTTTTAGCTGAGGCTTTGAGACAGTAGTGTAAGTAACAGAAAGGTATACAACTATGGTAGTTGACAGCCATCTGAATATGAGCCAGCAGTGTGCCCAGGTGGCCAAGAAGGCCAATAGCACCCTGGCTTGTATCAGAAATAGTGTGGCCAGCAGGACTAGGGAAGTGATCGTCCCCATGTACTCAGTACTGGTGAGACCCCACCTCAAATACTGTGTTCAGTTTTGGGCCCCTCACTACAAGAAAGACATTGAGGTGCTGCTGCATGTCCAGAGAAGGGCAACGAAACTGGTGAAGGGTATAGAGCCCGAGTCTTATGAGAAGAGGCTGAGGGAACTGGGGTTGTTTAGTCTGGAGAAAAGGAAGCTGAGGCGGGACCTTATTGCTCTACAACTACCAAAAAGGACGGTGTAGAGAGGTGGGGATCATTCTCTTCTCCCAAAAAACAAGTGATAGGACAAGAGGAAACGGCCTCAAGCTGCGCCAGGGGAGGTTCAGATTGGATATTACAAAAAAATTCTTCACCGAAAGGGTCATCAAGCATTGGAACTGGCTGCCCAGGGAAGTGGTTGACTCACCATCCCTGGAGGTATTTAAAAGATGTGTCGAAGTGGTGCTGAAGGATATGGTTTATTGGTGGAATTGGCAGTGGTAGGTTAATGATTGGACTTGATGATCATAAAAGTTTTTTTCCAGTCTAAATGATTCTATGATTCTATGTGCATAGTGACTTCCATTGAAGGGGAAAATTACACAGAATCTGTGTGTGATCTTCCAGGTGTTATGGCAGAAGATGGAGACTTGCTGTGAATATTTTAATGTTTTTCCAAAAGCTAAATGGACAGACAAGGCAAGAATCAAGAAGGAGAACTCTGCAGGCTGTCATAGGTGACCATGTGCAGTTCCCATGTAACCCACAGCTGAGCAAGAAACAGTTGATCTTTTCTGTTTCTGCTCCACTGTAATATTTGTTTGAAATCTAGCAGTTCCATCAACATATTTTAAGGCTTTCTGAAAGTTTTTTTAGACTCTATGCAGTATCATTTCTGTATTTCTTTAATCAATCTGTGTGCCACATCAAAAAAGACAAAGTGGAAAGAAGTCACTTGCTGGGACAACCAAGAAAGTAAGAGAATTGGCCAAGCTGCCCACCCCTGGGGTCATTTGTCCCCTGTTTCTAGCAGGCATCCAGCTTTCCAGGTGGGCCAGCTCTCTGGTCTGACCACTGTGTTGCATTCTTGAACCCTTCCCTGCTTCATGCTGCTTCTCATATTCATTTTCCAGTGAAAAAGAAAGAAATGAAAAGTTTGGGGGTTGGGTGAGATGAGAAACACTTTATTTATTTATTTCTAGCCTGCTCCACCAAAGAGAGAAACGTACATAAATGAAAACAAATGGTCCCAAGAGAATTTCACTGTTGTTAAAAAGCAATTTTTCATTAAAAAAGTCATTTCACTGAAAAAAAATTTAAGCATCTGTAATTGTGCTTTTGTTGATTCAGAGCCTTCTGAAGCCAACTGGGAGCTTTCCCACTGATTTCACTGATTTTGGATGGAGTCTCTTATGAGCTAACGATGTGTTGTTGATTTGGTGTTTGTTAAAAGAGAAGCCAGGACTTTCTGTAGCTTTTCCTCCAACTCATTATCCTCCACTCAATTTGTTTCTGCATTTCTTTGATGAATGCATGTATGACATCAAAAGGGACAAGGAAAAGACGAGTATGAGTTTACATTTCCATTTCCCAGAACTTGCATGGTAACTTCATTTGTTGTCTGTTGTTTTAATGTATAGCAGGCTCATGTTGCTTTCAAGATGGAAGCAGAGATTTTCATTATTCTATAGGAAGTATTTTCACGGCAAGATCCTTTGAACATTTTCCATTCCAGACTAATGGAGAATACAAGAAAGCCATGGGATACCATTAGAAAATCTGATTTCATAACATTTTTAAAAGAAGCCTGTCTTCTTTTTAATCAATTTCCTAGGACCCTGCTGAGAACCCCTTCTGACATTTTGTCATCTTGTCAAAAATAAATTTTATTTTCCCTTTGCTCTCATGGAGGTGGGGCCATTTTTACAGATGGCTTGGTGAAGTGAGTAGGAGCCCAGAAAAGGGGATAATTATTCATAAATGACATTTCCCATTTCTGTGGGTTTTCTTGAACAGGACAGATACTCTAATGTTCGGCTCTAATGACAGGGAAGGATTTATGGTGTCTCTGTCTTGTGTCCTGGGAGTACAAATACTTTACTTTAACTCTTCAAGCTGCTTTGATTTTCTTTCTTTAAATTCACAATGCATCTTACTTCATTTTGGCATTTAACTCCAATCAGTATCCAGAATCCTAACTATGTAAAAACAAAATGCCAGATAACTGGACAGCTGCTTAGCTGTCTGAGATACGACCTTCATAACAATCTCCAGGAGTACATCATTTTAGTGATATCATTTCTTAAGGTTAATTTGTACTGGGTGTGAAGCATTAGGTCAGGCTGTATGTTTGTTTTCAAGCCCAGGAGGTGTGTGACGGGAAACTTTCCCTTCTGGGACTATGTAAAGCAGATACACAATCATGGCAAGACAGCCAGATGAGTCACAGGTGGGAAACCATTGTGATACTGAAGAATTTGACTGTAGCAACTTTCAGTGTTATCTCAGTTTGGGGAGACTTCCTCTGCCCACATTGTTCACTCTTCACTTCTGACTCACCCCCACTCAGACAATAAATCTGGGAGTCACCATACGGCGTCTGTTGAGCAAAGAATACATCACATTTCTAGGTACGTGCAGCTCACAGGACTTAGCGCAGCTGTTTTCTCCTTCAAGATGTGTGGATTTAACAGCCAAATTAGACCAGAGGCAAGCAGATGAATTAAGTAAGGTTTAAACTTCTGTTCCTTGAATGTGTAGGCACATTGACTAGAGATGTGTTGCACTTGGGGAAGCCTGGAAGGTCCTTGCGGGCTGAGCTTCTTCTCTGTAGGCTGTCAGGTCTCATCTTCTGCTCCAACGAAAAGCCTGGCTTTCTTCTTATGCTATATTATCTACCAATGGGTTGAGAATGGTCTAAGCCTCAATGATGATGAATAAGGGATAGGAACTAGGGACCTGTATAAACTTGTTATTGAAAGTCAAATTTAATAGAATAGCAATCTCCTCCCTTCTCTTTCCTTTAAAGGAAATGGTGTATTCACCGTTAAATGGCCCTAGGACAGCTACACAGAGGGGACTTTCCTTACTTTCTTGTGCACAAGGAACTCAGAGATCTCGTGTGAAAATCTTATCTTACCTAGCTGACCCAGCAGAGTCTTGAGAGTTTCCAGTAACTGACTTGAAAGTTATAGGCAGCATAGGTAAAGTCCACTGGTGAACTGTGGGAAAACGGATGCAGTCCCTGTGTGTCCTAAAACCCTTTCAAAGAAAACCACAGGGCATTATCATTGCTGATTTTGAAGGGGAACTCAGGCAGAACAAGAAAAATACCCGCTTCTCCATTCCAAGACCATGACTCATTTCTTTTCTGTCTCTTCTTCATATAATCTTTTCTTTTTTTTTAAGGTAATTCTTTCTTACTGAAAGACAGCTCCAGTCCACAGTTTGCTATGTCCACTACACTGTGATTTTATTTTGATCTAATTGTTAAACTGAAGGTGTCCTGAATGCTCTGTTCTCCTCATTTTAAATCTTTTTCCTCCATAAAGTCCAAGTAGGGTTTGACTTCTGTGAAAGAATCCTCCTACTTGGTGAAAAGATTCCTGCACGGTGCTCTGCCAAATATGCCATCTTACATTTGGAAAAAAACATATTCTCAGAAATATTTTCAAGGAAAAGGATACGGCTGAAAAAATAAAAGAGCCAAAGAGTCATGAGCTACATTATCTCTGTGAGAAAGGGGATTTTCATCACTCTTTCAAAGCCGGCTTCCTACAGCACGTGTGATCAGCACCTGCTACGCACATGGAGAGTGCATGAAGGGAGAGCTTTTCTCAGCGTTTTAGTGAATTAGCTGCTCATGAAAGGAGGCACGGCAACATTGTACTCAAGAAATAGGTATAGTAAAGGCACCCACAGCGCAAATGTCCCTACTCCTCCAGTGCACTTACCCTGTGATGTGTGCTCTGTGCTGCCAAGGCAGAGAGAAGAGCTCTGCTTCAACACTTCAGCCCCGGCCCCTCAGCTGCCCCTGCCAACCAAATAACTGACTATCCAATTCCCTGGCTTCAGGGAAAGGCATCTGTGAGGGGCTGGATTGCGCCCACAGCCACATTTCACATAAATCACCATATTAACAACAAATGCCACTCACTGCTGACGTGAGACAACGCACGTGTCGGTGACCTAGGGCTGGCTATCGCCCTGCTGTGGCTCCTGACCAGTCCCTTTCAAACACCAATAGGCGTGTTACGATACTGCAAAAATTGACTCTTTTTACAATGATCCTAAAATAAAATTGTTTTAAATGCAGGCATTAAAAACGTCTTTCAGGATATACTGGTAAAGTACAATGACTGCCCTTCTGCTAGATTATCAGAGCAGCCTCTAACGTACAGGTTCGAACTAAGATGAGTTTTTTAAAAACATTTTTTTCTTGTAGGTTTATTTGCTCTGGTTGTTTTTAAGATGTCTTTGCCCTATGTAGCAATGTGCTTGCTACAATGTATAGGTAATTGTGCATTAATCTCATTCACACAGATGCAGTAGACAGCAAAGCGAGACCACAGCCCCTAAGATAGCTCCTACCTCTAGCAGCTTCCTTAGGGTGCCCCATAACTTCTCCAGCCAAGAACCCAGCTTGTGTACAGTTCTGCTGTGCAACGAGTAAATGATGTAGCCAGCAGAGGGCAATGAAGGTCAGGTTTTGGAGAGGTTACATAAAACAATCTCAAAGTGGGGGAAAAAGTAGGGCAAAAAGGCCAAACGAGCATGTTGTCAACTGCTGCTATACGTTCATTTCTATTAATTGCTAAAGACCTACGTGAACCCTTATGACCATGTGATCTATAAACCTCCTTTTTAATGGCCATGTTAAACTATGTAGTTCCTTATTTATGACAATGTAATTAATAGTCTTTTCAACAGAGGGGGAAAACCTAATAAAAATGATACTCTCCTAAAATAGGACAAACAGCTTAAACCAATAGCCAATAAACCCGTGGGTCCTCATATAAATCCTGTTTTATTGGTCTGTTCTGGAGAGCAGTTGTTTTGTTTAACTTGATAAACAGGTCATTTTTCCCAAGACAATTGGGTGCCTGGACAAAAAAAGAGGGAGGGCCATAGAAGTCAGCTGTTGCTCAGTTTAGAGGAAAAAAAGCTGCTTCTTTCAGTCAAATGCAGAGCTGTTTACCACAGATACTAATCCAACATGCTGGAAATAATGTGAACTTATGGTAGAGAACAACATTTTTTAACTTAGGTGACATCTGCTGGGGGTGTAACTCATATCTAGGCACTTGGGCAAGCAGCTGGTGCCAAGAGAGTGCAAGCTGCAAGTGTTATTTGCCTCTGACAATCTGGGCAACAGCTTTTTTTGAGCCTAATTGTGGCTCTAGGTGCCAAATATTTTAAAACTTATCTCTAGACACTGCTATGTTAACCAATGAACAGCTTAACAGCAGGAAATGCCTGGAGTGTTAGTGGGAAATTGTATTTATTTATTCTGTGGAAGATCCTAGCGCAGCCCGTCAGGCCTGGGACCCTGTTGCAGCTCTGCTGCGCTGCAGGGGAAGGCTCCTGTGGGCAGCAGACCTGGGTTTCACTACTCTGCGTGTCCCCCCTGCTCAGCAACCTGGGCTATGCCACTTGGTTTTTCTGCACCGAGCATCCCATCTCAAAACAGGGGTATCAAAGTGCGAGCAGAGCTATACCTGCAGCCAGCTAGGTTGTATTTTGAGATATAGGGTAGGAGAGAGAAAGAAAAATCTCTTTTATGACAGTGGTAAGTGTGAGAGAAAGGCCGTGGGCTATTTGGCTGAAATGAGTAGATCTTTGCCTCCCAAAATTTCAGGAGAAAGCTGGGAATTGTAACTGTCCTGGTGAAATTCCTGTCTGCCCATTCAGAGTAACAGAGCCCAGCCAGGATGCTACAAGACCCCATGCAAGAAAGAAAACACTCCTTCTGAAAAGGAAAAAAAAAAAAAAAAAGAAAAAAAAAAGGGGAAAGCCATACCTTGTGATAATGGTGTGGACTTCAAATACTCAGGAGAAGGAAGAGCAAAGCCCCAGAGGAAGAGGGGGGTGAGTCACCCTCCTCGTGCTCCCGGCAGGGTTTCCCAGGCAGGGAGCAATCAGCTGGTGGTAAGTGCCCTAACATTCCTGGCTATTAGCAGTAAGGATAATTATAACTAAAGCTCTCGGTGCCTGTGTTCTACTTATTTCAGAAAGAATACAGGACGTGTCAGGCTGTGTCAGACCCAATAAGGTAGACGTTAATGAGTACCTGTTTGCGAATGAGGTAGCTGTTGCTTCTGAGGTTTTATGGTGCCTGGTCAGCTAACAGCCAGCAGCCCGGCTGGCGCCAGCTGGGACGTCGAGTGGCATCTACCTGAGGAGACGGGCAAATATTTGCCTTGGGTGCTGATGAGCTGGATTTCGGCCATGGCTCTCTGCTCCCCATCACGTGAATGGTGGCAGAGGCAGTGGGTGTGTTTGAACCCTGACAAGTCTTTTCAATGGCTGCTGAATTTTTGCCTTTTCACTGCTCTGACCATTAAAATGGCCAAAAAACCAAGTAGTTACATTCGTATCAGCACGTCTGAAGTGCAATCACAGAGTGGCTCTGCTCGGGGCTCTGCGACTGCTCCTTCCAGAGCAGAGAGCTGCTATTCCCAGGGGGGCAACATCCCCGGGAGGGGAACAGGGGGTCTCCTGAACTGGGGAGGGGGGGACGGGACACTTGCTGGAGTTTTTTTGGGGGGGGGAAATGCAGGCTTCTAGGTGTGCAGTGGAGGGCAGCCTGCCTGTGCTTCCCTCTGCCGGGGTGGGCTTCTCTCCTGAGTCATCAGGGCCAGCTGAGGATTCGGTAGACGTCGGGCTGCCCCAGTTCTAATGGAGTCAGTGCCCTGTAATGGAGCAGTGCTTCTGCCAGGCTGGTGTGCTCCGCCAGAGCAGATTAAGTGAAATCAGTGAGCACAATAGTTGTAGGCAAGTCACAAATAAATTATATTCATAGGCTTTAAATATTTTAATTTTTTTATTTTTTTTTTTCTGAGGCTAAGGGAGGGGCGGTAATTCAGTCTCCTGCTTCTCTCCCACAACACAGACTTTCACCCAGCTACTCCTGCCTCTTTGAGGACAGATTTTAGACCTTAAAGAAAAATGTCAGCGTTCATTATTACCTACTTAGGTGTTTAAAATAAAAATCCCTATCTCCTCACCCATTAAATTAATCATCAGGGGATTTTCTTTCACGATCCTGTCTTGTAGGAGGAATAGGAAAATGTTGAAATATCTTTTTTTTTTCTTTTTTTTTTCTTTTTTTTTGAGGTGCTCACACATCAGAGCAAAATGAAAACACTAATCAAGGAATGGCCAGCCTTCCTTAGTGTTCCTCCCCTCACACCTATTTCTTCCACAGCCAGACCAGTACCAACTGTTTGAGGAATGGAGGGGACAAGCAGCTGGGAGAGAGGCTGTTCGTAGCCAGGGAAGTGTGGCAGCGGCCTCCTGGGGCCCCTCCAGCAGGAGGTGGATGAGTTGGAGGACAGCTGAGCCCCACGTGGACTTACTGCATGGGCATTTGAGCACGACAGCACCTTAGCAGGGCTTTGTGGGTGGTCATCTGGTGTCACCTTTGAGTTGCATACAAATTTCATGGCCAGGCAGTCCCCGTGCCAAACACTTCATAGAATTGTGGAATGGTTCAGTTTGGAAGGGACCTTAAAGATCGTCGAGTTCCAACCCCCCTGTCCTGGACAGGGACACCTCCCACTAGACCAGGTTGCTCAAAGTCCCCTCCAACCTGTCGTTGAACACCTCCAGGGATGGGGCACCCACAGCTTTTCTGGGCATAAGAGAACTTCATAAAACAAGCTGTTATAGTAAAGTAATGAAGAAAATTTTGAAGTCCTATGAGATTATGGTAAAAGTGCAAGTGTTGAAAGCATTGGGAAACATGCTTGGAAGAAAGTGAAAGTCTGACACTTTCAAAACAGCAAGGTGTAATGTTTTAAAGCTTGTGGCAGAATCACAAATTCTTGAGGTCTACCTCTTTCTCTACTATTCTTGCTTTGGCCCTGGTGAATCACAGCCCATCCTTTTTTTAGATGTGGAGAGTAATTTCTAGAGTTCTTTTATATCCAATCACAAAAGTCCCATGCTTAGCACTTGCCTTCCTTCAGAAATATTTAATATTAGGATTCTTTGCTCATAAGATTAAAGTTATGCATTTTGAAGAGAGGAACAAAAAATAACAGAATAAATAATAGAATGTCCCAAAGAAATGAATTGTTGATTCTTTTTTGTATTCAAAGACCTGAGAGGGGAAGCTTAATTTATTTTGTAAGCCATTTTCTGCCACTGCAGCCACAGTAAATGACATTCAATTGAATAAGGTAGAATAACAAAAAAACCCAGAACAGCTGATCAGAGAGGTGAATGAAGTTTTTCTGTTTTCTACAGTAGGGAAACATAAAGTTGACATTGGTGTAGAAAAACATCTTAAGGGAACAGATTTCTTAACATTAAAAGCTTAACTTCTAAAATGTTTTCCATCTTTAAAGAGCAAATGCTTGCTGCTGTACAAGAATCAGCTACAACCTTTTTACAGATTTCAACAAGGAAGTTGTACCATTTGTGAGGGGAGAAAGCAAGACAGAGAGGGGTAAAAACATTTTGTAACCTCACCACAATAGGGAGGTAAGTGAATTAGAGTTTTCTAAACCTGGAAATATTCATAATCAAATATAACCAGTTTATTTGCAGGTAACTGGAATTTGTTTATGTAGAGAATTCCCCATGATCTGATAGAGAAACTAGCAATTCATGCTTTTTAAAAAATTAAACTCTATGCTCTTGGTTTAGGCTTCTTATGATTTATGATGTACCTTTACTTTGAGGATGTTTTGTGTTTCTTAATAGTGAACTAGTGAACACGTCTCCTTAGGTGAGAGCAATTGCCCACTCTCAAGTCAAAAATAAGCTGGAAATTTCCATGTTGATAAGAAAGCTTTAAAGCAGAAACGGCATAGGTGTGGTAATGCAAAGTGTATGTTGTTTTCCTGGGTTGTTGGCCAGACCTGTTCTGAGCTGATCCTACCACTTTTCTTCCCTGACCTCTCTTTTCCCATCTTTTTCTTCTTTCCCTGTCTTCCTTGCTCCAAACCTAAAGATGGCCAGCTATGGAACGCTGCCAGTCAGGATTCCCAAGCTTCAAAGGGACCTCTCATCAGCAGAGACAGAGGCTCTTTTGTGTAGTTTGTTGGAGAGTGGCTCTGGCTGCTTCCGCGCAGGCAGGGAGCTCGGGAGCTTCTCTTCACTCCAGCCCCTCAATGCACCATCTGGATGTCGCAGGGATTTTTTTTTTTTTTTTTAATGTTTTCCCCAAGGCTGCAGATGAAGTAAGACTGCAGTCAGTGTGATAGTCTGCAGGGAGACGTCATTCTCCACGCATGAATGCAAAGAAACAGGTCCCTGTGCCTCAGCGCATGGGGCGAGGAAACCTCTCCCCAAAAGGTGCTCTTGGCCTTGTGTTTGGTCAACTGAGAGTAGTCTTAAAACTAGAGGAAACAAACGCTGAACTTGTGCTGGGAATTCATTACCAAATGGAGTCCATGGGTACAGTAGCAGAAAAACTGTGAAAAAGAATCTAAATAGAAGTAATACTAAAATCTTTAGTTTAATACCATTGTCATTTAGTTTAATACCATGAGGTTCAGAGGGTCAGGAAACCCTGCTGTGCTTTCTGAGAGGTGTCTGGGATTTGACAGGAACTGTCAGCCTGATTTCACAAGGCTTTGCTCTAATTTGCTCTGTCCTGCTCTGTGAAAACGTGAGCACGAGGTTCTGCTGTCCCGCTAGGTCAGGTTAATACCCACTTACCAAGGTGCAAACAATGTGCCAAGTGCGAGAGCCAGGGAGAGGTGACCCTTCTCTTTTGGGCAAGTGACACGAACTGGGTGAGAAGGCAACTAAAGAGCAGCCGCAGTGAGGCAAATCTCTGGTCTGTTTAGCTCAGTATTTTATCAGCTGGGGTGGCTAGTGGGGAATACTTAGCAAGAATATAAAAAAAATAGCATATAATACAGAAAGTGCCTTTCTGTGATACAATCCACGAGCTGGGAGAGAGGGAAGAGGGTCACTGAGTGAGGCTGTGGATGGAAGCCCTCTTGCCTCTCTCGCAGTGCAGAATTTTAAACTGCCTGTGGTTTATTCTCGTGCAGAAAGACGGTGTTTGTCGCAAAAGGCAAAAACCTGCATTTACTTTCCCTTTGCTTTCTGGCAGCTGAGGTTTCGCATCGCTGCTCCCCGGGGCCAGCGGCTCCTCGGGGCAGGCGCAGCGTCTCCCTGTGTGCCGGCGGCAGAGTGCCAGGGCTCCCCGGGGCTCTCACACACTCGCCTTCCCCGCTCCTCCTTCCACTTCACAGATCCAGAAGGTCTTACCTCTGGCCAGCGGTTCATGGTATCCACACCTCTCCAGATTATGTGGCTGGGGTTTTGGGGGTTGAGCCTACGGGAGTGTAGGAGTGGACGGGTGAGACAGAAGCAGCCTTCTGTGCTGACTTAGAAGATTTCTGATCACTAATAAAGCTGGGCTTTCGTTTTTGAGAAAGGAGCAACAATCTGGAGAAATAAAACCCTCCTGGGGATCCCCCGTTCCCTTCCTTGTGGATCTGAGGGACCTGTGAAACTGTAAACCTGGTGGCCTGCTCAAAGAGAAGGTATGCAGGCATGCAAAGTCTCTTGCAACAGTTTCTTGGGCTATTATTATATTTTTTTCATGGGTGTTTCATGAGAGGGTGTAACGTGGGATGCACTTTCTAGAATTCAAACTAAAGGGGAACCTAAAAAGATATGCTGTGAGTCACCTTTTAAAAATACTTTTAGATGCTCTAAGAAAATGCTCCTGGAACACTTATTTGACCATTGAAAAAATATATCATCCTGAGCCTAAATCAGCCCAGCCTTTTTTACGCTTTGTGGCTAAAAGATTTTAAGGGCACACAGAGGCAGAAGCAAAGACAGAGCTGGGCAGTACAGCAAGGAGAGGGTTTTGCTGACAGTGCATCGTGCAGTGGGTACGAGATGGTGCGGTTCCTTTGCCCTTCACCGGGCAGCACTCTGGCCTCTTCACATCTTTTATTCAGCATTTAACAAGATCATCGCCGTGTCATGGCTGCTTTTCTGGGTGATGCCAGCCTGACACTACCTCAGGGCAGAAACGCTCTAAGTATAACACAAATGTACCTTACAATAATGGAAAATCCTTTTGCAAGCTGGAGAGTAATGCACTCCTACCAGAAGAGCTGCTCGGGTGGCCCCAAGGTGATATCTCCCAGAGCAGCCGGAAAGGTGAATGCACAACAGCAGCAGTATTTTATGACGATTTACATGAAGAGAAGCAGGATAACAGAACTGCAGGCTACAGTGAAAACAGATCAGATATTTTGGCCTAGCATTAATGATTGTGAAATATTCTGTACAAGAATTTTATTCAAACTACATTTCTTTCTCCTCCTTTGTCATTTGGAGGAATCTCATCTTGTTGAAGAGGCTTTACACACATGGTGAAGCTGATTCATAAATAAAGGATACAGAAGTCATATTAATTTTCCTTAAATCTCATCATCCAAAGTAACTGAGAACTTTTCCCCGTTTCTTTCACTGTGACAGATTTGTGGTCGGATGGATGGCAAAACCAACTGAAGTGTGTTACCTTTAGAGTGTGGACCATTTTGAAAGGTGGCTAAGGTCACAACGGTTAATGTGCTGCTCAGCAGCACCTTGGAGCCAAGGAGTCTCTCACTCTGTGACTCAGCTCCTCCCAGGTATGTGCCTTGGCTGTCTCCCAGCTCTGCAGCAAGACCTGGGCATGCACCAGCCCCAGCAAGCTGTGCCTGCCTAGCCATGGGGTGCAACCACGGGGACAGAGGCCGTGAGGGTACCAAGGCATGTCACGTGCTGTCTGGACAACCAGGGAGCCTGTTGGAGGATGGGGACGTGGGAAAGAGAGATGGTCCAGAATGCAGGCTAGATATAGCCTCCCGTTGTCTACAGGCTAATCATTACTGATTAACAAAGCATGAGATGTATCGTACAAGTGGTTCCGAGAAACTGGTATCAGAGCCTCCTGGAGTGCTCCTCCCTCGAACTTCTTTCCTCTCAAAACATATAAGAAGATTATTGACTGACAGGGGACATTGCCAGGCGAGGGAATTTTAAGTACTGACAAGATCTTTATTACCCAGACCAGTGTGGCCCAGCAGAGCTGGCTGGGAGCACCCCTCCATGGGTGCCATTGCGAGGAGATGTGGAGGAGCTGTTGGGCATCAATAGGCAGCGCCTTCCGCTCCATTTGCAAACTGCCTGGGACAAAGCAACCAAAAACATTTGCTGCTTTTGCATCCACATTAAGGGGGTGGAGTGGGAGGCTGGAGGCATGTAATATCCGATGCATGTGGTGCTCGCCGGAGAGGAGCCAAGAATTATTACTGTCCCAGTGGCCTAGGGCAGCAGGGGGATATTCTGGGAACCAGCTGCAATGCCTACTGTGGTTGAGCCATTTGGACTTCAGAGTAGTGAAGTTTCCCTGATGCCCACAATTTTAATCTAGATTTGGAGGTCTTTCCTACACTGATCTACAGATTACCAAAGCTAATGCAATCCCTTCTGCTTTCAGTTCGATAAACTCCTACTGCAACGTTGCTCTTTATTACGGGAGTAATTGCCCTGACCTAGCAGTTCTGATGCCTTTTATATTTACCCGGGTTTTGCACACATGAATGGTGATGCACTCTCAGGCAAAGAGGTGTAAACCACTGAGCCTCTTGTATCTTTTCCAAACATCACATGTCATCTTGCTGTCTGCTTTTGCTCTAATTTGTGGGACTCCATGTGCTGTGAAGATGGCGTCGGAGATTTTTGCCTCAGGTCTCTTGTGGTATTTTTGATTCCTCATTATATTCACAATGCTGGAGGCCCCTTGCAGGATTCAGTCTGAACCGGTGACTTTTTTTTGCTTGTAGTATTCCAGCTGCTTTGTGAAGGCTGACTTCAGGGAGTAACTAGGTGAGTGCTTGTCCTCAGTTTCTAGGCATGATTAACAGGGTCCCCTCATGTCTCAGCCACAAAGCTGCATGATCAGATCCAAGCCTGACAGAAATACTTTGCTAGCTTATGTGATAAAAAGCTCATCTCTACAGACACAGAGGAACAGGAACACAATGGCAGGTGAAAAGAACCCAATAAACCAGTCAGGGAATATAATTGGTCCCTCCCAGGGCTGTCCCAGTGGCGCCATCAGCCCAGTGTGCTGGGGGTGACACCCAGCACCAATGATGGCTGCTCTCCAGAGCACCTTTTGGACTGAGGGGGGCACTGCCTGGGTGTATGGGGCACCTTACAGGATGCAAGGGAAGAGTGTTTTCGGATTGCACAAGATTTTTTGTGGGAGGTCTAAGGGAGGAACCACAGACAGGGAAAGAAAGGGATCAAGGCAGTTTGGTGAGGAAGAAATGTGAGTTGGGGCTGCTTGTAAGAAAACAGGCTGGTGGTCAGTAGGTTTATCTGGCCATGGACAGTCCCTGAACAGCACAGTCTGTTCCGGCTTCTTATTATCTCCGCTTCTAACTCTGTTCCTGTGTGAGGGGACTGCCTCCTGTGTGCATGTGTATTTGGAGGTCTACGTGCCAGCAGCTGGACTTGAGCCATGGTCAAGGGAACCACATGACTGTGGTGCCACCAACCACACCGAATGAGAGTGCATGTGCCAGCGTGTGATAGCTAGCAAATATCAAACCGGACCAGCCAGCAAGTAGGATAACTGTCTTGGGAGCCAGATTTCAAAGCAGCCACAAGATAAGTTTGTCGTTGTGTGTGAGGCCACCAGAGGAGTTGGCTACTGTGGGGACCAGGAGGTCCAGGGCCACTGCTGGAGAGGTGGTGGTGCCTGGGGCTGACTGAGAGGTGTGTGTTGGTGTGAGACAGAGGGCTCTGCACCTCGGGGGCTTGTATGCCCTGGTGCCTTGCCTTTCTTTGGCTGCCAGATTTAGCAGCTCCCTAACAGCATCTCTTGTTTCCACCACCTTTAAAAAAATATTCTCAGGTGGAGTACAGGACTCAACTTCCTGCAATATAATTTCATAACTAACCTTCTCTTGTTAACTGAAATGTGTTAAAAACTTGGTTTGACAGACAGTGCTGTAATCAAAAAGCTGCTTTCTGAGTCTTTCTGACTCTTCCGTGTCTTGCAGGCACCTGCTGCTGGCTGATAAAAGGTGAAGCCTTCCTTTGAGACTTATTCTCATGTCCACACCATTTCAGTGTTTCAAGTGGCTTCCCAACATTTTCATAGCCCACTTGGTCCTAGGCAAGAGGTGTTGATCAGCTGTCAGTTAGACCATAACAGTGAGAAGGAGAACTGATGCACGCACACCTACAGGCGTTGCTTAACATCTGCATGAGACAGAAAGCGTTTCTAACTGGCTTAGACTAAAGCTTCTTAAGAATGTAGCTCCTCAAAATTGTCTTTTTCTTTCGCCTACAAGCTTTTATTGGTGGAGCAGGTCCAGGATAAAACACATAATTAAAACTTGTCATGCATCAATCACTTCAGGACAAATAATCCAGATAAGTATTTTGGTTTTACTAGTGGGTAAGTGGGTAAATTTGGTATTTCCTGTGCCATAATTTAAATTTATGGCAGCAGACTAGTTTGTATGCCAGATCCTGTACAGGGAGCAGTCAATCTGGTGCCTCAGCTTTACTTGAAGATGATTCATATCGGACTTATAAACAAAACACATTATCACATCAGATGATATCTAATATCTATTCTTGGAAATGAACAAGGGTGATGAGATAAGGACTCTAACAGAACATCAGAGATTTCAGGAAATCAGCTCTTTTTCACTGGAAGCCAAAAAACTGAATCTAAAGACTGGGTTGATTTAGGCCTATAATTTTTTCCCCAAAGATATCTCAGGAAATTATTCTTATAGTGTTTCACATTTAATATGTTTTTTTTTGAAGCAATATCCTGTGGTATGGACCTGTCATACCTGAATGGAAAAACTAAAAACACTTAACTGCAGAAATCTTTTATCTAAGAAAGGTACATGGTAGGTGGATACCATAAAACCAGTAAGGTGCAGTGTGGGAGTTAAAATACAGCGAGATCTGAAAACAGAGCTGTAGCATTGCTGAGTTAAAACCAAAACCAAACATAACCTTGATTCAACAGACTTGACTCATCTCGAGGCAGACATGGGTTATGCAAACAATCCCAGTCAACATAATTTCTGAAACTGAACAGATTCTATAAAACTCGTGATAAGGGAGCACTGAAAGAGAGAAGTTATTTTGATTTATTTTTAACTATTAGTTGAAGCACTGCTATTCTGCAGGAGTCCATCCTCACCAGAGTGTGTTCTCACCTTGATATGTGCACAGAACCTCTTTTGGAAGAACACAGTCAGCATTTAATTTTGCTGTTCAGCGCGTGAAGCTGTCTTTGTCACGACACAAACCATAATATGGAAGACCAAATTATTTATTAAGTCATGGGATATTGATGTTATTGTTGACAAAGTGGTTCCACAGGAAAGAACAAAATTCAGATTAAGGCTATCTGTTGCTTTTCTGTATTTCCAAGTGCTTGACTTTGCTGTATTTATGATCTTTTGATGTGATTGTGCCTGTGTGAAAGTGCCAGGGAGCACTGGATTAGAGCAGGTATCCTTTCCTAGGCTGCATCCAAGACAAGGCCAATTATGTCCAAATTAACATTTACTGTACAATATACAGCTGTGTCCAATTCACCTGTAACATCAAAGTATAAGATTAAGGAGTTGACTCTTATAATTGAGAGAAAACTAATACGAAGTTTGATGTGATAGCAATCTATTGTGCTAATTATTTCTTAGATGTGCACCACAGAAATGAACCCTTTCCACAGCAAGAAGAGTTAAAAGTGGTTAAAAACTTTGTAGTTTTGACTTGCTCATTCATTTTCACAGAAAGGGTGGGAACCTGGAGAAGATTACACTGTTTATGGTACTCCTTCTGATCTTCTGCAAATTAGAACCTGTCTTGTTAGAATGACATTTTTATTATTTGCTGTTATATTATCCCCAGCCAAATCTTCATTTTTTTTTTCTGCAACTGTGAGCTGTACAACTGAAGTGGCAACCAAAGCAGAAGTTCAAATTACTCTCCAGACTTGCCATGCTAACTTGTTACTCTCAAAATTTATAGTACAAAATTAATCCCACCCCTGGAAATTGTCACATTTTTTTTCCCCAGGTATTTAAAAAAAAAATATCCTCGAATCTTCTGTTTAGAAAGCGGATGTCATCCGCAGATTAGCAGGACAAACTCCAGTGCAGGACGTGAGCTCCGTCTCTAGTCCTCTTTCAGTGCTCTCACAGAGTATGCTGGGCTGCGTTTAAAGGGATAAATTGGAGTTTTGTCTGAATAAAGACTTCATCTGAGTAAAGGCTTCAATTGAGGACTTTAGTCCTACAATTAGAATCATCTGTTCTGATGTAAAGCTAACATGATTATTGAAGCAACCTTTGATGACCAAAATTCTCAAGCCTGAAATAAAATTAGCCTTAAACAAATTTGGTTTGCTGCCCAGGGTATAGCTGAGCAATCAGATTTCAAATGATTGGTCTAAACCTTTATTCAGCTTGAAAAATTGGGGGGATTTAAAGGCTAACAGCTTTAAACTAAAACATTGTAAGTTTACACTATTGATCATTACAGATGAAATGGATAGATATAAAAGATTTTTGGTATCTGAAGTAGTGCAAAATATTATCTGAGTCTTCTGAAGGTCAGGGATATGGGTGTTTCAAGTTCCTATATTATATAGCTTATTCCTTCAAAAATTAGGGACATTTTTTTTTTCAGAACGAGCAGGAATAATCGACTTAGTCTGCTCAGTACTACCCCTTGAACAATATACACGGTATTTCTGTAACAAAATAATTTTCAGACTAAGTTTTTAAACATTTTCATAACATTACCAGTATTTGAGAGAAAGAAAAAATATTTTAATGCTAAGAATTTTTTTGTGGTGGTGTTAAAAATCCTTTATTAGATTGGTCCTTACTACATCAGCCCTGAGGTCCTCTAGTAAGCAAGAAGAGAAAGCAATCCAAAAATATAAAAAGGGACAAGTGTATTAAGAAGAGACACTCTCCCAAGGAGTCCACATTTGCAAGTGTTGGTTTGTATTGCTCTGGTGAGATTTAATCTCTCTCTCCTTACTCCTACCCCACCCTGAGGAGCGGGAAGGGCAGCTTTCTTCATGGTGATCACAGCATTTCATAGCCAGTAGTTATTGTGGAAGGATGAAGAAAATGGGTAGAATATGCTTGTCATGAGATATGCCATTAAAGTTGGGCAGTGCATGATAAGGTGCATTGACATTGAGATTTTGGGTGAAACAGAAACCAGTCTGTGCCGTGAGAGATGTCTGTGGTTCATATCATGAAAGTAATTCTCTTTTGGAAAAAAAAAATTAGTGTCAACGAAGACAGGGGCAGAAATTTAGGGTTGTGGCTTGACAGTACAGTATTGTCCACGGCAACTTCCTGGTGGAAGATTTCAAATGTGTGGATTGAGCTAGTGATTCTTGTGGATGGACTTGCACTGAAGTTATTTTCATCTCCCTAAAATCCTTCTGTATTTAGTTGTGGGAGAGATGTCTCCAGATACCTGTCAGAAGATCTTGAGTGAATTTCTCCCTGGCTTATGTTCGAAAATTATGACTTGGGGTCTGTTTTTACTTGTTTTTTTTAAACATACAGGTCCTGAATGAAGTTCAGTCTATTGTCTCTGAAGCATGTCTCACTGAAAAGCCAGCTAGGGTACATGTGGTGCCCAGTATCATGTATTTTATATGTTTAAAGCATTAAAATGTTTGTTCCCTCAGTCTCTGCCTTGAAGATATTTAGGTTAATGACTATGTAACATTCGATTCATTTCTTGTTATGCAGTCTGTCAGGTATGTCAGATTATATGAGTAAGTGTATTATCCCCACTATTCTGTAAATTGTTTTGATAATAAAGAATAATATTTTTGGCAAAACTGTGTGAAAAGATCTAGGGAATAGAAATTTTTTTTCTGTATAATTTAGTGCACTTTACCTCTCCTAGACAACAGAGGATGTAAACCTGTTACATACCCACTCTGACATTTGTTCTTGAAGAACTCCAGTTCCATTTCATTTTGCAGATATATATATACACACACACAGAGAAACAGATATAGTCCATCCTGAATCCAGGCACTAGTCCTGGTGAGTCTCTGGACTCACTGCTAGTGTTTCCATGCTTGGCTGTAGCTGGGCAGATATCTGAGCTGGTGGGATTAGCTGGAAAAAGTGCTAGTCATTGCTGGTTTTCTGCTGGAGCCTGACTATATGAGTACTCTCCATCTCTACCGCATTACAGGGCCAAGCCGTGGCTTGTGCCACACTGTGGGAACCAAGGGCGGTCATATACTTCTGCTCTTAGCGAGAGGTGTTCACTGTCATGGTGTTTTTCAGGCTGCAGCAGATGGACATGTTGGGTGGACCCCTGTCCTGTCGGCACTCAGGAGGAACATCAGCCTCTGCATTGCACAGGAGTTTGCAGGCACAGAGGTGGGAGAGTGTGGGTCAGGAGATTAATGGACCTCTGAAAGGTCCAGAGGTCAGGGCTCAGCCTGACTAACCTAGGCACAAACCTATCTTAACTGGTAAAGGGAGTTACCTTCACTGTCACATTTATTTATATTTGGGCAAATTCTGCCGAGCACTCTAAACCAGCATTTTATACTTGCCTCTGGGAAGAGGTTGAAAGCTTTCAGCTCCCATTAAACTCATGCTTTGCATAGGTATTGGTAAACCTTTAGTGCACTTTTCACTTTCCCAGGCTCAGGACAACAGGGAATACATTTTCTCTGGTCTGAAAAAGTACAGTGGTTTCTTACACGGCGTCTAGAGCTTGGGGCCTGGGCATGCTCCACCGCTTGCAGGTGTGGGTGAGTGCACCAACCTTCCTGCTCTGCTCCTTGGTTTCCTTCAGGAAGGAAGGATCCCAGATGCAGTGGCCAGACCCAGGCGTCACACCTGGGGCAATAGAGATGGAGATTGCAGAGGACATGACGGTGCACGCCTGCCCTACAGTCCTAGGGACCATTCTGGCGGGTTACAACTGACTGGCACATGCACTGTACTTTCCAGCCCCACCTTTGTCCCTACCGGTGACCAACACGCTGTTCCCGAGTCCTGGAGCTACAGATAAATTCACTGTTTAACCTCCTTTAATACATCCTTCTGCAACTGGTATTGGGAATCATATCCACTCTCCACATCTGGCATCTCCGTGGTTCCCCCAATGATGGCTGGCTTGGAGGAACAAGCCCAAGTTTGCAGACTTTGTGTAGCTGTGCTCTGGTATAGCCTAGCATAAATTTCTGTTTTCCCGTCAACGGACATGTTTGGACATGGAAGTATTAAATCTGTGAGAGCAAAATCTTTGAGGAGGCAGTTTGTGTCTTTTGCATTAATCATCATTACCACCCACATCATTAAAAATATTCCAGAAAACTCTGTGTTAGATAATACCACATGTGGTTAAGATATAAATTCCTTAGCTTTTGAGTATAAATAAAGAACAATGTATGTACAAAAGTATTATGCTGTTAGGCATGATTTAATAATCTATTTTATCACTGTTAAATAATACTAAGACATTGAACAAAACAAAATGGTATTTCTTTAACTGCAGTCTCTTTTGATTCCAGAAATTAAGTAAGCATAGGAGAGAGAACTTCACAATATTAAGTGCTCTTGAAAGAGACCTTTTGCACATGTGAAAAGCAGAACAGAATATAACATCAGACTGGATTATTTTGATGAAAAGACTCATAAGTCGCCAACTTAGTGATAAATGTTGTGTGATATTTTACTGGTTATTTGTCTTTTTCCTTTTTTTTTTCCTCTCGTCTTTTCATTTGGACTATTATCCTGCTTAACTGGCATTTGGAATTAAACCAGAGAAGGAGAAAATCTACAAAAGAGAGAAAAAATTACCGTTCAGTTGAAAATTTCCATCTGCTTCTAAAATTCTAAAAAACCCACCCAACCGCTTAGGTCTAAATACTGCTAGAAACCACGTCAACCAGATTTGAAAACACATTGGTAGATATGAACTTCCCATTTGAACAAAAATATCTCTCCATACAAATCAGAGGCAAAGTATTTAATTCATTTGCCTGACCAGATAAACCCCAAGGCAGCATGGGCTGCACCTCCCCGAGGGACAACTCCCCTTGGAAACCCTTGTTCCACACGCTGGGGATGCTGCCACACCTCCCTCTGGGGAGATGCACCTTTCCAGTATCCCCCATTGTGGGAGAAGGAAAGTTACCCTTTCAAAGGGGAGATGGGAATTACAAATCCTACATCCCACCGCCCGGGGTAAGAGAGTTGTTCCCTCATTGCAGAGAAATTCCATGTGCCGAGTTCCTGTGCTGCTTGATGGTGCTCCCTGCAGCCTCAGTTTACTCTTTATTCTACAACAGAGTGTGGAATGGGAGCCTAGCCCAAACTGAGAGTCACACAGGATGACTTTAGCACCCAATGATGGCAGATTCCAGGCCTTTTCCTCGTGCACAGGAGACAAACCAGTTTGTGTGCTGCAGATTTACACTCTGCTATCTCTCGTGTCTGTGGATGACATCAAGATAAGTATTTTTGAGTCATGTGAGATGTAAGAAACCTAATTTTCAGGCTGAAATCTTTTTCAGAGATGACGCTAGGGGATAATTCGGAGTGGTTTTTTTCTGATTTTTGTAATACAGTTCCTCCTTCCTCCTGAAGTAATTCCCTGCCTTTCTGCTTGTCCAGCTGATCTGACTAATGATCTGTCTTACAGGTTTTTGTTGAAGTTGCTATTAAAATAGGAAGTGTTCTTGCTTAGGCTTTATTTTATAATTTCCTACTTGTGCCTTTCAATTTTTGACCCATTAAAATTTCCTGGAGTACGCTGCCTCCTGCAAGTAGATACACTATCTAGTCCAATCACACAATGCTTTCATAAGAAATGCTTTAAAGCTGTTTATGCAACATCCTTGCATATTATCATCCAGTTATCTTGTCTTTTGATGTGCATAATGTCAGAAGATGCTGAGTAAATAATTTCAGCTCTTTGAAGTGCTCGACTTATTTCCATCCCACAGCTGGAAATCACCAGAGCATAACAAACAAGCACTTCAATTACAGCATAACACTACTTAAAATATAAATTTGTCTGAGCCAGAACTGCGCTATCCTGTGTATTCTTGGTGCAGTTGAGGTCGTGGGGCTCTCTCACAGTGCTAGCAGCGATGTGCTGGTTAGATACACAGCCCAATATGCAGAGAATACATCCACCCCCAGCCCCCCACCCCCACATCCCTTTATTATTTAGAATTACAGCATCTTGAGCAAAGAAAGCAAAATTTAGCAGCCCATTTCTAAAGTAAGTAAAAGCCTTTAGCTCAATAATAGCAACATTATTAATCCTGGAAGTATGTTTTACATGTATTTTCTAGTTGTAAGTTATAATAGTTGAATCTTCCTTGCATTTACAGTGCTACAAGAGCATTGTTTTAGAGATCTCTGCATGCTTGCTGCAGCTTAAGAAGAAGTTACCTGTCAGTAGCCTGATCTGGCTCCCTTTGTTGTCTGTACAAGGATTTTCACTGCCTTCAGCAGGAGCTGTATCATGCCCCTAATGCCATGGTCATTTGCCCTGGGAGGCTCACTTGAGAGCTCTTCAGTTACCTTTCTGGAAGCTTTCAAACTGTTGGGGCTCAGAGTCTGCCAGATGTTTGAAACTGAACAAAATTCCTGGCATCAGACACCTTGCAGCATCATCAATCATTGGTGCAAAAAAATAAAGAGATCAGGGACACGGTGCCAAATCCTTGTTTGGCTCCACCAGATATTTATGTAAGGGGTGTGCGTAGGGCCTTATCAAAGCACAGAGCTCATCTCTCCTTCAACACAGAGACATACAATGCTTCAAGAACTGAGAAAAAATAACAGTATGAGCCCTCTTAAGTGCCAAATGATGCTTTTTTTTTTTCCCCTTCCTTTTCCATAGAAATTCTAAATTACATTAGAGGCTGTTGCTATTATGTAGTGAACTGGTCTGCTCGGTCCACAAAACCAAGACCTCTCCTTTGTGACAACTGCCACAATATCACAGTTTGCTTCTGCAGCAGCAGGAAATGATATTCAAATCTTGCCTTTCTGCATAGCCCACGTAGATATTTAGCCAGAGATAATAAGAAAATACTTTGCAATTATGCTAGCTGAGAGTCTATTATCCCTTCAAATCCATGGTCTGCACAGAAGGGAAAGCTGAGAGGACTATTTCAGTCATTTAGGGTATATGTTTCTCTGGCACACTCATAATCTGACCAAAGCCATTATTTGGAAGTCAGTTGCACTCAATCATTTTGCCTGTTAATGAGGAGTTACTGAATCCTCCAAGCATTAATCCCATTTAGGAAAACACAAAGGCAATCTGTACCTTGTATCAAGCAATTATGATTGCATTGAGCTTGAGGAATTCAGTTATTTGTTGAAGGTTGTTTTTCCCACAACAGACCCTCTAAATAGAATTACCAAGCCTTTCAAATGTTAATTTGTTAAGAAAAATATAATGGCTAATAAAGACAATTAGGTTTGTATTGTAAATACTGGACTGCAGGACTAAAGCTGCCATGCCTTGTGAAAGAGAGCGTGGCACGACTCTGTGGAACTGCTAAGGCTGGAAACTATCTTCCTGACAGGATAAAGAAGATATGGATATTAACATCAGTCACAAAAATACATTTCATACAAGGTAAATGTAACACAGGGCCAATAAAAGTGAAGCCTTATCTCAATATTTTTTCATAAAAATGGGGATTAGGCAAGGAATACTACAGATCTGAGACTACAAATGAGAAAAATGTCAGCAATATAGCACTTTTGGAAAAAAGCGTAAGTAATTTAGAGGTAAGAGCACCATATGTGAAAGGTTGTAGCTTGTAACTCTTTGCATTGTGCTGTTTGTGTCTTGGAAAGAACACTTTGTTCACTACTGTGTCCTAGACTTCATGAAATAGATAGACAGCTTAGATGTAACCTGGAGAAGAGCAGTACAAATGAGATTAGAAAACATTAATTTTATGTTTATGTTTAACATTAATTATAGGAAAGAAAAGGTTGAGATGCAGTGGTGGATAGCATAGAATCATTGAATCATAGAATTGTCTAGGTTGGAAGGGACCTTTAAGATCATCTAGTCCAACCATCAACTTAGGACACAGTGTTTGATACATAAAAGGTGCTGGGAGGAAGATCAGTTATTTTTCTCCACCATGATACAAGAAGAAAAACCAACCACATTTTTAGCTAAAAAGATACTTGTTATAGACTTGGTTTTTGTTTTTTTTTTAATTCCTTGTTATAAAAGAGGTGAAGAGTGAAACAGGTAACCAAAGAATATTGGGAAATTTCCTTCATTGGGTCTTTTATAAAGTGGTTGGAGATACATTTCTAAGATATTTCTTGGGGTATACCAAGGACCTAGGTATTTCTTACTTTACGTCCAGAAAAGAATGATATGGTCATTTGAAGGATATTCTAGATCTGTTTGCAGATAGCTTGGGCAGATGTCTTTTAAATTAATTTTCTCATCTCTGATTGCTACAAGAGGCGGAATTTTCATTCTTTTATTCAAGTGATCCCTTGTAGTCACTCTCTCTGTTACGAGGAATTTATTCCCCAAAACAAATACTCATAAAGAACCTAAACAAAACAGAGACAGCCTTGAAACCATTTAGGAACAAATTCAGCTGTTGTCTAGATCTAATTTTAGGAACTCAGTGTCTCAGGTGGTGTGGAAAACCACAAGTGATTTTCTTTTTCCACCAGCACCTGAATAGATATTTATAACACATGAAAATGTCAGGGCAATTATTCATTCTTCAGTCTCTAGCTAAATTATTGCAATGCCTTTTGCATGGTGCTGTCTGTACAGGTTGTTCAGAAACTTTAGCTGGTGAAGCCCACTCTTCTGTGCTTGGTCACAAATATCAAATAATGTACTCTTAGCTTTCCTCCACCTTCCTCCCTTACCCCTTCTGTTATTATTTACTGTGCAATGTGATATGCTGGCTTCACTCTGTTAAATACACACATTTAGGTCCTCAATTAGTTCAAATATATTGTTTTTTCCATGCACTTCTTATGCAACGCTGGTGCTGAAATTTTCAGGCATCAGATTTAAGCAGCCAGAGTAGACAGAGGCTCTGCTTATTTGCACCAAAAAGCTAAAAAAGAAAAAGAGAAAAGAGCCCAGGTTTTAGGTCTGAGTCCAGGGATGTCAAAGTATGTTTTGCAAGGCAAAAACTGACAGATTTTCTTCCTCCTTTAAAAAGAAGTCATTGTAAATTTGATTATTCCCTTTTAATATTTTTCATTCAGAAGGTAAAGGTGGTTTATATAATTGTGAGGTAGAGGTAAGATGTAATGCAGTGTTTGTAAATCCTGGAGTCCTTGATGCCTGCAAGTTTACACTCGTATCCATAACTGTCTAGTCACAGCTACGCTGCTAGAGAAGCTGTTTACTTGTCCTCAGAGTGTCCACAACTGGACAGAAGATTTCCAGCACTTGGTGTTTCCGTTTCATCCAGAAATACTGTGAGAAAAGCTCTCTGCTGTTTCAACACTTCCTCTTTCAATTTCACTTGAAACTGGGGAGTCCAAGGGAAGTGAGCACAGGAAAAGTTAGCAAGTGGAGGGCTCTGTAACAGCAGGAGAGAGGGAAAAGCACTTGAGAGCAAAACAGTGCAGCCTGTGGTAAGGATCGAATGGGTATGAGGTGCCCTGACCTCTCCTGTGGATGTAGAGGAACGTTGGCTCAATGCCTGTCCTTCAGAGAGACAAGTCAAGTTAAGGAGAACCCCATCCCTTCTGGCCACCCTTCCTCCCCGCAGCACCTCTAAGTCAGGCCCTTTCAGGATGCAGAGATGAGGAAAGGATCGTTGAGAACTGTAAAAGTGTGAAGCCTGTCCTGTAATCTCACATATCTTCACTTTTGGTTTGTGTTAGCAGAAGGAACAAGCAGCGCACCAATCTCACTGGGCTCCTCAAGCTAAAACCGCAAGCATATGTTGGGAAAATTCAAGCCAAATGTGAAAGGTGCTCTACAAATTAACCAGATCTAAATCACCCCTCCTATTTTCTTTTTTTTCTCTTTTTTTTGGTTCCCACAGGGATTTCAGATATTTTTGAGGCTCTTCAGCCTTTTCCAAGGCCAGATTTATATCTAGACCAGGCAGAAACACTGCCAATGTAACACGTGCTTGTTTCAAGCACGGATGACAAAAGACGGGCTCTCCCCAGGTTGTGTCCGACTTCAAACTGCTCTTCCTGAGCATGAGCACAGGAAGAGAGGCAAAAGGCTGCATATGTGTCACGAGACCAATTTAATGACAAATAAGCAAATTGAGAAAAACATTTGTTGGCTGCAGGTGCCCTTGTGCTGAGTAGGAAGCTGTGCCTGAGGTGTGAGTTCCCCCGCACCAGGTGAGCTCTGACCCTGCAGTCAAGCTCATTATTTCCCATGTAGCTCACATGCACAACACTCATTCCCCATTTTTTCCAAATTTGCTGGTCTCACAGATGTGGCATCTGCTTGCACAACCCGCTCTGACTTCCAAGGACATGAGCAAGGTCCATTTTCTCCATCCTCCCCCTTGTGGGTGGGTACCAGCTCTAAGCGTTTCTGAGACCCCATCCCATGGAAACATCCCGTGGCACATGAGGTCCCTGGCCTTGGACCTGTGCCCGCTCCTCGCTGGTGAGGCCTAGGGTGGCCCCAAATTATGGCCAGGACTGTGTGAAGGGTTGTGTGGGTTGGAGGATCCTGGACTAGAACTTAGAGTCATAGAGTGGTGTGTGTTGGAAGAGACCATTAAAGGTCACCTAGTCCAACCCCCCTGCAATTAGCAGGGACATCTTCGCCTCGATCAGGTTGCTCAGAGCCCCATCCAACCTGACCGTGAGTGTTTCCAGGGATGGGCCATCTACAGACCTTGACTTTGTGCTCTGGGTCTTTTTTTTGGCTTATAGAGACGTATCTGGTGAGAGTTGCATCAGACCAAAACACTGGAATAGTTTCGCAGGGAAACACAAAGCATGTGATAAACATTTCTGTTCAAGTAATAAGTTAACAGAATTGCATCTATCCAACAGTACTAAAATGTCCCTCCTATTTCTGCTGGCCTGCAGAGATGACAGAGCAATGGGCTGGGATTTAATATCTGCTCTTCCACTAAAATAATGCAAGGACTAAGTCTGAAAACAGTGAGCTTGCACAGCTGCTAAAAGAACGTACTTTTCTTTGCAAGTTTTTTAAAAACAAGAATGTAAAGCTTTTTATATAGATAACCACAGTACATACAAATATACGTTTTAAATTCATTCATTATCAGGGCTGGCAGTTCACCATTAATTTCAAAATCAAGTAAGTCTGTATGGAACTAGTTTAGAAAGAATGAAAAAAAAAAAAGAAACGTCAGCAAAGATGCATGCTATAAGAGCAAGCTGGACAGCACAGTTGAGAGGTTATAACAGAGAAGGATTATATCAGAAGAAAATGGCTGAGGCAGTGATTGAATGGTCTGAATTTTAAGAAACTGAAGCAAGTATAAAGTGAGACAAGGCCTTTCAAATTCTGCGTGACCTCAGATGTTAGTGCAGAAGCATTTTTGTCGTGTCACTGGAGTCACAGGAGCTGTGGTCTCAGATGATGGAATTGATAATTATATTTGTGCCAGGAAGCTATACTTTTTAATGACTTTAGAGTTCCTCTCATACTATTTTTTTTTTTTCTTAAACTATTCATGCTTATTATGGAAGTGATTGAGGAGAGCCATCCTTGTCCCTGCGTGAGGATGAGAAGCAGCAGGCACCTGCTCTCCCTAAGCATAGAGCAGGGATGTCCCCTCATTAGCATAGTGATTACCAAGGTCTGCAGGGCGGGTGATGTCCCTAGGAGAGTCCATGAGCACGGCACACAGAGGCCAAAGAGAAACCATGAGGACAAGAGTGAGTTGTGAAGATTTTATTCTTGCCTGCCTCCCTCTCACTCCTGGCTGGAGGGAGAAGGACTTTTCCACTGGTGATCCACGGCCTGATCTCTCTCAGAAGCAGCCTTACATTGCTGCTTCTGAGGAAACAAACTGGCCTTGCTTTTTTCTTTCTGTATGATTGAGAAGGCGGGGTGGACGGAGGTGATATGGGGTGACTACGCGGTGCAGTAATGGCTAGAGTACCTGATGAAATGTGGAAATCCTGGGATTTGGTAATTTTTTCAGCTGAGGAGTTTTAACCTGCACATCCTATGCATCCCAGACAGCAGACTAAAACCTTATTGTAGGTGAAAGATACTCTCTGTCCCCACTGCTGAAACTGGGCTTTACTCTAAGAGGAGGCGGTGACAGCAGTCCCTCTATAACTGGGGGTGTTTATAAGAAAGGGGTGGCTCTCGTGGCATTTCGCAAGGAGCTCCACCAGCTGCAGGCAGTGCGTGTGCTAAACCCAGGGCGACCCGATCCCACAGCTGTTTGTCTGCTTGGCTGAACATCTGGATCCCGGGGCTGGGTGCAAGAGCAGAGTCAAGTGACTGGTTCTCCTAAAACCAAGGTGTTTCAAAGCATGACCAACAGTGTATCTTTTAGGCAGGTGGGAAACTTTTAAATAAAATTTAAATAAAAACCAGCAATTGCTCACTAAAATACATCAAATAGTTGGGAATTGTTTCGACACTGGAATGTTTTCCTGGATTAGGGCCTCCAAGATTTTACAGGCAAGATCTCAATACTTGAGGCAAACTTTTCCCTAAAAGTCAGTAATCAGCAATCACTGTACACAATCTATTATTCTAATAAAGTCTTTATTTACATTAATGTGAAAAAAATGAAATGTTGGACTGTGCACAGTGTTATTTTTAAGAGACTGAAATGGGGAAACGATGGTGTACGGTACAATAGGAAATGCAAATATATTCTGAGACAATTCCTGGAATTTCTTGCTTGTGAAGCATTTTCAAATACTGAGGTATAAATTACTAGAAGGGGTACTGTAAATCACTATTTGTTATTGGTGATTCTAACAAATAGAGGAACAACTGTAGAGGTGTTATTTCTGGTCTAAGATTCAGGAAAACGTACCCTCAGTAAATCAGAATATGATGAGAGTCCCTAAAGGGAAGTGGTCACTTCTTGTAAATCGCCAGATTTTTAGCTTCCTTTTTACAATCAGCTCCTTCTAGCAATCTCACAAGTGCAGAATAGAAGCGTGATTTCCTGTGATCTACTTTTTGTTGTTGTTTTTTTTTTTTCTCTCCAGAGTGAGTTGACCACAAATGCTTAAAGTTCTTGTTTTGCTTTCATTGCTGATGCTGGAGAAAAAAAAAAACCAACACATACGTTCAGCTTCTTCTATGGTACATATAACAGGACTGGGAATATTTGTGGAGCAAAGTCATAATTTGGCTCCAAACACTAAATAATATTTATTCGGCCTTTGGGCATAATATAATCTAAAGAAGGGCAAGTGAGATTTCAAAAGGTAAGACTTCTCCCTCTCCCAAATTTCTGCTTCTAATTAACTGAAACTCAATGTGAAAGTTCCTTTCATTTCCTTTCCTCCCCTTTTCCTGTCAGTCTGGGAGCATTAAATGCTGCACCAGCACTGAAGAAGAAGCTGTTTGTCATCAGTCTCTGCAGAACACTGCCATTATGCCTGGTAGCATTGGCATGTTTATCACGCTTGGTAAATTGCTCCTGTCACCGCTGGATGCTGCTCACCTTCATTTTAATGTGCTCTAAATAAACCAGCAGTTTTGTGATGTCTACTTTTTTTGTTAAGACCCAAATGCCCCAACTGCACATCCACAGAAATGCCTGGGACAGCTTTTTCATACATACCTCTGTTTATCAGAGGGATTTCCACATTTCCAAGAACGATTTTTTTTTCCCAAACCCGTGGCACAAAGTTTGGTCTAATTGTCTTTACTGATCTAAAACGTTTACTGAAACAGCAAGTCAGAAGGTCCTTTATCGCATGTCATTTAGGTCTGGGTTTGCTTGTGGTTTTCCAATGTAATCAGTAACGGAGGAGGTTAAGATTTACAGAGAAGCCCTGAAAGTAGTGGAAACAACATGTACTATGGGTGGGCTAAATCGTTAGTGCTCTCTGAGGAGCTGCCTGAGTTTCCTCTCCGTTCTTCCCACCGGTGTTCTGTTGGGTGGTGCTGCCAGCTGAGGCACACCAGTTCATCCCAGAGCACGTAGGTTGGAGCCCACGTTACGTTGTAGGGTGAAGGTACGGCTGATGATAAACGCTTGCCTGGGATTTTGTTCTCTTGGGAGAGAGGAGGAAAAAGATCTCCCACAATTCATGGAGGAAAAAATAACGGGGCGCACGTACTCAGGTGTTTCTGTGTAGCAGAAGTTTGTACGCTGGCTCGGTTAGATGCTGCCCAAAGGGACATAAACTATGGCTCTCCAAGTCCTACCAGCCCAGCTAAGCTGGTGCACCTGGGATTTGTTCTTGCTTTGGGATCCTTATTCTTGCTGTCCAGCTTCTAACCCTGAATGCTGCTTTCAAGTACTGATTGCTTGTAAAAAGCGTCCTGTGGTAGCAGTAGATATTTGCACAGCTCTCACACAAAAATTACATTGGAAACAAATATATTATGAAGATTTGGGAAAAAATCAATACTAACGATGGTTTTAAGGCTTCTGCTTAAAATATGAACTAGATTGTCTCTAAAGCTCAAGAAGATTTGACCGAACTCTCCTCTTCCATACCTATCCAGTCACTCACTAGATATCCTCATCTGCCCTTATATTTTCCGGTGTTGATCAGAAGCAGAAGTAAAATACTGATGCGCTGAAATAAATGTTACTCTGAAACTTTTCTCCCCGTCTTAATACAAATAAGGAAGTACCAGAAATTTCATTTGAAAGACAACTGTTGCAAAATTTCTAACACAATTTTGCAGACCAAGGAAATTAAAATACAGAAGTTACGGATGAAGAGCTATTGTTTGGGTGGTGACTACAGCACAGGGCTTGTGAAAATATACAGTCCTAGATAGTGTATTTTAAGGCTTAAGGTTTTGGAAGTTCAGCTTAAAGCCTCCGAGATTTCCCACACTGCAAATTCAAATCATTGCTTGCTTCTGAAAGACAGTGTATCTCTCTCAAATAACTTTGGGTGGCTACCCATCATCTTAATAACATGTGAATATTTGGAGTAATTGCTCGTCATGCTAGTGTGATAGCTGTGGAAACTGCTTCAAACTGTGGATTTTATGCTGTACTCTCCATCACTAGGCTGATAGTGATGAAAGAAAAGATAGTAAACAACTTTGCTATTTTAAACCATTTTAACATATTGCTGCTACCATTTCTGTTAACCATACAAGAAGATATTTATACTCAAGTGCTAATGGGCAACAGATACACATGCTCTCTCTGTGGATCTTTGCAAAAAAAGCTACTAACACAAATTGCTTTTATCCAAACAGGGGTAAAATGTGATGATCTCCCTAGCACAGTGTGCAGCAAAACTGACAAAAAATTGTTACTGCCCACGTGGCAGATATTACTTCCTTCATTATATAAGAAATATATATAAGATGAAATGTGAAACACTCTGGAAATGTAACTAATTAATGCAGTGTTTACAGTGGCATCTTGTTCATTGTTTCTTAATTCTAGTGAGTAATGTTGTCTTATTTTTTATTCCAAAATGCGCAAAATTTTTTGTTGTTTTGGATATTTCTGAGCAGTAATGAAATGCCAGTTGCTGGGTAACTTGTCTCTAGAACACTGGCAGTTAATCCCAGGCCAGACCTCTCAGGGCCTTAGAGCTGTAGCTGGAACACACCACGGAATGCTGGTGTGATTCCAGTGCTGGAGGTAGGGCTGCCATGGACAGCAAGCTCCTCCGAGGCATCAACACCTCTAGAGAGGTTCATCTTCATGTATGCTGGTATCAATGATTCTTGAATTAGGTCTTTCATAGCAAAGATCTAGTTAGCTAAGAAAGGAGGGAATAATGACACAACCTACAGCTCAACACGACGAGTGTTTCCTGACAGATTCTGTCTTCATACATCAAAAAAGTTGTTGTCGTCCCTGCTATCCTTTTAGTCCACAATTACTGTATATTATTAGCTTCTGGTCATAGCAACAGTGTGCCAAACGCTTCACTGACATGAGAAAAAGCACAGAGGCTTGTGAAAATGTCCCACTGTATGAGAGAGAGAAAGAGAACAAACTAAAGACTCTTCCAAAAAGGAGGGAATACAGCAAGAAGTCATTCCTTAGGCAAGAGGGGAGGAAAAGAGGATGGAAAGGAAACCTTGATCTAGCTACAAGAGGAAAAGGAAGCATCATTAAGGATAAGATAAAATAGGGAGGCATCATGATATATCTTGGTAACTTTATGATTGGGAAGATTTAGTCTGGAAAGAAAAAAGGTGTTAATTGTTCATGCATGTATGTGGGGTTAGCTAGTATGAGCAGTGAGTGCTAAATGACCCGCACATGTAGTCAGTGGTGTTTACTCTCTGATTGTATAAAAGATTGCTTGCTGGCCTTCACCCGTAGCAGATAATTTAATTTCTTCCAGTGCATATCATGCTATTTTTTAGTGAGTTGCTGTGGGTACCGCGTTAGTCCTTTGAGTCTCTGTGGGGAGGAAAAACCACAGCTGCATGAGGGAAGTCAGATTGGTCCCAGCACCTGGATGCTGGGTGAATGAACACTTTCGGTGACCACTGAGAGAAGAGCTGAACCAGTGGAGAACCTGAGTTGCTGAAAATTGG
Organism: Limnodromus scolopaceus; assembly: GCA_028565335.1. Taxonomy (NCBI): domain Eukaryota; kingdom Metazoa; phylum Chordata; class Aves; order Charadriiformes; family Scolopacidae; genus Limnodromus; species Limnodromus scolopaceus. Next base: position 30,853,248 of record JAOXNO010000013.1, read on the forward strand.
CTTATGTTGTCGATACTAGAAAATGGGCGAAAAAAATTGTGTTTGGCTTATTTACTTTATGTAAGCTCCTTCGCCACCGACAAAAAGCCCCTGGCTTGAAGGATGTTGTTAATGGCAACCATAGAGAGATGAGTGCACTCGGAATTTGTGATCTATTTCCTCACTAAGTCTTCTAATCAAACAGCTGTGTAGACAAGAGGAAGGAGAGAAATCACATTTTGCTGGCACTGGCTTTGCCAGACCCGGAGCTGGAGCTGGAGCTGGAGCTGAACTGGTACATGCAACCTGTTAGAGAGAGCTGGGAGCGAGGTGCGGGGTTTCTGTCTTTCACCTCATCTGGGATGCAAAATGATGAGGAACAGATTTAGACACAATCACCTCCTCGGATCCCATTCTTACTTGAGTATAGTTGTGGAGCGGTGCCTTTCAGCTACTCAATTAAAGGTGTGCTTTTGATGATGGCCAGCACTGCCTGGCGAATAAGCAGCAGTATATTGATATTGGCACTCTACATAGACCATTATAGTTTCCATCTACAAGGAGCAAAACAGATGTTGTCAGCTTAGTCACTGTATTTCCCTTAACGCTAAGGCAGAAATAAAACATTTGATAGTTAGAAAGCATTTATTTTCAGGTTTGAGCATCTTACAGCTTTCTTCAGGTGATGAATTTCTTTTATAAAAAATGTAATACACAGAGCCACAATCTAGCTGTGTCTTCGTTGTCCATGAAATACAGGATATTTTGTATTCTAGATTTTAAAAATTAGACTATAAGAAAGCATTTTTATAAATAAGAAACACAGCAATTTTTTCCTTGGTTCTTTAACTTCATGAATTAAACTAATACTGCATATTGTATTTTCAAGTCACAAAGTCATTTAGCTTTTTGTGCATGTCTCAGGTGTGAAATATGATTTTTATTTATATAATTTTATCAATGTGGAAGTCAATAGAGAGGTGATGCTATTTATTTACTGATAATAAAATCTTATAGAAGAGGTATTAGTAATTGCTGAATTATCCAAGAAAGTTTACAGGACACTTTCTTGCTCCCATCCCAGTTCAGTAAAGAAACCTGCCTTCATCTTGAGGTAGAGTGTGTGTAGGGAGGTGGGGGTGTGTAAACAGGGAAAAAGACAACGTTCTGAGGTGCCATGTCTTCCTCTAAGTCACTGCAGTGCATTTTGTGGCAGCAGAAAGCGATTGTTGCAAGCAATTCTTGCAAAAGCTGTTAATCGACACTTGGCTGGGTAAGAAAGAGAAGGAAGTTTAGAATGTCATCTGTGGCGATCAATAATCTGCACTTTTAGTCTTTTTCTCATGTTTTGGATGAAACATCGGGCGTGATTTTTTACGATGCTCTAGTACTTTCACAAGGTTAGAGAAGTTAGCTCTGAGTCCTGGGCGAATTCCAGTTGGCACAGCACATACCCACACAGTACTGTTAAATTGGCATATTATTGCTTCTTCTTACTCTGTTCTGCACTTCTCTTCTATGAAATGCTGTTCCAGAGGTTTCATTGCTAAGTGGTATTATCCCTCTAATATACAGTTTATAAATCAATTTGTAAAATGTAATGACTGCCTTGATCTTCTGTGGATTTGAGGTGATCTGTAGATGACCACATTCATTATAAACAATTTTTTTTTTAATTTCACAGTCAGCACTGTCATGTTGCTCAATGAATTACTTTTATAGCTTGCTATTTTTCAGTGCCATGCCTGAATGTGTAAATCATCCCAGTTTGCTGGGTGAGCTTTTTCTCCATGGACAACAAACGTACATGGGGCACAGCAGTAAGAGCAGCATTAACAGCCCTGAGACACCAGGGAAAGAGTGACAGAGCCCTTCAGGGTGGGACCCACCTGCATTTATTGAGATGAATAACAATTTTTCCACTGACTTTGCACAGCTTTGATCAGATCCAGTGGCTGCGGGGAAAAGTTCTGCTTTGATTTTTATTAGCTTTATCTCACAAGGTACTGGCCTTTATTTATTTTTGCAGAAGTAGCTGCACTTTATAGTATTTCCTGGTGTTTTCTTATATTTGGATGATGATTTTAACAGGAACAGTATTGTCATGGCTGAAAAAGAATTACTTGATGAAGCTGGATACTCTGGGATATCTAATTAAACCTCTTACAGGCACAGGTCAAGTTTAGTTATCCATAAACCTGAGATAACTTGTTTTAGAAAATAATGAGGCAAAAAATTTAGTTTGCCATGAGCCTGTGGCAACAAAAAAATGATTCCTGTGCATATCCCTAACATGCAGCCACATAAAATTATGAGCTTTTTCATTGCTTCGCTCATTAGCAGTAGCTGAATGGTCCCCTGGCGTAAAATACAGGGTTACATCTAGGACTCCAAAAATTAGCAACAAAAGAAAAACGTTATTACTTTGTCTTTGAATCTAAGTACAAGATACAATAAAATGCAGTGGTTAGCCATACCATGAGATTATATTCTTTCTTTTTAGCAATTTTTCTTCTTTGGAGGTTTTCCTCTTCAGCCCTTACAGCTAAAATATGCCTTCCAATATTCTGCAGAAAAGTCATTCTTATTTGTCAAGAGAGGTATTTTTTCTTTTTTATTGCTAATGTGCTGAACAACAGTTTATGTGATTATACTGACTTAATTTTCAGTGTCTAACAACTTTTTATTTCCTCATTTTAAGCATCCATGTTGGTGTGGCACTGGCTGGACCACCTGTTCTGAAAACTCGGCATCCATTTGGACTCACAAAATCACAAACTGTTTTTAAAAATGTATACTATAACTGTGTTTTATATGACTATGATGCTTTTTGAACCTTACGGGCCACTCCATTAGATTACACATTTTCAGCGTGATAAAGAGTACGAATCAGACACATAAATAAAATGTGGGGAATGATCAGACAGGGATCTAATATCTCAGGTTGTGCAGACTTTGTATATTAAATGATCTGTCTCCAACAGATTAGCATTGACATTCCCAGGAAATATGTGTGTTAAGAAGGAATTGAGTGAAGGCTGTTAGTCTTCCGGAAAAAAGAACCGAGAGAATACCTAAAAGAAAAGCTGATATGAGAGACGCTTAGAGACACAAGTGAAAGGAACTTTTGGAAAGGTACTGCGAGTGTTATACTTAAGCTACCTGAGTAGAGTAAATAGAAAAATGTAAAAGTATGAGCCATGGATACAATTCTATTGTTAAGAATAGGGAATAGAAAATTGAACAGTGATATCATCAGTAGGAAGAAATCTCATTTGCTCCAAGGTCTGGGTCAGAATTACTGTGTGTAGTCACGGATACAGATTGTTAAATATGACAAAAACTCAGACGATGTTCCAGCATTTCCTTCTTGTGAAATTTTATTTATATCTATGCACAGACATATGCATATATGCATATTTGGAAGTCTGACTAGCCTGAAAAAATGAGTATCTGTTTTCTTTTTAAGTTCCTGAGACACAGCACTTTTCATTACAGTATGAATTACACTGACTGCAAGCTAGTACCCATAATGCATCATTTTAGTTACCAATTCTGTCTAATTTCTGGAATCCTTTGCTTCACAGTACTTTCTTTACTATGATTTGTTGATAACAACTAGTAAAGTTAACAGACCACCTACATTGCTACCATGCCTTTCAGCAGCAACAGCTTTCCAAGAAATGCATTCGCTAATTCATGAACACTAAATAGCCTATTGTATCTGTGTGAACACTCCCATTTTTCCTCTAACAAAGCACCTATTTTCAACATATGGTTCTCAGTATGGTCATTTTCAACTTCAGCATTTTTGGAAGAGAAATTGTCCACAGAGAAGATAGTTGGTCACAAAAAAGTTAAGCCTTTTCTCTTGTAAAAAAAAGCCTAATTCTCTTGGAGTAATCTGAATAGCTGTATTAACTGTAAGGGAACCAGCTCACATTATAAAAGTTATGTGCAATTTTTATTTTATAAAAATACAATGCAATAATGTCTGTTTTATGTTTTTCTTCTCCCATAGGTGATTGCTACTTGCCACTAACCACAGTCCTAGCGATTGTATCAATATTAGGCTTTGGAGCAGAGTCCATAGGTCCTTAAGGGAACCAGAGCGATCTAAATAAATCAACTGGATAAATAAATGGGGAAATGTTTCATCCTCTTTTTAGTGAGTTAGTGTTTTCCTCTTAACGCAGTCCAAGACTGCAGTCTGTCAAGTTATTCCAGTCAAATCTGCAAATCCAGTCTTGATAAAACTCCTCTAATGGATGGTGAGGCGAGCTGTTACGGTAGTTCTCACTGTTCTTGCTCCTGGCTTTGAACCTGAGGCTCCCAGATCAGTAGAGCATGGTTATATTCCTGGAGCACGAGGCTGGAAGCCTCCAGCAATGGGACGAAGTTGTTGCTAATTACTTTAATCGTCAGTAAAAAGCGCCATAAACATGAATTTTGAAGTGGGACATTCATAATATCTGGGTTTGTGTTGCTGAAATGTTTTCAAGAAGAACTCAATTAAAGAGGCCTTTTTAGTACTCTGAACAGAGCGAAATATCCCCCCAAACGTTCAGAAGTTATGGAATCTGTGTTTATGTTAAATTATGTAACAAAACCCGGACAATGCTGGGAAAGGGAGCTGGAGCAATCTTTCAGGCCTCCCACCCCACGTGATACAGCCCTGAGGCGACTGCGGGCAGCAGTAAATAAATAAGAGTCCTTGTCAGAAAGAGTTTATAATCTGGGAGCCTTCTCCAGAGCTGAGCAAACGCGCTCAGAACATCACCAGGAGCTCAAAAGAGTTGTTGAGAGAGAGTCAGTCTCAAATTTTCTGAATTAGAACAGAATGAATGATTCATATTTTCCCCCCTTTTGGTTCACTGGCAGTTAAAAGAAGCAAGAAAAGTAGTTTCATGCAGGTTTCTGCTACTCTCTGGCTGCACGGGCAGGAGAAATTGTGAACTATTTTTACAGTTGGTAAAATCCACCCTGTCAAGTGCTATCCAAAATAAAAGTCCTCAATTTCCTTAAGGGAACTAGGTTAAAAATACCTCCTGGTCAAATAAGAAAAACTGAGGTACATTTAAAAAAGGTATTTTGAGTTTTAAAAAAGTACTTATCTCATAAAAGTGTTGAAATGGAATATTTTGACTTTTGGGGAAAATTTTGTTGCTTATTTCCCCCACCTCCACCATGGGCAAGTCATACAACTTATCAAACTGGCACGATCACAAAGCTTTCTATCGTCTGCACATCTGATGCTTGCAGTGAAGAGATTTGACTTATGACTGTCAATTAACTGGTTTCGTAGGAAACGGAATGTCCTCCAAGTTACTGATGTAAAATGTATCTCCTTTTATTTCTTCCTTTGTTGTTTTTGGAATGGTTTTCTCACCATTTGGGTGTCTATCTCTTTCCTCCTATCTACTTTTTGGTGTCAGGGAACCAGTTTGTGACTCACACCCTGCTCCTTCTTCTGCGGCCAGCTTTTGCCTCATCTGATATATTTGCTGCCTTTACTATTTCCTGTGCTCTTGTTGTTTTGGTCTCAGCCCTCGCACGTTTGTCATCCCAGCCATCCTTGACCTACAATCATCCCTCTCTCTTGCTCTTTGCTGTGGACACGCAGCTCTCTGTCTTCCTGCGTTGAGGGGAGACACGAAGAGCAGCTGTCAATTTAAAGTTCCTACTGCTCTGACATCCTGGTTCATCCTGCAAGAGTTTAACCCCCAGACGCTCGGTGTCACTGTCTGACACCAATCCAGAGTCATTTCTGACTGTGATTCTCTTGCTGAATTCTGCTGAATTTTGGGCAAGTCTGTGTTTCCCATGTATTCCGTGAATACATGAATACATCTTCATTTCAGCATTTGGCACGGAAAATCCCACTGAATGCTCTGTATAATCAGTATTAACTATACTCTCTCATTTATTTACTTATATATAAATTATATCAAGCCTTGTAAGAGCAGATTACCTTAAACTTAAGTGCTGCAGTTGCTGTACTGCAAGAGGATTAAAGCATTTTAATGTCAGACTATTGTCTATCCTCTGTGCTCTAATGAGTGTATTTTATTACAACTCTTAATATGGCTGGACTGGTGGGTTTATGAGCTCATTCCAGGTACTTGATGACAGCGCATCATTAATCACGTGCCCTCTTTTTGACTCAATAAACATAAATATCTGATGGCAGTCTGGCAAGTATAAGCTTTTCAACTTCATCAAGTTTTGAGAGACTAAGGGGAAAAATAAGCTGTCATGGCTGTAAACAGATAGCATTTAAAGTGCAATTGCTGATTCTTTAGAAAGTAAATTGCACGTTATAGTTGATTTCTGATTAAAAGTAAATTACTGGGATGATGTTTGGACGTAAGAATTTTAATAATTGAAGTCTCTTGGTTCACACAAGTATCAAAGTTGATGTATATTCTCAAGAAAAATAGAAATGAAGGAATCTGTTTCTTCACTTATCCACCTGCAAAGGGATGTTTGACCTTTGCCAGGCCAACCTCTCTGTGCCTGGGGGAAGTGAAAAATCAATGTCTGCCCTCTCAGCTGTTTTTCCTAGGTTTCCATTCTGATTTGTTCACAGCAACCAGGGACCAAACCTAGAACTGAAGCATAAAATGGTGCAGAAATGGGCTGTTCGTGGCTGGGTGTCTATCAATGAGAACACCCAGAAAAACAACAGGAGAAGTCACTGCAAGAGAGGCTTTTTAAGTTCAAATACCATCTCCTTTCTCTAGTCACCCCTTGTCCAGCTAAACGTCACTTACCACCTTACCAGTCGTGCTTCTGTTATTCTCGTGAGGAACCTGATATCAAACCCTCAAGGCAAACAGGACTTTCTTGCATCAATTTCAAAGGGAACATATTTGGACATTTTGATTCCTCTACATAGACACAGGCACAAATGCTTACAGATGTGGTCACACATTATGTGCCAGTGCTGACTCTGGCCCAGAGTCTACATTATCACTTCATATAATTGATAACCTTCTGTTGGTTGTCTTAAGACTTATAGTCTTTCCTACCTATCTATTGACCAAAGGGATCTATAGCAACATGTGACTGCTAGAGAAGACGTTTAGCAGAGCCAAACTTTTTGGTCCTACTCCCCATACAACCCTCACAATATTTTTTTTCCAATGTACATATGAAACCACTAGAGTATTTTAACATTTTACCTCTAGCTTTAGCCAGTATTAAATGAAATATATGTTGGCCAGCACAGAGCCAACAGGAAAAAGGTCAGTTTACACTTAAAAAAAAAAAAAGTTGGAAAGTAACATTTTGGAAACTGGTCTTTGTAACATGAACACATCAAACACATTTCACAACATTAAAACTGCTATCACTGGAAAATGTTAGCTTAGCAGATGTGTTTATTTAGGTGATTTTCAACTTAGTCTATGCATAAAGATTGCAAGTCCAAGAAGAGTGTACAGATAGTATTTTACTTTTGTTTCATTTATCTTGACATTTCTCATATCTAATTGCTGGTGAATCAAACAAGATCAGACTAAAGCACCCACGGAAAACTAGAGTCAAAGTAAAATCTTTGACTGTGCTTTTTTTCTGGTGGTTTTGAATGCTTAAACACCTTTAAGTAACACTTAAGTGCCTTAAACAACAGCCTGCACCTACGGCATGCAGAAACTCCTGAGCTTTCCTAAATGACTCCAGCACTAGATTACGGGCACTACTTTAAGTCACTCAGACCTAGGACCCAGGTTACTTTGCTTCGCCTTCCAGTGGGTAATATTAGATTAAAGGTCCTGTTATTTTTTAGTACTGTGCAGCTAATAAAATTGCAACTATCATCTGTAGCGTATTTCTACTGTCTTGGGAAAAGCCCTATGCTTCTTAGAAATTCTAAGATACCTTCAGTTTAAGCAGTGAAGAATCCTTAACAGCAGCTCAAAATGAAGTGATGTGACGTATACCAAGCTGCCAAAAGTGCTAGTTTACTGCTTTGTCACAGCTGCTAGAGTCTGTTTCTTAGTCTATGAGTAAAATCATATAACAGCTGGTGTGGCTACACACGTGAAAAATTCAGGTTTGAAAAGGATTCTCAGTTATTTGCATTGCAAGGTCAGAAAAAGATAGAGGAAAACTACTGATTTTATTTCCTTTTAGTATTTCTTAACAGGTAATATTAGACAATATATTTATATTTTACTTAAAACAAATGTGGGTGGACTAATTGATGGTAAAAGGATGGTGTGCTAACAAAACTAAAATTTGGTTACATTAGCCCTATTACCTTGAAATCAGCCGAACGTTTGCCTGTGAATTCAGTGGGCTTTGGGTCTATCTCCAATTCTTGTTCTACTTATGAAACAGGCTGGCTTAACGCTGGGCATATACCCTAGCACTCTCAAGGGCCCTGCAATTTATTTTTTTTTTTCATAGAATCCAGGATTTTTATATTTGTTCTTCAATGTTCTTGCCTTTCTGGTGGCTCAAATTTGCCCAAACTTCTTTTTTTAAAAAGTCTTAAGGAAAAAAAGTCTAATTCTTGCCCGAGGTTCCTTTTTGCGTAGTCAGGATCAGGGATCATGAAAGGCTATTTTATGACAATTCACTCTTTTGTCCGGGCCACTGGCTCATTTGCTAAGGGCTTTAGGAAGGCTCCATCCATCCATCCATCCATCCATCCATCCATCCATCCATCCCTCCCATCCTAGAGTTGTGCCAAGGCAAAAAGCCATGAGGAGCAATGTGCATTATTCAGTTTGTACATCTGTAATACAGGAAGCCTCCATCCTAATATGAGCCACTTACGCTTGTTACCTGTGCCTAATATTTCATTTGTGCATGTTCTCTGAATGAGGCATTTTTGACAATTGGCATTTCTTGGCTCTTGTGGCTAGGAGCTATAAACCAGGAGCTTTTAGTTAACAAGATGTGTGAAGGAGCTCTGAGGAGCCTTCATTAAGCATTTCCCAATAATGTTAGGAACTGTAGCCAGGGAAGCAGCTAATTTAATATTCCTTGTTCAAATATTCCAGGACAGAGGATTATTCTTCAATGTAATTGTTCCCTGGGGAAATGAGGAGAGGAGAAAAAAGCAGGGATGGGTTACATAAACACCCTCCCCAGAAACAGTTTTTATGGTGTGCTTTACTGCTCTTTGTCTGCTTTTCACTCTGGATTGTATGTAGTCTGCCTTTGTCCTTGATTGTCGTCATAGGCCCAGAGCAAGGCAACCACAGAGGAAGTGGAATAAGACCCAAACAAGGCAAAAAATAAGTATAAACGTATATGAGCTCCTCCAAGGTGCCTGGAAGCAAAGTAGCACATGTCCATCAAAATCTACCCTCATTATATCACCATCCTTTGAAGCCCAACTTATTTTCTATTAGTGGGTATGGCTAATGCAGATAATTGCAATAAGTTTTAATGATTTGGAAGCCAAAGCTAAGTTAGTAAGCCTAGAGTTAAAACAAAGAAACTGTGTAAGCAGTGGAGGTCTTTGTGCAGCCTGGTTTGTCATATAGCTTTAGTTCAGTGGTTTTTTATAGCTGTACACTTTTTGTCTCCATCCTGTTAAATGCTACTCTGCCATCATGCTCTCAAACTGTGCTTTATAGGGGTTATAATTTGATAATGAACATGCTGCATGGTAAAAGTTAAAACTGGGCTACACAGGCTCCAAGCTCTAAACGAGTATGGGTTTCTTCTTTCTATTTCCTTCCCCAAAAGCTGTGGAAAAATTCCCAGGTATCAGTTTTCCAAACCATCAAAGAGTAAAAATAAGGAATAAAAACAAAGAAGGAAAGAACAGGCTCAACAAACCCAGACTCTCCTTCTTGAGTATAAAATCCCTCCCAGATAAAAATGTTTAGAGATTTTTAGTGTAAACTAACACTGGGCAGTGTGTATCATCCGAATTAATTTGAAAAGTGATCTGAAAGCTCACTTTGATTCTCAAATATGAGCAAGTTGTAAGGCAAAGCCTTTCAGTATTGGCTTATTTTGAAGCAAGTGCTAAAGCCTTTGCTGAAACAGAGGCTCAAGAATGTATCATAGTAGAATATTGTTCTGTGTGCTAGAGAAAAAGGTTAGACAGAATTCCTGTGAGCTATAAAAGGTCCCCAAATAACTACAGAGACATCAAAATGTCATCAGGTTGTTATACTTCAAATTATAAACAGGTGATCCAGTGATACGATGCAAAAAGAGTCCAAGTCCCTGAATTTCAGACCAGGAGTATCTTCATTATTTACTACTAATTATGTTGAACTGTGAACTACATTTAAATTTAGCTCATCCTGAATCCTGTCTGCTCTGAAACTTCGAAGGTCATTAATTCCACTAGCACAATATTATCAAAAAATTAAAGTAGCTTTTTGGCTTTTCTTTTGATTTTTGATTTTTTTTAAACTTTTTTCCTGCCCATCTGGAGGAGCATGGCTCCCTTCCAGCCCAGCTGCTGCTCTGACTAGAGCTGAAGGTGGAAATACTTTCTCTGTGGACTACCACACAGAGAAGATGCCCAAGGCCCGCCGTGCAGCAGCCCGTCTCTTAGAAGATGCTGCAAAAACTTTGAGGTGCTGTGGGGACGTTCCCCCTGTTTGGGTCATCAGGGGGACTGGATGTGAAGCCTCGTGATGAAGAAAACAGGGGCCTTCATCATTTGCATTCAGCCACTCCCTTTGTATCATCAGAAATTCTTCTCTGTGCGTTGCCCACAAGAGCAGATGTAGCTGAATTGTAGCTCTTGGAACTCGTGTTGCACTTGAGCTGTTCCTGAGCAGTTAAATTCCTCCTGGGGGGTGCCGTGTGTTCCTGGAAGCAGGGCTGGGGGAGGAAACAAGCCTAAAAGACACCTGAAACACAGTTCCCAAACTGCGCTGGGACACAGATGCTTGCCCAGTGAGCTGTGCAGGACACCTGGAGAACCACTTTCACTTCTTGCCAATTAATTTCCCCCAGAGTTCCCCCATTTTTGAGCTTTTTAAGTCATGTTGCATGCGCCCAGGGTCTTTCAGCCTTTCAGCCTTGTGAATATTTTTGGTACGAGTTGCAGCCCTGGGAGAGCTGACCATCCTGGTGTTGGAGACCTGTGAATGCAGATACTTCCCAACTGTGGCCAAACGGCGGACGATTTGCCGTGGTGTCGTACAGAATTTAATTCTAGTCTCACTGCCTCTGAAATCCTTTTGTGGAAGGACTGAAGGATTGGTTTCTCCTACCAAAGCTGTCAGAATGGCCGCTCTTTGGTGACGATTCTGAAGTGGTCAAAATGCCAGGAGTCACTAGCAAGCGTGGCCGAGGATTTATGAACTCTAGATTTGTAGCTTAGGTGCCTTGAACCGAGCCACAGGAAATCTTCAAGGAAAGATGAAATAAATTCTTCCACCTTCCTTCCTCCTCCCTCTGCCTCGGTAACCTGACAGCTGAAACTTTCACATCATTACAGGCTCGTTCTCGGCAGGAGGCAGAGTCAGATTGGCAAGACTTCTCTGGAGAATGATGTTTTCATTTCCTACTCCCACATGTGCAGAGGCAGCACCCTGAGGCCAAAGATAAGGGGAGGGGATTCGTTCATGTGTTTCTTGGAGCACGGAACTGAAAAGTTTTCTGTGAGCCATGGGGTAATGAAGTTGCAGTACACCCATTCTAAGAATTAAGAAGTCCATGTGTAAAGAAGGAGTTAAAAATGCAGGTACATGGGAAACAATAGCATTTTGCAATAAACCACCGCATAGTATTTGGAAGGACTGCTGGAAAGAAGCTGTAACTAATATGGAAGTTTCGAGTCCTAGAATATAATGTAGGATAGTCTAAATGATGTTTTCCCAGTTAAGTTGTGGAGTTGGGAGGCCCGATTCTCAGCTGGGCTGTGTCAGAGTCCTTGCCTGGTGTTGGAAAACCAATTAGGTCAATATTTTCCTTCAGAACTTTGATTCTGTCAGGGTTTTTTGTGTGCCTGTTCCTGTAGTCACAAAAGCTTTCTTCCTTTGCTTGTTCAGAAGGGGATGACATATACAGCTCTGCCTGACACACTGCAGTCTCTAAATTCTTGATACCTCTTAAGAATCCGTACCAGGAAGTTTATCACTGAAGGTTCAACCTGAGAAGTCTTTGTAGGAAATAATGATTCTTGTCCTTCAAAGTGAGATACTGCTTGTCTTACATAATCATCACGAGGATTAATTCAGTCATCTTTTACCTGCTTTGGGAATCTCAGGAGGATTAATAATAATTCATCATTTTTGAAACTCTGGAATACATTTTAACATGATGTTTGACAGGTTTGCATAATGTATGATTAATCAATTAGAAATTTTGTACATATGCATGACACTGCATGAATATTCCTCTGATCTTTCTCCAGCACACTTGTAGACACAGGGTTCTTGTACAGTAGTTGGAAAAAAGGAAATCTCCTTTTCATTCAGCTTCCACTTGTGAACAGTTTCAAAGAGAAATAGCTTTGTATTCAGTAATGAAAGAAAAAAACAGGAAATCTGTCTATCAGGAAATCTGATATGTGCTACACTTGCTAAATCCCCTTTTCAGTGAAATGGATTAAGAGACCTTATAGAAAAACATAAGTGAAAAACTGGGATAATAAACTGCATGCTTTAAATAGAAGATAGGATTTATACTTACTGCTCTGGAAAAAAAAGATGTCCTTTGTACTGTGGAAGAAAAGGCAATTCCATACATGCTTAAAACCTTTATTCTGGACGTGAGCTGTCTACTAGTTTAATGTTTTTACTTAAACTTGTCGTGAGATGTCAATGGACAGAATTTACACTTTATTCTTTGGAATGTAGATGAAACTTCAGCTGGTATCAGCGACAGTTGCAGCTCTGTACCAGTGGGCAGAAACTGGATTTGAAAACCTCTTATTTTATGAATTATTAGTCATAATCTACAAGTAAGATCCTAGATGAGAAAAGATCCAAAAACTAGAAACATTCAAAATGGTTCTGGATACAAGGTATACTCAAAGGTATACCTCCCAGGGGGGTTTTGATCCAGTGAACTGAAATCTGTATACTAGATCTTAAAAAACAAAAACCCCTTTCTATCGTGAACCTTCTTTACCCATTTCAATTTGCCATGGATGGATATGCAAAAGCAAACCACTCATCTGATGCTAGTTCTTGTATAATAGCTCAAGATGGCTGACCAAAGACCAGCTAATGAAGAAAGAAATGTAATTTGTTGACAAACACTTCAGTTATCATGTGCAAAGTGTATGCTTATGCATGCCAGTTTAGCGGCCTCAGTGGTCAATTTGAGGGAGAAAAGGAAATAGCGGTGAAATTAATCATACTGACGCCTGCTTGTCTGATATTTTTGGCACATTGCAGAACATTAACTACACTGAAATTTGGCAAAGGATTCTGATTTTCAATGAAATCATCTATTTTGTAACATACTCCCCTATCTTATTATTCTTTGGCATGTAACGCACTTGGAGATTAGAAGGTCAGATTAAAATATTCATTAGTCACCTAAAAAGGGTTATGGCATCTGACAAGGAAGAAATCAAGTCACAAAAATCCCTTCCAGGGCAAGCTGTGAAAGGCTGCACTTGGTGCCAAATGTGGGACTGGTCAGGCCTATGTTTAGAAACCCATGATAAGTTCTAAACACAGTTTGATGAAAACCTGATGCAAGTCTCTCCTTTCCCTGTCATCCACTGACATTAAACTGCGAAGTTGCCTGTGATGTCAGTTCTGAATTATTCCCTCTTGATTGCTGACTCAAAGGCTGGATGCTAATGGAGAACGAAGATTTTTAAGGTTCATCAGAGAAGGCATTAAAAATCTAAAAAATATGCATAATTCTCTGGCTGGAGTGTGCTCACATGGCTTTTCTGTGCTTTGTTAACTGTTCTTTAACAATAAATTTGCAAGAGGTTTTTTTTTGAAGGGTTGATTTCTTTTTGTTCTTGTCTTCTTGCTCTGTCCATGGAGAGGGACTATTGGCATGAACACAGAAATTCTTTGCCTGAGTTCGAGTGTTTAAGGGAATTTTCATGTGGGAAAGACACTGGCCGCTCTACACTAATAAGAAAGCTTAAAAGGAATGTTAAAACTGCTTTAGGGAACTTTAGAATATTTGAAATATTCAGAGGAGTAAGTCAACTAAAGCTATGAGATTTTGCTGTTGAATCGGCTCAGACAAAAATCACAAAAGTCACTGCAAAATAACCCCCTGGTCCTGCAGAGACACATCTGCTTAGCTTTAGTTCAATGGGTCACTCACTTGATTAAAGTTTTAGCTTTTTGGAATCACAGTGGAGTCCCGACCAGATCCAGACTGGCAGTCCAGCTTGACTTCTTCAGACAACTGAAGGGCGCCTTTGTCTTAGTCTGGTTCCCAGGACAATTCTCTTACTTGAGAACATACCACTCTTAAAACCACTACTCTCCCTTGTTACCCAGCCTTTTTCTTGTCCTGCTATTATCTCTGAACAATCTTCACTTGCCCAGAGAGAAGTAACTTATCTGCCCCTACTTTTTCCTGTCTTAGCTGTTTTTTTCCCACTAAAAACCACCCCCAATCTATCTGCACAGTAACTATTCCAATAAGCAGGTCAGCATTCAGCGTTCATAATTATTACAGGGCAGCTCCAAATCTGTTCATGTTCAACTCGCACTTTTCAATTTTGGCATGCTTTCTTAATGTTGGAAGCATTTCACAGATATTAGCTGGTTATACTTTCCAAGAAATCTGGTGCAGTTAAAATAGTATAGTTTCCATTCAAAATAAACTGTTATCCCTTTCTTTTTTTTTTCCCCCTGTTACTAGAAGAGGTGGCACTCTGTGGAAGTTCAAATATAAATGCAATGTAATTTTGAAGGAAGGGTACCTCTTTACAACCTCTTAGAGTTGCTTGGAAACTATTGCATGCAGTGTGATAGGGCAGTGATAAAGGAGAAGATATTGGAATAAAACTTAGAGTGAGGAATCAGTCTTTGGAGGAACATGCAGAGTTGAATGAGTGGGGGGCAGAGGGAAGAAGAAACAGAGAGATGGAAAGAAAAATTTTAACAAGGAAATCAAATGCTCCATGAACTATGAGAATGAAACCAAATCTAGGGAATTATAACAGGATGAGAAAAGAGAACAGGAAAAATATTCAAGTGCTTGAAAAAAAAGAGTAATCCAATTATGCACAAAAAGTGTAGAGGAGAAATACAGAGACAGAACAGAAGTTGTCAAACAGACTTTAGAGAGCAGCCGGAGCAGGAGATGAATGGAGTGAAGTAGGAGAGAGTAAATTAAAACCAATGCACACAATCAGTTTAGAATTCAACTGTCTATCTGGTATTTATGGGAAAGCATCCATAAAGCTCATGGAATATATAGAATCCCACAGGGATATTATCATATTTCTTGGTGCTTGCACTAGTATTGTACATCTGCCCAGCAGAGTACAATAGTTTCAAAGGGAAGGAAATTGTCTGAGTGATCCATTACTGATTTTCAGCATGATGAGAAAGAGAGGCCAAACGTGGAACCTTTCCATCCTCCTTTCTCCCCAGACTCTGCATGCGAGCAAGATCCAAACCTCCCTGGCTAATGTTGGTAGAAGGAAACAAAACTTGACAAGCTTTTTTGTAAATGCTAAATTATCCTTGTTTTCCCATTATGTGGGTAACCCAAACTGAAACCTCATTTAACATCTTGAACATTTTACAACCCAAATTTCCAGTCCGTCTCATGATGGAAGTAGAATTAAGCTACAATATTTTGAGGTCATCTCTGATTAAAGACAAGGTACTTCTTGACATTAGTCCGTGGTGGAGAAAAGCCTGCATTGTTGGTATTACCCACCCAGGAGATGTTAGTCAACAGCGGACTAAATATGAGCTGGTAGTGTGCCCAGATGGTCAACAAGGCCTATAGCATCCTGGCTTGTATCAGAAATAATGTGACCAGCAGGACCAGGAAAGTGATGGTCCCCCCATACTCGGCACTGGTGAGGCCCCAGCTTGAATACTGTGCTCAGTTTTGGGCCTCTCACTACAAGAAAGACATTGAGGTGCTGGAGCAGGTCCAGAGAAGGGCTGGTGAGGGGACTAGAGCACAAGAGTGGCTGAGGGAACTGGGGTTGTTTATTCTGGAGAAAAGGAAGCTCAGGGGAGACCTTATCCCTTTCTAAACTACATGAAAGGAGGTTGTAGTGAGGTGGGGGTTGGTTTCTTCTCCCAAGTAACAAGCTACAGGATAAGAGGAAGTGGCCTCAAGTTGCGCCAGGGGAGGTTTAGGATGGATATTGGGAAAAATTTCTTCACCAAAAGGGTTACCAAACATTGGAATAAGCTGCCCAAGGAAGTGGTTGAGTGACCATCCCTGGATTTAAAAGACATGTAGGTGCAGCGCTTGGGGTCATGGTTTAGTGGTGGACTTGGCAGTGTTAGGTTAACAGTTGAACCTGATGATCTTAAAGGTCTTTTCCGACCTAAATGATTCTATGACTCTATGATCCTATGTTCTCCATCCCTGGTGGTTTATATTTTCTGAATGAAGCCATATGCACTTTGACAGTGAGGTCAAATGAAGCAGTAGTTAGTCACAGCTATTGTAGAGATGGTGGGACAAAGTTATCTGCTGATGGAGATCCACTCGAACCAAAAATTGCATCAACTGGAAAATGAAGTCAGGCTTTCAATCTATTTCAGTCAGCAGTTGCAGAGCTGAACCTTGGAGAAAGAGCAAGAGAGAAGGAAAAAACAAGGTTCTCAACTTCTGGTAAAACTTGTTCTTTTTTAAGGACTAAATGTAAAGCTGAATGAAGTCAACAGAAATATTTCAGCTAATATCAACCACCTCTGGATCAGAAAAACACCTGAATGTTTATTTACAGATGAAAGAAAAATTGAAATTAATGATGTGCTAATGGGTAAACCTTGCCTCTTCCCCTTCCACTGCTGTCAGGGCAGGCTGCCTTTAGTAGCTACTTTATTTGCTGCTTCAAAAGAGTAATAATATTGTAACTATTGGGCCAGAATTTAATGGTTATTTCCATCATAACTGCCATACAAGACTTGCTAAAGCTCCAGTTTTAATAGCTACTCTCTTTTTGGTGTTACAGTGTAGTGGTTTTTCAATAAGACATATACAAATAGACTTTTTTTATGAAAAGACTGACACATCATACCAGCATTGTGTTTGAACCAGAAATACAATACCTTCTTTGAGATTTTCCAGTACTCTGTTGTTGGATCTTTGAACCTTATTATGTCCAAACTCTGTGTAAACAAATTCATTCTACTTTAATTCAGCCTGGCATTTTAAGTGAGGGAGGGAAATGGAATAGTATTATAGAACAATGATTTTCAGATACATTTTTAGTTTATGTTTCTCACAGAAGTGTAGTTTGGTGTAGTGGTGCGTGTGTGTCTGGATCTTTATTATTCACAGCTATAAGTGAAGGATACTGTTTAAATAAGCCATAATTTACACTGAATGTCTGAAACCAACATTAACTTCAACATCAGTGGAAAGATAAGTCTGCCACTTAAAATCTTAATGGTTGTAATCCAGAAGAGTCTAAACCGTACACTTGCATTCAAAGTATTAACAACTTTAGTCATCATTAGCAGCAGACAAATGCTTTCCTTTTTGCTTCCATGTTTTAATTTTATCGAACAGGATGAAAAGATGGTACTGAATGGTAAAATTGAGGGTTAGATATTTTAAGAATTACAAATATTTTACACTGTGTTAACAAGGAATCATCCAGAATTCCAAAACTACATGATGTGATAATTTGTTCATAAACCGAGAGAGCAAATCCAAAGATGCACACTGTCGCTGCAAGCCATTGTGTTGTTCTTGTTGTTCAGAAATGGCTTCAGAAAAACAACGCTGCTGGAGCCATGGTGCACCTTACACCAGCCGATGGCTCAAATGCAACATTCTCATGCATCTGTGATCAAAATGGAGCTTCCTAAAATGGAACAGAATAAAAACCTGGAAAAATGTTTCCACACTCAAGTCCAGTTGCACATTTTAATATCATAGGCTAAAATTTCTAACTTTCTTGCCAAGAACGTATTTGAAAGCTGCAAAATATGCACTGGAAATCATCGCCAGATGATGGGCAGCTGGACTATTTTCAATGAAGAGCAATGTTTATGCCATCATTACATCATAAACAAACCATGGCGGAAAATGTGTGCAGTCCTTCAATTTAGTCAAAAGGGGAATCTAAAACTTTCCTTTGCTTTCAGCTTCTTAGCTTACGGCCAGATCATCCTGGAGGCTTCTGCACAGAAAGGGGCCTTTGGCACACAGCTCAGTCTCTGCCCAAGCAAATAAAAAGAAAGAAAGAAAAAAACCCCACTGCAGTGGTATCTTTTATACAATTGTATCCCATTCCTAAGCCATTTCCCTGCTGGGTTGGTTTGTTAAAGATCTGATTTAAGGTATGTTTGACGCAGTGGATTTATGGCTCATCTCCAAGACCGATGGATCACACCCTGGTCATCTCTTGTGCAGAGCACTGATAGCAACAGAAGGAGAAGCAAAGGTGCCAGCAATGCTGTGGCTGCTCCTTTCACAGGAGAACAAAAAGAGGAATACGTGGTCTGCGCAGCTTTACCGAAAACTACCAAAGCCACTGTTTCAATTACAATCTGGGCCAGACTCATGGTATTTTGAATCATACTTTCTTACCACTTGTTTCTTGCTGGCAGTTTAAAGTTCCACATTAGATTACTTTACGGTTCTTGTGTTGATAAACTAAAATATGTGTGTGTATGTGGAAACACTTCGTGTTTGGCACGTCTGGCAAAGCGGACTGAGCAGCCAGTTTGCTTCATTGTGGATATATTGAAGTCTTAAAAATCTGGGGAAGGGTAGACAAGGGGGAGTCTTTTCCTGTTGTTGTGGCAGTTTTCTGCAAGGCTGGTTTGAAATATGTTGGCACAAAAGATATTGCAGAAATGTGTCTGGTTTTGATGTGCTGGGGCTAATGTGTGTCAATACAAACTCTGGTGGAGTTTTTACTCGCTGGAAGCCAGTACTTGCTTAACTTTCTCGTTTAAAGACAAAAGTTCACTTCAATACTGAGTTCCCGGCTGGATCAGGACCTGAGAGTCCTCTGCTGAATTCCATCTGTATCCCCCACTGGCTACAGGTGACATAAAGGACATAATTGAAATGACCTTGAGGAGATTCCAGCTGGTACAGGGAGTTAGCACAAAGAACCTAATAAATAAAATGCTGTCTTTTCTTGCAGCCATGGTTAAGGCATAGGTAGCTGAGGGACGGTACAGTACAGTACCATGGTGGTTACCTCTCCAAAAGCTCAGCAATATCTGATACATGTTAAAACATGTCTCTTGTGCTTTATCACACAGGACATGTGGGTTAGAATTCAGATTTTTTTTAATGTATTTTACCTTTTGCCTGTCTCGTGGTTGTTTTGGACAGATTTCTAAGCTTTTTTGTCTTCAGTGAGAGATGAAAGACTAACTTTTAATTTTTTACTGTTAGTTGACAGGACTGTATAGAAATACCTTTTTTTTTTTTTAAATGCCTTGGTATGTGCAGGGAATGGAACCACTAAATCAGGACTAACTCTATAGTTTTTTCTGTAGTGTGTGGTCTAGTGATTCTCCCTGATGGTGCTGATCTTTGGAGACTGGCTGGAGATTGTAGCGGAGACTTCATCACCAAGGAGCAAAGCACTGGTGTGGATGAAGTTTGAGAGCAGAGAGGTTGAACCTTCAAGATTTTTTTCCAAGGTCAATGGAAAGAGTTATGGTTGGTCAGGGATGGCTGTGTGGCTGCTCAATGCGGCTGTTATTTAATTAACAGTAAGCATGGCTGGAATACAACAATGAAGGAAAATGATCTGCATCGAGATCCCATGAGGCCATGTTCAGAGACTAAGGCTCCTGAATTAGCTTGCTATAAGCTTCACCCCTGCCTGCATTACTGAGCCTTTGATGTAACAGCAGTCTAGGTCCCTCTCAAAACTTCAGTCACTTTCTCTGTATCTCCCCATCATGTGTTAGATGTAGGCGAAAATGGCAGCGAAAGAGTAGACTGCACCAGTGCAGGGCCCTGTGGGCTGTGGTACTGACATGCTTTTATCAGCAACCCAATCTGGTAAAGGGTTTCTGAAAGTCTCTGCATTATGTGAAGGAATTGAGTTTGCAGCAGAGACATGCATGTGCTGCTTAAATCTAAAAAAGGAGGAAAAAATCCAAATCAGAGTTGCTTTTCTGCATAGCACATTTCCCCTCATACCTTCAAATCAACATCTAGCATAAAGAAAATACAACCATACTAATAATATGTTGTCATGTCAACTCCAGAAGGAAAGAACATCTATTTAGAGTTGAAGGTTTGCTTGGCCCCCACTCTTTTGCAGAATGAGAAACAAAAACTGGAAAAGGGTTATCTACGTTAAACTGAAAATTGGAGCATAAAGAATCACATCTTTACATACGACTTCCTCCTGGAGCCAAGGTGAGGAGGGAGCTTCAGAAGCCTCTGGTATGAGTCATGAACAGTGTCTCCTAAGTCAAATGAGAGGAGAGCCAATTCTTGAGCAGAAACAGAGCTTCTGCTATTCTGGCAGCAACCAGAGTGAATGTATGCAAAAAACTCACCAAGAACCTCTTTTTCATTTATTTATTTACATATTACCACTATATCTTCCTGAACTCCCTCAAACACTGGTTCACTGTAATGAGTGTAAATAAACTGATGCAAGACCTGATGTATTGGAAGTGATTTCTGTTGCTCAGGGATAGCTGCTTTGGACCCCAAATTGGAAAAAAGACAAAAGAAAATTCCTCCTCCAAAGAGGGGGAGGAATATGCGTGGTGATAACACAAACTGGAAAAAATCCCACGTTAAATATATGTATATGGACACATATTGTTCAATAGAGAGAATGAGCCTTCTGACTTATTAGGCTATTTCCACTTTTCGGAACAATTTTGTTAAGATGCCAAAATGATTCACAAACCTTTCCAAAGTGCCCACGATTCTGCTTGTGACTGGCATCTTAATGTAGCTTTTTTCTCTTGTGCATATAAATTCACACATAAATGCATATAAATCATTTTTAGATGCCAACATTAGAAATACATATAGCAGTATGATATCTATCTAATAGTTTGTGTCACCCAAAAAAATTGCAAAAATACTTTTCTTCATGGAAACTATCGGTAAATGTACAGATGTTGAAAGTGACATTTAAAATAGAAGGTAGAGGTTTTTTATTCATCTAAATCAGTTTAAACCCCACACACAAAATGCTTTGTGAAAGTGCAGCAGCTCTTTGGAATTTCTAGTGCTGTATTGAAGCATTTGAATTTGAGTCTGGGTGGTATCACAAACATTTGTTTCCCATTGATTTCAAGTTTTAAATGCAAAATCCTTCTAAAGAGCTTTCCGTACCAAGTGCCTAAAAGAATGGTTTGAAAGATCCTGATGCCAAACTTGAACCGAAACAAATCTGAGGGAGCAAACCAGTAACAGTAGAAAAAAAAAAAGGCATTACCCTTGCAAGGCAATCAAGGTGCAGTCATATTTATCTATTCATTTACAATGCTGGAGTTTATCCTGTTCATGCCAATCCTGCATGGGGCTTGACCTCCCTGGTTATTGTGTGATAGGCTATTGCTGGACTATCCATAGCCTGTTGTTGTTACTAAAGTGGTCCCCACTGCCCACCACAGTGGAGCAATCTGCATTTTCCCTGATCCCATCCACTCAACACACCTCGCTGATGATCAGCTGGTGAATTTGTCTTTCTCTAGTGCTCCGAGGAAGGCACAGCACTGACTGAACACACAACACCTGTAAAAAAAGCACCGCATCACTTCCATTCTCCAACGCAACACCCACCCTGAGGTTTTTCTTTTCTTTAAAGAAAATTAAATTCCAATTATTTAATACTTTGGATGTATCTTGGGCCATGCCAAGGTAAAGGAAAGCTTGTCAGCAGAGCTTGTGGTTCATCTCTCTCTGCATCAGCAGCACATGAACCTGCTTTTTGTTTGACTGGAAGCTCTCTGGATTAAGCAGATGTGGTTTAGCAGCGCCTTGTACTAACAGCTCGGTGCCAGTAACTGACTCTGTCTTCCAGCTTTGTCTCATCTTCATAAAGAGCTGATTATTATCACACCACTGGTCTCTTGGGAACTGTACTTCTTGTGTTCAGTTACCAAGGGTGTGTGAAAGAAACTGAGAGGAAGAGAGAACAGCTAATAAAGGGATAAAAGGTACCTGGCACCTGTAGCTGAAGGTGCTGCTATTCTAAACAGAAAAGCACAGAAATTCTGCTGGCAGCACAACCCAGTGGTCCTTACAAAATGTCTTTTCCTACTGTTGCTGAACCAGCTGGTCATCTGAACAAAACTCACTGCAGGTTACTGATTTGTGTCCTACTTACCAGTAAAATGGTAAAGAGTAACTTCACGTACCCAGGGAGTAATTGATTTATTTATCTATTACCACTACATCTTCCTGAATGCCCTCAAACACTGGTTCCCTGTATCCTCTAGAGCCAGCGTCGTCGCTGTGTTTGATGCAGCCACACAACGATGGGGACTCAGAGGAAATAGCGCCGTTGCCCTAACCTCCTATTTGTGCATTTGGTATTAGACTTGTGGTATCGCATTTCTAGATTAAATTGCTATAAAATCTCACTGGAACAGCAGCCTAACACATGTTTTAAAATGCTACCAATAACTAGCAACTGCTATTTTTTTCAGATCAAGCCCTGAAACCCGTGATCGATTCCGAAAACTATCTGGCATTGAATAATAATTCATGCAAATCATATTTTTTTTTTTGGCTTGGTAAAAGGCAGCCACGGTTAATAACACGATTGGTAAAAAATCCTGTGAGCCCCGAGCCAGCACCAACTGCTCCCCACCCTGCTCAGGCAGCGACGGCTCTGGGCAGGAGGAACCTACTTCCCCAGTTCCCGCAGCCCGGGCCACTTTCCCGCTGGCAGGCTGTGGAATACCAAAAGGCAGCCATCACCCAGGTGGCTGCCCCTTTGTACCGGTTGCATTTGGCTTGTTAGACTCCGGAATTGACAATTAATTAGCTACTTGTGGCAGCCCTGCCCTGCTGTACATGCCAGGGATGGCAGGGCCACCAGAGAAACCTCTGCCCGCTGAAGAGCAGGGCTGTGTAGGCTGGCACTTGCTTTGGCATGCCCCTGGAAATGAGGAGCAGACTTGATTCTTGCTGTGCAAACATGTCAGTGACAGCATAAAATCTGAGTAAAATATTTATCTGCTAGATTCAGTGTATGCTTGTCAGCATGAATTAAAAAAAAAGAGAGAACTTGTAGAAACATATCTGAAAGGAGGAGACATTTTGCCTAGCCCTCATTCACCTGGAATATGCTGTCCTTTCAGATCTGTCACTGGTTTAAAACATATTTCCTCTCATATTTGTCAGCAAACTTTGGGACAAATCACATTTCTTCTCTTTTGTCATTGTGAGGAGGTCATACATAACAATGCTTACCAGAATGGATGTATTTGGGCATTTTATTTCTTTGAATGGTGCAGCAGATACAGTCCGTGCCCACACTGGGCTGTCTGGCAGCCCAGGTCTCAGTGGCTAATGAGACTTTCACTTTGAGAACCCAGCCATGGTAGCTCCTAAGAAATACTTAGCTGCAAAGAAAGTGCTCAACACCTCACTTCAAGAATTTCATTTGGCAGAAGAGGACGGCTCACGCTCCATTCAGTTTTCAGCTCAACTGAAGAGTGTTGACTTGAAGGGTTTGATCCTCAACTTGAAGGGTTTACACGTCATCCGAATATGAATACAAATTTGCAGAGCTTACAGGACAGGAAACGACTGGGAGATTCTGAACCATCTATTCAGAGATCACCAAGGCGTCCATCTTCGGGACAGGCTGTCTCCCAAGGCTTTGGAGCGCAGTAAGACAGAATAAAAAGAGGGAGTGGGAAGAGGCGATTCAGATTAACGGGTATATTCCCTGTGTTGGAGAAGTTCATTTGGCCCACTATTGCTCGCATTGTCCTGAATCTGTTTTTACCTATTTTTTCTGCAACTCCAGGTAAAACAAACCCTACTGGTATTTTTTCTCAGGACAGAAGATTACTAGGAGTTTAATTTTAGCATGCTATTTTTCCTTCCAAGCAATTTAATGTAGTCTATCTTTTTTTGAGCTTTTAATAAAATGAAAAAATATCAAAACTCTAGTAATTATATTAAATTGCTACTATCACTAATGTCAGTGTAGTAGGTGGAACGCTAAAGCACAATCGTTTGATTTGAGCTGTGTCTTAACTATCTCTCAACTCAGCATTTCACAAATGCAATTGCCCCTTGGTACCAACCTGAACTATTCTCCTCTCTCGCTCTCCGGGTGCCTGGCTGCTCTCCTCACATGTTCTCTTCCCCTTCGTTCTGGCAGCTCCTGCGGTGAAGGCAGCCGGGGATGCTGGAGGTGCTGTCGGCGCCGAGGGCTGTCAGAATGCGATGAAGGCACTTAACCAGACACCTTGTGTGGACACCACATGTTTTGCAGCCCACCCGGGCAGCGTGAGAGGTTTGGAATGACCCCAACTGGATGTGAGTAAGCACTTGTTTGGGATTTATCCATCTGAGGCTCTCGTTTCACAGCCTTTTATTCTAGCGTGAACCCCTGGTGCATGTGGATCCCAGCACAGGCTCCCACCTTGCACCAAACCAGGACACTGAGCCATGCTCAGAGCAAAGACTGGTTCTGGGGTGGGTTGGTTGTTTTTTTACCCTGGATGGTCTATCTGTTTGATGGTTGAAGAGCTATCACAGACTGTATTTCCCTGGTAGGGAGGGTGATGCAGGAGCAGGCTGATGGGGCCGAGGGCTGCCCAACCTGCTGCCGCAGCACCTTGTGAATTTCGCCTTTGATATTCTCCTGCCACCATTTCAATCCACAGCGCTACGCAGATGGCAAATACGGGGAAAAATACGCCGTGTTCGAGAGACTTCAAAGGGTAGCCCTGAGCCCATCCTATACAGGCATCAACTTCCCTGTCGTTCGTCAGGCTAAAAGGCCAGGCTGGGCTACTCTGAGCACAGCAGGCTTTGGATAAAAATCTAAAGCTAAAAAAAAATAAATAAATCAAAGCTTGGAAATTCTCGAAATGTCTTTCAATTAGGACTTCCCACACTGCAGTCGCTGTCCTTCCTTGCCTGAGAGCAGTTGTACGGGTACTTCTACAGCGTTCCTACAGCCTTGTTTCTTACCTTAAAAAGGGGAGCGTAAAGCAGGGAAAAAAAGCTGAAGCAGCCATAGTTAAACAACTGTAGCTTCTTCAGGACTGCCTCCTTTCTCTGCAGCTGTCACACGTGATTACATTTGGCAGTAAAATTAGGTCAATATTTGTTACAGTATTTCGGAGTGAGGTGTCTGGTATATGTCTATTAGAAATGCGCAGTAAAAAAAAACCCAGTGAAGGTACTATAGTTATAGCACGAGTCTGACAACCAGGCCAAAGTACTTATGGGTTGTAACACAAATGGTCTTGGCTTTTAAAAATTTATATCAATTTTGAGTGTTCCCTTTAAACAACACAGAACGGATTTGCAGTGGTGCTCAGTAACCCAAACTCCCTTTGTCATTAACTTTGAAAATCAGTTGACTCCAAAATTCATGTCACCTCTTAAAAATTCAGTTTCCTATTATGCAATTTAAAGAAATGCTTATGCTCCTACAGAGGGTTGGGAAAATTAAATTATTAACATTGTGATGTCCTGAGGACCTCGTATCTCTAGAAAAGGGGAAGGAAGAAAATGTCAGCTCTGCTCGGTGGCTGTTTTGGTTGCTTGCAAGATCCACGTAAACTATCCAAACCCAATAATAAGTAGTAGCAGAGATTATGATTTTTTTTCTTTCATGTAAAAAATTGTAAGTTGGAATTTTCAATAGAATTGAGAAGACAGAATTATTTCTGAAAACCAGTCATTAGCATAATATGTGGCAAACAAATAAAACCCTTTATCTTGGCGTTCACTCAGGGTCCCAAAGCTTTATTTTGTTTTTTTTCTACCGAGAAGTCAGAGACAGAAAAGTATTCAATGGTATAAAATTAAGTTATGGAAATTCACAGCAAATGTATTTTTGAAAGAACATTTCTGCAGTAAAAGGGGTTTTGTTTGTATTGGAAACTTTGTAAAGTTAAAAGAAAAAGACTCGACAGCTTCCTTATCTGTAAATTTCCCCTTTCCAACAACAGAAAATAAAAAGGGGAAAAAAAAGAAAAAAGAAAAAAGATAAAGAAATGAATTTGTACCAGGAAAAAAAGACTTAAGCCTAATGCTCTCCTCTGAGATTTTTTCACTCTCCTCTGAGTCAGGATATCTCAATTTACCTGACTGGGATTATGTTTACTTTAGAGGAGGTAAAAAGCAAGGCCTCCTTGCTTTGAGTAGACTGAACCATAACCATTTTACAGTTTAAGCCCCTTCTCATTATATATATTCAATCTGGTGTTTCCTTTCTGTCCATTACGGTGCCATATTTTAGGGAGCAATGAGAAAGACACAGACCTCACAGTCTGGCATTCCCTTTTGATTTGCGTTCATTCCACAAGGTCTTATTTTCTCTCCGTGGCTTTCCTGCCTCTTTGGCCAGCTCTGCACTGCTTTCGAAGCACAGACCACGCTTCATTTAGCACGGACTTTGACCTGCAGTTGGCAGAGCAGGCACACGATGCCTGGTGTCTGATGCCTCCCTATTTCGCTTTTACTGTTGTCAAAATATTATGTCAGCACGAAATCTTCCTGCAAGCGTAGATGCCTACCAGCCAAGCCTTAAGTTTTTGGCAGGTAGTGATGTGGAATATGCTTCTAGCTTAGCCCGGCTGCATGGCCCAACATCATGAGGCCATTGGCTGATGATCAGAGAAGCTGCAGAGAGATGATTAGTAGCCAGGGGGGAGCTGGTTATGCTCAGGGCTGCCAGTTCTTGTAGGTTAGTCCATAGGCACTGAAGCGAAGCCGTAACCTGGGACTGGTACCTGGAAAATATAACATGACAGTGGCTATCAGGAGTGTAAAGAACAGATGGGAGGAAGGAGGTGGGATCAAACAGATAGCTTTATGGGCTGATTTCTCAATAAAAAAGGGTTGGATAGCTATTTCTTAACAAAGATGGATATTAGTTTTGATACCACTCCTAAAGTTAGGCTGCGGATTTCAGCCAGCCTTCCCTTATGACCCGTTCTCCTATCCAGCCCAGAGCTGTGGCATAGCAGGGAGGGGACAGGTGTCCCCTGCAGTTACATGCCTCCAGGTGCTATTGAAACTGGTGGCAGTTGCTCATGCATATCACCAGACAACAAGGAGCTGACACTGAGGAGTTGAAATCGCCTCAGTTCTGCACACAAAGGATCTGCAACATTTCCCAGAGGCTGGTGTTTCACACACTCATCCTTTGTGCCTCTTGTTATTCACAATAGCCACCACCTTGACAAGATGTTAGCAGAGCTGGTCTTAAGGTCACCCAACTTGCAGCTGCACAAAGACCTTGCCTTTCCCTTTATCCCTAAAGTGACATACAGGCTGCAGTGCTCAAAAACCTGGCAATTCCTACTCATCCCAAGGAAAGCTCTACCTGACAGAGGACATGATAACCTCTACAGGTTAGCCTGCCTCCACTCTGCTGGCTTGTCTTCCGGGCTGCAGGTGTTGACATCACCCTCCATTGGGTTGATGTCTCCCATTGCTCTGCTTTTCAATTTCAGCTTTATTTCTGCTTCTAGAACTGATAAATGAAATTCCGCTCCTGGCATCTAATCCAAAAATTTCCTGGAAGGTCTCTATCCCTACTGACTCTTGTGGTGGCTTTGCAGCCTCCAGTCCCCATCTGACTGGTCTCCACAGAGTTCATTATAAAACAGAATTCGAGGCCTTACTCTGCTCCGAAAGATAACTGCTCTACCTCTGAAAAATCTTCTGTGGCTAGAAAAAATGTTGGGGGGGAGGAGAAGAGAAGGAAATCATGGTTTTCTTTTGTGCAGCAGGCTTCTGTATCACTTACCCAAAACTAACTGCAAACCCAACACTTCTTTTTAATTGTATTTGCAATTTATAAGCAGTGCTTGCTTGAAGCTGTTGTGGTCTACAGCCAAATGACTATTGTTTAGTTTTTAGAAAAGGAAGAAACCCTGTCTAAGGAAACAGGTGATGGTGAGGTTGTCCACCAAGGTCTGGACAAGATCAACTGGAAGAAAAGAACCTCAGTTACCATCTGGGGAGCAAAGCCTTGTCTGCACTGTTTGAAGGGTTGCTGATTTCTCTTTGAAAGGCCCCAAAGGCTGGCAAGTGGCTGAAATTCACAGAATCATTTGCATGTTATGCTATCTGCTCTGCAATTACTGGCATTTCTAAAGAACTGGCCTTCCTACTGGGGTTTTGTACAGTTTGTTGCGGTCTGTACCACATCATTTCTCTTAAGAATGGAAAAAATTAATAAAAAGAGAAAAAGAGAAACACCTGTGCCTTTACATCACATTTAGCAAACATTAAGACATAAAGACCTATTTATATGTACATAACAGATCAAAGAGCAAAGCCCACATTAGCCTACCTTCAAATTAACTTTTTTTTTTAAGATTATGCAAAATTGCATATGCTTGTTGTATTTTATACCCTCTCAAGGCAGCTTAAGAAAGACTTCTTTTATGTAGCTCATCATGACTGCTAGGAAACATTTTTCCCACAAACCATTTCCTTTAGAGTCTATAAGGTTAAGAGGACACAAAAGCATGGATGGAGAGGAAATACTAGAGTAAAACAAGACGTGTTTGGGGGGCAAAGTTTTTTAAGCCATCATTCCTAAACTTTTTATCATTTCTCACACTTACTCATAGTTCAAAAAGTGTGAAAAAAGTCTGTTCATACAGTAAAATAAATAGACTGCTTCCAAACTCTAAAACACCATCTAATCTTTGCAGTATTACAGTCAGAATTGGTGGGTGAAAACTCCTATGTAAAATCTCCTAAAATCACTGCTGCAACCCAGACAGATGACCTGGTGTTACCAGAAGAGGCTGGTTCTCCTCAAATGCCCCATCTGTACTTTTGATGGGAAGAACAGACAGACTAAAAACTGAATAGACGTTGAAATGGCATGGGCTAGGCATTTTAGAGCAGACATAAGCTGCATTCAGAGGAAGGTGGGAACCTTCTTCTGCAGCAAGATGACCACAGTGCAGAGGGCTGTTTAACAGTTCTTGTCAAAACCTGGAATTATTTTTCCAAGTTCATACTTCATACTGGAAACCATTCAACATATGCAGTATCTTGGGCAAATTTACGAAAGCAATCAACAGGGAGGTGCTTTGAGAATTTCAGTTCAAACGGTTTAACTTTTGTAACCTTTATGTGGTGGCGCGTTATTATCATTGTCATTAGTATTATTAGCATAATAAAAAATAAGATTTACAGAGAAAGTTTTTGAATTTCTGTGCTAGAGACAGCTCCTTATTTGTGCTTAAGTTGTGCTGGGTATGATTGCAAAGCCAGATTGCTTGGTAAGCCTAATACCAGAATATTGCATTAACATGGTAATGACTAAAGGACAGAAAATATACAACATCACTGATTCAGATTGTTAGGGATGATTTATGTACTGTCCTGGCTTTCTATGTGAATTAGCTCATCTCAAAACGTATGTAAGGAGCAGAACTTGGAGGTGAAACATCACTCAGAGATTTCCAAGAGTCTAAAAATGTAGCAGCCTGAATTCCACAACTAGGTATTGGAAGCAATGGGAACTTGAAGGAATAGAAGCAAATCTTGTGGAGCAGTGTGCCATGGACATCAGTCTGCCAGCAAAGGAGAGCACAGGTGACATGGAAAGCACCTTTCCATTTTGGTTTTCTTTTCATCTGAGAGAGAGTGTGACTAGAATAGAAGGAGTCACACACACTCTGGGATACCATAAAGACTTTTCAAAGATTTTGAAAAAATTAGTGAAAGGGTGTTTATTCTGGAACAGAGATGGAGAGAGCCCTTCCTGGTATTGCTGGCTAGTCAGGGCATTCACCTCAGCGCTGACAGCAGCAGATCAGGGGGGTGAACATGAGCCAATTTCTCCAATCAGTGTTCTCTCCCCAGTCTGTATGAATTACTATTAATAAAACATGAAATGCCTTCAAGAATAGTATAGCCAAGAGCCTAGTGTCAAGTTGAAGCTTGTTCATTCTCATAAAAAGAGCTGATTTAGAAGAAATGGCATTTTCCAGTGAGAACACACTATAGAAGATCTCTCAGCCAGCTTTGTTTTAAACGCAGCACAATCTGTGAAAACAGAACAAGAAGTGATCTTAACAGAAGAACCAAAATCAAGGCCAACCTTAGTGGGTCTACTTCCACTGGCAACAGTAAATTTCAGATTAGGTCTACAAAACCGAACAGTTGCATCCTGTAAAAAATAATAGACAGAAGAAAAACATTTGGGTTCCCTCAGCTTTTGTATTGATGTTTTCCTTTGAACCCATCACTTCAACTTTGTCACTTGTTTTCTTTGTTTCTTGTTTTCCTCTCTAATTTCTGTCTAGAAATTTCTATCTACAGAACAATCTTCTTTTTTATGAGAACTTTGCTACTCTATTTATGCAGTGTTTAATTCAGTAACCCTGATTTCATCAGTAGCAACAAATAATAAATATATTTATGTATGTATGTCTTGGCAATACTGTCTCTGGGCAGACACTGCAAGGATGGGACTTGAATGCGTACATGTGCTGCTTCTTGGCCTTAACTAATACTTGACCATTAGTTCTGTTCTTGGTCAATGCTTTACCTTTATTTCTTTCTCTCTCTTCTAAGTCTTCTTACCTATCACCACAGTGAACACTGCTAACTTTGTGACTAAAATCCAACAGAGACATGCAAAGACACGTTGATATTATCTACATCTGGAAAAGTGACAGGGAACACCAAGTCACAACAAGAAATGAGGACCCATCAAGGACTGAACCCACACAGCTGGTCTGAGCTCAATCATGCTCAGAGATCAAAAAGAGATGAAGAGATGTTGGCATAAGCACAGGCACAGATGCTTGGCTCAGGGGAGAAGGGGCAGCAGTTGGAGAAGGGGTTGGGGCAGTCTATGTGGAGACAGGTTATAGTACATGTTCAGAAACAAGCTAAAATTTCAAATTCTGCTTGGTATGAATCAGTCAAAAATGCTTTCAGAGAAGGTCTGGAATCCTGTAACTTGCTTTGATTCTTGCTTTTTCTGTCATGTGGATACTTCTCAGCTGTCAGGTATTATTCAATTTCCCCCTAGGAGGCAGTTTCTATTTTATCAAAACCAGCTAACCTCTTCTGTGATCTTTACACAATGCAAAAAATCATATAATTATGTCAGCTAAACTACTTTTGCAGAGTTGGGGAACCTATACAGAGGTAAAGCCTACTGGTTTCTTTATTGTTACGCAATCTTTTTTTGTTAGTTTTACTCATGCATTTCAGCCCCAGAAGTGCCAAATCCTAACCTCGGCTATAACCATATAACTCACATGAAGTCATTAGTAACAGCCCAACTTTAGAGCCCTGCTCATTTTGTCAGAAAAACAGTTTCCAGATTTATGATTTACATCATTTTCTCATATAAATGCCTTCCTCATGGAGGCATTAGATCTGTGGCTCACGTTGCACTTCAAAGAAGAGGAGTAATATAAGAATGACTGTGTGTCTTCCACTGCCTCCGAAAATGTAAAAAGAGCATGAAGACAGTGTGAGACACTTCTTCGCAGACAATTATAAAGCATGTGTTTAGCAAGTTTGGACTTGCATGCTCTGTGTTGTAAAACTTGGTAACTTGCTAAAAATGCGTGGGAGTACACTTTTTTTTTGTCAGTCTCTGTATATGTTTGCGAGGGGGTGCTAATGGTGGGATGGGGTCAGAAGTGGAGAAGCTTCCTCCCACCTGCTTGTCTTCACAGTTCTTTAGGAATATGGAGCTGCTGAGGCACCTAAATTGTACGGAACAAATGAGTTACTCATTACAGATCTGGCAGGGAATACGACAGAAATTTTGGGTTCTTGTCTGGCCATGAAGTTTCATGGACACCCAGATCCTAACTTGAGCAGTGCATTTCATTTATTCTTAGACAAGAAATAATGTATGTCGAAAGTATTCAAGACATGATTAAAAATGCTTTATTTCTACACATTTCTGATCCTAATGGCACAAAAATACACAAGTGGTATCTCCATTCCCCCACATCTGTGTGGAGACATTAGTCACTCTACTAGTCTTAATTCTTACCTAGCATGGAAGGCTGGGAGGCTTGTGACACCAGCACTGCAAGTGCCTCAAGCTGATAGCCGTCTCCTTCTGCTCTCCTCTCGACCATCATGGCAACCTCTGACCTCTAAATACCCTCCCCAGTGGACTAAATAGAGCTTGTGCTTCTCCTTTCAGCTTTGTCAGTTGAAGAGACAAAACAGAACTGAGCTATAATTCCCAGCTCTCTGCAGAGCACTTGATGTATTCAGGATGGAAAAGCTGTTTTGTGAAAGACCATTGGTTTTCAACATTTTCTTTTTAGATTCCAATTTAGAAGAAATGCTCCAAAATTTGAAAATGCTCACGTGGTGGGGGCAGCAGAAGCCAAACAAATGAAAGATAGTTTCCATTGCAATGCATAATATGGGTAATTGCCTCTGCCTTATACTTAGGCAAAAAGGCTTTCAATGCCAAACATTTCATTCTGTAATTGCAACACATTCATTTTGATATTTGTCAGGGCCCATTTCTGGTTTAGTGAAAGAAATCATGGCTGGAGTGGTCATGATTATAGGAAACAGTTGTCTTCTGATGCAAAATGGCTCCGTCAAGGCTTTCTCAATGAGTATTGGTTATATCCCTTGGTAGTCTTGTTTCTGTCCCAGGCAGGAGAGAAGAGACTGTGCCTCAGCCTAACACAAAGATGAAAGGTTGCAAAAACCCCATGGAGATCTTTCAGGGTCATTAAGGCAGTATGAAATGGGTGGGTCATGGTGGGTCTTCACCCGAACAAGCAAAAGGGCCTCCCTGTTAGGAGAAAAAAGAGGCAAAGGCCTGTTTCTGTTCTGCCCGCTTTGAAGGGCGGAGCTGATGTGCTATGAGAGGATAAATGTTCTCAATCTGGTTAAAAATCACATTAGCTTGCTCTCTGTGGAAACCAGAAAGGCATTTTATGACATAATATTAAAAATCCTTCTTGAGTCTTCTCTGGGAGTAACACCAACCATTACTCAAAGGCTCTCTCCAGTCCAAAGCAATTTTTTTTAGTATTTTTATCACTAATTTCTAGAGCTAAAATAAAAAAAAACAAAACATGAAAAATGCCTGTTTTCTAGGATGAACTGGAACAGCTCCTAGAGGATTTAATTAATGATAACTTATGCTGCAAACGCATGCTTGAAACAGTGTTTATAAATATCCCACTTAATGGAAAAAAAAAGTTATGAGTGGTGATAGAAATCTGTCTGGCACAAAATAATATGCTCTCTGCCAGCAAGTACAGATTCCCAGTACAACTGCAATACGGGTCCAGCTGTGTTAAAAAGCCATATATTAAGGATAATTAAAATATTATAAATCATCACTCAAAATGGTTTACTCCAGAGGTAGTCTTCTGAGTCAACTGCTACTGAAGCTTGGGAGGAAACTACAAGGCCAAAATAAAAGGCTGAAATCTGAGAAAGAATCCAAACAGATACTTTTGAGAAGAATCAATTTCTTTAAACTTATTTCTTAAAATCATTGATTCTCTTCACTAATAAAAGGATGAAACCAATGCCTGGGGGTGAAAAATGTCATCAAAAGAGCACTTTCAGCTGATCTGTAAGCAGTCTAACAAGACTTTAGTGGAAAAATCTTAGCTTTCCCACACATTCACAACTTCTCCAGAAAGTCTGCCTATTATAATAAGGTTACAGTGTAGAGCCATTGATTTCCTCTGAGGAGTGTGCTTCCACCGTAATTTAATTTTATTCCAGTTTATTTATGTCTATTTTTCTCATATATATAAAAAAATATACATGTAGATATACATATTTCCCAATGAAAGGGAAGCTAGCACTGACTGAAACATATCCTCAGCGTCTGTCAGCAGCTGTAACAAGACTTAACTACAACTGAATACCAAGAGGGGGGGAAAAATTCTCTCATGGCAAGCAGCACTTTTGCAGGACATTTGATACGCAATATTATGCACTATAAACTACAGTCAAAGAGAAACAATCAACTTGATGACATATACCACATCTGGGTCATAGGCAACTTGACAGTGTTTGTGCCTTGAGCCACAGCCATGTCAGCTCTAATGTGACATTTAGCATATTTAACCATGAACACATGACACGTCTTTAGAAATCCTTATTGTCTAAATAGCCTATTTTTACATGCAGAATTGCCAACAACAGTAAATAAAATTCAGCATGAAGTGACATTTTGTGAGACCTTATCAATTTTGTCCTGTGGCATTAGTCTAGCACATGCTATAGAACACGAGGCATATCCTGGATTGTTTTTCTTTAAATCTTGCACATTGACATTATATTTAATAATCCATGATAATTGTAACAAAGAATGTGAACTTTTCCTGGGATTGATCTGTCCTTTATTTTTCTTTGTATTTTCAAGTCCTTTGGACAACAAGTTACTGCGTAAAATCCCTGTAAGTGACTGTTTCTGAGTAATTTATGAGAGAGTAGGGAGTGTGTAGCAGTAGCTGGACAACACATCTGGTGATGCTTAAATCTCTAACACTCTGGAGTCAACAGTTTGACTTAAGGCACCTTTTAAGCTGATAAATTTGGGGACTCAATGGAGTTCTTTGAATGGAATAGTACATGATATTTTTTCAGTTCATAGTGGCATTAGTTCTAAAGTTAGAGCAAAGCATGAACCTTCCGAGGTATCAAGCTTCAAACTGTGTTGATAACAGACGTAATTACTATGTATTTTGTTTTAGCCTTCTGGTATTCCCATTTATTATCAATCTTCCTTATTTGTTCAGGATATACACCTACATAGAAAGTCACACTTCAAATATAATTATCTTACTAAATAATGGCAATAGAATATCAAATCCAGACTCTGGAATTTCTTGGTCTAGATCTTGATTCTCATAGAAATTAGAAGGAACCTATTTTCAATTTGAGTGTTCAGCTTGGTGAGATTCTGATATCAATCTTTAGCCTTGAAACATCTAATGGATATGAATGATTCCTCCTCAACACAGTTCAGTGAATAAAACACCTATGACATTTTATAAAAATCTATTTTTTTTGCTAGTTCTGTTTGTATACACAACCCCCATAAGAAAACATTTCACAACCTTACATTGTAATGTCATACACAATATAAATGAGAAATTATTGTCCAGTTTACGCTCACACACACATTTTTTATATGTGTATATATATACACATACACACCTAAAAGCTCAAACCATTAATTTTTCCCAAGAAGTTTATGTAAGTTAAACTTAGATAAAAGTTTAACTGAGTTAACATTCAAAATTAAGAAGGTCATGAAACTGGATGGCAAACACACTTCAGTTTTGGTTTTTAACTGAAATTTTGAGCACATTTTGAGCACATTTTGAGCAGTTCTCAGAACTGTTTAGGATTGGGCTACTTGACATGTGTCAGCTCTGTCACTGATGTTATAAAGCTTAATTGTACTTTTTTAAGATGACCGATGATTTCAGCAACAGTCACGAGGGCTGAAAGTACAAAGATACTTGTCAAGTGGGTATACTGGAATTCAGGACCTGGCTGAGGAAGAATAACCCTCCTCAATTCCATACTAAACTGAGCCATTTCTTTATTGGAACAAACGGTTATGCCAGAAAAGGATGTAGTGATAGAGATTCAGGGATCTACTTCTTAGTCAAAAACGTGCTTGGCCGTGTAGGTTAAACTTTGTTTAAATTAAGAAGGTACATGAGAGGGAAATTTATATGTCTGCCTCTGCATTGGGAAGTTACTTAGTGAACATCTTTGACAGAGCTGTTATTGCAATGCGCACCTGCCTTGTACTGTGATGCAGATAACACCACAGACAAACAGAGAGCAGAAAAAAATACCTCTTGACATCCTTACCTCCACGGTCTTGTCTGCGTTAAAAATGGAGTGCTACTACACAGTTTTATTGCTACAAAGACTAAAATTCTTGGCTGTACCTGTGTGATAGGATAGCAGGATAATGCACTTGGCAATAGCAGTAGCAAGTGAGAAAAGAGCTAACATATTCACATTGTGAAGATTATCTCTGTGTCATGCTTTGTGTGGCTTGGATCTTCTTCATCTTGCTATAAATCCACTGCTTTAAATACCTTAGACACACATGATTTCATACAGAATTATTTATCTGATATCCTGCCAAAACCATGTCTGCTGTTACAGAACTTTATTTTTTCATTTAATCGCAGAAAGCTTCGTAACATTTTTTCACCCTGTGTAAATTAAGAGAATTTAGCATCAATGACCAGCTGATGATCACTTTGTTCACAGACATTATTTTGCTTTTTGCTGTTCCTACTCTCCAAATTGGCAGTGTCTCCCAAGTCCAGCTTCACGAAGACGACAGTGGAAGTTATAACTATTATTTGTTCACATATTTAAATGAATATCTGTGTCCTGCTTTCTCCTCAAGTTTGTTTATATAGATCTTTGGAAGAAACTCTATAACCTGCATCTTTCTAAAATAAAAAGTTCTAGCCTGACAAGCAGTTCTGGCCTTTTTGAAGGAGCAAAGATAAAACACCACAAAAGGGCCATGGACAAGGTCAGGCTGGATGATCACGATGCTACATTCTGATCTGGTGAAAAGAATTTTTTTTGGGTAGAATGAAGAGAAGAAAACAACTGCTAATTGTTGTCTGTTAATTAACTATATTTCCTTTGCTACTCTTGGACTAGATGACCAGATAACTGTGGTACACTTCAACATTGCAATCAAGTCAGTACTGTATAACTGCTCAGAAAGTACCGGGTACGTTTTACAGTACTGAAGTGATTGTTTTCTAAAGTTTGATCTACTTTTTTGGTTCATTAATGAAGAACATAGTTAAGTTTTGAATAATACAAAACCAGAAGTTTCTCACCCACAACTTTGTACTAAAATTGGTCTTAACTAAAAAGAACTGAGATTTCTTGTATGGTTTGATATCTGTAACATGTTTGTGTTAAGAGAAACAAGTATGGAAAATGAGATCTACCTGATCTAACTGAATCAAAACAAAGCAAACTTTAATCTTTTTCAGAAGAATTTACAAGTTTCCAAACTGTCACACAAAACCAAAGTTCTACAAATTGATTATTTTTAGTTCCAACATATATATTACCTATAAATATGATATCTGATACATGGCTTAATAATACATGCTGGGAATAATTATTTTCAATAATAACTAATAGCACCAGTTTCATATATTAAGTAAGTGTGTATATGATGTAAATTATTTCTGCTTTCTTCATTGGGATTTCATGGATGTTGTTTTGTGAAAGATTTCTATTGCCAGATGGTAAGTTCTGGCTGACATGATAAAATTATAAACTGTTTCAACGTGTTAACAGTCACCTGTGAGTTGATTAGGCCTTTATGAAGTATCTGCTAAAGCAAAAGAGAGCCCCAGTCATGTTGGGAGTTTAAATGTGAACAGTGAGCAGTAGTGGCTGAAGCTGAGATAAAAGATACCTCCAAATATATAGATATGTATATTAAAAAAAGGAGAGTTGGAAATCTGCGGCTAGATCAAAAGGTCATAACTGACAAAATTAGAAATTTGCAAAGACAATAAAAAGGATTTAGGTCTTTTGCAAGAATAATAAGTGATGGACTAAAAGGAGAATCTGAGAGATGTGCTTATAGAGCAGAAGAGACATATTTAGCTGCTGGACCATCCGAGGTCAAAGGAAGTTTATGTGGTATGGAGAAAAGAAGAGAGATGTAAGCAGACAAACTCATGCACTCTCTGATTTGAAAGGGAGATAGATGCTAGGAGGACAGCGGATGCTCGGGAGCACAACTAACCGCGGGACTGACTAAAACCATGGAGCTTGGGATGGGGTGTTCCCAAATTCCTGTGCAGCCCCTCCGTCAGCACCGGGGCTGCCTCGGGGCTCACAGGGAGTCATATCCTAACCCAGCAGGAAAAGAGTTTCAAATCTGCTCTCTGAAGAAAGGAAAATTTGGCTCACTGGTCTTCCCATCTGCACCATACTATGCTTGAGTCCCCCAGGTTTACAATGAGGGTAGCAATGTTTGCATAACAGCATAAATAAAAGGACAGAAACGGTATGTGTGGGGTGTCACTGTTTCAGTACATAGCAGGATGCCCACAAGCTAGCACTCGGGTTTGTATTGTAGGTAGGATTTCTGTCTTAGCTTACAAAAACATTTGAGGATTTTATTATACACCCTTTATCTCCTAATTCTTGACCAGTAACAAAACTTAAGCTTATAAATCATCTACACTTCAATTATTAATGTGTGTCAGGTATGGTCCCTGATTTCCTTTGTCCTTCTAGAGCATTTTTTAATTTTCCGCAAAATATTTTTTTTACTGCCTATGTAACAGTATGTTCAAGAATGAAGCAATAAAGCAATTTACTTTTTAGGGTTAACTTACTTTATTACATCATCTCTGCATGTTGGATGTCTGTTTCCATGATTATATTAATCCATTTTAAACTGTTGATCTTATCAACCTAAAACAAATTAACATAAACAGTTGAACAACAGATTTCAAATGTGGGTTTAATTTAATGTAAATTTCAGTTTTATTTGCAAAGTCTCGGTATTTTGTCACCCTTCCTTGGCCATAGGTTGTTGTATTTCAATTTGGAAATCATTCTATACAAGTGGCTTCTTAACGTCTTGATCCTTTAGAAGAGGACTTGTTCCAGTTAAAAACTGAGTGAGGTTAATAATTTTTTTCAGTAACGGGTTTTCTTTCCATTGAATACAAAGAGCTAGTGAAAAATATTTTTTTTCTTCTCTTTTTTTTTTTTTTTTACTGGAATTACTTTCTGACAAAAAGATTTAGTTCTCAATAAGACCTGATGGAAACACATTTTATGGGATAAAATGGTTTTAATGGAAATATTCTAAAAGAAAAGCAGTACCATGACCAGTTTTAATAATGGAAGATTTGTCAAAATAGAAACTTGGACCTGGAGGAAAGTATGGTTGATAGTTTTTATTTTAAGTGGGAGCTATAAGTATGTGTAAAGTGACTATCAGTGTATTTTGTTATTTTCTTGCCATAGTAATTTTTTTCAGAGGCAATTGTATTTTGTTGCAACATGTCCCTAACTTCTCATTTTTATTGGTAGGCATTATGGGGAATACTCCCATGAGGTCATTTTCTGGTTAAAAAGACAAAAGAAATATCTTTCAACGTACCTACCACATATTAGTCATTGAACTGTATAAAACTTTCTGTAAGCCCACACTCTGCTAGTAATAAAGAACGAGGAAATTAAAGGGATTTAAAAAAAATCCCGAACCTTAGTATAAAAAAACATCCATGTCTTAGTTTGATTCCCGTAATCCCCCCATATCTTTCTCCTTTGCTGAAAGTCACACTGCAAGTTTTCTTATTCTCCAACCGCTCTGTCACTACGTCACTGCCTCCGAGGACCATCTCATTGACTTGCTGGCTTTTACCACACCAAGCTCCTTTCCCTACTTGTTTGGCTTCAGGAAGGGTCTAACTACCCTTTTTTCCCCTACTTTCCCATTTTTTTTCTGTCATCTTTCTTCTACTGCAAACAAACTATTGTAATTTGTCAAGGGTGCGCCAGAGCAAATAAAATTAATGACTAAATCAGCATTAATAAATAGCCCCAGGCTGGTTGCAGATGGGCCCGAACACCACAGCGGGTGAGGGGGGCAATGATGTCCCCTCAGAGCCCCGTTCCAAAGATGCCCCTGGATTCATGCCCTGACTCACAGCTCAGTGTCGCTGGCCCAAACCTCCCAGAAGTGAGCCACCCGAGAGATGCCGCTGGTCACTGCAGTCCCAGGGGGTTCACGGACACCGCAGGAGCTGCACTTCACCGCTGAGCAGCGAACATCCCACAAGAGGAAGCTGTTTGCAAGAAAGGTTCTCAAAGCAATTTTAAATCAGTACAAATTCAATGCAAATGGGTGTTCTTATTTGGACTGACGCGATCTCCCCGCTTAGGTGAGAGTTTCCCCTGCCCATCTTGGGGTGTTATTTGGCTTGCTCCGTCCCTCATGTAGCCTGGTACCTGTGGAAATAACAGAGAAATCAGATAATATTTGGTGTTCAAAAAAGTACATACAAGCATTTTAATTTATACACATATTTTTAATACCTAGAACTACACATTTGTGGGATATTTTATACATTTACTTTGTAGTCAGACTGGAGTTATTTTCTCTACTTTGTGATACTTCTTACCTTTA
>JAOXNO010000013.1:30895597-30928889 GCA_028565335.1 Limnodromus scolopaceus
TTATCTATTTATGCATACTTGCTATTTTGGTTCCTTGTCCTCCAAATGTATGAAGTATATTTACACTAGTGTGCTGGTTGCATTTTTGACTGCTGAACCAGTCACCTAAAAGCAGGATGTGAATGGAGAGGATGCAGACGAAATACTGGCCTTTTCCCTACAGTGAAAGGAGGGCAACATAAATGGATCAGACAATTCTGTTTATTGAATGTGTGCCGTTCCAGGGTAGTGTAAGGGAACAGTGAGATATGCCTGCGTCGTATCTAAAAATCAGTTTTTGAAAATATTTGGACTAGTATTGGGGGCCACCAACAGGGGCAATAGAGTAAGTCAAAACCAGAGCACATCCTCTTCATTTCAAGAAAAGTGTTGTCCGAGTATGAATTTCTCATTATGGTCATTCCACACGATCTGGACGAGGTACCTCAACTCTTCTCCGTCCTTGTGCTTCCCTTCTCTCTTTTTTGGCTCTCATATTAACTTTCATATATCAGTTAACTGCCATGTATCAGTTTCCCAGCAGCTTCTTTACTGGTGGGTGAGACACTGCCCCTGTCCATTCACTCTACTTATAAAATTTACTGTGAAGGAAATGGTCAAGCACGAGACATGACAAAGCCTAAGCACAAAGAGTGATTAAGGTGCTCTTCAGCTTCCATCACTGCTCTGATTTTCAGCATAAGAGCAACATTACAAATTAGCTTGTGACACCTTATCAGAAGGTGAGGACCCTGTTACCAGTTGGTTTAAGGCCATCACAGCAAGAAGTGTCCAAGAAAATTAACAAAATATGAGAAATGGGGCATCAGGGGTACTGCTATGTTGATTAGCCTCCTGTGTATTCTTTTCTGAAATATGGTACAGATTTTTAATATTAGCTCAGTTTGAGGGGTGGGGTTCGATGTATATTCATTTTTCTATTGCAAATTCAGACAGCCAAAAGAACAGTGTTTATTGCTGTTTTTCTGTAAAGCACGAAGGCTAAACACTTGCCTTCTTAAAAAAGAAGTGTGTGAACATCTACTGCCTTTCCCACAGTTATCCTGCAAGGAACTAGGAAATCAAGTAGAGCTGATTTACTGCTCTTTGTTGTTATACTCAAAGCTCAATTTTTTGTTTTTTATAAAAGGCAACAATTGCCCAAAGTGGTAGGAGAGCCAGTATTTTAGAGATAGTTAACGCAATACAAACATTCCACACACAGTTGATTAAATGAAAAGCAACACTAAATAACACTCTATCTATAGTACATATTTCATTCATTGCGCAGACCTGGCCTGAGGCTTGTTTAAAAAAGCACCAGATGTTTCTCCAAGAAATGTATTTGTCTTTGTGTGATGACAGATGCTCTTTGAAATCATAAAGTATGTAATAGCAGAGTTTGCCATTTGAAATCAGGAAATTCAATTTGTTTTCTCAGAGGCACAACTGAAGGGCAAAGCCCAGTAAGAATTGCTGTGTAAACTAATGCTTTTTAACATTATGTACTCGTCTTGCTACTTTGAACCTCATTTCCAGTGCTGTTCCCAGACAGAAATGGGAAAATCAGGTTCCAAACACAAAAGACCTCTACCAATGGGAATTTTTCCTCTGTACTTTCCTAGTATGTTGTTGTTCTTAAGCGCAAGTTTACCTTTCGTGTTAGTCACCTCATGTGGTCCTGTAGACTGTGCTTTAAATAATCTAATCAAATGGCTCATGGGAGGAAAATGCACTCAGTATGAACTAATTAAACAAAAGAAATTTCTATATACCATGTAACACATCCTCTCAGTAATTCTCACGTTGTAGCAAATTAAAATGATGCAATGCAGCAAAAGATGAATGCCTGCCTGAATTTGATAGTGGAATGCTTTCGTTTCAAAGTTTTCAAAGCAAACTGACATTTAAAAAAAATCACAAACATGGTGAGCCCAGTGTGTGAGTTCGTGGCTATGTGTTAATAATCCAGAGAAAGTGAAGAGCAAGCAGAAACAGGACTTTGACTGAAAATAAGTTTTCAACCAAACCTGCATCAAAAATTGTGGAAAGCAGGCCCAAGTTTACCCTGTTTGGTCTTCTCTTACAAATTCAGAACTTCTGGCTTGTTCATGGCAAAGTCTGTTGAGGTTCAAAAGCTGGAAGATTTTCATGCATTCTCAGTTCATTGGTGGTATCGGATACAAATAACGTAAAAAAACAGTGGTTTGGGCAAATTTAAAGGCGTGAATTTCAGCTCATGCATTCTTAAGAAGAGAAAGCAGTGGTTTGAAAACTGTATCAATGTAGATGTCCTGTAACATGTCTGAATATGCAGGACATAATTCCTCTCACATTGAGAGCAGCAGAGTTGTTTCAGGCTATAACAATTTAAATCTAAATTACTTTGAAGTGTGTAAATTTAAGGCAGTTTTTTAACTTTTCTTTTTTTAATCCTTCAGTGGTGTCAGTGTTAAACATTTGTTTTGGAATAAGCTCTGAAAAAATGTAATGCTTCTACTAAAAGTTTTCAAAATCTTTTTGCTAAGAAATAATTTTCTTGTAAGATATTTGGCAACCTCTGGTTTGAGGTAGAAATAGCACACACACCTCCCCCCCATTTCTTGACATATCCTAACTTTTGTGCTTCAAGTATGATATAAGCTAATGTGTTTGCATGAAAAATAAGATTTTTGTATCACAGTCCAGCTCCATTAT
Source organism: Limnodromus scolopaceus (assembly GCA_028565335.1). Taxonomy (NCBI): domain Eukaryota; kingdom Metazoa; phylum Chordata; class Aves; order Charadriiformes; family Scolopacidae; genus Limnodromus; species Limnodromus scolopaceus. The sequence goes on from JAOXNO010000013.1 coordinate 30,898,274, forward strand.
TCTGTAATGATATAAATTATTCATAATTCTCTAATAATAAAGCTTACTATGGATTTTTCCACTGCTTTGAGTGGACACAGACAAGGTACACCTAATCCTTTTTTCACTTGTGTGACTGGGTGGGTCAATAACAATATCCAGGAGGAGAGGAAATTCAAGGCCAAGAATTGTTCACACGGGAAAATCAGTGCGAATAAAACGAGGACATACAATACAATGCCCCTGGAAAAGGCAATCCTGCCCTCCTGCTCCTCTCCACCTCTCCCTGCCCCGTGCCAACATCAACACCACGTTCTAAAGCAGATTCATGAACCGACCTGAGTTGAAACCGAGCTGGCAAGAAGGAGGGAGGTTCATCTCTTTTTGGCGGGTGCAGTGGGTGAGGAGGGAAAGGGAGGGCTCTGCCCTTAGGCCTTACCCTTTGGTAATATAGAAAGTCTTGGGGAAACAGCTTCTTAACTTGGGCATCTCAGCTTCTTGCCTTCCCTTTCTTTTCTTCCAGGCTCCTGCCAACATGTGCTGAGGGCAGGGCAGACCTCTTAGCTATTAGGTTGCCACTGTGAGGACCAGGTCAGAAGAAACTACTGGACTGTATATCAACCTCCTGGTTTACAGTACATTAACTTCCCCACCTTGAAAACATTCTAGAGAGAATAAAGCCTCGTTGCAATCCCACACTGTAAAAATCAGGTCTTTCAGTTAAGTTGACTGGGTTTATATAAGTGCTGAATGAGTACAAAAGAAGTCAGAATCTGACTCAGAGGTTCAGATTGCAGAGCCAGTGCTGGGGAATTCCTGAATAGAGCACTTCTCCAGATTTTATAATACATACAAATAGTGGTACATGTATGCCTACTTCCAGTAACAGCCTGCCCATTACTGAAAAAACACACGTTTTCTTAAATTATTTTAGGAAGTAATTATTGTGTCCTTAATGCTGCAGTAACTGGTACACAGGAGACCTGTCACTTCTGAACACACTACACTTCATGTCTCCATGACTTCCATTCATTTATGAGCTTTTCCTTTGTTTTTAATTATTGGCAACACTTAAAAGGTCTTTCACTGTAAAATCTAAATCCTCAAAATTAGATAATGTGCTATTTTTACCCACTCTTTGATCATCACTTAGAAATACATCCTGGTTACTCACATGTTCAGATGTGGCACATCTGGCTTTGATGGCAATATTTCTCTTACCAAGTAACATACTCCTGGAAGTATGTGTCTCCTGGGAGAGACACACAGGCCTGTGGATAAGTCTTTGGGGCACTGGCGTCTTACAATTCACATTTTTTACACCATGGTGTATTTTCTGCATATTTTTTTTCCAATAATATATCCAAAATTTGAGATCAAGTTTCTGTGTTTCAGACTTGAATTCAATGCTACATTCATTCTTTTAGCATATGAGTCATGAAATTTGGGGTTTGAATTCCATGTCTGAGACAATCCAGCCAATGGTTGCTGTGGTGCCGCCTTACCTCTCATCCTCCATCAGATTGCTTCTGCTTGTCCCTAGCAGCCGCTGCACTGCAATTAGGCTCATCTCCTTAAGCCATCGGAAAACTCCACTGCCCAAAAAGTGGTTTCTTTACTCCTAATTTACCCTGCTAAAATGGTGTGGCAGAGGGTCTGGTGTGATAGCTCCTCCAGGGGCTGGCATGGAGTAGGTGTGCGGTGGCCAGCGGGCTGGCTGTCTCAGGCCACCGTGGAGCTGTCAAAGTCACTGGATGAACTTGAAGTCTGTGATCCCTGTAAAGCCAGTTTAGCCTGTCCCACTAATGCAAGTTTTCATCAACTAACTAAGAAATCTGTCCCTCTCCACTGATTTTGGCATAAAAATGACATGCTTTTGTGACCACCACACCCTTGTTTCTAACATCTAGCTCACCCGAGGAGCAGGGATGGAGGCAAGCAATTCCCACCAGCCTGCAAGACTCCTCTGCGAAAACTGTCTGTGGAAAATCTTGCTGGCAAAGTCTGCCGGCTTGGACATGGGTGCAGCAGGTTTCTGAAGTTAACGGCTCAGACCAGAGATTTGAACCCTAGAGAATTTCTGAGAAATATGAAATGTAACCTCAGTGGAGGCAGGACTTCTCTTTATAGGACTCACTTTATGCTGAAAGATAGTCACGTGCTTGCACCACTTGCTGAGCTGCAGCTTCAATAAAAGCAAGTTTTTTTCACTGCATTTTGCTTCAGGTTTCCCATAACCACTTCAGGATAATGAGACTCTGAGACTGTGGTCCTGAAAGAGACATCCTGGTTCATAAACTCCCTTCTCCCACCACATCATAGAGTCCCTTTCATTAGTTTATCCTCATCCACACATCCAAGACATTTTCTGTGAATTTAATTTTATCCTCGAAGCTTCCAAAATGAGTTAAGTTTATATTGTTTTATTCTTTTGATACTATATTTAAGCAAGATAATTCCATGTGCTCATACCAACTAGCATGTAGGAGCCATCAGCACAGAACAAATACGCACAAAATTGTTACCAAATGTTCTTAGTATATACTTTTCAGTAAAAGAGAAACAAAAAACACGCATAGTCTGACTTCTCAACATGACCACTTAACTACTTACTTGACAAACATTGAAAAATAAAATGCAAATGAATTCCTTCAAGATTTTGAATTCTTTTAGCTGCAAATTACAGAGTTTCAGTGAGTGGGTGGTCTAAGAATTTGCCTTTTGTTCAACAATTTTTCTTGATCTGTGAATAGTTCTGTGTTTTCCTAACTGAATCAGTGCAACAGTGATATATTATCAGATAATTCACAAGGCAAATTGGTGGGGAAGGGGAGAAAACATGAATGAACATCTTTTGCAAGAGATTGACTATTGAAAGTAGGAGCTACTGGTAATGAGCTCCAGACATATTGCTGTAGGAGCGATAAGAACAGGAAACGCTTTGGGCAACATTGTTCTACAAAAATAGCCCTTTTAAAATGCAACATGGCTGGCCTGTCTTTAGCAGCGTAGCTGTTGAAAGGATTGCATTAAATGAATAGTACGATAGATGACTCCTGACATGCTGGGCTCCTCCTTGTTTCAGATTCTACTTTATGGATCTTGTTAAGCTCTGGGACTGGAACAGCGGACTCTTTCAACAGATAGATAATATGAAGAAGTTCAGCTAATCTTCTCTGTAGCTTCCTGTTAACTAGCATTAATGAAAAGATTAAGAATATCAGCTTATTTTCATTTGATGGGAAAGGCTCTGGGTATTTTTTTTACAGCCATGAAAGGAGTGTCTGACACAATCTGGGAAAGCACTGGCATTCAAACAAGTATTCTTCTCAACCCAGACAGTTATATAAGTTTCACTGGGTGCCATTGCCAATTTACTGAAAGCATTTTTTTTTTTTTTTGATATTGCATATCATTTCAATGATGTTGTAAAAACACTGAAAACTGGAATATTTGCTACCTCTTGTTCTAAAGACTTTATTAGTTTGGGAACATCAGATTCCAAACAACGTAATTATTCATCATTAACTTTTTTTCCACTCTTCCCTCTGGAATAAACTCCATTTCAGGCCAGGCTTGTTGGGAAACTTCAAATGAGGGAAAGAGAAACCAGACAGTAAACAGAGGCAGAAGTTCTGTTGTCACGGGTGTATTTATAAGTCATGTCCCAAAAGCATTGCTCATATGAAGGTGTGCAGGTGTGTAAGCATGACTGTAGCTTATACAATACAGTAATGATCTAGGTTTAAGGACTGTTGTTGGCAGAAGAAAAAAATCAACAGTTTCAGTTAGCAGTCCACAATTTAGGCACAGAAAATTCATAGCAGATGTTCCTTGCAAAAACGTGGCTTTTTGCACGGAGATAAGACTTTTGGATACATATTTCTACAAAATACCAACTAACACCTTTTCAAGGTGTTTGTTTGCTGCTACATCGGATGCTTTTCTTATCAGATACTTTTTCCTACATCAGATACTTTAATTGAAAGAGACATGGAATTAGATAATTACTTGATTTAATTATTGACTCCCTGCAAAAGAATAGGCTTATGTAACTTGTGTTTTTCAAAACAATCTTCGTTTTAGGGCCTAGCCCCCAACAGTTGAGGTTGTTCTGAAGGGAATTCTCAAGCAGTGAGAAGTGAGGCACATGTTTTTCATACTTCTTTAACCTCAATCGCAGGCAGTTATTGCTTTATGAACTGTGCTGGCTCAGTAGGCTGCAGATATACAGAGTAATTAAGGTAGCTATCTTATTGCAAACATTTTATTTTTGTCTTAAAAATGGAAGTGAAATAGCTACCTGATAAATTAAGTTAATTGTGTAATAAGTGGCTTTATGGAAACTCAGAAAAGACCATCTTTGGAAGTGCTGAAGATTGAAAAGGTGTGAAGAATATATTCTTACCAGATGAAATGACACGGCTGATGGACAAGGAGGTGACACGGCTGAGGTACGGCTATTCTTCATTTCTCACATGCCATCTGAAGCCTATGAGAAACAGAATATAATTTGAAGTGGTACAGATTTTACTCTAATTGAAATCAGAAACCCACTGGCTTGAAGGTGTCATAATAGGAAACTGGGAGATGTGGTGTTGAATAATTTGATTAATCCTAGGAAACTTGCACAGACATTTTGAACTTCCTGGGAAAACAGAATTTGCAGACACCTTCAGAAAATATATAGAAGTGACTCAACAATAAGCAGCACAGTCCAGCAAACTATTTTTATTTTCTGACGAGGTTTCATCTTCTTGTCGTAAGCAAAGTCTGCATTCTCACTTTTGCTAAAATGGGAAGCTGTTTTCTCTTAGTGTTTTTCAGAAGAGATTACTGGGCTTAATCATGAGTGTCTGGTGCCATCTTAGATGCTTCAGCACATCCCATCTTTTCCTGAAGGCTGGAGGTCTCCCAACTTGTCCTTTATCATATTTTAAGTCCTGGGTTGATGAATCAAACACTCAGGGATGTATAAAAGGATGCCATATGCCTATATTTAAGCACTTGAAAACTTTTGGATGCATTTGGTGATCTAGGACTAGCAGGAGGTTGTGTATCAGCTTTGATGTCCGATTGTACCAGGTTGATAGATATTGAGGACTTGTCTTTGCATCGGTGTTTAGTATTTTTAAACCCCATTTTTAAAGCCCCATGGAAGGAATTTAAAAACATCAGGGAGAATCTAACAATACTCCTGTTCCATTTAAGTTTTGAGTAGAGCAGAACACAAACTATGATTGCAGTTAGAAATCAATTTTTTTTTTCTTCAATCTTCTGACTCTTTGTTAATGAAAAAGAAAAAGGGAAGTAATTTTCTCCTCTAAAATCAATAATCTATTACTCTGATGAAGATCGTGCTTCAGCTACCAGCCAGTTCCATAAATTGCGGATTCTGCTATGTAGTTTGCTACTAATTAGTGAGTAATACTCCATAAAAGCAATTGCGTGTGAACTCTTTCCTTTAAAAACACAACCCTCAATGGGAGTTGACTTCCTTACTCTCTTTTGAAAATTCCATCCCTGGTATTTGTTATTATATTAGTAAGCAGTTATTATTCTGAAATTGTTACTGGCTAATTATATTAATTGGAGAAGGCAGATAAGGAGGAAACCTCATGACGGACTAATTACAGTAAATAGTATGCATGTCTTCTTAATGGTGGGGATACAATGAGTTCTGCAGGAAACTGCTCAGGAGCTGCAAAGGGTGCAGAAATTAGCAATTTCTTCTTCTGAAGACATGCACCCTGTTGAAAGAGCTTTTCATTTTTCACAGGTTTGCACTCGCATTTTGTATGCAGCTGGTCACTCCCAAAGTCCCACTCTGTTGAGGGAGTGTGGCTTCTGAGCCCTTCGCTGCTCTGAGGCTGTCACAATGAACAAAACTGCCAAATTTATACTCAGAATCGAGGTAAGCACAGGAAGAAGCAGTACTGCTTATATCGCACAGACATTTATTAGAGAAAACACTTTTTTTCTCCCAAAACAAATACAAGTAGTCAGAACTACAAGTCACTAAGGCATGGCAAATAGGCTCAGCCCAGTCAGGAGGGCTTGAAATGACTTTAAGAAGGTCGCTGAGTCCCAGACAACATAACAAATGGGTGCAAATGTGCATTACGCACTCTCTGAATATGCTTTAATGTTGTTGCTCCAAATGCCTGCTTGGATATTTTTCTGATTGTTTTTGGCAATTTCTCTTGGCATGAGACTATGATCTATGTTGAAATGATAAAGGAGACATTGTTACAATGGAGTCAGTGGCTCTGAATCATAACCCCCTGCATAATTGTTTCTCTCTTTTACTGGTAACCACTAATACTGAGGATGCTTTTGGGTGTCTATTCCCTGTTACTGAGGTATTTCCTGTGCCCCGTGGTAAGCATTCTCATGGAACAATGAGTCTGAGAAAAAGGTCTCTTTAAAGGATTGATCTGTGGTATGTGGGGATGACACAGAAATAAATTAACTCGTATCCGCAAGTTGAAGTACACCTACAAACCAGTTAAGTGCTGTCATTCTATCTTAAAGAATAGTTCGTTGCAGTATTAACAAATGTATTAGAACATAAGAGCCACCATTATAGGTCAGAACCGAGGCTTTTGCAGCTCGACATGCTCTTTCCTGTTGTGATCAATAGCAAATGACATTACTCAAGACTCTACAAAAGGGAAAATCATCAGATTTGAAAATCTAGTGGGCATTGCACTATTTTGCAATAGGCAAAACTGAATGATATATTCTATATAGAAAGCTCTCCGATCCAGATCATGTTGGAGCATGTGGTATCTTCAGCAAAGGCTGAAAAGGAAATAACCTCAACATGGTATCCCAGATCTGCACACCAAAAAAGTATGTCTGATGTGGATTTGGGTCATAAGTTCACATTTAGGGTTTTTTTTTTCTCTTTCACTGTTTTTGAACCTGCCACAGGAATGTTAATGCCACAGAAGACTAAATTCAGAGCTCTAAATTTCCAGCCTCCTTTTCTAATATAGGGATAATTTCACTGCTCAGTGTAGCACTACTATTCTGGCAATTACATTAAAATAGGAGAAGGCAATAAACAACCAGGCTTGATGTAAATTTATTGAAGGTGCACCCTTCCATGTCTTATCTTTTTGATATGTATATTCAAAAACATCTGGCTCATGCCAAAATCATTGAAAACTCAAACCAGGGAACACTCCCTTCCACAACTACCTTGTGCTCTTTGAAGATATTCCCCAGTTGTTAAGAATAAAAAAAACATAATCTGAATTTGGATATGGATGGAAGAATAAACTGCATAAAGTTTATATTTGGTGTACACTAAGAAATAATAACCTGGGTTGTAAAAGATGTCAACATTGTTGAACAAACAACTTAAAACTTGATGCTTCCAAGGAAAAACTAAAATTCCCTTACACAGAAGGAAATAATTCCTTGCAAAATGAATTTTGATGTGAACGTTCATAAACACTGTGGCTACAGGATATTGTAGGAGAATGCAAACACCATAGGCTTGCTACTCTAGTGATCAAAACATTTGCTGTAATACATAAAGTTCTTTATCTAAGTAGATTGCTTCTCATTTAAGGACTGATGCATATGAATAGGTCTTTATACCACCCACAGACGTCTACTTTCTCCTACACGGAAAGTATAATTTATCCTATTTTTGATCTATAACCTACACAAGTCAGGTTATATATCCTACACCTGCAAAACTGTTGAGCTCCCAGTGGTATCAAAGGTGAGAATACTGTTTGCCTCAATGTAAACTATATCAAAGATAATGAAAAGCACTTATCCTAAATAGTCAGTACCAAGCTTGGTGAAATTATATCAGAGTAAAATTCTCACTTCATTTTCAGTAAGTAGGTACTACCTATTCTAGTGGCATCATTTGCTTGTGTATCTCCTAGTGTCTAACAATATATTATACACTGTGCACATCTGGAGAAATCATTTGATTTCTGCTAGTGCAGATTAAAGCAGAATTCGACCCATTGTGTTTTAATAACTCTCCATTGGATCCAGAATTACTCAGCATTGAAGAAAATATTTAATGCAGCTAAAGTGAATTAATAGCGTTCATGAGTGATTATTTGATTTATAGTACCTTAAATGTGCAGGTTGATCTCTCTCAATTAAACAAAACCAAAATTTAGAAGTGCAGTTCTCAAGGTTCGTCTTGGTCTGAGACAGACTGATCAAATTCAGACCAAATCTGTTTTTCTCCCCGCATCTGCTCTCAGTTTACATGCAAGTACATGAATTTGAAATCAGTGGAATTACGTATGTGTAACTGAGAACAGAATTTGGCCCTTCAACTGTCTCCGCACCTCTCCTTTCTCATAAAATTTTATTTTTCTTAGCAAATGATTTAAATATGTTCAGTTATGTTGTTGTCCAACATAGATATCTGCTCGTTAGGCATCTGTGTTGTGGAGTAAGCTGTGGATCAGCAGTTAAACATGAGAGTTTAAGCAGATCCCTATAAACTCTGGTTTGTTTCAAGTCCAGCACAGATGTAGAGCTGTTCATCTTCATTTAATAGCTAGTATATCCCTGAGGTTTTGGTATTTAAATGGCATCATTTTCCCTTCTATGCCTCATAATCTTCATATTGCACCTCTTCATTAAATATTACTTCCAGGCCATGATACTCAGCTTACCGTTATTTAATTTTCCTCAAAATTTTTTTCCCACTACAGCTCTTTCTTCAGAGCCAAAATTGGAGTGTTCTTACAGGCTGAAATCTTGGTGAAACTCCCACTGAAACTGATGCCCCCAGTTTTTTGGTGCTCTGTTTTCATTCAGACAAACATCTTTTTGTGGCAGCTGGCACACATTTAGGGAAGCTCAAGGCACCCTTGGCCCTTGTGTTAGTCCCACCGATTAAGACAAGGAAAGGAACTCAGTGAGTATTTTGCTACTGCTCTTTTTGCTAAACCAGTTGCTCCCTATGAAAATTTTTCTGCGTATGTGGTATCTGTTGGCACTCCATTCCCTCCCTATTGGTTCAAATCTGGTGACTGAGTTACTTTTCAGAGCACCTTAAGTACAATATAAACAGCATTTACATTACATATTTGTAAAACAAGAATAAATTTCCATGACATTTATGCAAACTGCTGGTTTAGCTTGTGTAAATTGTACATTCCCTGTGCAAAAAGAATGGACCTTATTATAACAGTGAAAATAGGCTGAGCAGTTTAAAGAAAGCTTTACTTATTCCAACTCAATGTAAACATATAAGAAATCAAAATTAAAGATGATATGTTTGGGTCTTGGGGATTAGGTGGAGGGAAAAAACAAACAGCATTAATGTGAAAAAAAGAACAAGTTAACCTTAAATTCCCTGCTGGCATCCTTCGTTTGCACATGTGTTTGGCAATCGTGAAATACTTGAAATATGAGACCTGGCAGTGTCACGGTGCCAGACATAGTTAGCATTAAAAATATTCTTCCAAATTATTAAAAGGTGCTCTGAAACTGCTGCAAAAACAAAGAGTTCCTAATCCTAAAATATACTCCTTACATCTCACATACATATGCTTTACTCTCCTTCAACATTAAAAGAAACTGAGGTATGTTTACGCAGTCAGGATTGATTATCCTCCATCAAATGCAACTACTAGATGGCTCCAGGTTGCAAAATCACTGGCATTTTGACTTTATAAAGCTTTCATTTTCCCCCATGATGCTATCATATAGACAACTGCTACAGGCTGTAATGGCCAAAGGCTCTGCGTCGCTCAACAAGTCCTTCTGCTTTCTCTTGTTAGAACTGCTCTTTTCTTACATTGATCATAAGAAAGTGAGCGGGGTCAGAATCCATTCAATCTTCATAATCTTATCAGGTTCTAAATGGTACAGATAAATAAGGTATATGTCTTAAGTGATTAAAGTACTGTAATTATTTTATTTCAAGTTTAGCTGATGTTGGTTCCTCTGGAATAAGTGTGTCCATCCAGAATGTGCTAATTACATGGAAGGCTGAAGGTCACTTAGAGGTAAAGTTTCCTATTTTTGCACAGGATTTATGTACATACGCCATCCCATTTGCCTTCTACATATATTGTACAGTCTAAGAGGAACTGTTGCTTAAAAAAATAAATCAAAAGGCTGGAGAACTGCAATGATTTGGATGAAAATTCACTTTGCTTTAAAAACTGTAAGTCAGGTAATTTGCAAGAGACCAAATAGCTTTTTTTTGGCAATACCAGAAACAACCTTCTCTGACACCTTCATGGAATGATCCCTATTTCCTTTAAAATGACTTTTTTAATTAAGAAAACTCAATTTTTAATATTGAGAGTGGAAACGTTTAAAATGTTCAAAACTGGAACATGGTGTTCTAATTTTTTTGAAATTAATTCCCTTAAAGTTATGGGTTTGGGTTTTTTCGTGGGGCATTCCTGCACTTTCAGTTTACGATCTCCTTCAGAAAGCAACAAAAGAGGAGCTTGCCAACGAAATGGCCAAGCTGGTTCCCTGGTTCCCAGCCAGCTTCATTAAAGTGTAACTAGAGATAGGCAGGTTAGATGACTTCCCAGCCTTTTACTGGTAATGTTTTACACACACTTAAGGAATTCTACAGCCAAAGCAGGGTGCAGGGAAGGACCCATAATGTTATCTACAAGAAGCTAGTAAGAAGAGCACCAAACTAACAAAAACCTACGTTAAGCTATACTGACAGTTTCCATAGTTATAAGATCTTCTGTACAAAGAAATAACATGAGTTCTGATGTAAAGACTGCTCAACGTGAAACGGAAATACATTTATTTTGAAATGGAAATACATTTCTTTGGTGCTTTCCATAATTTCAACCTGCCCCTCCTTTGGCTCACTTCCTGGGCTTGCTTTGCCTGTCTTATGAATTCTCTCACGATTTTAATTCCCAGCCCTACTCAGCTTGGTCGTCTTCTGACAAATGACTACAGCTGTATATCTGTTTGCTCCCTGAAAGGGAGGGTGAGGGCTGTGCTAACTAAAGGCACTGCTGCCTGTATGACTACACTATTATTATATGATAACACTGTATTTTCGTAAATCAAACTATGAGTGTCCCTCGGGGATGTAACTCCTCTAGCTCCGGGGAATACATAAGTAACTGTTCACCTGCTGAGGCTGAAGTGATAGAATTTTATGGGTCCTCTTCTGTGGTTAAGCTGCTGTGTTCTTGGCAACAACATTCTCAGGTCAGTGGACCACCGACTGGATGATTCTTCTTGTTCCCAGAAGTATTTGTTATATCCTGAAGGTGTGTCATTTTGCGTGTCTGTACAAGTTCTTTTAACATTCCTGCAGTCGTATGATCATCGGTACCTAACGCTTTATGTGGTGATGACATGTCACGCTTTCAGTTTTGTTGAGTAAGTTTCTGAATATTACAGTGGTCATTTACAGTTGTCAGCAAAGACGACTGCTCCTCACACTTGGTGTCTAGATGGAGTCAGGTTCTGAGGCAGAGCGCTCATCTATAAAGACTAGGCACTTGCATTGTGCTGACATTTCCGAAGGAGGGAATAGGCAGATGTTTGACTGTCTCTTTTCCATGGCTAGTATTTTATAAGCGTGCATTTCACATAATGACTACACCAACAGCTTGTTGAACTTGACCGAGGTAAACCTGCCTCCTGCCATCCCAAAATTTTGCTGTGTTTTCACAGCTTTTAGTGCTGATAGGTAGGAAGCTACAAGCTAACACCTTCCTGCATACTGTTATTTTTTCTGGGGGCGTATTGCAGGATGTTTTTTTGCTGTGGCCCAAGGCAGGAGATTTTATCCTATCATCACGAGAAGCTCCACTTGCTCTGAAAGTTTCTTACCATCTATCATGCTAATTGGCTAAGTTGTGCATGTCTACATTGCACAGTGCAGCTCTATATAAAGATATTAAATGAGCTTATGGAGACAGTATGACTGTATGGCCGTGTGATAGAAGCAGTGTAACCACCATCAACTGGATCGACTGCCCCAGCACCAAAATGTACTTGAAGTCATGCGGATCTAAAGTAAAGAAAGTTAACAGCACTTTTGTAAAACAGTGCTCTACCATCTCCCATATGCTCAGATCCTTTCCATCAGGTAGGTTGAACATGAAAAATGCTGGAGATTAGTGACCACCACTAACACTTGTAGCATATAAACCCGGGCACTGAAGAAATAACCCATGCGCTGCTGTCTGGTGAGGGCTAAGTGAAGACTATGGTGTGGTGTAATTCCTTTCACCAAAAACAAATTTCTGAAAATATCTGCTTATGCTTGCTAGGCATGTGGGCCTTCAGTTGTCTTTAAATCTGCAAAGGCAGTCCTAAGAGGCAGGCAGCATCTGCATGTTTAAAAAAATTTTTCCCCAGTATTTTCGAAATGAGGTGGGGGCAACGAGCTATGGAAATTCACTGTTTGCCCTCTGTCCCTAAAATAAACTAAACACGCTATAGGGAACAACAAATTTCTCTATTACAGTAACAGCTCTGGCTGTAACCCAGCAAATTCTTCCCTGTTTAAAATCCTCTTTACCCCATGCCGGTAATAAATATGGTAGAAAGAATTTATCAGCTGAGAGTGTATTCCCTACCCTGACTTTTCTTCAGAAAACCACTCAAGGTTCTGGCTGTCACCTGTCACTCGATGTAGTGATCCTGGTCAGCAGCAGGTTAGTAAAGAGCCATTACACCCTAGTTTTGATCACTCTTTTTCCCTAACTATTTTATTTTTAGAAGATCAGTTTGAGCAAGGCATAACAGGAGAAACTGTGCACAGCCTGTCTGGGATGGTGTACATGGAAAATAAAGATTAAAAATTGAGTTTAGTGATATAAAGCTTTTGAAGTATAGAGGAAGAGAGGGAAGAGCAGAATCAGAAGCTTGAGGCACAGAGAAGTGCTGGAGGGAGGGAAGGAAACACAAGCCTGGTTAACACCACGCTACATCAACACTGCAGGGCTGTCAGCCTAGCCCACAGAAGTGCCCACACTTCCCAAATAAACTTATCTGCTCTACCCACTTCTGTGTACTCGTATAGCTGTGAGAACTGGTGACAGACAGATGTGGTCACTGAATGCCAGAATCAACAAAACTTTAAGTATAGCCCAATTCTCACGTATCCTCTCTGTCCAGAGAGCAATGTTCAAGTCTCCATCTCTGACAGGGGAATATGCTAGTGTCAGACTGGACGCAGGTTAAAGGAGGAGACAAGATATTCACGACCACTATATTTGTGCATCTGGGGTCAATAATCAACAATTATTCTATATGTAATTTATTATAAAGAGCAATCAACTCTATAAAAAAGACATACAAAATAGTATCTCCCTGTACTGCATGTTTTGCATTTGTAAATCTCTCTAAGACTGTAAAGCATCTGTTATGTGGGTGTCTAAAATCTTGCTAATTTAACTGGCAAGAAGCCAGAACATAATCTGTGTAAAAAAAGTTGATGGTCTCTTTAATGTAAAATTTCTTACACCCTCCTGCTGCTAGTTTTTCCTGTACACCTTTCTCTTCTGGTTCCTCAGAGCGTGATTTTCACCAGCCAGATTTTTAACTAACTCAGTCAGATTTAAAGTTGCTTGGGGTAATGTGCGTGTTGAGAGTTGGAGGGAGGTTTAAGACCCTTTTATGCTTACCTAGGAACTTGGCACTGAGTTTTGAGGGCAGGTCCCCAACAAAGAGATCATGAAACACATCTGCTGCTTCCTCTTAATTCAATGACAGACTCTCAGACTCTGTGGAAATTGTTAGCTTTTAAAGACCAGTCTGCCTTTAATTATGCCAATAAAGCCTGTATGTCTATCTGTCTATTAGGGAAAACATTACTGGTGTTGTTTTTAATACAATGTTTTTAATTTATTTAAAGGATAGGAAAATAGACAAAACCATTGTCCTCCAAGCAGGACTTAGAGGAGAATGAAAAATAAGTGCTGGGTGGCTAAGAATGGATTTTCAGCAGCCTGACACAAATTTTTCCTTCTTTTCCTGCCAAAATAATGCAATGAAAAGTAGAAACACAAATGAAACACATGCTAAAAGTAGCAGGTCATGGGCCACATACTAGAATTCCTATTAGTACCCAATAACTTCATAAAACCAGGAGCTGTGGTCATGGAGCACTTGGATAGGAGCTCACTGCAACCTTCAGGAAGTCACAGGGAGGATTTGGGGCTCCAGAGCAGGGGAAAATGAGCGTGAGGGGCCCACCATCAATGAAACTGTAATCTGGGTCTCCGCAGAAGCCAAAGAAGGAGGTTTGTGTCATGTCTGTCCCTGTTGTGTGGTCATTGAGGAGCCCCTGTTGGTTGGGCACACACTCCGAGTTTCGGGAGCCTGGTTCCCTGCCTGCACTGAGGGAGGGATAGGGACTGTTTTCCCAGTTGCCCACCTTGCTTTCCTGATGAGGGACCTTCAGGGCCGGCTTGGGGCAGATCCAGGCAGGGTGTGTGTGTGTTTTGCATGGGAGGGAGATGAAGAGGAGAGGAGACAGCATGAAATTCTCAGGAGTCCACTATGCTACTCATGGATAGACCTTGCCTCTCCCAGCATGGACCAAACCTTCTGCTGCCCAACCCGCCTGTATCCTGGGCTTCGTCTTGGAGAAATGACCGTTTGTCTTTCAGTTTACTGAAGTTCATAAGCAACAGTGACCGGATGAGTTATACCTACTTACAGGGCAAGAGGCTGAGTGTCCCAAGCACTCAGTCCCCAGACAGCTCAGGCCCAGCTTAGGTTTTATTGCTTTTTCTTGCTCTTCCCCATTGGACTATTTTCTTTGTCATTATAGCCATTCCTTTTCCTTCTCGTGTTTCTGATCTTTTTATTACATTAAAAATCTTATACTCCATGGAAATTTCTGGATTTTTTCTGTTCAAAACCTGGTTTATCATTCAGTAATTAGTCCTCAAGAGTTTATAGTTTTGTCTCAGCAGGGGCAGAGTATGCAAATGAAGTGTTCTACTAACATTTCAGAAAAGATAGTTACTAAAGGGAACCTCTGGAAAGTTGAGTCCCTTGGAAGCTTATTCTGTTTGACACTAGTAAAAGGCAAAAGTCCCAGTTAAAATAAAATGACAGTTGTTTATATAAGCAGATCTTAGTTACTTTAATTATTGCTTTTGGCAAGATCCTAGAAGTTTAATCTTTCTTAAATCCCACAGTAATGTCCGCTGGCTAAAGGATTTAGTTACCATGAAAAAATATTCAGCCACTACCTAACCTAAATGCAGCTATACGCTTGGGCAATGTTACCCAAGATAGTTTCACTTGGATGAAATGGGAAGATTGTTCTCATTTACTAATTCAATTAGAAGCCTGAGGAACATGGGATACTTATAAATCTAATTTCTTCAGCACAGCAATTTAAAAAGACTTTAAGTCTTTGAAGTTAAAAGATTTATTTATATTTCCTGATGTAGGTCATGATGACAGCGCAGTTTGCTCCGTCACATTTTTTTGGGAAGCCAGTTTTATAAGAACAAAAAATAATACATTCACAATATGGATACAATAGTAAAAATGGTCTGTCAGTTGGGAAGGACCTATCCCAGTTCCATCAAAGAAGATTTCACTGTAATTGCAGTTCCATGCCTTCAACTGCTTATTGAAAACACCACACAAAGTAGGAAAAGCAGGGACGTACAATGGGCTGTGCTTTCTGAGGCTCCTGAGCTGCCCGGTGGGCACAGCTTCATGATGGAGAAGGTGAAACCGTCCTTTGAGTAAGGTGCTATTGAAGTCAACTCCAACCCTGATGGCCAAAATGAAATTCCAGCTCACTTCAGTGAGATTTCTTTAGAGCTCTGATCTATTACCTTGAAAATCTATTGTGACTACAGAATTAGCTGAAATACCTAATTAGTTCTCGTACAAGGGGTGACTTAAAGCTATAATTTGACAGTACCTTTTCTTGCACCCCATCAGTACCATCAGGTCATAACAACCTTTCCTGTTGTCCTGGCCTTCTGATTCCATGCAGCCCCATTAATTTAAGAAAACCAGTGCTGTGACTCTTTTGGGTGATAAAATTCCCTTTCTTTTTTTATTGCAACTTTAAGTGCGCTAGTTCTCTACTTCTAGTTCTCATAATCCTATTAAAATACTTCACTGAGAGTTTTAAGAAATAAAGATTACTTATACATTTAACTTCTATATTTTATTCCTTTTAGAATAGTGTTTGGGTTTTGCAAAGATAATTGAAATGTAAAGTGCAACTCAAGGCATAGTTTCACTTATTGTTAAAAATAAAATAAAAGTTTACATTTGACTTAAAAATATTATATCAGAATAAAATATGAGATTAAAAAAATCTAAATATTTCTGGAAAGATAAAACTCTTTCTGGTGAAAAATTTCCCTAATGGCAAGCCCTCTCTTTTCAACTAAAAGTTTCAGTCAAAAAGAATCGATCAGATCAAGTCACCACACTATCAGATTATCCAATCATTCAATCAGTGACTGCACGTGGCCAAGCCACATTCACATGACAATTCTGTTAGCAAGCAAAGCAGCTGGCCTGTATCCAGCCACGTTATGCTGAGATCATATATCACCACCAAATAAGCATTTTATTAGTTTAATATAAAGATGGGTGACATCAGGAATAAATAAACCACTGCAAAATGTTTGACAGTGATCCTCTGTGAACAGCACTTTACCCCAAGAATGACTTAACCCCCTCCCACAGTGTTACAGAGTGCTTTGCATTCTTGGAGGAGCTTTTTTTCCTCTAAGGTATAAAACTCATGTGCTCATCGTTTGTGGTAACTGAGGATTCCTTGATAACATATCTTTTTATAAAAAGGCAGAAAAATAGAGGAAAAAAACAGATTTCGTCTTAGATTAGGTTTTTCATGTCAAGAAAAAGTTTCCTTGAAAAAGATTATTTTGAATGAAAACAATGGCTACCTATAGCTGCCTTCTAGAATGAACAGGTGCAATATATAGAAAAAATACATATTGTTACGTATACAACACATGCTACATTTTGCAAAAGCAGTTATTTCACCCACATGCAAGAAAAATTAATGTTTACATCAAAACATCAACTGACTTACAGCTACTGATACTATTTTTTTTTTACATTTTTCTATCATCTAACATTGAGTAAAGCAGCCCATAAATATTACTTTTTTCCACTATGTTGCTTTGAGTGGATGTTTTTGAATCATTTTAGTGAGCTCTAGCATAAGACAGTGAAGAAGTATAAAGAAAATATATTCAATGCAGAGTTCTACACTGGGAGTCCATATGCTGTGTCAGAAATTATGCTGGAGATAGTGCTGACAGTGTTTTGGGTAATATAAGAGAAAAGGAGAATGTGCATGGATGTTAAATGGAATTTTAAAAAATGGACTAAGCTATTTCTTTCTCATTAAAAATTAAATCTAACTTATCTCAAAATGCCTCTTGGGCTATTGGATATAGATCTCCTGACAGCCGCAGATGTAGTCACACCAGTATTAGAAAAATAGAGATTTTTTTCTTCCAAAGTTCAAGACCTGAGCACTGCCTAAAAAGGGAGACATGCCTTCGAGCATTGAACTTTTGATATTTTTCTGACTTTAATGCATACCAACACTTGGAGTTCAAAGCACGGATTTAGTAACCCAAGGAAAAAAAAAAAAACAAAACATTAATTTCAACCGTGATTACATAACAATGCACAATACAACATAACTTTTATTTGGGAAGCCTTGAAAATGCCGGGCTGTTGTTTTGTTTTTCTTTTCCTTTTGAGATGAAAGTGGAGCAGGGAGACAAAAGAGTGTTAGTCAGAGTCATCTGAAACATTTCTGATATGTGAAAAAGTGGAGATGTGTAGCAGGTAGCAACATGAATGCCTCCAACGACAATATGATGTGTTTCCACGCTGAGATGGGCGTATGTCCACCCAGAAATCCAGTCCATTTCTCTTGGGCCCCTGTAGCGACAGTCCATGAAAAGCTGAAGCCAAAGGTGTTTTCTGGCTGGGTGGCAGGTTGGACCTCAAACAGTTAACACCAACTCTGCTATGATTGCAGCTGTACCACTACTTTCACCCAGTCGCAGGGCAACTTGCTGGATTTGCTTTGGTTTTGCCTTCACCAGGTCACTTTTCAGGCAGACTGAATCCCTGTTCTCGTTCCTGGAGCAGCCACCTGAAGACTAGAGTTGGCATGGAGAAGGACAGCAGCCTTCCTCTTTTCAGTGGCAGCGCAGATTGTTGTTGACTTGACAAGGCTGTACAAGTGGACTCTAACTTTTCCTGCCAGCGAGGATTTGGGAAGACGACAAGGGACCAAGGAAGGACCTCTTCTTTCAAGAAAAGAGTCAGGTGAAGGGCTGCTAGGTCTAACTGCAGCCACCAGGTATTTCTGCAGAAAAGAAAATTATAGGTATCAGCATTTTACTATTCTTTACCCAGTCTGACCACCAAAAAAAAATTAGGTGTAGAGTAGGGGATTATGAAATAATGATGGTACCTTAATGACAATCATGTTCTTAAAATTTCTTAAACATATGAGAAGCTTGTGACATTGAGGCAAAGATCACCTCATTAACATAGTTTCTATACATCGTCCTTAATTCAGAAATCCTTATCCTTAGCTCAGACTACAATAAATACATCATTTTGTGTTTTTAAGTTGAGCTTACAATAACCGATGCTTGGAAAGGGGAAAAAAACCCCAAGGCATTCTTTCTAGCAGTAACTGAAGGAAAGTTTCACAACAGGGATGTGCTGTTCAGCCTCCCTTCCGGGCATAAAAATATTATCGAGAAGACTCAGAAGACTGCGGTCTGTTCTCCCAGAAACACCAGACCCAGTATTATCCTTTTTCCTATGGGTGAAAATCCCTTTCTTCGGAAGTCAACAAGAAAACTTTACAAGTGACCTGAGATCAAATGGAGTCCTTATCAAATGTAGGAAATGTTCTCAGGTCCTGGATTACAGTCAAGTCCTGGTCTCACTGAAGTCAATAGAAGTTTTATTGTTGGTTTCGAGTGAACTAGCTAAAACTTAAAATTGTGTTAAGAAACAGTTACCATCTAAAAAATGCCTAACATTTGACACAGGGGAACTTCAAGGGAACTTGAACATGAAGAAAACAGAGCTTGGCTTCCAGCTGGACCACTGACCCTGCTGGCCACATTCACAGTTATAATTAGGTTCCTTTTTGCTTGTTTGGCAATGTAATTGGTCTTTGAAGTCTATATTTCCTCCCTGCATTTCTCTCCAACTCACTAAAGACACCGGGCTCTGCTCCAACCTTGCCTCCAGGTCTCTCACATAAGGCCATTGCTGATGTGCCACACGCTCTCCTTCTCTGGTTGTCAGCACCCACCCAGCAGAGTCCCTGAGGTCCCAAACGTGGCAGCCAAAAGCTGGCCAAGAGCCACTGGCTCTCCATTCTTCACACGGGTTCTTTTAATCTGCTCTGGGACTGAGCAAATAATATCTCTGCCTCGCTTTCCTCGCAAGTTAAAGGAGTACGTTCATGTGTGCAGTAGACCATGGAAAGATGAGTTGTGGGGAGAAAGATGTTCTGCATCAGCACCTTGGAAGAGGACTCTGGCTTCAGTCATTGGCCCTGACCTAGCCAACTATGCATTGCAGTGAAAAAAACTGGCCCCAGAAAGACACTATATTGTACCCTGAAGAACATAACCTGTTCTTCTTCTAACCCTTTCTAACATTGCGGAAAGCCTAGCAACAAATGTTAAGCTTAAAAGAAATTTTTCTTAGTTATCATTCTATTAAACTCTTCTTGTTTATTATTTTACTATCTACATACCTATCATTATTTATTATTCTTGTTTATTATACGCTTTAACTCAAGTGGATTTAAACTCCAAAAAAGATAGGAGATTCATATTTTCTCAGATGAAAACCACGAAATGCACAAGTAGGCATTTAAAGCTTTTGTTGAAATCTCTTTTAGCTGTTTATGTGTATACATATGTATAAACATAGATATGATTACAGGCAAATATTATTCACACAGTTATGGGAAGAGAGAAATAAGTATCCCTGGTCTTCACATGGCCTTAATGTTTCTTTTTAAAAATATTTAAAATAATTGATATTTAATATTTATTTAAAAATATTTATTATTTAAAAAAATTTAAAATACTTAAAAATATTTTAAATTATTTTTAAAATAAAATTTAACTATATTTAAAATATAGTTAAAAATCTGTACAGCTTCTTATTAACATGCAAATAGCTTTTCTAAATACCCATATATTTATGCATATGTACTTATCATATTGCAAAAAGTTATTGTATAATATGGTGTTAAAAAGAAAACATGCATAAAATGGGATTATACTTGGCTGCCATACTACTTGTATTGCAGAATTATTCTTTCTAGAGGAACTCAGCTTTGATAGTAATTTAAGGAACTTTTAATTTTTAATTCTTGAGGAATGAGACAAAGTATAAACAAAAAGTTTGAAAATATTTTCCCAATTATTTTCTAATTGTTTTTGACAAATTAAACCAAAACACTGTAACCTTAATGATTTCCTAGAACATGTTACTCATGGTTATTTTGAACCATAACAATGTGTTTGCCTCAGAATATATTCTCATTAAGTTCCTGTCTTATTACAGCCCTGATGTTAAAGGAACCCTCTACATAATTTCAAGTATCTGGAACAACGAGAGCTAAGTCTTTGTTTAGAGTTAAAAATGTAAGGGCTTTGCTGGACCAAAGCCACCATATTTACACTAAATCTGGTTTGCCAAGACTACTTTCTGCTAAAACGCAACTTAGTAAAAACCAAAAAGTTTTGGTTTGGCGAAGAGAAATTAAAAAATGGTTAAGAAGAAGAAAAATTTCTAGTGAAAGTACACCACAGAGCATAGATTAGCCTGGGGAATAGGTTTTATTCTGTTGGTAGAAGACACAAGTTTAAATTACCTTTGTGATTGTCCTGAAGCAAAGATTTTCTTTCAGGTCACTCTGAATTGAAAAAAGTGCAGACTTCCAGTGTCGAATTTCTAAACTCCAAGTTTGACATATGTGCTCTTCCCAGCAGGGTGTGGAGCTTTCTCGCCCTCCCATGCTTTTCTTGAATTTATTCTATGCTGATGATACAAAAAGCGATTTCAAGACCAATTTTCTGTGTGCAACGAGGAAAGGCTCCCACTGCAGCTCCATCCAGCAGTTTTCAAAGCCCAGCCCTCAGTGAGCACAAGATCTCTAATAGGCAAAACACACGAGAAACCTTACAATACTCTGATAAGGTAAATACTACGGTATGTAAAATAAACTTATTTTATTGTTTATTAAGAAACTGTTTTTCTTCAACCTTTCTTTTTCTTCTACAGTGATAGATGGAGATCTGTCTGAAGAAGGCGAAGGAGATCACTGAGTGATTCCACAGGTCAGTCTAGAGTTCCATGTGGGATTTCTAAAAAGTTTTGAAATTATTTCAGGTGAACTGATTTTAAAGTCAGAAAGCATAGGACCAGTCTGAAATATCTTTATCATACCAGGTTATAAAATCTTTAGCAAGATGTTTTCTTTGGAGAACAGTTTTTTGAGCCTAAAAAGTGTCAGTTAAAATATGTTGGATGTCATTTCAGTTCCTTATCCTCATCTGGTGACAAGAATGCCAAGCCCACTGGCAGTGAATAAGATAAGGGAAGTGTTCAGTTAATTGAAAATATTGAAAAAGATTGATTTAATTTGTTTTGGATGTAAACCACATTAAAAATACAAAACCAAAAGACCCAGAGCATTTTTTATAAACCAGAAAACCACTTTCAAGTACCTCCAATCTTACTCTATTTTCTCTTCATGAAATAGTTTCAGCAGACAAGAAAATATTTCACTAAAAACCCATCAATCCCCTTGCACAATTAAGGATTAAGGGTTTACTATAGTTCAAATCACGTTGCAGAACCAATTTAACGGTTTTGCAGAAGACAGATTGGAAGCTGCAGATTATATCGTTCTTTTCCGGTGTGATTTCTAGCTGGCCACTGATAGCTCTAAGCCATAAAATTTAATGACGATATTAAGAAAACCCATTTCACACAGTTATTTTTTACGTGAAGTTGGCATTTAGCAGTCATAAAGAGCAGCAAAGCAATATTGTGGCTTGACACTGTTTTAGTTGTAGCGATGATGTGGTAGGAAGTGGGTGTCAAGTTCCCTTGGTAACAAATAGAGGATAAATGACACACTCTGAATCACCAATGAATCATTAAGAGAGTTCTGCTTCTGATTTTTGGCTTTTATTTCCAGATTCTGAAATTATGATAGTTTTAAGATGGTGGATGAAGGTGCATACTTCACAGCATTCACAAGTGTGTGGTAAGGATTAGATTGTTACTAAACCTCTTAACCCTGTGAAAACAGGAAGCTTTAACAATCAGCATTTACTGTTTCTTCAGATAATGTCATTTAGAGCGAAAGAGTGTCCAAGTTCTTTGTAGAACAACAGAGAGGATGAGGGTAGAAGCATGAACTCTCAGTGGCCAGCAGCAGAACCACCAAATTCAGCACAGTTCAGGGAGCTCTGGGTTTCACTCACAAGTGAGTTTACAAGAACTGTAAGCACATGCTGAACTATAGGCTGTGCTGGAAAATGAACCACAGTATCTTTTACTGTGAATAAATATATGGATTTTGATAACCAATCAAAACAAAGTGATAGCAGACGTTCATTTGAGCAGCTGGGATCTCCCTCAAACTTAAGACATGATGCCACAAGTGAAAGTAAGAAATGGCAAGCTGTTAAAGGGAGCAAGATTATCTACCTAGAGTATGTGTATACATGGGCATACA
Source organism: Limnodromus scolopaceus (assembly GCA_028565335.1). Classification (NCBI taxonomy): domain Eukaryota; kingdom Metazoa; phylum Chordata; class Aves; order Charadriiformes; family Scolopacidae; genus Limnodromus; species Limnodromus scolopaceus. Next base: position 30,921,021 of record JAOXNO010000013.1, read on the forward strand.
CAGGTCCATTATGTGTGTGTGTAGCTCATTATCATCAGTATGAGTGCTGAAATTGTTAGAAACAGAAGTTGCAAAAACAATACCAGAGTTCAGACAGTCACTTTTGAATGGATTTAATTACATAAATTAAAATATTTACTATAAAGAAACACATAAAGTTTATTCTGCACTGATTCTTAATTCAATGGGAGTTCATTCAATGAGACCCAGACCAGCTGAAGGTCTAGGGTCTGTTGCCTTGACATACCAGTTGGAATTGGACAGCAACCAGGCCCACCTTCTCAGAAGCTTCTGGTTTTCTCTTGTTCAGTGCTATGGCACAAACTTCACTCACTGAGTAGGGAGGACCAGAAAGAGCCTGAGAATGTTTTAGTACAGCAACTGAAGAAATTTATCTTGCAGGTTTTCCATCTGAAGACTTCTAGATGTGAATATTTCCAGCACCATTTGGGTATCTATTGCCAAAAACTATTGGCTGTGGTTTTGTTTTCTGTTATTAAGTGATTGCATTGAGTTAGCAATAGTCTAGTAATATAATCTATCCAGACCTTTGTGGTGGTTATCGCATACATTAAAACACTCCTGAGCTTATAGAATAGTTGAGTTACAATATGCAAATGATGCTCATTGATAGAAAATTGCTTCAGGATTATCTAGGGCTATGACAAAGCGACAGTGTAGGGTCTATGATGAAAACGAAGTGTGCCTTATAGACTCACAACATTATGTGCTCTGTATTAACCTTTGCATTTCTACTGAGACAAGCTTTGCAGAAGAGAAGAACCACACTGCATGTCGGACTGATTTATCTTTTTTATCATCTAAGCTCTAATAACCCCTTTGCAAAATGTTTAACTCTGGTTAAAAGAAAATTAACAAATTCAAAACTGGTTCTGGCTGCCATCCCAGAGCACAATAGAGAGTTGGACTAAATTAGTGTGTAGACCATTATCTTGGGAAGGCCACCACCACTACTTTTCTTGACTTTTGACTTTTCTGGTGCATGTTTTAAATTACAGAAGCACATTCAACTGTGAAAGATCTTGTTGGGTTATTCCATACCCAGTTCTGTCTAAGTTGAATTCAATCATAAAGGTTTGCTTCCAGCAAAAGCTTTCAAAGCAAGGGCACAATGTTCTTAACTATTACTCTCTTTCTGTCTTATGAAATTGTATATACATTCTCCCAACTTGGAAATCAATGGTTATTGATGTCTTTACTGGAGTTAAGTAGCTTCTTCTTCCATACCTATTACATTGAATGGTGGTGAATGAATGTCTCTGCAGATCCAGGGATGAAAATTTAAGGCAAAATTTTCAAAAAATTTCTCAGTTTTCAAAAATTGATTGTACAACAAATGTATGTGCCTGTGTTGGTGGACTCCCCTCTCCTGTAAAGGCAAATAAAACTATGGCAAGTCAGCACTAAAATGAGACCCTGAGTCAGGAGAATGATTTGTCCTAAGGATTTTTGCTGAAGCTGGGCACAGTGGGAACGATTGGGACCTTCTGTCTCACCGTGCTGGTAGACCATCTGAAGAAAGCTGGGGAGCACGATTGCCCTATTCTGCACCAAAGTAAAGTTTCACTGACTCTGGATCAATGGCGAGAAAAATTCTGTAAGTTTTGATGAACTAACCCAAACATATGTATTCAGCATTTACGTGTTCTCAAATATAGTAAGTGCTTATATTGACATTTACATTTCACAAGTACAAAGTTTCTGCTTTTACAGACTAATCTGATGCATCTCTAAAACAGATGTAGTCTTTCCTTCGTGATATTGTGCAATATTTTTTCTCATTTTTTTGGCTTCTACTTCCTTAGTTAAGGAGCAAAATAAAAAGTATACCTTGGGAGTTTAGGAAGTTATTAAGAAGAGAAACTTATTCAGAAAAGGAACTTCTTGTTTCTCAGAGATACCAGACTCAGACAGATGCTGTTTCTTTTCTGTCTGTCTCTTTTTTTTTTTTTTTTTCAGCTACAACATACACTCTGATTGTTTGACTCATTATATTCCAGCACAGAAATCATAACTAAACATTGTCCTTTTGTTTATCTTCTTCAAACAAAGTCCTGTGTCTGAGTACACAGCCTTCTCCAGACAGATGTGCTTATTTTACAGCTGCAACCCCTACAGTTTCACCTGGCCAGTTTCACCTCAGTATTTCATCAGTGTCACAGGTGGAGATCATTTTAAATTACTTCAAGGTTATTATTCTTTCTCTTTGCAGATGAGAGATAACAGATAAAGTATTATTGTCCCTGAGGGGAAATTATTTGTACTGGCAATGAGTCAGCAACATGTTATGATGTATGTGATCACCTCAGTGCATGAATTTTCAGGCAGCTATACACAGGGTGTTAGCTTTTTTGCTGTACGTTACCTGTTTCTTCTTGAAGTATTGCACTCAGAGAATCTACCTGGGTTGAAACAACAACATAAATAAAATAGTACGAGAAAACAAAAAGAGCAGTTTTTATGCACAGCAGAAAATAGCATAATTCATTTTATCCAGACTCTGTTGTATCTTTACCTTCTAAATGTTTTTTTGTAGATATAGGATGCATGTCTGCTGTGTGTTTGACTTCTACCACTTCTTTTTTAATATCCTTGATACATGGAACCACCTGGGTGCCACGGAGGCAAGTAAAGCCTCCATTATCACCAGCATCACCAGAGAGCAACCCAGCGCAGGAGAGGCTCCAGCTCTGGAGCCCATTGAGATCTACGAGGTGCCCTTCCTTTCACTACTTGAAATTTCAGGGAAAATTAGAGCGGAGCATGGAACAAAGTGCCCAACTTTCAGATGTATCTCTGAAAACCAAATCAGGTGCTTTGCCATTCAGATAATGTTGCTGGATTTGGCTAGTTACTCTGTCCTGTGATGACTGTCTCTTTACCTCCCTGTTTTTTCCTCAGCTTCATTTTACACTTTGATTCTTACCCTCTTTCCTTCAACGTCCTCCCATACTTTTTTTTTCCATTTACTTTAGTCCTTTCTAGCCAATAAGGAAATCAGAAGTGATCAACATGGATTCATGTCGGGGAAATCATACTTGACCAATCTGATAGCCTTCTACAATAGAATGACTGACTGGGTAGATGAGGGGAGGGCAGTGGACGGTGTCTACCTTGACTTTAGCAAGGCTTTTGACACTGTCTCCCATACCATTCTCACAGGTAAGTGTGGGTTAGATCAGTGGACAGTGAGGTGAATTGAGAACTGGCTGAGTGGCAGAGCTCAGAGGGCTGTGATCAGAGGCACAGGGTCCAGCTGGAGGCCTATAACTTGTGGTGTTCCCCAGGGGTCAGCACTGGGTTCACTCTTATTCAGCATATTAATCAATGACCTGGATGAGGGGACAGAGTGTACCCTCAGCGAGTTTGCTGATGACACAAAACTAGGAGCGGTGGCTGACACACCAGAAATCTGTGCTGCCATTCAGTGAGACCTGGACAGGTTAGAGAATTGGGCAGAGAGGAACCTAATGAAGTTCAACAAGGGCAAGTGTAAGGTCCTGCACCCAGGGAGAAATAACCCCATGCATCAGTTGGAGGCTGACCTGCTGGGGAGCAGCTCTGCAGAGAGAGCCCTGGGAGTCTTGGTGGACAACAAGTTGACCATGAGCCAGCAATGTGCCCTTGTGGCCAAGAAGGCCACTGGTATATTGGGGTGCATCAAAAGATGTGCGGCAAGCAGATTGAGGGAAGTCATCCTCCCCCTCTGCTCTGCCCTGGTGAGGCCACATCTGGAGCACTATGTCCAGTTCCGGGCTCCCCAGTTCAAGAAGGACGGGGAACTACTGGAGAGAGCCCAGTGAAGTACAAAGATGATCAAGGGAGTGGAACACCTCTCTTATGAGAAAAGGCTGAGAGACCTGAGTCTGTTTAGCCTGGATTAGAGAAGACTGAAAGGGGATCTGATCAATGCTTATAAATATCTAAAGGGTGGATTTCAAGAGGATGGGGACAGTCTCTTTTCAGTGGTGCCCAGTGACAGGACAAGGGGCAACAAACACAAACTGGAACACAGGAAGTTCCATCTAACATAAGGAAAATCTTCCCTGTGAGGATGCCAGAGCCCTAGAACAGGCTGCCCAGAGAGGTGGTGAAGTCTCCTTCTCTGGAGATATTCAAAACCCACCTGGATGCATTCCTGTCCAACCTGCTCTAGGTGAACTTGATATGGCAGAGGGGTTGGACTAGACGACCTCTGAAGGTCTCTCTGCCATTCTGTGGTTCTGAGATTCTGTGAAACTAACATGAAAATGCTGCCTTCACAGAGCTCAAATACATAATTATTTTACCACTTCCTCTACCTTGAGTCTTCCCTTTCTATTTGCTTGATAAGCTTTACAGGAAACCTATGTGTCTATTTGTATAGGTGGTAGACAGAATCATGCAGGGCTCCATTTTATTCACCATCAGACACTACCAAATAATATCCTAATATATGTTCTTAAATTAAGATCTATACTTTGATGACAGAGAAACTCACCTGCAGAAGTGCGTCTTTCTTCTACTTTCCTCCCAGATCAACACGCAAACTTTTAAACTAAGGTTCTTCATCTGAAACCATGGAGTTATGTGTTTCACAGGCTGATCCTTAAACCCACATTTTGAAGGTGTTTTACTTTGTCCAGTTAATGACCAGATGAGAGTCAGGCACACAGTGTAATCACACCAGCATGTCAAAGCACTGCACAGCAGCAGAGACAAAGCAAGTCTTAGCCTATGGTATGCATAAGGGGAAGCAACCTGGAGTAATTTCTGCACTGGTGAGGCCACACCTTGAATACTGTGTCCAGTTTTGTGCCCTTCACTACAAGACAGACATTGAGGTACTGGAGAGAGTCCAGAAAAGGGCAACAAAGATGGTGAATGGTCTAGAGCACAAGTCTTATGAAGAGAGGCCGAGGGAGCTGGGGGTGTTCAGCCTGGAGAAAAGGAGGCTGAGGGGAGACCTTATCACTCTCTACAACTCCCTGAAAGGAGGGTGTAGCCAAGGGGGGTCGGTCTCTTCTCCCAAGTTACAAGTGACAGGACAAGAGGAAATGGCCTCAAGTTGAACCATGAGAGGTTTAGATTGGATATTAGGAGAAATTCCTTCCTTGAAAGGGTTACCAAACATTGGAACAGGCTGTCCAGGGAAGTGGTTGACTCACCATCCCTGGAGGTATTTAAAAGACGTGTAGAAGTGGTGCTGAGGGACATGGTTTAGTGGTAACTTGGCAGTGCTAGGTTAAAGGTTGGACTTGATCATCTTAAAGGTCTTTTCAACCATAATGATTCTATGACTCCACAATTTTAATTCTGTCAATGTTATATTTTTCTTGCAAGTATTGCTCTCACCTTTTAAATGCTTGATGATAGTAGATTCTGAGGGTTTTTTTTGGGAAGGCTGTTTTAGACAGCCCATGTAATAAACCAGAGCAGCCGTGATCGGCTTTATCTTCATTTTTATTATTATTCACTGAATAAAGAAGGCAAATAAGTTTATTGAAGTATGCTTATGTTTTGAAAAGTTGTGAATGTAATATCAACCCAGATGTCTGAGATGACTGTATTTCACATACCTGCCACAGGACTTATCAGCAAAATAGCTAATAAGGGTTTGTTTTGTGTAGTAAATGTAGGCCTTGAACTGCACTTATTTTTACTGCAACAGTCCATCAAGCCTTTAAAAAAACTGTAGGATGTATTGGCAGCAGTGGAGGTCAGGGTGTAAGAAGAGAGACTGGAAAAGGAGACATGACTGGATGAAGAGCTAGTGGAAGGGATGGAGGTGATCTCTGAGAAGTCACCTATTAATTGTACAGTGCAGACATTAGGTTGTCTGGCACTCTAAAATTAAAAGAAAAAAGGAAAAAAGAAAAAAAAAAAGCAGAGGAATGACATTTCCTTCAATCCTATGAAACAGAATAAGCACAGTTATTAAGGCCATCCTTTAATCTGAGTTATTTCAATGTGAACAGAATTACCTGCATTGACTGCTTGTCTCTGGAATGAAAGAGCACAAAGGCAATAAAAAGTTGGGCAGCAGCTGGGCCCAGCTGATGCCTGCCCTGAGCTGCTGGTGGGAACATCCCGGGCTTCACCAGGAGCTCCACTGAAAGTCTCAGACTGGTTTGCATAGTGAAACGGTAGCTATTAGTTTCTGTTAATTTTTTCTTTACCTACCTGTTCAGTTATACCTCAGGTTCCTTTCTGAGATGTGAAAGAAAACAGAGGAACTGGAAAGAATTTTCTTCAGTCAGAGGGGTTTGGGGGATTTGTTGGGGAGGAGATTAAGTTAAAACAACATCAACTCACTGAGAGACTGTCATTGATGACAATTTAGAAATATCTGGAAATAATTTCTTCTTTTTTTTTTTTTCACTCCATCCCTGAGGCACTGTGCTCTTGTGTCCCTTGGATACATTGTAAAGCTTTACAACAAAAAGTTGTAAAGACAACAAAAGTTGTCTTTTGTTATCAGTTCCCATTCTTTATATTTCCCCTTCAGGGAAGAAAACTTCTCTTCGACTGAAGAGTCAGTCTTAAAACAACAGAAACAAAAAGCAGGTGGGCAACTTATTTGAGATAAAAGGACATATTTTTGAAAGTAATTTGGTTTGTCTGTTTCTGTTGCTTATGTCAGACCTATTTACTTCACCTGCAGGAGTAATCTGACTTTGGTTATTTCCAAACTTTGGGCTGAAATTCTATCAAAAGACAAGAGCACAGATGTGTCTGCTACAACTCGCACCTTAAATTTGCAATAGGGTCAATAAAGCAGATGTGCTCAGCTTTCAAAAAGTAAATGTTTAGCTCTTTGAGGACAAAAGTTTCAAATTTTATTCTTAGATTAGGAAGAATATATTTACAAAATAGCTAATTAAACCAAAATATACTCATAGAGCTTCCTTTTAAGGATGAGGATTGATTGCTTCTACTCTGGATTATTGTAGAGACATGATCATTATTTTGGGGTTCTTATTCCCAAGCAAAAGAAAACATTTTTTCACCTTCAGTGGAAACATCCTCCTGCAATGTAAAATACAGATCGTTACTTTCTTTTCTCAATATCTTAAATATAGGACCTGATCAAGGATTTGTTCCAAAAAGTATTTGTGTCACTGACAAACATATTTCTGTGATGTTTTCTTTAATCATGTGCACAGAATCTCCTGCTTCTCATCATTCTGGAGACTCTGCAGACAAATTACCTGCCTTTCATCTTTGTGCTAGAGGGGGGAAAAAAGATTACTAGCGGAAAAAAAAAGGCTTAGTAAGAGTTTGTGTAATAGAGTTGGAATGTGAGACAATGATAACAATTTCAGGAAGATGTTTAAAAAAGCAGAATGAAAAAGGAAGATGAGAAGTTACTCCTTCTTTGACATTTACTTTCTCCCCTCCTTTATAAAATTCTTTAGTTTCTATTTAATAAAATATACTATTTTTAAATGTACATTTACCAAATATACTATTATTACTATTACCTTTCTGATGGATGAACAACTCTTAGGGAAAAATTTTAATTTGGCTGAAGAAGAAGGAGGGGAACATACTAATCTGTTTTTCCTTTCCTTTGAAGCAACGTTAGGAAGTAATGCTCAAGTAAATTAGAGAAGCGTGAAAATACAGCATCGGATCTAGTTCCTCTTCCTTGCAGCAAACTGGACTAGCTTTCTTATCAGACATGATTACATAAGGAATTTCATAATAAAGTAGAGCAGAATCTGCCTGAATTATGCCCAAAACAAGATCTGGGAACTTTAATTTTACTTCATCCATTTCAGGGACTGCCAGACTTTGAATACGATATCCTTAGGTTAAAAGTTTCTGAATATTTCAGAATTTTCAGATCTTCCTTCTTCGCCACGC
>JAOXNO010000013.1:30940306-30953222 GCA_028565335.1 Limnodromus scolopaceus
TCCTGCTTTAGCAGGGGAGTTGGACTAGATGATCTCTAGAGGTCCCTTCCAACTCTGACAATTCCATGATTCTGTGAAAACACACATAAAACAATACCACAGTGTCAAAGTTGCTCCATAGCTTATGTGTCCTACAGCTGACAGTTTGAGGGCTATCTCAAGTTTTATGAGATATAGAACTGAAATGTTTGAAGAAATGACTGTTCAGTGTAAAATGCTACATGCTATTGAGTCTAGAACACAGGCTTGATAGAGCAGGAAAAGATACCAGTAGTGTTATGCTGCGCTTGTGTATACCTATTACAACACCGCCTTCAATTAAACGGTCACATGCTTTCTTATTCCATAGCATTCTATGTTTTTTCTGATTTCTCAAGAATTACATAAGAAGGAAGACTTCAGATTCCTTAGACTACTGTAAATCCCAGAATTTTTACTTTTTGCTTTAGATTAAGCTAAATTTTGTTATTTTTTTATGTGTAATAAATGATACATATGACAGAATATCTTTGGTAGTTTACAAAACTACATTCACGAAGCAAGTTAATACTGCAAATCCATTTTCTAGGATTCATCTTCCCTCTCATTCTTCTTTAGGCCTATCAAAAGCCTCTTTTTCTAACTACCTGATACCCTACAGCAGATGTTTTGCTGATCCTTTTCTCAGAGAACGAAAAGAACATAAAAGAGAACACAATCCGATCCCTTTAAGGGCTTACTTTAAGCTTCCCATCTGAAGGATTTTGTGGGAAAACACCTGAGTGGAGTGAATACTTCTGATTAGCAGGGAGCTGCTTTCTCTGGAGAAGTGATGATTACAGTGAGATTGGAGTCATCGCTCCCACTGTTCCCGTTACAGGAACACAGAACCACAAAATAAAGGCCAGAATATCATATTTGACAATATTTACATAGTGAAAAGCACATGCAGAAGTCCCATAGGTGATTTACATACATACCTTTGTTGATTAAATCATTGAATAATCCCTAACAAAAGGATCAAGGTACATGTTGCCAAAATAACTATTATTCATTTTTCTTTCTGCATTTTAATTCACTTTACAGGAGATACTCTTCTGAAATATATTGAAATATATTTTACAGTATCTCAGGCATCTTATGTTTTTTATCTGCTACAACCTCTGTCTGGTGACTATACCATACAGTATCACAGTGTTGGATTCTCCAATCTATAACCTGTTGCTATGATAAAATAAAGTTCCTTTAGTTTATGTGCTGGCTATTCTGCTTTAGGGTGTAGCTTCCTCCATGCTAATGGGATGGTTACAGCTCCAATCTTCTCACTGCCAGTCCTGCGAGATTAACTGCATCCAATCACTTTGGACACAGATGAGGAAAAAGATAATTCAGCTTCCTCTTTGCATGGTTTCTTATCAAAAAACAGGTTGCTCTTGGGTGATGGTTAAATAATGTCTGTTTTACACATTCCCTGGCATGACAGACAAGTTAAATGGCATACTAATAGAGACATTGCATTTGCTAGAGAAACTCTTGAGAGTCTTCTGAAATTCATCCCTGTTTAGGAAAGTGTGGGTTCAAATGTGGTTGTTGGAGTTCTTTTATTATTTTTCTTTTTTTCCAAAGCTAAATGCACACATGCTCAGTATTCTTAAGTGGAGGTGCTGTCCTCATTCAGGACTTCAGAAGGGTCTCCTGCAAAGAAAAAAGGTTAACATTTTAGATTATCAAAGCTATAATAAATATCATTAAATACAAACAGACCTTAGCCATCAGTTTGCATTGTACATACCAGCTTCTTTCGAGCGAGTGTTTAGCTGAGGGTCCATAGACATCCAGGGATTTTCGTGTCTGGATTTGGACGTTTTCAGATCCTGAGAGTGTTTGAATAACAGGTTTGGTTCTCAGCCTTCCATCTTTTCCTGTCTTCCTAAGTAGCTGTTTCATATTGCTGCACAATAAAAAAAAAACAAATGTCATTTTCAACCACTTAAGCTATAGTAGAAATCTTTTCAAGGTTAGGAAAAGGCTAAAATTTAATAGTACATTTCTCACTTTTTATTTTGTACACACCAGCCACAGATACTTGTTGAATTTCTTGTGAAACTGGTGGACTAGAACATCTTTGTTATTGTTGTTACCATTCTTACTAAATGGGAAAAAAGGGAGGTTAAAGGGAAAAGGGAGGTAAACCTGAACTGAGTGGACTTGTCAGCACTGCCAGTGTGTTTCTGTGTGGACTCTGGGTGACAAAAAGAAAAAGAAATTCTGAGAATAAAGAAGTCCAACAAAATTCGGGAAACACCTTACCTCAGTATTCTTCCTCTTTTTTTTTTTTATTTTTAAATCTTTGCTTGGTTTCCCTTGTTTTGGTAAAAATAATAAAACGAGCAAATGTATCAAGTTGAATGAAGGAATGACTATTTATAGTCACACCTTTTTTTTTTTTTTTCCCTTTTTTCTACTCTCCCTTGCTAAGCAAAGCAGTGAAGAGAACTGGAGCCTTACAACAATTAGCAGCATTTGTTTGACATTATAGTCTCTTTAGATGAAATACAGAAGTATTATGATGGATACTAAAGTGGGACAGGCCAAATTTTCCCTTTGAAGAAGAGGTGGAAGCCCCTTCTGGGTGGAAGCCTTTGGTTCTTTTGCTTTAATCCTCAAGAGAGCTGACATCCTTTCCTATGACATTACCCTTACACCCTCACGTTGGCCTCAGGACTATATTCTGGTTAAATATGACCTTTTTTCAATATCTTCCCAACTGTCTAATGCAAAGAGGGATCCATGTCTCTGCTGCTCTGTCTGGAACAACCTTTAAACTCAGTATTTCGCCATAAGTTAGTGCCCAGTTGCTATACAGGCAGTAAAAGGAGACACAACTGGTGTCTTGTTTGGGGATGGGAAGTGGTTGAATTTTGTCATACCTCCTAGTCAACTCAAAAGGTCTGCAAAGGTTTCTTTTCTCATGCACTGTGGGGCTCCGGAAGTTTTCCCCAAAACAGGAGCCAGTATGAGTCAAATGTATTTTTCCAATGTCGGCTCAGCGAGTTGCATAAGCGTGAAAACCATACAAATGGCTTTCACTTTTCTGCAGAATAATTCACACATGCAAAACTGTACAATTACATCATGACACAAAATCCTGAAATGCTCAGGTCTGCTCACAGCTCTGGTATTTTCTATTCTATTAACCAAAGGAAGCAGCTTAAGAAAAAAAAAAGGGAAAAAAAAAGAAAGCAAATACTGGAGAAGGTGCACTGGGATACAAAATATACCTTCAGTTCTAATAATCCAAAGTATTATCGCTACCTAGCATAGGCAGCAATTTCTGTTATTGATATTTGAAATAGTCCTACTGGAACTGATCTTTTATTGTAGCAGAGAAGAAGAGACTCTCAATTTAAGGATATTTAAGAGAACTTTTTAGGAAAAGAACTCCAGATTCAAAAGATGTTGTGAACATATCTTAATAATAGCAGCTCTACTCCAAAATGAAATGGCTAATTTAACCACATAATATCAATACAAATGTTGATCCTTGTGGTTAAACAAGATTTTAAATATATATTTATACATATAAGATTTTTCTTTTAAATAATAGGCTGACTGCTTTTCCACAGGAGGCTTTTCAATATACTTAGAAGTCACTTTGGGTTTAAAAAAGAGATAAACAGACCTAATGATACTTGTGTTTTTATATACTGCATACCAGCTACAGATAGCCTTCAGCATTATGGTAAAAAGTTATCTATGAGCTGTCTATCTTCCTCCATTTTCCTCCCAGAAAGCATTACTACTGAGAAACGTGCACAGGTGGGAAGAGAGTAAGGAACTGTTTGAGGGTTTTTATTTTCAAGTCATTGATAACTTATTTTAACTAAAACATTTCTGAAAATGCCCCTGGGCATTTAGTGTGTGTGAAGCGCAGTACATCCTGGGCTGTGCGGTGGAGTCTTGCAAAAAGGAAAAAAAAATGCATCCATGCTTTGTAAATATATCTTTAGTGCCTGAAAATTTCTCTTGCACAAAGAGTTTTGTGTCATGCCATGTGCTGACACCTTTGAAATCTTGCTTGAAGTAGTTTATAGCTTTGTCTAAATTGGGGTATTTGCACATGATGGTTTATACGATGACGAATTACTCTCTGCGTGTACAGGACTCTGTACAGTTGTCAGGTTTAGCGCTGCTATATAAAGCATTAAGCTTATTATGCCCAAAAGAATTAAATTATGCTGAGGCAATTTGATTAGTTGTATCCAAAAGAAGACACAACTGTAATGAGCTAAAAGCTTGAAGTGAAAATGGTTAACAGTAATACAACGTAATTAAAGAAAAATATTTTCTTAACTGTTTTCATTGCATCTATTTTCCTTTTTATTTGGTCCATTTGCTGTTCTTGTAAAAATGTTATTTGCCTTCCAGAGGGTTCAAACCATGAAAGTTGATTGACCTTTCTAACCTTATTTCAGTGTTTATACACACTACACACAATCTTGGGTTCTCAATCTGTATCAGAAATTCTGGATTTGTTGGCTTTCTTTCAAAATGTTAAATTATAGGCATCTTGATTTAAATTTTCTTGAAACACCCAGGCCTTTGTATCGCCTGTGATATGAAAATTAAATAGCACCTACTCATTTCAGTCTGGCAAACTTAGACCAGTCATGAACGAAAGGTAGTTGATATTTCCTTAATGGTATTTTTAGCTGAAGTAAATGGAAAACCTAGGGCCCTCCTGGTGGTCTGCTAAACACTGAAGAAGAGAGAAGACGACTGGAGCAGTGAGGCAACACACTGAGCAAATCAATAGATTCCTGCAGAAGCAGGTCATTCAAAATCAGCACCTTGCCTTCGGAAGCAGGTAGTAATGCAGTAATGGCAAGTGTTGTCCCATGGGCAGCCTTCCCAGCACAGCTATTTTCAGCAAAATACGATTTGATAAGCATCTTCATCTCAGCACAATTTAGCATATTTATTCCTTCATAAGTTTTAATTCCTCTTAAGAGGAATGATCCTATCCTGTCAACATAAAGGGGTCATGAGGATTGCTGCATGATCAGATTATCCTCCCTTCTACTTCATTGCCTCCAAGCTTTAGATCAGTTCAGCTTGATTTTGGAAATAGTTTGTGTGCTGTTTCCAGGCTACTCTTTCCATTTTGTTTTCATGATACTATATTTATTTATTTATAGCTATTACTCTATTTATTTATATTAATATTTATTGGCCCATTCCTACCACATAGCTTGGTTCCATGAGGATTATGTATCAGCACTACGTTTTAGGACTTTTCTATATATTCACTTTTATGACTTTTTTTTTTTTAACTAGCTAGTTGTACCATACATATAACATGGATTTACACTGATATTACTAATATTCTCTTTCCTTCTGCACAAACTGAGGTGAACAAGCACCTGTTAATAATAGGAGTTTGCAGTATTTATGCTGAAATCTCAGAGCCATCAGAACTTCACCTAGAGGCAAAGGCTACACGGATTTATGAATTTTAGGTCACTATAGAGGTTTTTAAACGCGTGCTGTGGTGGTTGATAGGATAGATGCAGATTTCATACTGCAGTCGCCATCTGAAGTTGCTTACAACAACCCCAAAAATCCCGTGCTCTCTCACTGCCTCTGTTGAGCCTGAAACACCCGATTTCTGGAGGTTCTAAGGGAGAACTGAGAGAGGAGGCTGACTTTGTTTCCCTCCAAGGTGAAATATGGAATGAAGGTGAACAGGCATGACTTAGGGTTTTGCCTAGTCGGGGTTTGTGCAATATGTTTATGGCTCAGGAACTATTTATTACTTATTTAAATTATTATTATCCATATGATTGCTTGTGGCATAACCACTCCAAAGTGATGATTCCCTAAAAACAACGTTTCCCTGGGAAATTTTCTACTGCTTTTCATTGTTTTCCACCCAATAACAATAGCTCTTCAGAAGCAATTTGGCAATGGGGCCTCAATATATCACTACTGGGGTTTTATTTCGGTTTTATTATTACCTGTATTGTGTGTTAGTTGCGTTATTTTTATTTGTAAAGTGGTATGCTACGGAATGTGAGGTATTTCGTTTTCGTTAGATTTCAGGCAGGATGTTCAGTTTAATTCTGACTTTTCAAGACTCTACTTCTCAGGATAATTCAAATTAATTTTTGATACAGAATATAAACTGAGGCCTATTTATTTCAGCTTGATAGCTCCAAATGGAATAGGTAACACATGGAAAGTGTGCCTGAGAGTCCATTCAAAATCTGGGCCTGAACTGTGTTGCATTCATTGTGTATGGTATTGTATAAACCCATAGCAAAAGGTAAATGTGCATCCATTTTGAGTAGAGCTGGATCCAAGTAGTTTATTTATTATGTGAATGAGAGTCACTTATTTTAGCATATCCACTGTGCATCAATCCTGACTTTGTTTCAACTGACATTGAAGAAGAAAAAGAATATTGCAGTGCTTTTTAGTGTTTACTCCAAAGGCTGGACACATTAACCCATGCCTAAATGAAGGAATTTTCTTTTGGAAAAGAAACTTGGAAATAAGGATGTGTTCATTTTTCTAGCAAGTCTGAATTATTCCTGTTTCAGTTCAGCCCAATCAATCGCTTTTCTGATTCTCTCCCACTCAACCCCTCTCCCCCGAAATACATAATTGAGTCTACATCATAAGAATAGGTCTCAACTTACATAATACAGCTGTAATTTTCCATTGTGTTTACAAGTCAGTATTATTGATTTCACCCTCTGTATTTGTCACAGTACATAAAACTGCATTTAAACATTGCCATAAGAGCTATTAAAAAATAAGTGTTTATTTCAACTACATGTAATATCACTTCCCATGTATCTAATTTAGACACCTTAAGCATTTGTTCTTGAAGAATACAGTTTAATTTCAGCAAGAAAGCAATTAAAGAAGATATTTCTACTCCTGAGGGTGTGGGGTTTTTTTGCTTATTTTGCTCTTGTTGCTTGTTTTCCCCATGCCTTCAAAATAACCAAAGTTGCGTTTCATGAATGTCTCTTTGTGCAGCGTACAGCTGCAGAAGAAACAAAGCACATTCTGATGAAGGGTGATGGAGGTACTTTCAATGACTAATGTGTTTAGCTTTGTATTGTTGCCTAAGTAAGAGTTAGATAAAAAGAGTTAGATAAAAAGAAAGCAATAAAGGAAGAGTTAAAAAAGTGAGAAAGAAGGGAGAATAATGGTGCTGGTAAAATCTCCCCATACCTCTTCAAAGCTATAGAGAAAAGTGCTTGCAGATTGGGTGTATTGGGATAAGAGTGTTTGGGAGGAATAAAACAGAGATAAGTCAGTAATCCTTGGATCAGGGGAAACAAAAAATCTCCAGAATCCTTCAAACAGGAGGAAGTTTGAAAAGAAAAGCGAAGCTATGAAAAATGTACCATTGATATCTGTTCAAAACAACAAAGAGATTTTTTGTTTGTTTTCTTTTCGGTGGTGGGATTTGCTTACAAAGAGGATTTATTTATTTATTACTTTTCCTAAAGGCTTTTTACCTTGCAAAAAGTAATATAAATTACTCCCTTTCTAAAGCCCCCTGTCAGCACAAGCACGCCACAACAAGTTCCCCCGAGGAAAGTCCTGTAGGGTCCAAATCCCAGCTGAAATTCCTGCGTGAGCCATGCCGAGTGTTTGAGACTGTTACCTGATTGCGGGTCGGAGGGGCTGGATTGCAGAATACCGACTTGAAAGGCACAAAAGCCTGAGGAGCTGTACATCTGGCAGTACAGGTGGCTGCTCATCAAACCATAGAGCACCACTGGGTTGGGTTTTTTTTTCCGAATCTTATCACTCCTCAGAAAAGCATGACGAAATTGCAAAATAATTGGTTAAGCTTCTGTTAACTTTGTATATTCAGCAATCTCTCTCCCCGGACTACCGAGCTGGAGCAGTTTGTAATTGATCCTGCAGTTCAGCTGCCCTGATCCTGCAGTTCAGCTACCCTGATGCACTGCACACACTGACTTTCCTTCTTATTGGTGTTTCTTCCAGCGTAAACTGGAATATAGGAAATAAGGGAAGACGAAGAGAGAAAATGGTACTCAATTGCAGCTCACCTCATCCCGCCTGCAGCCAGGCTCAGGGACTAGCAGCACCCACGGTTTGGATGAACCATTAATTTCAAAAAAAGCCCTTGCAAAGCAGCACGCTGCTCAGAGTCGATGAGGAGAGACACTAGTTCTCTTAAATTGAAGTGGTTTCTGAGAATAAGATAGGCTGGATATTAGATAACCCACATGGAAGCCAAAGTTTTCTAGACATTAATATGATTTTTCTTCCTCTATCATCATTGCAATAGTTCCAGTTATGAGAGAAGACAGGAAAAGTCTCATCAGCTTGCTTTCCTGATTATTTCCTTGAACAACAAGCTTGGAAAGGACTGATTTGTTTCCATCTGTGTGCCTCTGTACCTCTGTTAGGTTAAATAGGTTGAAGGGATTGGGAAATACTACCAGACTAAACACTGAATTCTGTGCTTTTTATAGATGGAAATGACTTAGCTACTCAAAAATAATGTTTTCTTTCAAGGAGAAGACACAGGTGAGTTAGAATATGGAGTACTGTTCAAAGCTGACTCTGTAAGTTGCCGCATTCTTATCAAGTATTTCTGAAAACGTAGTAACTCTTGTTTGCATACATGCAAATACATTATCAGCATGAAAGAGGGTCAATTAAATGAGAACAATGTATCAAATATTACCAATATTGGTGTTCTTACACCGTGTGAATACCAAGAATCTCTATTAAATGCGTTGTGTTAATAATAGCAATTCAACAACAAAAAGGATATAATATTCTTTCCTTCCCCCTGCCCCCATAGCACAGTGGCTTAAACAAGAATAGTTTGTTCATTTGCAGAAATTTCTGCTCTAACTCTGGATATAGCTTGATGTTAGAAATTATTGGTTTTCTGACTGTATGTTAGGCATATATAAATCTTTGTAGGATATTTGATGCATATATATATACATATATTTCATGGAACTTCCACTGCTTATGGACTGCAGTTGTAATGAACTTGGAGCAGGTGACAGTAGGTTGTTCTAGCCACCACAAGCCTAAGCTATCTACAGCTTCATCATCAAGTTCAATGTCACTAATCATGCCTGTGTGAAATTACTTTGTGGAAGCAGCTGTTCAGCTGCTTATGGGTAGACTGTACATAGACGCTGAAGGAACAAACTCAGCAAAGTCAGAGCATCAGTAACCATAGCAGGAATAGGATGGCACAAACATACCTGAAATTCTTGTACTTAGTGCTATTTTCATCTAATAAAAGCAGTTCAGGTGACCTGCAGCCATGACTTTAACCATATTTCTAACCATAAGAACAGTAACATTTTAGGCCAAAACCCCTGAACTGGCAGTTTTCTTTATTCTGCTCTGCCTGCAATAGAAAAAATTGAGACGAAGGGCAAAAAAACCACCAACAAAACAAAACCCAAACCACTGAGCTGTGTTTCTTCCATGTGTGTAGCTACAAAGGGAAGGAAAACAAGGGGAAAACACACACAAGGTAACTACCAGGTTCTGCCCTGATCAAGATAACTGCCTCATTGTGTACTTTATAAATGTTGTCATGACTTTAGTTCAAACTTTGGCCTTAAACAATGGAGACCAAGAAATACATATTTGCTACATATTGGGAATGTTATGAGAATGACCTAAATATTTTATACAAGGGTAGCAGTACGTCTTGAACAAACATTATCTAGCCATAACATTCTGGAACGTGGACTGCTGAAACAATTGTGGCTGGGGAGAGGTTCCTACAGGAAGATTAATGTCCCAAAGTAAATTTGTTTTGAGGTCTCCTTTTAGAAAGGCTTTCTTTTTTCGGTTTACTACAGAAGGACTGTGTGGTGGGGGAGGTGGAGGTTTCCCTGTGTATACCCTTCCCTGAGGAAGAATTATTGTAAGTTCAAAAGGTGTTCTGCAGAGCCAAAGGCCACCAGAAGAAGCTACGGGAAGAAGCTAAAGATTGTTGCCATATTTTTCGCTTTCTTTGTACATTTTTTTGACTGACTAATTCTAGAACATGGGCATAAAAGGCAACATCTATATGGAATATTAAGTAGAGCCTAGATGCTGGCAATACCCAGATACTGCAGCTCAAACATACATACACTGTTAAATTTGTAGAATTCCTTGTGTGGATTTCTGCCACTGTAACTACTGCCATCAAAAACTCTGAAAAAAGGTCCTTTTAATGTAACAACATACTGACCACTAGATCCTACAGTGACTTTCCTAAATGAGCTATTAGGAAATAATAGCTTCCCTGGTTCTATGAACCACTAGTGAAACTCTGATTTTCTTTTCTGCCTCCTTTTTTCAGATTTTTTTTATATCTCCTTTTTGGTTCCAAGTTTCTTTTTAGCCATTGCCAGTTTTCTCTTCAATAAGCAACTCTTTTAACTATTGGCTTATTTTTATTTCCAGATTTCCTTGTCTGTTGTGCTAATTCTCTTTATTTTTCTCCAGATTTGTCTTTCTGTTCAAATCTGGTTGCATTTCCAGGAATGTACTGTATGAATCCCAATTTTAGAGAGTAAGACATTAAAAAGTCTGTGAATCTGATAAAATGCCACAAGGCTTTTTTGTTATTAAAAGTATCAAGATTGTATAGAGATGCTTAATTATTTTTAGCAGATAATGATATTCATAATTGCACCGAGAACAACATGGTGTTCTCTTATTACACAAGACTATTTGCCAGATTTTCTCATCTGATAGAATTAGGAAACTGGATGAAACACAGACTCAATTCACTGCATACTGTTATAACTATTTATATTTTTAGTAAGGATAGGAGGAATGTTTACTAGAAAATAGGAAAAAAGAAAATGTAACAGAGTCATTGCATTTTATTCAATAAGATAACTTCAATAACACCTTCAACTGCGACTCCTGATTCTTTTAGGATTGAGGGAGCAACAGGATCAGAAATTATTTCTTACATCTTTGAAAACGTGTTTAAAACAAATCACACCTGTCTTGGGCCATTACGCAGACCACAGGCCACCTTAAGCCAAGCCTGAAGGTCAGCTGGAAGGTTCAGATAGACCAACTTGCAGCTGCTTGTTTGTTTCTTAGCATGGATGAGACCACCTCACACAATTTGTGTGCTTATTGTTTGGCCCCTTTGCAAATCCCACTCTACTTCAAATATTGTCATGTGTTCCTTGAAAGGATTATCAACTTCTTTTGAAGGACCATCTATATCATGCTGCCCGGTACTAGAGAAACCTCACCTTTAATTTTGTAACCTGAAAGAGCCCATATCCAAACTTACCAAGTGTAGAGTCAGGCAATTCTTATAAGAGAAATCCTGGATGAAAAGCTCATGCTTGCTGGAGTCTTGCTGCCTCTAGGATATCTCTTTTAGTAAGCCTTCTTTACGAAAGAAGCTGTGAACTGGCTCCAGATATACGCCCTCAGAAATAAACCGGCAATATTTTATACCTCTGAAATGAGCAACTTTTAATCTCTGGCAGATAGACTAGATAGCAGCTCCATTGACTATTTAGGGGAAATGCTAAACTTCTAAAGCTTTGTGGTGTCTTGGTGATGCAATTTATTGTAGCTATAGGGATGCAGTAACAATATGTGTGTGAAACACTGAAGAAACAGTTCTGAACACTATTGTGCTGAGATCACTGGAATTACTAAGAGCACTGGCGGTCACAAAACCTGGAACTGTGGAGGTTTTGAAGTTGTTTTTATCTACTATTTTCTAGAAGATTAAAGACATACACTAAAAAAATAAGCACTTATTTTTAAAAGAGCTTTTATTACATAGAATGCCCATAATAGCTTTTTTTTCCACTTCAATATTTTGTCAGGGACATTACAAAGTGACGTATATAATATAGAACACAAATTATAAATAAGGCAACTTCCTTTAGACGAGACAGATGAACTACTTTTTCCACCAGGCAGATAGTTTTCTAATTCAGTATCTCCAGTGATGTTAGTGTAAACAGAAAAATATTTAAAGAACTTACTGAACTGCAAAAGAACACCCTAGACATTGGTCTGGTTTTTTTGTATGTCTATAATATACAAACATTTAAGAGACAGCTTCTGCATAGCTGAGATTGTTAAAACCTTACTTTTCAGACAGCACCTGAGGCTCTGCAGTGAAGCAGATGCTACATAGCGAGTTGTGAAAATTAACAGGTAAGTTACTATAAATGAGGAGCTAAACATTTATCTTGCAGGCAGGGCACATTGATTGGAAGGTCTTCAGAAGACTCTTTACCAGCAAGTGTTAAATACTACAAGTTACTCTGCGGGCCAGACTGAATTCAGAGAAGCGGAGATAATGGGACTATAAAGATGATATGTAGCTAGCAACAGTTGTGGCTTGCTTGGGGATACGTGTAAACACAGTCTGGTCAGGACACTTAACAGGATAAATGTGGAAAAAAAGGAAAGCATAAAGCAAACAATATATCAAATGGTTTGTGGGCAGTTTTCAGTACATGCATGTTCTCCTGTTATGCTGAGAAGAAATAACATGCCGCGACTACTCTTTGCAGAACAAAAGTGTTCAAGTGTTTCCCATAGCAAAGATCATAGAATCATAGAATCATAGAATGGTTTGGGTTGGAAGGGACCTTAGAGATCATCGGGGACACCTCCCACCAGACCAGGTTGCTCAAAACCCCATCCAGCCTGGCCTTGAATCCCTCCAGGGATGGGGCATCCACAACTTCCCTGGGCAACCTGTTCCAGTGTCTCACCACCCTCACGGGAAAGAATTTCTTTCTAGTATCTAATCTAAATCTCCCCTCTTCCAATTTAAAACCATTGCCCCTTGTCTTGTCACTACACTTCCTGACAAAGAGTCCCTCTCTGGCTCTCCTGTAGCTCTCTTCAGATATTGAAAGGC